>JAVXUP010000172.1:0-698893 GCA_033070095.1 Escallonia herrerae | reverse complement strand
GTTCCCTCTCAAAACCCCATATCAGTTTACCACCCGTTGCACCAGATTTCGAGTAAATACTCGCGAATCCACAATTTTGCCAACCTAACTTTTGCCATCAGAGCCTTTGTATGGAGACAAATCTAGATCCACAACAACGAGATGCCCACATCTCTCTAAAACCAGAGCCTCCTCTATATTAGAGGATTCCATGCTCGAAGAACCCATCCGAAAACCCGATTGCAGTCAAAGCAGCGAAATCACACAGTAACGCAAGGAAATTTGAAAAGGATACTGAGGAGAAACCCTAACAAAACTCACACCCGCTATCGCCCCACAAGCAGGTTAATAAGACTCATACGAAGTCTTCAACCCCTTCACCGCCACCGCCACTATCACTTCACAGGATACACAACTTGCACCATGCTCACCTTCAAATCAACAAAAACCATTCGAACCATTTGAACTTATTTAGCCATAGTTCTGACAATCAAAACCCCCACCCCAAAAATAACCATATTTAGAGAGGAATATATACAACACAAAGTAACACTTTGGATAAAACAAGTACCATCCAAACATCGAACCCCATTAATGGTTGTACAACACATCATCTCAAACTCATTGGAATACTGTTCCACAAAGCTAGTTTGCTTCAATTTTCCGAATTAAAACTCCTAATCTCTTGGAATAATAGATAGGTGACAAAATCCAAGCTAAGTGTGAAAGTTGGCAGGACACCTTGATGCGACAAGCTGGAAAAGAATTTCTAATAGTCTGTCTTAACAGCAATCCCTACTTATGCTTTCTTCTTCTTCCTATCACACTTTTGCAAAGAACTCCAAACCACCATGGCCCAATTCTCGTTAGATTCAGAGAGTAAAGATCGCAGCATCATTCACTATCCTGGAATTGATTAGCTTTATTAAATGGGATATGCGCTCTAAAGACCTTGAACTTTTCAATCTTGCCCTGCTCGCAAAGCACGGTTCGAGACTTATTACCGGCCCAGACTCCCGTGCAAATCAAACCTTGAAAACCAAGCACTACACAAACTCTTCGTTTTTAGAAGCTAATGTCGGATCCAATCTGTCGTGGGTCTGGCTAAGCCTATTAGCTGGAAGAGAACTACTCTCAAAAGGGCTCCATTACTGTCAATCATGTAAATCCTGATGATGTACTCCTGGTCTCTAAGTGTCTGTTCAACCCTAGAGTGCAATCCAAAAGTATGCTTAAAGGCAAATCCTCACTGATGTGGGATATGTCTGAACATCAATATCAACAATTCAAACATGAACACAAATGTGATATATGAATTTTCAACTATATGAGACATGAACACCCAATACAGACATGACCGCGATCGCGATATACAAAGTTCATGAATGCATGGGCGTTCATAAAGCACAAGGGAAAACGAATATGAAAAGCCTAATGAACTCATTTCACATTTACATTTGCTTTCGAGTTCATAGGTAGCTTAAAGATGAGCTACTGCATTTAATTTCTCAATAAAAAGTCATGGAACCTTTCCATTTAGATACAACCCGAGAAGAGATGTGATGTACAAAAAGAGAGCCTGTCTAACAACCTTACTACTCATAAAGCCTGCCCCTATTCGAGAAGATTGGAGTTTGTCGGGAATGGAAGCATCCTACCTATCCCTGTAGAACATAAGAAATGTAAGCTGAATTAAACAACAAAGTCCATAACTTATAAAACTGATTTCCTGTAAGCATGAACTTATTTTCTGAGAAGACCTACAGATAATGATGGACAACATGCACAGCAACATGTCTAACCCAACAGAACAAAGAAAATCTTAGCAAAATACCAAAGCATATCTAATAACTACCTCGTGCTAACCTCGAGGCATTGATTTCTAGATAAATTGGAAAAAAATGGCTTTCGAAGTTTCTAGAACAGTAGCATCTACTCAATTTGTTGCAATCCATGACTAGTACGACACGTGTAAAATATATTTACCCAAAACTTAATTCCCTAATCTTGTCGCATTGCCTACAAATCCACTGACTATGGCGACGCAGATAGTACCGAGTCCAGAAATTTATAGCTTGAGTTGTAAAAGATGCAAAAAAGAAAGAAAAGGCTGAGACCAAATTTGACATTGTTGGTGCAATGGGAACACTAAAGAGGTAGAATGGTACCTGTAAAGATTGTGATGAATAGACACGCCACTGTGAAGCAAAATTTCAAGTTGCACGAGTAAGAGTTTGTCATTCTAGGAGAACTCAATGGTAATCTCTTATGAAAAGGGAAAGGCATGTAGACTTCACATTTTTAAGACAGAGCCAAGGACACAAGTTCAGTACTCGTGGACTCTCCTTAATGCAAGACACAAGGCTCCAGTACTGCAGGCTCTGTGTAGCCTTACCCCCAATTTTGAGGGTTCAGTTTTTTAAGCATGTTACCTCCAACTCAAAATGGAGCACCCTAACCATCGTACAAGACTCACCCACAGCGACGCAAAGCATAGAGGAATTGAGCCAATTCAGAATGTTCATTAAAGCTTTGAACGAAATGTAACTATATTTAAGGTAATTCATGTATATTCAAGTATTTCAGCGACTGCCACAAATAATTTGGGGAGTTCTATCAAGATTATTTTGAACAAGGTAAATAGTTGTAGTAGATGTTCATTCAAGTTCTGGTAGCCTATTAGTACTGATGGGGGTCCTATATAGAGAGTTACCTTATTGGGAAGGTGCTTTAGAGGGTGAGACATATTCTTCATGTTTCACCTCCTTTGCACACTTGCAATCTCATCTAATGCAATTGAATAGAACCTCAAGAAGAAGAAAAACTTTGGGAAGAGGGGGAATCTTGGCTGATGGTTCTGATGTAAGTAGACATGCAAAAAGGAAGACAGACTAAAAAAGAGCAAGAAATCCTTGCAAGGCATCCGGTAATATTCATAAGCTACGAGGCCAAACAAGCCTAAATATAACTTCTCACTGATCAACTCTAAAAAGGAGGAGGAATTCTAGTTCTACCAGGACAAAGAATAAAATACCTTGCTACGCATGATATATATTCTTGGGCCCATTCTCTAACAACTTAATTGAGCATATGGTAACATAACAAGGTTCCAGAGTTCTGGTTTCACAAGGTCTTGGGTGCGACTTGTTCTGCTTGCTTTGGAACCCCCTTTATGTTGGTGCTATATGCGCTTGGTGGTGGTGAACCTTGATTTGTCTCTCCACATGCAATCAAGGCACGAAAGGGAGAGTGTTAAGCGCTATATGCACTTTTGGGCCCATTCTCTATCAGCTTAAGCTTTTGAAGTGATAGCCTCATTTAATCGATTAAATTGAATTCTAAATACAATTGATATATGGCCAAAGTTTGCTCCATACGAAATATCATCTTCGCTAATATTTCCTCATCAGTCATATTCATGCAGGTATCAGTTGAAACATTGGAGTTTTAAGCCCAGTAAAGTTTTAGTTAATGTCCTTCGCTCTTTGGATAGATAAAAGTCCGACTTCTAACTTTATTGGGTGTGAACTATTATGCTTTCCACATTACAGAATCCATAGGTAGATTCGGATATAGGGATAAACTTGGATAAACCTAGCACAATCACAGATACTGCCAAAGGCTATATCTATTATTCTCGAGTCACCTTTCCAGGTTCAAGTTGGATTTTGTAGCTATAACTCTTTTTGGAAATCTAGTTAGGGTATATGAACATTGGTTCCTACTCATTGGCACTTTGGCTAGTCTCAAAGCAGAAAAGTGTTTGAACTTTTTACCCTAGATACCATGCCTACGTAGTACTGTGGATGTTTTCTCTAGGACTTTTGGACATATTCAGTTATTCTTAAAAGGACAAAGGTGGGTGAATTAGAAGAATAAGATGTACATAAAACATAATTGTCAAAACAAGATGCATACAGCGAACCAAAACCCCAGATACCGTGCCTAAGTGGTAATGTGTACTTGTTCTCTAGGACTTCTGGACATACTCGGTTATTCTTAAAAGGACAAAAAATCAGAACAACAATATGTCCATAAAACATAACTGTCAAAAAAGATGCGGACGGTGTACAGAAATCGCAGCTTTGTATATTGCATATCGTAAAGGCAAACATCTGTCGGATATCAGACGGTGTAGCATAAGATAGTACTCCAGATACCATGTCAATTTAGATAACCAGTCCTTTTTGTACCGTTTTATGCCTTTACTGTATCGTGTTGTGAGTAAGACACGTACACTAACAATAGAGATATAAACCAATTACTTACCGTGTACAACATAGTATCTAGAAGTATCTAAAAGATTAGGGCACATGAGAGGAAAAAGGAAACAAAGCGTAAAAAATGAAGGCCTTCAGAAGAGCCATCCACAAATCTTTATTTTCAAAGGCCCGACTGTTCCGCTTATGCACCAAAAGGCTATAAACTATACTACAGCTTATTAAAAAGGTGGTCACTAAGTGATGCACAGAAAGAGAAGACTACAAATTCCACTGTTCCAGAGTAAAAAATTAACATGTTTTTTACCCTTTCTTATGCTTTCACATAAACGCCAAAGTGCTAAAAGGTCTAATCAGCATTTCACGTTGAATCTTAAGGCACATGCCTAAATAATTCCTTAAGGAACCAAAGTGCGCCAAAGAACCTGAAAAGACCATTATTGCTCATCGCAGCACCAAAAATCCCCCTTTCCTTGTTCAGTCAGAACCATTACCCTTCAGTGATCCAATTGTATAAACATCGCATTAATATTGTGACTAATTCTTTAGAAGAAACAATATTCGGCCTCAATACCCCATTTACACTTCCTATCATCTATATTGGTGTCATAGCTTGTCAATAGTACTTCAGCAAATAAGAGCGAGCGAGATGAAGACACCCAATATGTCCTTGGTCCAAGAAGAGGATTAGCAAGGAGACGAAAAGCCCGTTATAGCTGCTTTTCTCAGACGCCCTTTGAGGAACAAGCTGGAACTAATCTAAGAATGGGAACCAAACTTCTTCTCGAAGGAATCGGTCCAAAGCGGGCTGATATAGTGCAGAAACACTTAATCAGAAGCACAGTCTTTAGTTGTTGGTCAACATTCATCCGCTCACCTTAAATTGTTCAGAATTCAACACCTACTATGGCAGAAAGAACCAGGATATGGTAGTAAGTTCACGTAGAAAGAAGGCTGACTTGACAAGGCTCTGGCAAGATTCAAGGAGGATGAGATGTATGCAGCCTTGTCCCTGGTTTCCAGACTGATTCATTTTAGTATATTCATTGTCCGGGATAAAACTTTTACGTCTAGTCATACTTCAAGAGCTTTAACAACTTACAAATTCAAAAATATACCAAACTACCCAAGAATCAGAAAGGAACAGGCTATCTTCGAATGCAGTTGATGTAACCCTTTTTACATTAGATCATTCTTGGACATATGAACTTAAGATATGGTTACATGAACAAAACGAAGAAAAAAAAGAGAAAATGATGGCTCACTAACCTGTCTTCGCCTTCGGCTTTGTAAAATGTACCATGAGCGACCTAAAACATAGCATGGCAGAAGAAAACCAGCCAACTGAAGAAGGGAAATCTGGAACTGCATTTCACCAAGTTAAACTATGTGCATAATGCAAGTGCAATAAACGCCTCCCACCCTCCCACGATCAAGAAACAGAGGAAGAAAGAAAGAAAGCAAAAGAAGTGAACCATATGGAGGGTTTGCAGCAGAGCGACTAGCACTGACACACATGAACTTGCACTTGCTCTCTACTGTAACGTTGGAAATAAATCCTCTGAAAGTTGTTTTGGAATGGAATCACACTTTCTAACACAAAATAAGAAAACCACAGTACACTATAAATAATAATACGTTACAAGATGAATACCAAGCTATAGAATCAAGCCGAAGCTTTGTCCTAAAAGGTTGATTCGTGCCCCCCGGAACCAGTGACTCGATACGATTGGCTTCACGGCACGCAACGCCCAGGAGTCTATAGTATTATCCCTGTTTGCACGCACTTGCAATAGAGATTCTGGAACAGCCCTCTTAACTTTCCTCTTCCACAACTCACACAATATCAAAATGTGTAATAAAATTATCAAAAGTGTAGAAGAGAATTTTGGGACAATTGTATGTGCTTTGGTTTTCTGCAAAGCAATTTTTGTGGTGTGTTTAAGGTTTTCGCCGAGTGGCCTTTAAATAGAGGAAAAGAGGGAATAAAGTCTTGCAAGATAAGTAAGTTTTAAGAGATAAGGTGACTGTATCCTTTTCATTAGTCAAAGAAAGAAGAAATGATTCATGGAGAATGCACCTAATAGTAAAAAAAAAAGAAACTCAAGGAGATAAATCTCCAAATTTTTCAACATTTAGTCAACAAAAGTGAGAGGGGGCCCACTTGCATGTGTTTTGGAACACATGTTCATTGAATACAACAATTGTATTCAATGATGAACAATTGTCATATTATGATGCTGTAGTTTCTATATATGCACCCTTTTGGAGAGAAACAATTAAAAATGAATTAGACTCCATTATGTCTAATCATACTTGGGAACTTGTAAATTTGCTTTACAAGATTAGACCGATTGGCTGCAAATGGGTCTTTAAGAAAAAGTTAAAACCGGATGGTTCCATTGAGAAATATAAGGCATGTCTAGTAGTTGAAGGTTATAAGCAAAAAAAAGAATGTTGATTATTTTGATACATACTATCCTGTTACTAGAATTGCATCTATCAAAATATTGTTTGCCTTTCATCCATATATAAACTTGTTGTGCATCAAATGAATGTTAAGACTGCTTTTCTAAATGATAATTTAAAAGAAGAAATATACATGGAGTAGGCCGAGGGATATGTGGTTCCCGGACAAGAAAATAAAGTGTGCAAATTGGTTAAATCCTTGTATGGACTGAAACAAGCTCCTAAACAATGGCATGAGAAATTTGATAGCGTGATGATATCTGATGGTTTTTTGATTAACAATGCTGATAAGTGCATATACCACAAATGCATAAATGATAATGTTATAATTATATACTTGTACGTTGATGATTTGCTTATATTTGGAACAAGCATTAACATTGTGCATGCTACTAAGAGATTTTTAGCATCTAAATTTGACATGAAAGATATGGATGAAGCTAGTGTGATTTTGGGAATCAAGATCTTAAGGCATGATGCTTCCATCACATTATCACAGTCACAGTTTGTTGAGAACATGCTGAGAAAGTAAAAGCATTACGACTGTTCATCTTTGTCTTCACCTTATGATGTAAAAATTCACTTTGTGAAAAAATATGGTGACAGCATATCCCACAATGAGTATGCACAAATAATTGGTGGCCCAATGTTTTTAATGAATCATACTCGTCCTAATATTGCATATGTAGTTGGCCAATTGAGTAGATATACTCATAATCCTAATAAGGAACATTGGAATGTAATATCCAGGTTGTTGAGATACTTGAAAGGCACCATTGATTATGGACTAACATATTGTGGTCATCCTTCTGTACTTGAAGGTTATTGTGATACTAATTGGATTTTAGATTCAGATGAGTTGAAGCCCACTAGTAGATATGTGTTACTACTAGCTGGAGGAGCGATCTCTTGGAAGTCGTCCAAGCAAACAGTTATCGCTAAATCCACAATGGAATCAGAGTTGATTGCCTTAAGGCTTGTTCTAAAGCAGAGTGGCTCAGAAGTTTCTTGGTCGATATACCTTTATGGAGTAAACCTTATCCATTTATAGTGATGCATTGTGATTGCCAAGCTGCCATTGGTCGAGCCAAAAGCAAAATATATAATGGGAAAAGTCGTCACATCCAAATGCGACATGCTCCTGTGAGAGAGCTAATTGAGAACGGTACCGTATCAATGACCTTTGTGAGGTCAGAAAGGAACTTGGCCGATCCTCTGACTCAGCCACTAGGGAGAGACCTAGTGATGGAAGCATCGAGGGGGGTAGGACTGTACCCAAATTCAGAGATGAAATGACGGATGCCTAACCTGCTGTGATTGAAGATCCCGCGGATGACGTTCAATAGGTAATAACGAAGTCATAGAGTCCGATGGGCACTGTTGCTTTGTGTAAACCCTTTAAGGCGGAAGGTCCTTAAAGAAGAGTCTATCCCTATGGTGTATGACAGTGACCACTGCAATGTATGAGGATGAGCATATAGCTCTTAATGGGTCCATATGGGGTGTTCAACAACAGCACATTCCCTGATGGATACCACTTATATGTGTGTGAGGTCGAACCGCCTCTATGGGACTTAGGTATGTCGCTAGAGCACACAAGAATATCCAGGCACAATGCATGGCCAATTAGCATCAACCGGCGAGAATAACCCTGACTAGAGATATTATGTGGATGGTGAGTATGTGCAATTCACAAGAACAAAATTTGGTTAAAAGAGTACTCACTCTACCATTGTATTTCAGTGAATTCCCACTCATTTATCCTAGGACTAGGAAAGGTTCAATCCACGTGACACCTCGCCGATGCATAATTTTCTGTTTCCTCTTCCTTTATTAAGTTTGTGTTTTGAAAAATGTGAGGGATTGTTGTATTAAATGAACACGTGTTCCAAAACACATGCAAGTGGGCCCCCTCCCACTATTGTTGACTAAATGTTGGAAAATTTGGAGATTTATCTCCTTGAGCTTCTTTTTTTGACTATTAGGTGTATTCCCCATGAACCATTTCTTCTTTCTTTGACTAATGGAAAGGATACAGCCACCTTATCTCTTAACCTTTACTTATCTTACAAGACTTTATCCCCTCCTTTCCTCTATTTAAAGGCACTCGGCCAAAGTCTTAAACACAACCAAAATTGCTTTGCAAAAAACCAAAGCACATACACTTGTCCCAAAATTCTCTCCTACACTTTTGATAATTTTAGTACACATTTTGATATTGTGTGAGTTGTGGAAGAGGAAAGTCAAGAGGGTTGTTCTAGAATCTCTCTTGCAAGTGTGTGCAAACAGGGATAATACTATAGACTAATCATGGGAGTTGTGTGCCGTGAAACCCATCGCATCGAGCCACGTCCTAGGGGCCGCGAATCAACCTTTTAGGACAAAGCTTTGACTTGATTCTATAGCTTGGTGAGATCATTCTTATTCATCTTGTAACATGTTATTATTTATAGTTTACTGTGGTTTTCTTGTTTTGTGTTAGAAAATGTAATTCCATTCCAAAAGAACTTTCATAGCCTCCCTCCCTCCCTCCCTCCCTCGCACACACACACAAAACATGCGTGTGTGCCCACAGAGGGATATTCAACGTGATTATATGTATTTGCATGAATGACCAATTTGTGCAAAATATGGTGAAGGCATCATCTTGGACTTACATTAAAGAAAGTTGACGCCTCTTGTATCATCCCAATGTCTCTTGTTACCATCAGAGCTTGACGAATAAGTAATATTAGCATTAACTGCGCACACGAGCAAGGCCAATATCTCAATGTTGGACAGGTAAAAGCAATCGATGTCAAAGCTTCAAACAGTAAACTGTTGGGCTGCATACAATGATAGCCACAGAACGGAAACAGGCAATGGTGCCACTACTAGCAGCAGCATAGTCATCATATTCAGATTGCAGAAACTGACGCTCAGCAGCAGCAAAAGCCAGAAAATGAGGATCCCGGATATCAATATGAGGGCCCCATGCTTGCCTAAAGAATAAGCCACAGAAACGATAGAGAATCAATGAAGAGGCACAAAAACTGGAGTTCCCTGAAACTGAATAAGCAGAAAGTAAAACAAGAGAGATAGCAACTGCATTATGTTATAGATAACGGATTGTGGAGAGTTCACACTGTCTTTAAAGCAGATAAGGAATGAAAGCATAAATATTTTCAACATTAATGTATTTTGCCACTTTCATTCAAAGGCTACCACCATTTCTAAAAAAAATTCCCATGTGTCAAGGCAAACACTTATATCCTTTTACTGGGGTAGATTGCTTTGGCAAAGGTCTGCTCAGTTCAGAATAAGGAGGAAATACAACCATGCGGTAACAGGTCAGGGTCGTTGCAAACATTACATCTTGGGGTAAAAACATCAGAAAAATTATGACAAGGTGCTTATTCACTCACTTTAAGAACAATTTCTTAAACAAACAAGTCTTTGGCATTAATTTCAGTTGTTTTTTGTTTTGGTTTTTTTTTTTTTTTTTTTGGGGGGGGGGGGGGGGGGGTGCACCACTTCAAATGACTCAAGATATTTTGCCAGGCAGCCCAGGGATGGGTTTTCTGTTGTGGGTACCAATTTCCACAAATGTAGCTGGCGCAAACTGTCCTCATCAGAGACTGTCTCAATTCATCCAAAGCGCTTATTCTCCAATGCATGGGAACTAAATCTAATGTTCTTACCAAGTACGATATACCATCCAGGTACCAACATCTCTAGAGATGAGAGATAAATTTACTGTTGTCTTGGTATTATCTTTGACATAGTATTCCCCTATAAATTAAAAAAAGGTCCCAATAAATTAAGAAAAGGACTTCTTATTTGAACAGAAGCAAAGAACATCCAGTATTCAAATGACAGTTTTGCGCGTAGACATACATCATAAAGAGGAAACACAAAGGAAAGAATTGAGCATGAAGCCTCAAGACCTGATATCAATTGCCATAACATCAGAATTGCTTTTTGCTGGTGGAAGAGTATAATTTGGTGAATAAACCTAGAAAAAGAGACAGATCTAATTAGCATATTTATCTATCCAAGAATACCTACCAAAAGTAATTTTACAAAACACCAACCTGGTTGCAGATTTCACAGGTAATATCGCCTTTTTTATTGCACCATTTCTGAATGCACTTCCGATGCGCAAACTACATGCCAGAACCAAATCAAGAAAGTATACATGTCAATACCAGTTCTCAGTCCTCCAACATATCAATCAAGTAATTAGAGCTAATAGACCGGTAAAACACCAGATCAGATGATGCAGAACACTGCCAACAAATTCTACGATTTATCAAACACTTAAACTAACAGGAAAGAAAATGGATCCTGCCAGAAAATGTGCAAAATATATGTAAGCAGAAACCAACATGTAATGACCCACTCTGAAGACAATAGTCGCTGACCACAACGAACTAGTAGAGAAATTATGCAGATGAAAACTCAAAATCACCTTAGTCAGTGAGCTTGAGACCACAGCAAATGTAAATAGACTCGAAAGACCAAACAAGAAGAAAAAAAATTTCAACACCATTAAAGATGATCTAGTTGCAAAAGCTCTAAATGCTTACAGAAAAAGTTAGATATGACTTAAAAAACAACATTATCGACAGCGAATGCCCAAGGAAAAAAGCACCTTGCAGCAAAGCCTAAATAGAACAGTATTGCTCGTATAGGTACAACTTACAGTTCCACTTTACAGTTGTTTTCTGTGACTGAAGTAATTTCTAAGCACACAGACGCATACACAACTGACAATAAAAAATACCTGAATCCATTTCAAAAAGTAATAAATTCCAGAATATTAAGTGCAAAAATGGATACTTTTACTTATCAAAACCCATAATAGAGCTGTGCAATCCAAAAAGGAGAGTGCCCTTCCGTGGATTCAAAAATTAGCCCAAAGTACAAGACCTCCAAAAATAGGATGAATTGGAAGTGGCACCCACCACATTTAAAATCTTCTCTCTCTTTTGAAGAAACCAAAACTAATTACAGAACATGAGGACTGATAAAACAAAAAAAAAAACTGATAAATGCATCAAACCACATACACCGAAATGCTAAAACCCACAAAAATGAATAAGCAACCAAAAATATCAAGCAATATAAAAATCCGTAAAAACCCACATGCCAGCACCAATGTTCCACCAAAAGTAAAACACGATTACCATTCAAATTCATCAAAACCAACAGATACCGGCATGCCAAAACCCACAAAATCAGTAAGCAACACAAGGAAAACATTAAAAGCATAAAAAAAACCCAAAAACTCGCAAAGAACCCACATCCCAGAACCAATTTTTCGATTTAGAAACAAAGCACTTCCATTCAAATTTATAAAAAGAATTAAGCACTTTAAAAACCCACCAAAATCCACAAGCCAAAACCAATCATTAATAACAAACAAATTCCATCACACTCCAAAAAAAAAAAAGTAAAGTGTGTGTGTGTGTGCGCGTGCGCGCGCGGGCGCGGGCGCGCGATGATCTCGAAAGTGCCAAAACCCACACAAAATTAAAAATAATCATAGAGACAACACAAGAAAAACATCAATGGATGAGAAAACCCACTGGCCAAGACCAATCTTTATTCTTCAAAATACCATTTCTTCCATTTATACCTCCAACGAAAAAGTTAAAAAAAAAAAGGGGGGGAAGAAAAATAAGTGAAAAGTGATAGACCTTAAGAGTGCCATTACAGGCACAAGGCACCTCCATGTCATGCTCATCATCTTCCTCCTGGCAAATCCTACACTCCCTCACCACCATACTTGAACACCCCTCACTGTTACCGCTGTTCAAAGATGAAGATGTCACGTTATTCTTTTCAGTGACCACTATGACGTCATCCCCATTAGCGCCTCTCAAGAGCCTCTCTCTTTCATTGACAGACTCGAAGCAGGCCGATGCTATAATCCGGTCCACGCACACCATGAAGTCATCCACCATTCTTTTGCTTTCTTTCTCTCTCAACTCTCTCTCTAAATTTAGTTTCTCTCTCTAGGAAGAAGTGTGAAGTACTACCAATGAACAGAGGGGAGCGAGAGAGAGCAGAGAATTGTTTAAAAAGGTGTGGAGGGGTGCGGTGGCGGAATTTACGAAATGGGCCTGTCTTTATTTGCGTGAATGGAAACGTCCCTGGTTTTTGGTCTTATTTACGGGTTAGCCACTCTAGATATCTTCTCAACCTCTTCACTTCCTTCTTGTTGGTCAGAAAACAAACTTCATTCTTCTTTATTGCATAGTTCTGACTCTTCGCTTTATGTTTCGCGAGAACGAGAGTAGTAAAATATTTTAGGATAATTGAAGCGATAGTCGGAAAGGCTAAGGGAGATTGATGTTATATATATATATATATATATATATATATATATATATATATATATATATATATATATACATACGGTTTTAATAGTAATGATTATTGGTTCTAGATCGTATGTTGAGATGTGATATGAGTAAAAAATATTATCATGACACTTGACATTTTCTGGAGATATTAAACCTGTCACAATACTCATGAATAAATGTAAAGTGGGGGACTAATCACCTTCCCACCATTTACACCATTCATTAAGGCAGTAATTTCCCAATTCAAGACAATTAACTACCATTAATGAGAATAATCTCTCATTAATTTAGTAAAACTCCCTAATTTAATGGGGAAGTAAATAAACCACTAAGGAAGACCTTATAAAAAAAAATGCGGGAACCAAGAAAGGCAAGTGAATTCATTTGAGTTTACATTATAATCTCCTAAAATATCTTCTGACTTAGGCACCGGAGATTTCCCGCCGAAAATCCTTCCGGCAAATCACCGGTGTTGTCTTTTTCTTGTGTAGACTTATTCACGAATTAAGTTACAGATTTCATCCGCAAAATTTTGGCCCCATCCGTGAGACCCGAAAATTCGTGAATAAGCCATGTCTCAAAATCCTAATTCACAAGCTCAGCCAGGTGGGGCCCTCCACCAGGGTCATCTTCAACACTGATACGTGATCCAGCTCGTGGGGTATCCACATCTCAATTACCCAACCGCGGGAAAAAGGCCGTAGGTGCGCCAATAATCACTACTGTGGCGCGGACCACCACAGTTGCGGTACCCATAATCCCTACAGTGATACCAACAAACGTAGTAACGGCACCAGCATCCATAGCAGTGGTGCCACCAGCTGTGACATTTCCTCCTCCATTTGCAAACACAGTCTTGCGTCCACTACAAACTGTTGGCGTACCTGAACCTCCCACCACCGGTGTCACCATAACGGATGTGACAAACACTACTCCTCCAGCCATGGATAACCAAACTGACCTTATGGCCGTTATTCGAGCAATGCAACAATCCATTGAAAAGTTATAAGCTGCTATAGAGAATCTGCCTCCACAATTAGAACTGCCCAGGCCTCCAGGCACTTCTAAAACACCAGAGCGAACAAGCCACATCCGATATGTGACACAAACGGCGGAGGAATCTGATGATGAAAGGCGGAATCCGAGATCTAGGAGGCATGAGGAGAACTGTTATGAAGCTCACTCAACCAGAAACACTTATGCCAATACTGGCGATAATTGAGTAGAGCGCTACTCAAATGCTCCAATTATAATTGGACGGCCTTTCACAGAGGAAATCGATCTCTTCCCAACTCCTCCGAGTTTCAAGATGCCTCCGTGCGAGTCATACGATGGCACATGAGACCCAATGGAACATTTGGCTCGCTTTACCTCAGGAATGAACCTACATCTAGTCCCTGATCAGATTATGTGCTGGGCTTTTCCTGTAACATTGAAAGGAGCCGCACACGTATGGTTCCAGCACCTTCCACCTCGTTCCATCTCCTGCTGGGCCCAGTTGGCAGAATCCTTTCGAAGCAACTTCCTCACAAGTCGTGTGCAGAAGAAGAATTTTTCGACCCTTTTTTGCATAATTCAAGGGCCAAAAAAGTCTCTAAAGTCATACTACGCTCGCTTCAATTTCGAAAAACTCCTTATCGATCATCTAGATCCAGGAGTGACTTTTACGACAATGGCCAGGGGAGTCAGACCAGGAACGCCCTTGCGATTCTCTCTGAACAAGCGCCCACCAGAGAATATGTCTGATCTCATTGACAGAGTAGAGAAGTATCTTCGAGCAGAAGAAGATTTAACGACGTCGCATCAAGAGGAAATTCATTCAGGGCAGAAGAGGCGAGATCGTCCATAAGGGAAAAATCAGGACGAGCCCAAGCGTTCACGAGCACTCCTCTCCAAATCATTTACTCCTCTCAACATTACTCGTGAGCATATCCTTCACCAGATCAAGGGCCAAAACATCATCAAGTGGCCCAAGCCTATGAGAGGACCAGCAGAAAGGAGAGATACTCAAGTATACTGTCATTTTCGCAAGGACCATGGTCAGACGACAGAAGAATGCAAAGTGCTCCAGCGAGAAATAGAGAATCTCATAGGCTAGGGACACCTTAAATAGTTCGTCAAAAACAATCATAGACAGCAGACTTGAGGAAGAAATAATCCACGAAGAGCAGACGAAGCACCTCCAAAAGATCTACATGTTATAAACACCATCTCTGGAGGACCTAGCGCCAGTGGACCGTCTAGCTCTTCGCGAAAGGCCTACGCTAGGCAAGTTAATCTTGCCCAGGGACCGGCTAAATGAATAAAAGCATCCATCTATCTAGAGTTTGATGATGCCGATCTTGACAGGGTAAACCTACCGCATGATGATGCCCTTATCATCACTTTGCGTATAGATGCTTTCCAAGTCAAACGTATCTTGGTCGATACAGAAAGCTCGGCTGACATCATTTTCAAAGACGCATTCAATCAGATGGGGAAATCTAACGATAGGGTAAAACAATATCTTCTCCTCTGTATGGCTTCACAGGTGCCTCCGCACCAGTGAAAGGAATCGCCCCCCTCACAGTCATCGCGGGGGAAGGACCTCATCAAGCGGTTCACACATTCGACTTCCTTGTTGTCAAAGTCAGATCGTCATATAACGGGAATTTTGGGGCGAACGGGACTGAACAAGCTACAAGCAGTAGCATCGACCTATCATCTCGTCATGAAATTCCCTACACTAGTAGGGGTTGGCTTTGTAAAAGGAGATCAGATTCTGGCCCGAAGGTGTTATGTGGCATCATGCAAAACTGAGGAGACACTCTCCATTGATGACCAGCACGACGAGAAAGCATTAAGATGTGCAGAGCCTGTGGAAGCTCTCGTTTTTATACCAATCGTAGAAGGGGATGAGGAGCGACATATAAGGATTGGCTCAATGCTAGAGCCGAGCATCAGAGACCAGTTAGTCTCATTCCATCGATCCAACATGGACATCTTTGATTAGAATGCCACAGACATGCCTGGCATCGACCCATCCGTGATCACGCATAGGCTTTCAGTTGATCCCGTGTTCAAACCTGTCAAGCAGAAGAAGCGTCCTTTCGCACCAGAGCGACAAATAATAATCAAGAAGGAAGTCGATAAGCTACTGGACGCTGGCTTCATCAAGGAAATCGACTACCCGGAGTGGGTGGCCAATGTCGTTATGGTACCGAAAGCCGGAACAAGCAAGTAAAGGATCTGCATCGATTACACAGATCTGAATAGAGCATGCCCCAAAGATAGCTATCAGTTGCCACGCATCGATACGTTAATCGATGCTACGTCAGGTCATCAACTACTTAGCTTTATGGATGCATTCTCTGGCTATAACCAGATCTGCATGTATAAAGAAGACGTGGCCAAGGCGGCTTTCATCATGGATCAAGGCTTATTTTGCTATAAGGTCATGCCCTTTGGGTTAAAGAATACCAGCGCCACCTACCAAAGGTTAGTCGACAAAATCTTCAAACCCCTCATAAGAAAGAGCATGGAGGTCTATGTCGATGATATGCTCGTAAAAAGCCTCTGAGCTGAAGATCATATTTCTGATCTCCAACAATGTTTCAGCCTCCTCCGCAAATTTCGTATGCTCCTTAACCCTACCAAGTGCGCTTTTGGGGTGTCGTCCGGTAAATTCCTTGGGTTTATAGTCTAGGAAAGGGGAATCGAAGCTAATCCCGAGAAGATCAAAGCCATTCAAGAAATGGTTGCTCCTAGGCGCATCAAGGAAATACAGGTCCTGACAGGGCGAATTGCTGCCCTTAGCAGATTCTTGTCTAAGTCAGCCGAGTGCTATTTGCCATTCTTCAAAGCGTTGAAGAACGTCAAAAATTTTGAATGGACGGATGAATGTCAAACTTCCTTTCACAAACTAAAAGGATATCTTACGTCACCACCTCTTCTCTCCAAACCCATCCAGGGAGAGGATCTTTTTCTTTACTTGGCAATTGCAGAATCCGCCGTCAGTGCAGTTCTAATTCGAGAACAGGATGGACGGCAGCTCCCCATTTATTATGTGAGCAAAGTTCTTCAGGGAGCCGAACAGAGATATCCGAAGGCAGAGAAGTTGGCATTTGCTTTGCTAATTGCCGCAAGAGAGCTTCAGCCGTACTTTCAGTCTCACACGATAATCGTGCTCACTGATAAGGCCCTTAGACGAATGTTGCACAAGCCCGACCTTTCGGGTTGTCTCGTTCCCTGGTCGATAGAATTGGGCGAGTTTGACATCCATTATCGACCGCAACCTTCAATCAAAGGGCAGGCCCTAGCAGATTTCATTATTGAATGCACCTTCCACATTGAAGACGAAGAGCCTCTCCCTTCTGCCCAACCTGAACAGTTCGCTTGGACTCTCTTTGTGGATGGGTCATCAAACGCAAGTGGGAGTGGTGCGGGATTGATCCTCAATGGGCCAGATGGCCTGACCGTAGAATACGCTCTCCGCTTTGACTTCCAAGCTTCCAACAATGAAGCAGAATACGAAGCTTTGATAGCAGGCATGCATCTTGCTCATGCCATGCGCGCAGCATCACTTCATGCCTTCAGTGATTCAACGCTTGTTGTAAGGCAGATGTCAGGAGAGTACAAAGCAAAAGATCCAAAGATGGCCAATTATCTGCATAAGGCAAAAGAAATAGCCAACACGTTCACTCTCTTCAAAATCACGCAGATCCGCAGAGAAGACAATACTTTTGCAGATGCACTCTCAAGGTTGGCCTCCTTGATCCATCAGGATTTGGCCGCACCATCCATCTTGAACTTTTGCATGAGCCAAGCATTATGACAAAGGAAATTATGCAGACGGAGCATAGGCCATCGTGGATTGATCCCATCAAGGCCTACCTTCAGGACGGCACATTGCCTGTCGACCAAAAGCAAGCCAAAAGTATCATTCTATACTCCGCCCGATATGCTATGGTAGAAGATGTGTTATATAAACGCTCCTTTACGCTACCCATCTGCGTTGCCTTACCCCCACTGAAGCAAATTACACGTTACGGGAGGTTCATGAAGGCATCTGTGGTCAGTACCTAGGAGGACGCGCGTTGGCACATAAAGTTCTTCGGCAAGGTTACTACTGGCCTACTATGCAGCAGGATGCTATGAGTTATACGAAGAAATGTGATGCCTGCCAGCGTTTCTCCTCCATTCCTAGGCAGGCACCAACCCCTTTGTCAACATTAAGCAGCCCCATACCCTTCGCGATGTGGGGGATGGACATCCTGGGCCCTTTCCCACTAGCCACTGCTCAGCATAAATTTGTAATTGTGGCTATTGATTACTTCACTAAATGGGTAGAGGCTGAAGCCCTAGCTTCGATCACTGAAAGGAAGTGCGAAGACTTCTTCTGGCGAGCAGTTGTTTGTCACTTTGGGATTTCACGTGTGCTAATCACAGACAATGGAAAGCAGTTCGATAATCCGACCTTTCAAATTTTCTGCATAAAGTTATCCATTGAACATCGTTTTACCTCTGTAGCACACCCACAAACCAATGGGCAAACTGAGGTTACCAATCGCACCCTTCTGCAAGGGATAAAGAATAAACTTGATGGTGCAAAGGGGCTATGGGTGGACGAGTTGCATAAAATCCTTTGGGCTTACAATACCACCACGCGGACCCCTACAGGCGAGACCCCTTTTAGTTTATCATTCAGCACAGAGGCATTAATTCCCATTGAAATTGGGTTACCATCTCTTCATCTTACAGCATATGACCCGGTCCAGAATGAAGAGGCCCTTAGGGCAAATCTCGATCTCCTTGATGAGCAGCGCGAATAAGCAGCGATGCGCCTTGCAGCGATGCGCCTTGCAGCTTATCAACATCGAGTCTCCAAGTTTTATGTTCAATGAGTGCGTCCTTGAATCTTTCGCGTAGGTGACTTAGTCCTACGCCGCATCACAGCATCTGCACCACGAGACGCCATTGGAAAACTAGCACCAAACTGGGAAGGCCCGTATAAAGTTATAAAGCTGGGAGGCCCAGGAGCTTATCACTTGGAAAATATGGACGGCAAAGCAATTCCTCGTACATGGAATGCCACAAATTTAAGGCGCTACTACACATGAACAAGACCGGAGGGGCATACACACTCCACACTCGGCCACATACTAGATCTTACTCATGCATAGATCACTTTTGTAAGACTACGGCTTTTCACAGCCTAGTTTTCCTTGCATTCTTTACTTAGCACCATATGGCCGCAGATGTACTTTATCTTTATTATGAATGAGAAGAGTTTGCAAACAAGAATGCGCAAGCACAAAAATAGAACCTTGATTGCATTAAAAGTTTGAGTTTACACGTTGAAGCTCCAAGGCAGCAAAAGAAATTTCAAAAGGCTAAATCTAATAGACAAGGCAATCCTAGTCTAATCATTCTGCTCAGCAACATATGTTGGTAACTCCATCTCTTGAGAGCGACCTTCAGCCAGAGGCAGTTGCGGCCTTGAAACAGCCATAGACGCTAACCCAGAAGCACCTAAACTGTGGCTCATAGAAGGACTAGTGAGCGCCCGAGAACTAGCAACTTTCTTGCGTTCAGCTTATTTGGCCCGACGCTTAGTTTCTGAAGCAACCTCTCGTGCAAACTTATGCTCGTAGATGCTCATGTCAAGCTCAGGATAATCTTTTGAGACATCAGTCTTGCATTCATTATAGCCATGCACAAGTGCCCCTTTGGAGTCACGGAGGTGCTGATCCAAGAAAACCTTGGATCTCTTGAATAGTTGCACTGCTTGAAGAGCTACCGACGACTTCTCGGCCTCCAAATCATTAACATGAGCTGATAGTTTGGCATTCTTTGCGGTCATCCCAGCGTTAGACAACTCTAATCACTCTACCTTCTTACTCAAGTCTTTAACTTTCTTCTCAGCCTCCCTGCGAAAGTTGTTCTCTATCATTACTTTCTTCTTATCCTCGTCTAACACCTTGTCTGCAGCAATCAGCTTCTCTGCGCCAATCTGCACCTGCACCATAGCCTATACCACAAAGAGTTAGAATCAAAACAACAAAACTTTCAAAGGAAAGAAAAAAAAAGAAACGAACCTGCGACATTAGCTGAACCATCCCATTGGCTGTCTCTGTGACGCCGTAGCCAGACAATGTCTTCCTATCCATGAGAATGATAGCATGGCTAGACCAATCCCATGCCATGTGGGGAGACTTAAACACTGACTCGTCAACAGATACTCCCCAGGCAGGACGATGCGGGGTGTCAGGACGAACGGAGGATGATGTGGCTCTACTCTCAGCTCTGCTCGAGACTTTTCGTTTCTTGAAAGTCTCTTTAGACTTGTCCACAGAAGTCAAGCCCAAAACAAAGTTTTCGGTTTGAGTCTCCATTGCCTTTGGCTGAGACCCAAAAACCAAAGCACCAAAATCCAAGTCTTGCATCTCCTCCTCCTCAAGACCATGTATCGAAGTTAGCTCATCAGGGATTATGTCTCCCAAAACTCCTTGGGCATTGAATAGCGGTGGATTTCCTTGCGCACGTGACACATGTTTCCTGCATGCCAAACAAAAGTAAGATTACCATGCACGATTAGACAAACTCAAGGTTTGGTAAGGGCTTTACCAGGATCATTTTCGTCCTCTTCCTTTTCATCTTCCTCGTCGACAAAGTCTTGAGGCTCAGGAGGAAAGATGATTCCACACTCACAAAGCTGAGCATTATTCAAAGGATATATGGATTCTAAAGGCTCAGCCCCCTTAAGCTTCCCAATATGCTCGAGGTCAGTCTCCGACAAAACCGTTTTCTTTTAGTTTATTACAAGCTCTAGTCTCGCACTCAGCGAGCCACACGTTACAGACTTCACTTCTTTGAGACTTAGGCAATTTAACAAACAAAAATCTCTCCTTCCAATGGTGATTGGATGATGGAGGGTGCGGAAATAGGTTGGCTTTGGCCTTTGGTCATCGACTCAAGAAATACCAACCTACTTTCTTAGTTATCATACAAATAGTAAAAAACCATCTGAACACTCTAACCTTAGGATTTAAACCTAGTTTATGGCATTGATAGATGAAGAAACTCATGAAATGCCATGCATGAGGAAAAAATTGGCCGGGCGCAAGCCCATAAGCATTCAAAACCTTGATAAAGAAAGGATGAAGAGGAACTCTAAATCCATTGATGAACATGTCCCAATAAACACCTATCTCGTCGATTGTGGTCACGTTAGCTGATTCATTCTCATCAGGAAGCCTAAGTTTTATAATCGGCGGAATTTCACAGCGCTCACGTAGAAGTTTCAGGTCATAACTACTCAACTTGCTCCTAAGTGTGTGCGCATCAAAAGGTTTAGGGGACTGAGCACTTTCCCTTAAGACTTCCTTAGCAGGAACTCCCCTCGACTTTTGGAAAGGAACTAAGGGAACTCCTGTTTCTAAAAATAAAGGATCAAAGGTAGGCTCTATCCTAACACCTTGAATATCAACGATAGGCTCAGAAACATATTCTTCATCCTCGATGGACATAATTTTAGATCAAAACAAGAGATTTCAAAGAAAAGTTGGAAACGAGTTTGAAACTTACTTGAAAAAGAAGATAATCTTCAGACTCTACTTAGAAATCTTCTTCAAATAAAAGCTCCAAAGATGATCTCTCGCACTCTACACTTTGAAGAAATAAAATGAGTTGTGAAAAGGGTAAAAGGGTTTGCCCCTTATAAAGAAACCACATACCCATCCAACGGATGAGATCTCATGACCATTAAGTTACCCTGGACACGTGGCGCGCATCTAAAAATGTGACAGGGGGAAAATTTACCTAATTACCCCACGACAAAAACTAAAGTAAAACAGAGTAGACGAGCTACTCAAGTCCTAACCCCTGCCGAGCAAACGAGCATATCAGACCCCCACCTCTACTTTATCCGAGTAGACGAGTTATTGGTCCTAGCCTCTGTAGAATGAGAAAATATTGCACCAAGCCGAGTAGACGAGTCCCCTTTGGACCTCTGCTCGGCCAAGCCGAGTAGACGAGTCCCTAAGAAGACCTCTGCTCGGCCAAGCCGAGTAGACGAGTCCCTAGCGGACCTCTGTTCGGCCAAGCCGAGTAGACGAGTCCCTAAGAGGACCTCTGCTCGGCCAAGCCGAGTAGACGAGTCCCTAGTGGACCTCTGCTCGGCCAAGCCGAGTAGACGAGTCCCTATTGGACCTCTGCTCGGCCAAGTAGACGAGTCCCTAGAGGACCTCTGCTCGGCCAAGCCGAGTAGACGAGTCCCTAAGAGGACCTCTGCTCGGCCAAGACGAGTAGACGAGTCCCTATTGGGCCTCTGCTAGGCCAAGATGAGTAGACGAGTCCCTAGAGGACCTCTACTCGGCCAAGCCGAGTAGACGAGTCCCTATTGGACCTCTGCTCGGCCAAGCCGAGTAGACGAGTCCCCTAAAGGATTTCATTTGGCCAAAGTTTCCAAAAAAAAAAAATAATTCCATATTCTTCTTAAAAGAAGAATATAGAATGGGGGCAAATGATATGAGTAAAAAATATCATCATGACACTTGGCATTTTCTAGAGATGTTAAACCTGCCCCAATACTCATGAAAAAATTTAAAGTGGGGACTAACCACCTTCCCACCATTTACACCATTCATTAAGGCAGTAACCTCCCAATTCAAGACAATTAACTACCATTAGTGGGAATAATCTCTCATTAATCTGGTAAAACTCTCTAATTAAATGGGGAAGTAAATAAACCACTAAGGAAGACCCTATAAAAGGAAAATGCGGGAACCAAGAAAGGCAAGTGAATTCATTTGAGTTTACATTATAATCTCCTAAAATATGTTTTGACTTCTGCATCGGAGATTTCCCGCCGAAAATCCTTCCGGCAAATCACCGGTGTTGTCTTTTTCTTGTGCAGGCTTATTCACGAATCAAGTTCGAGATTTCATCCACAACAAGATGCGTATTGAAATGTGTACGAGAAGGGGAGGCGTTGCTTATAACAAATTTTTTGTTGGTCGTTTACGGACGCATGTGTGATTGATGTGCTATAATGGAAATTAATTGGGCATGTGAGAGGGAAATATATTTTGGAGTTCGAATGCATGGACGAATTAAATGAATTGTTGGCGACCACTAGAATTGGAAAAATCTTGCGAAAGCTACTCATTTTAAAGAATAAGCATCGTTTGTTGTTACAACCTTAATGACAAAAGATTGCTAAAGAAAGTGGTTTGTGACTATTACTAAAATTCATTGTGACAATCTTCGGTCACTATACATATAGTAACATTTTTTTTTACTACATGAGACGTACGTGGGAACTTAGTTTCTTTTCACTTTGGGTCATATTGAAATTGATAATAAGTTATTAATCATATCAAATGAACACCAATAAAAACCAAGTTGTATAAGTATATGAAACTTATTTGGCATTAAAGGGTGGATAAATTTTTGGGTTCAAATGCGTGGAGGACTAAATGAAATTTTTGGTGATCTCTAGATTTTGAAATTGGGGAAATTATTCTTTTTGACTAAAACTTTATTTATTTTCCCTTTTTGGTCCCTGTCCAAAGCAGAAAAATTTGTGTTAAGGCTATGAAATGATGGCGGGCGTCGCCTTCAGATAAGATTTGGATGACCATGTACATGTGAATTTTAAATAAGACTTGTGGGGAAGGAATTGAAAAGAATTAAATGATTTCCACATTAGGATTAAATACTCACTATTTATCCTTAAAAATGGAGTTACATAAAATTTGAAATTATGTAGATAATGATTACTTGTAATTGAAGTAAAAACAATGTGTTTTACTTTATAGTGTACCTGCTTTTTTCTTTTTTAGTGATCGGCGGAGTGCATTGTCTACCACATTGAGTGCTCATATGTACAGAACGAGGACCTAAAAGTTCTAGTTAGGAACACTTGATTCATCGACGTACATATTTCTAATTTACTTTTAAACACTTGCTCGATGTGAGTCCACCCATGATCAAACCTCCCCTTCGAGTTCTATTATGCTAAAAACCATCGTTCTTCCCAAAGCCACCGACACTTTGGTATAAAGTCAAGTCGCCACTATGAACTCCAGTACCATTAGGAAGTAGAGGTGTCAAAGGGAGCCCGGGCCCAGAGGTTCAGAAAAAGAGCCGGGCCAAATAGGACTTCAGGTCTGAGAAACCGGGTCGGGCCCAAAGTTGGGAAATCCAAGCCCTGTCCAACCCCAAGCCCTATTAGGGCCGGACCTAGGGCTGGGCCAGGCCCGGGCCCCTTTTTTATATTTATATTTTCGGTTGCAAAAATATTAACACATGAAATAAATGTTTTGATAGACCCTCTTCCTTTTATGCGGGCTTGGGGCCGGTTGCTTGTAATTTTGGGAAAACAAGAATGATTAGCAGTGATTAGTTAAATATTTTTTCATCTAATCCATCTGTTCCTACTTTCTATAATCAAACATTTTGCATTTTCTCTTGATAATTCCACTTAATTTCTTCCACTGCTTTTTGTTATCTAAACTTAACAATGGGTACCTATAAGGCTACAAAACTTTTTTCAATGATATTTCTAAAAAATTTACTCAAACCTACATCTAGCTTTGCATTTTATGTAGTATTAGGTATCTCATTACAAGCATGCATCATTAGACCACTTTTATAATGAACTTTCCTGTATTTTTCTGGAGTTATGTTTTTCATTTCTATTGCCTAAATTGTGTTGTTTCTAGTTCCTAGACAAACAAAGATATATTTTCTCTTCATAATTCCATGAAATTAGTACAAAAGAGGATTGCAAGTAAAATTTGATAAAGAAGTAGAAACCATCATCATGAGCTAAAAAAATGTGTATGTCCAAAATTTTAAATAAAAAGAAAAAAATATAAGGTAGAGAAAAAAAGAGAGGCATGAGAAAGAAGAAGAAAGAAAAAAAAAGTGACTCAAAATGGTTTAGGCCAGATTTAGGGCCAAAGGGTCGGACCAAGGCCGGGCCTGACCCGGACTTTTTTGGAAATTTTCATGGGATGGACCAGGGTCGCACTGTTCACCATTTAGGGCCGGGCCAGCCCGAGCCATTTTAGGGCCGAGCAGCCCGACCCTTTTGACATCTCTATTAGGGAGATTACGGGAAGCCCATAGTCTACATATAGAATGCTCAAATAAATATGAGTCTAACCTTACCTAAAATCTCAAGTCAGTAGACTTGGTACATCCAATTATATATGTACAACTCAGTATAATTACACACATTCATGTCAATATTCAATTTATCTTCCAACACAAAATAAAGAGTTCAAAATTTTATTTACATTTTTTAATTGATTTTTGTTCCTTGCTCGTTCTCCCTTCTCTCTATTAGCAGATATGAAAGTTGTTGAATGTAACCGAGGAAACGGAACAATTATTTATACAAATTTTGCTGCTTAACAAACAAACAAAAGGACCAGTTATCTGAGAATCATTAGTTTATCAAAGTTTAATGTGGAAACCAGTGGTGGTATATTTGTTCCCTCTTGAAAATATTTGTGAAACATGTCAGCATTAGATTCAAAACAAAAAATTGAAATGAACTGCCTTATGGACATATAACGTAATTAGTGATGACATCCTTAATTGTCTAGCCACCTATGTAAGAGAGAAATATTGGATCATTAGTTGCTTGCCTCAATTGTATATAAGTTTATTATAGATAATAACTAGTCAATCCAACAAAAATAGACCGTGCTACTCAATTAGAATGGGATTCATTGCACTCGATATTTTTGAGATTTGCGTTTATCATTCTCCTCATTATTCAAATTACGCTATTATATAATTTTTTTTTTCACTTCGCAGAGTTAAGAAAATACGGTAATACCACTCATTGAAAAATAAAATTACCCAACACACACTAGGCACCACCACCACACCGGCCAAATCATACACAGCTCCCTCCCGCTGTGGTTTGACTGTACTACAACATAACCACCATTGCACCATCACCACCACTGAACACAAATGGCTACCGCCAATCTATACCACAACAATCACTTCCCTGTCACCATAACCACCAAAACACAAACCCACTTCTAGCCAACCACCACCACCAAAACTAACCCCACCACAGCCGATCTACAACACAACCACTATTGCCCCACCACCACGACCACCATAGACGAACCCACCACTGCTGGCCTACACGACTACCTCCATAAATCCACAAGGACAATCACAAATCACACCCATTTCCTAATCTGTCCTAAAAAACTAAACCCAAAATTGCTCTTCAATAATGAATCCAATTTTGCTTTGGTTTGTGTGTATTGTGATTAGTGGTAGTGTCTGGTGGCAGTGTGAAAGGGTATGGTGTTTGGTGGCAATAGGGGGTGTTTTGACGGTGATGATGATGGTTGGTGGTGGGTCTATGCTGCTTGTGCGTTTGTGAGATCGATAGAATGTGGCTACTATTGTGTAGAGAGGATGGGTAGAAGGTGGTCGCTGCTATATGTGGGTGTGGGTGTTTGGGTGATGTCCTCGTGATCGTTGGTCCGTGAGATATGTATTTGTTTTTGTGTGCGTGTGTGCGCGCGCCCGCGCATCCACGCATATGCGTGTATGCTCCCGCGCGTGTGTGTGTGGGCAATGGTGTTTAAGTATGGAGTTTGGGGGTGGGATGGTGTTTGGATAGGTGGAGAAGGCTAATAGTGCATCGGTGGTGGTTCACTAATGCACATGCGGGGATGGGGGGAGTGTGTGTGTGTGTGTGTGTGTGTATGTGTGTGTGTGTGTGTTTGTGATGGGCATTGAGAAGTGGTGTTTAGGGGTGGAATTTTGACGGTGGGATGGTGTTTGGGTACAGGGAGAGGGATAAGGGTGTGTTGGCGGCAGTCGTCAGTGTATGTGATTGGTGAGCATCGGTGTTTGGGGTGGAGTTTAGCGGTGGGATAGTGTTTGGATACGTAAAGAAGGATATTGGTGCATCGGTGGTGGTTCACCTGTGTGTGGGCTTCATCGGCAGTGGCTAAACAAAGGGAAGACATCGCAAGGGCAATTTCAGTTAGGCTGTAAATGAACAGAGTTGTATATGAACTGCTCGTTGTTCGTTCCCCAAAGAACTTGTTCATGTGTCGTTGTATAACATACAAACCGAACATGAACAAAGTATTAGAACTCGTTTATTACACGAGCCGAGCATGAACATTTCAAAGTGATCATGAATGTGTTCGTGAACAGTTTGTCTGAATAATAACTTAATTATAATATATTCCAAATCCAAAAATCATATAACTTAATTATAGTATAAAATAGTTTAAATTTGGAAGCCATAAAATTAGTTATAAAATAGATTAAGTAAGGTGTAGTGCTGGTTTGAAAATAATTGTTCAGAACGAGAACACGAGTTTTCAAGTTTGAGTTCGGTTCGTATAAATAAACGAACGAACTCAAGCCGAACACGAGTTTTGTGAAACGAAACGCAAATGAGTTCAAACAAAATTTTGAAGATTAAACGAACACGAACAAGGGCTGAAACTAAACGAACGAGTTTGAACATGCCTCTATTCGGCTTGAACTCAATTCCTATACAACCCTAATTTCAGTAGATCACAAAAACGTGTTTAATGCCCTAACTTATATTCATGGACCCTTAGCGTGACGGAGCTTTGCTTAAACAAACTACGAACCACAAGGAAGAGATAAGAAGAGCTGTGTGATAAACTTTAGGAATGCTGAGTGTAATTACCCATTAGACTAAAATTGTAACACCCCCAGAAATCCGGAGCTCCGCCGCCCCGAACTCCCGGGTCGTTAACCTGCCAGATCACATCAAACCTGTCAGATCTGTTTACTAACATATACTTTAAAACATCTAATCCGATACTGACTCGAATTATCCAAAATACAAGATTGCAACAAAACCTGCTTGAACTCAAACCTTAAAACCTAAGTTCTTTTCAAACTTGAATCAACAGTACAGACCCACGCAGGGGTCTTACTATACCGTGGTGATGGGCTCATCAGAATCTCACTCAGGCTCTAGACCATTCCCGAACCTGCTACAACTTATCATTACCCGCAGAAGGGAGTCAAACGGAGGGTGAGCTTTTGAGAGCTCAGTAAGGTCGCACAAGGACTACTAACAGGATTACAAAACGATTCCAAAGGATCCAACGGATGAAAATTTCTAGAATACTTTAGATGGTAAAAAACTTAATGACTTCCAAAGGATCAAAAACTCATCAGAAATAGATACCAAAATAAACCAGAACAAACACGACAGATTCCAAAATAATCAATAATATATCATTCCTAGAGTCATCATTTTCCAAAATACAATGAAGATTTTCCAAAGGATTTCAACAGAAGCACAAATCATTTCAGATAATACTTTTCAGACATTTTCGTAATGGTCACGACAGTATACAGAGCAGATAAAATCAAAAATCAATGTTGATCCTGGGCGGTCGCGATGCCATTCCGGCAAAGCACAGAAGTGTACACATGCATGATGTACTAAAATACTAGTTCACTTGGGTACTAGCCTGTTTTTCCTGCAGGATTCAGACCAGCCTTATTACGCCCTCCCACAGAACAAAAACCCAGGTCAACACAGAAAAATCAATAATATCAGGGAGCCTTAACATAAGCTCAATCACCGAAATCAATTCGGATTCCAATAACAATAATCATACTGACATAAGTCAACAATCAGAATTTTCAGAAGAAATCAGAATTTCCAGAAGAAAAGTCACAGATAAACAATAAAGCGATTACGAATAATTATTAAGTTTTAAGCACAACAATCCGGAAGAACGAATATAGACAATTGTCAAATCTGCTCAGCACACAATAACAGGCGAGCATCAAAAGATTTCAAAACAATCGATTCAGGTTCAATATTGGGATTTTCTGGGCAATAACATGCTGATAGCCATACAAAATTCAGAGTTTGGCATTAGCCGTAAGTAAATCAAATGAGGACTTACGAGTACGAGCAATCGAAATAAGGATTCGGACAAAGTCCTTACCCAGGGTTCAGATAGAATCCCTTACCTGGATCTGCAGCTAAATTATCCTAACCGGAAGTCTTTAGCTTTAACCTCTTGGCTTAGGCTTGATTTCCTCCCCTTTTTCCTTGCCGAAGCTCCTGCTTCTCTCTGTTTTTTTTTTCTTTCTCTTCTCTGTTTCTGGGTTCCTGTTTCTTCTTCCTTTCCCGAAAGGGAAACGTTTCCCCTTTTGGGCTTTTTTTTTTTTAATTTAGGATAAAATCAAACTCACATAATGAATAAAAAAAATCCATCAGGTGATTCATCCTAGGAGGTGGCACTCCCATAATTTTCCTCAAAATTCCAATTCAACCCCCAAGATTTTTTTCAAAATTACGAAAATGCCCCCAAAATTTCAAAAATTACCTTTTTGCCCCAAAATTCTTTTAAGCTTCCACAAGCTTCTAATACTCGAGTATTACTCAAAATTAGCCTCCGTTTATTTTTTTGGATCACAGATGACTATTTTAATCGGCTCCCAAAGTTCGGGATATTACAAAAAATACTTGGAAAATCTTTCTAGCAAAAGCATGTGACATTTTAAGAAGAAGTTAAGGCCATCATATAAAAGTTGTTTTTAAAGGAAAGCAAAACTTTTGGTCAATGTACGGATTTTACAACTTGCTATGACATTTAGGTCTGCCTATCAAAACAACATAGAGCAGGTGACACAACCATTGAGAGCAAATAATAGTACTTTGGCAAAAGCAAATTGTGTTGACTTATTGATTTTGATGATTCCAGACTTATTATCTCTAACATTAATTTGACAACATTATTAAGATAAACATTTCAGAATTTATCTTAATCAAACAAAGACGAGATCTCGACATGGACAAAGCTTGAACTTGGACTCGGGATTTAAAAACTTGGACTACATTGAAGATGCAAGAACCTGAAGTCTATTTTTCCTTGTTAGCATTTTTAAGTCTTTCTTAAAAGATCTGACAGAAATTCTAATAAAGAAGTCAAAATCTTTTAGTCGAAGCCAAAATGTTTTAGTCCAAGTCAAGGTTTTAGTCGAAGCCAAAATGTTTTAGTCGAAGCCAAAATGTTTTAGTCGAAGTCAATGTTTTGGTCGAAGCTAAATGTTTTAGTCGAAGCCAAAATGTTTTAGTCGAAGCCAAATGTTTTAGTCGAAGGCAAATGTTTTAGTCGGAGTCAAATGTTTTAGTCGGAGTCAAAACTTTTAGTCGAAGTCAAATGTTTTAGTCGAAGCCAAATCTTTTAGTCGAAGCAAAACTTTTAGTCGACTCATTCTCTTGTTTTAGTCGAATCCTTCTTTTTGGGTTTTCTCTTCCTAACAGTTCACTTCTGTTACTTGTTTAAAAAGGGGTCCTCGAGAGCATTTTCAATATCTATCTCTCTCGCGCGAATTATTTCTCTCTTAAGAAAAAAAACTCTCTCATCTTGATCTTTTATTCTCATATATTCTCTATTGAGTGAGTTCACTTTTGAGATAGTTCATTGTAAGCTTCTTGGTTTGGTTCTTGAAAGAATATAGATCTTCCCACCTAAGAAGGCTTAGTCTTAGTTCATTCATTGTAACATCTGCTCAAGAAGGATCTTGTTGGTTGTATTCAAATTGTAAATCTCTTTTCATTTGTAAATAGTTGGAAACCTTAGAAGGGTTTTGGAAATTGTACTGCGGTTTGAGCTAGCACCCGAAGTTAGTTGGATTAGTGAAAGGCTCGAGTAGGTCTCCTTTGCGTGGAGTGCTCGAGGACTGGACGTAGGCTGGTGGGGCCGAACCAGTATAAATCTCTGTGTTAAATTTATTACTGTTATATCTGTCATTACTTTGTAATCTCATTTTTTAATTTATACTCAAAGCTGTAAAACACCTATTCACCCCCCCCTCTAGGTGTATTTAGGGACCTACAAGTGGTATTAGAGCCGTGTGCTCTGGTATTTTTCTGTGACTTAATTGTCAAGAGCTAAAGATCGCGTTATGAAAAAAGGTTCAGCAACCACCAGGCCACCCTTGTTGAAAAATGACAACTACAGCTACTGGAAAAATAGTATGAGGAATTTTCTGAGGTAGGGTACACACGTGTGGTATGTTGTTGAAAATGGTCCTATAATTCCGATGAAGGATGGACCGGATGGAACCAAGATTCCAAAATGAATTCTTGAAATGGACTCTCATGAGGCGTAGCTCTTCTCTATGGATGATAAAGCTAAGAACATTATCAGCTGTGGCCTTGACATGAATGAGTACAATCGAATCTCATGTGAGACTGCTAGAGAAATGTGGAGGTTATTGGAGGTTACTCATGAAGGAACAAATCAAGTAAAAGAGACCAAGATCAACATGTTGGTCCAGCAGTATGAGGCCTTAAAGATGAATGAGCACGAGTCCATAAATGAGATGTACTCCAGATTCACATTCATTATAAATGGACTAAAGCTTTTGGGTAAAATCTACCTAGAGAAAGAAGTTGTCTGAAAAGTTCTCAGATCTCTTGCAAATAGATGGGAAGCAAAACTCACAGTTATTCAAGAGGTAAAGGATTTGAATGTGCTGAAGCTTGAAGAATTGGTGGGTTCTCTAATGACTCATGAAATTACAATGAAAATTCATGACAAAGAAGAAATCACCTCCAAAAAGAAGAACTTAGCTCTTAAAGCTGAGACCTCTCATGAACCTTCAGAGAGCAGCGACGATTCTGATCCTGAAATGGCTCTCATCACTTGAAAGTTCAAGAAGTTTCTTGCAAGCAAGCGAGATAGGAAGATTAGGAGAAATCCTACAAACCAATCACATCAGAGACATAACAGTGATTGGAATGTAAAGGAAAATCATGATGTCTGCTATGAATGCGGCAGAACTGGGCACATAAAAAAATAATGTCCGTAACTCAAGAATAAGACTGCAAGCAGCAATAGTCGAGATTTCAATAAAAAGAAGTTCAAGTCCAGAAAAGTTCTGCTAACTTGGGATGACTCTGATGAAATTGACAAAGAAATTAGCAAAGATGATGATGTAGCTCAACTTTGCTTTATGGCCAAAGATGATAAATTTCAAGGTAATCTCTGAGAATCCTGATTATAATGAACTCAAGTAAGCTTTTCTAGAACTCAATGAAAATTATGAAAAGTTAAAAGTTAAAAATGTCAATCTAAAAAATAAAGCTCTTTCTTTGATTAATACTGTTGAAGAGTTGGAAGGCGAAAAGGAAGAGTTTCAAGAAAAGATTGAATTTTATATTTCTGAAAATACTTCCTTAGAAAATAATCTGGATGCTTCTAAGAAGGAAAACTCTCTTTTGTCTTCTGAGATCCAATCTCTCCGAGGAGTAAAAGTTCCAGTTGAAAACGAATTCTTAAAATCTCAAATGGAAGATATTTCAATACAAAAAATAAATTTAGAAAAGGAGATTGAAATTCTGAATTTTACCATTTTAAAATTTACCCAAGGAAGAGAGAATTTGGATATTCTTTTGGGAAGACAAAGATGTGTTTTTGAGAAAAGTGGAATCGGATACGATCCTTCAAAGAAGCAAAAGGATTATAAAAAATTCTTTAACAAAAATTTAGCTTATTGCTCGCCTTTCACACTCTGTACGGTATGTAAAAAGAAAGGGCACTTAGTTAAAAATTATCCTCTTAGTGCTGTCAGAAATCAGTCATTCCCTTCCATTACAAAAAACAAAATGAAATAAGTTTGGGTGCCAAAATCTTGTTTATCTAATCTTCCAGGACCCAATAAAGTGTGGGTACCTAAAGGAACGAAACCAGAATCTGTTGTAGGTATGCTTGAAAGCAAGGGTAGATTCCAACAAATGGATTCTCGACAACGGATGTTCAAGACATATGACCGATGATCGCTCACTTTTCTCCCATATCACTCTGAAGAATGGAGGATTTGTTACCTTCGGAGACAACTCGAATGGGAAGATCATTGGTAAAGGTAAAATTGGCACTGGTTCCATTACTATAGACAACGTATCCTTGGTTGATGGTTTGAAGTTCAATCTGATAAGTATTAGTCAACTCATCGATAGTGGACACAATGTTTAGTTAGAAGGCGATTAATGCCTAATCAGTCATGCCTCAGATGGAGGTACCTTGGTTGGTAAGAGAGATAGTGATGACAGTGAAGAAATCTCCCTAGATTTGAACAACCAACTTAATGTTTCCTCAATTCAGGGGGAGTGTTCAACATCTTCTCACAATAATAGTGACGAGACTCTGCCTCTTCCAAAAAGCTGGAGATACTCCTTCAGTCATCAATTAGAACAAGTCATCAGTAATGTAGAACGCAGAGTTACAACACGATCTACGGTAAATCTTTTTTGCATGGATTTTGCTTTTCTTTCTCAAATAGAGCCTAAAAACATTGCAGAGGCTCTAAACGATTCTGAGTGGATTCTTGCCATGCAAGATGAATTGAATCAATTTGAGAGAAGCGATGTTTGGTCATTCGTTTCGGCTCCTGTTCAACAAAAGGTCATTGGAACAAAGTGGGTTTTTCAAAACAAACTAGATGAAAATGGCCATATTGTTCGTAACAAGGCTAGACTAGTTGCTCAAGGATACAATCAAGTCGAAAGGGTTGATTTTGATGAAACCTTTGCCCCAGTCGCTCGACTTGAGGCTATCCAAATGCTTTTGGCATTTTCATGTCATATGAACTTTAAACTTTTTCAAATGGACGTGAAAAGTGTCTTCTTGAATGGGGTAATACAGGAGGAAGTGTTCGTTAAACAACCTCCTGGTTTTGAAAAAGAAAAATACCCCAATCATGTCTTTAAGCTGAAAAAGGCTTGGTACGATCGTCTTAAACAAGCTCCTCGAGCTTGGTACGATCGTCTTAACAGCTTCCTCATTGATCATGGATTCTCTCGTGGCAAAGTCGATACTACTCTCTTTACGAAAATTCAAAATTTGCATATTTTAACAGTTCAAATATAAGTTGATGACATTATTTTTGGTGTCACTAACAATGATCTATGCCAAGAGTTTGCTAAGAATATGCGTAGGGAATTTGAGATGAGCATGATGGGAGACTTACCTTTTTCCTTGGACTTCAAATCAAGCAGTCAATAGAAGGAATTTTTATAAGCCAAGCCAAGTACACACGAGAGCTATTGAAAGTTTGGCTTGGATAATGCTAAATCTAGAGGGACCTCTTTTCTCCTAGCGTTAATCTTGTCAAAGATGAAAATGGTAAAGATGTAGATAACAAACTTTACTGTGGCATGATTGATAGTTTGCTCTATCTTACTGCTTCTAGACCTGACATAATGTTTAGTGTATGTATTTGTGCCCGTTTTCAAGCTTGTCCCAAAGAATCTCATCTTTCTGCAACTTTAAATCTAGGACTCTGGTATCCGCGAAACTCCTCGTTAGATCTAGTAGGTTTTTCGAATTCTGATTATACGGGATATCTTGTTGATCGCAAGAGTACTAGTGGCACTTGTCAATTCCTTTGAGATGCTTTAGTGTCCTGGTACAGTAAGAAACAAACGTCTATGGCTCTCTCCACAGCTGAGGCAGAATATGTTGCGGCTGGAAGTTGTTGTGCCCAAGTACTGTGGATGCGTCAAACTTTACAAGATTTTGGTGTCTCAGTAGACCATATTCCTAGTATGTGCGACAGTAGAAGTGCTATTGACATTAGTAAAAATCATGTCCAACACTCGCGCACTAAGCACATCGATATTCATCACCACTTTCTCCGAGACAATGTTCAGAAAGGATTAATAGAATTCAAGAAAGTTGGCTCTGTAGATCAGCTCGCAGATATCTTTACAAAACCCTTAGTTAAATCCTCTTTCTATTCTCTTTGTCGTCGTTTAGGAATGTGTGATATTAGCTAAATTTTTTATTTTACCGAAATCTTTCTCTTTGACTGTTCAGTCGACTAAAAGTTTTTCAGTCGACTAAAATTCAGCTTTCAGTGGACTAAAAGTTTTTTCACTTTCAAAATCTGTTGGATTTAGTCAACTGAAAAGTCCACTTTCAGTCGACTAAAACATTTTCAATCGACTAAAGTCATGTCTTAGTCGACTAAAAGCTCGTTGCCTTTATATAGGCCCCCTTTTTTTCACTTTAACTTTTTTACTGTTCCCTTTTTTTTTCACTGTTTGTCTTTTGTTTTCACAGACTCTTACTCTTCTTCTCTCTCTAGTCCACCTGTCACTCCAAGGACCCACATGGACTCCAATCCATGCCCTCATAGTCGGTGTCGTCTTGTCATTGACTCTGACGATGAATCTGACGTGGCTCCTGCCTCTACTATTGCTTCACCTGCTGCTGTTGCTCCACCACCGCCATCCTCCCGCTATCGCACTCGTCAAACATCAACTGCTGCTCCCCGTCCATTGTCCTCTGCACCTGTCCTCCGCCGTCTGCTGCTTCGTCATCTTTAGGTACTGTTGTTCCTACTCTTCCTCCTCCTCCTCCACATGTTGCCTCTTCTTCATCTGCTCCTCCACCAACCTGTCCACCCCCTACCTGCCCCTATATTTCCCCTACCAATATACTTTACATTTCCCATTTCTTTCCGTATGTCGACGACCAACTCACCTACTATACAAATTTCATAAATTAGGAGGTCGTCCCCGATCGTCCAAATGATGTCAATCTAATGACTCAACTTGGTCTTATAGGCCTTTTGAGCGAATGGGATGTCTCTCCATTCTCTCTCCACCTTCCCTTTATTACCCTGCTCTTGTTCGCATGTTCTACTCCAACATGCATTTTACTGCTCAATCATCTATCTTTTTGACCACATATGTGAATGGGGTCCACATTCGTCTCGATGCCATCACCTTAGCCCATATACTCAGTTTTACCAATCAATCCTCTACTCTTGTTTTCACCGCAAACACGTGGTGTACCACTAGCTCCTTTACTCCCCTCCAACAAACACAAACTCGTTTAGGCAACCCGTCCATTTCTAGACCCCGCAAACCTAGTCTAGGTGACTTTTCTCCTCTTCATCATGACCTTTTTCTTCTTCATCGCATCCTCCATCTTATTCTTTGTTATAATCTCTCGGCCCGTTCCGGCTCATATGCTACCTTTTCTTATTTAGACATCATTCTTCTCACCCACTTAATTCGGGCTTCTCCCTTAAATATTGCGGGCATTATCATGCTCATAATGAATGCCCGAAAAACCAAATCATCTGCTAATCTTCCTTTCGGACTCCTGTTAACCCGTGTTTTTGAATATTTTCATGTCCCTTTGCCTACCTCTAACTCGAAATGTATCTCTCTTTTGAGTCACCATGTTCTTGACGAAACTTCTCTTCGTCATGCTAGTTTTGCCATTCGTTCTGATCTCACCTCCGACACTGTCCTTCTTGAGTGCATCACTGTTACCGACCCTTCCCACACCCAGTCTGTTCTGGCCTCTGCTCCTGCTTCTACTCCTATTCCCTCCCCTGCTCCTGTAATTCCCTCAGCCGCACCTTCTGCTCCTTCCTCGTCTATTTCACCACCACCACCTCCTTCTACTCAGTTCATACCCCCAGCACCTACTGACCCATCTAGCTCTATCCCCTTCCCTCCTTCTGACCCTTCCGCCTCAGTCCCACATCTACCCACCCATCCTCACCCTTCTGATCCTTTCTTCAGTAGTCCGCTTAACGCTTCTCAAATCTTAATTTTGATGAGTTCCTCTCTTCTAACAATTCCGACCTTTCTGAAAATCTTTCTCGTCTCTCTACTTCGATGCAGTTAATACTTGAATCGCAAACCACCCTTGCTGCTTCTGTTGCAGCTAACCACACTGTTCTCATTCATGAGCTTGCTGCCTTTCAGCAATCGGTTCAACACTCCTTCGCCCAGATACTCTCGAACCAAATCGACTTTCACAACCTTCTTTATGACCTTACCGCTAACCTTTCCTCTCTCCCTCTAAATCATACTCCACTCCTGGAAAGTTTGACTCAGATGCAGCATGATCTTCATCGCCAATAGGAAGCTGCCATTCAGGCTCATAGTCGCCAGGCTTATCTCACCATGAGCATTCTGACCGAACAAAAGCTACTTGGCTCATCAGATCTTTGATCAAGCCCAAGGCTTTAGGGTGACTCGTCCGGATATATTTCCTTCTCACATACACTGGCACCGACGGGGAAGAATGGTTCTTTAACCCGCATCTCCCATACAACCCTCCGTCGACGTGCTCTCCTTGTGTCGTTGAAGTCGTTAAAGTCCCCACAACCGCTCCGCCACCTGCTGATCCCTCCTCTTCTGCGCAAGGTGCTCGTCGATCTGCTCCGCCGCCCGCTGATCCCTCCTCCTCTGCCAAGGGTGCTCGCCACCATCGGCCTTAGAATTTTTTTTATTTATTCTTTTGCTTGTTGCACTAGCTGCCCCTCTTTTTGATTTGACAAAGGGGGAGAACGAGTACTAATTAATCATTCTTTGTATGCATCTTTATTAATTCTTTTGTTAAATATTAAAAGATGCTCTTTATGTTATCTCCTTGTGTGAATGTTAACTGATTAAGGGGGAGTATGTCTTTATAATGTTAGAACTAATATTGTCATCATAAAAAGGGGAGAGATTGTTGACTTATTGATTTTGATAATTCCAGACTTATTATCTCTAACATTAATCTGACAACATTATTAAGATAAAACATTTCAGGATTTATCTTAATCAAACAAAGACGAGATCTTGACATGGACAAAGCTTGAACTTGGACTTGGACTTGGGATTTAAAAACTTGGACTACATTGAAGATGCAAGAACCTGAAGTCTATTTTTCTTTGTTAGCATTTTTAAGTCTTTCTTAAAAGATCTGACAGAAATTCTAGTAAAGAAGTCAAAATCTTTTAGTAGAAGCCAAAATCTTTTAGTAGAAGCCAAAATATTTTAGTCGAAGCCAAAATGTTTTAGTCGAAGCCAAAACTTTCAGTCGAAGTCAAATGTTTTAGTCGAAGCCAAATCTTTTAGTCGAAGTCAAATGTTTTAGTCGAAGCCAAATCTTTTAGTCGAAGCATTTAGTCAACTCGTTCTCTTGTTTTAGTCGAATCCTTCTTTTGGGGTTTTCTTTTCCTAACGGTTCACTTATGTTACTTGTATAAAAAGGGTTCCTCGAGAGCATTTTCAATATCTATCTATCTCGCGCGAATTATTTCTCTTTTAAAAAAAACTCTCTTATCTTGATCTTTTATTCTCATCTATTCTCTATTGAGTGAGTTCACCTTTGAGATAGTTCATTGTAAGCTTCTTGGTTTGGTTCTTGAAAGAATATAGATCTTCCCACCTAAGAAGGCTTAGTCTTAATTCATTCATTGTAACATCTGCTCAAGAAGGAGCTTGTTGGTTGTATTCAAATTGTAAATCTCTTTTCATTTGTAAATAGTTGGAAACCTTGGAAGGGTTTCGGAAATTGTACTGCGATTTGAGCTAGCACCCGAAGCTAGTTGGATTAGTGAAAGGCTCGAGTAGGTCTCCCTTGCGTGGAGTGCTCGAGGACTGGACGTAGGCTGGTAGGGCCGAACCAGTATAAATCTCTGTGTTAAATTTATTACTGTTATATCTGTCATTACTTTGTAATCTCATTTTTTAATTTATACTCAAAGCTGTAAAACACCTATTCACCCCCCCTCTAGGTGTATTTAGGGACCTACAAATTGTGCTTTTGCGATTGAGCTAGCCTAAACTACAAAACGCTAGATTTAGTAAAGGACTGAGTTTGAACCAAAAAAAAATGCATTTATTGCAATAAACTGAATTTTTATTTCCCAAGAAGTGAATCTGTCATAAAGTTAATTTTTTTGACAAGATTACTTTTAACCTCCGATCCCCTGCACTAGATGTCCACACAATTGACACTGTAATAGTTCAATAGATAAAATAATTCCATTAAATCTCATCTTACGCTAGCATTCCGCATGCTATAACGGCTCTTTGTGACTTCCTCACATACGGTATCCCTGAAGCTCGCTGTCAGAGGGGTTTCAAAGAATGCAGTGATATTGCCCAAGTTGTCTAACATTCATATACAAAATGAAACTCATTCTGATGCCACTTATGACGGACCCAAACAACTTCACTCACACATACAACTAGCTATACCTAAACGTGAGCCCCCATATCCTTTTTTCCATTAGATCGCTCCGTTGTCGGAGCGATGCTAGGGTTGGTGCAAGTCTTCGCTTGTTTTACTGTATTTCTTAATACAAACTAAATGCTTATTCACGATCCTTCCCTTATTTTCGTATCAACCAAAAATCCAATAAATATAAAATCAGTGTGATGTTTACCATTCTCCAATATTAAGAAAGTGTCATATTCCACCCAGGTCAGTTGTCAGTCACTCTCTATCTCATCCTTCTTGAAATCTGTTGGTTGATTTGATTCTTACCTCCTATAAACTCCGCACTTCGCTCTCCATAAGAAAGGTCACATTGGTGGTAACCATGATACGAACTCGTGCTTGAAGCCTTGAACACAAAGTTGCTCCACAACAGTGGCATGGTGGATGTAGTCACGGACAAGTGGTCTTATTGATGGAGTGACAGCATTGAGGGCGATTTGCGATGATGTCGTCAAGGGTGAAAACGAAGGGATTGGTGGAGGCTTAGGTAGCGGTGTCGGGTGGTTCAGTTGATAACCAATAGCGACCTACTATGGTGATGGAGTAAACTTGCATATGATCAAATAGTTTAGCTGACAATCGATAGCGGACAAAATTCTAACTTTTATACAATGCAAATCACAAGTTTGTAGCTTTTTCACTAAGATTCAATATTTTAGTGGAACCTAAAAGGGACCTCAAGACTTGTTTGTGAAAATACAGTCTCCATACGGTTCTTAGTGTCATCAACTATTATAGAAAGAGGACAAACAATTGTGGTAGACAAGGACCTAATTCTCCTTTTTGGCCTTTCACACATAATATGCCTTGTTACTACGTCATGGGGTCTTCTGATGGCACATTACAATGTAACTACAAATCGGCTTTACCGAACTCGCAAGAATGTCCAAATACCGATGAGATACAGATCTTTTGTAATTCATGTTCATTTCTTTGAAAGTTACCATATAATTGGGATTATGGACTGGTTCTCTGCTGCAGTGATACAACACCTAGATCACAATGAATTATGTTATTAGAACAACCAAAATTAGACCAAAGTTGGGATGCCTCTGCTACCTTTATGAGAATGCTTTAGGAGTCGGGAATGCGTAGTTTTGTTTGGCTTGCTAGTAGTAGCTCCTAGTAAGCTTGCAATTTGTGTTAGTTTAAGAAACTGTCATACAAGTTATTATTGGATTTATTGCCGGAATTAAAAATGGATTACTAAAAATATTGTTGCTTTGGGCACAATTTAAGTCTTATTACTGTTAATGACAAATGTCAAATCCCGTTGTAGTAAAATATCTAAATCCCGTGTTGTAAAAGTAGGGTACCGCACCAAGAAGCATAGCGAAGAGTTCATTGAGATTAATTCTCAAAAGAGATTTCTTAGTAAATCAAAATCTTCTAAAAATCAGCTCTAAAGTATTTTAAGAAGAATCACTTTAAAGTTGTAGAAGATGTTTGAATAAAAAGTACTAAAAATAGGTTTAGCATGAAAAAAATGACAAAATAGTGTAAGGAATTTATTTAATGGTTACTTATTAATGTGATGAAACTTGGTAATTCTCCAAAACTAATTAAGAGCCCATTTGAGAATTGATTTCCAAAAGCAAATTTTAAGTTAATCCTAATTACGCTTTGAGTTGTTTTTAGCAAAATTAGCTTTAACCTATTAATGATGTTTGCATAGAGTGTATTAAAATCAGTTTTAATATGACAAAATCACCACATCTCACCCACTGTCGCATACCACCTCCTCTACTGCACCGCCTCACCCACTACGACACCACATCTCACTCACCGCCGCATATCACCTCCTCTACCACACCGCCTCACCCACCACGACACCACATCACCCACCACCAAACAACACTACCATACCCACCACCATATTGTCGCACCCAACACCACACCAACACCACAACCTGAAACCGAACCCCTTCGACCACCAACCTCCACCAATCACCCGCCCACCCACTGTGACCCAGCCCCCACCACCAAAGAAACATTGGTGTATCCACCACCACATTGCCCCACCTAGCACGACACCATGACACATACCACCTTCACACCTACCATAGCCACCACCACAAATTGCCAACGTACCTCGATCCCCCACCACGATCCATTGCCACCCCAATTCACAGCTTCCGGAACAAACAAATTAAAAGTGGCTTATCCTCTAATTGCAAATTGATAAAAAAAAATGTGGCCAATCCCTTAAGTAAGTTATACATCAAGTGATTTGTATAATTAAAGGAATAGGGTAAGACTATCTTTTCTTAAAAATAAAAAAATAAAAAAAATCATAGTTTTCACTCACACACCGGTAACTTGGAAGTTTCCGTTTAATGTGCACAACTGTTAGAAGTGTGAGTAGGTTTAGTACACATTTTAACTATAGGAGTTCAATTCGTTGATGTTTGCATATTTGCAATGCAGTGTTCATTTTTAAGCCAAAGGAAAAAAAAAGAGTAGCAATGGCTTTAAATGCACTGCAGTGGGGTGTTTTAGTAAATGCAGGACATGTCATGGGGCAGAAACAGAAGCAGTGACAGGAGAAAGGACATGGAAGGAAATTTCTCACAACAACTTGCTTGAGCATCGTAGTGCGGAAGCATGCTGTACAAAAAGAAAGTGGTTTGTTGGGTTTTGTCAACTCTAGACTAAGGGATAAGAATTATATATATATATATATATACATATGTGTGTGTGTGTGTGATGGTGACACAAGAAATTGTGGGAATCCTGGTGTGTGTGTGGGGGGGGGGGGGGGGGGTGAGGGAATAATTGTGTAAGGAAGGCAGGGACAAGTTGGATAAGGGAGGAATGCATGTCTTCTCCAATTTTATCTATCTATAAAATAAACAATAATGTTGTATGTATGCATCTAGTCTAGTCTAGTATAGTCTAATCTAGCTATAAACAAATGCATATAAATGTGACACTATCATACACACACACACACACACATATATATATACACATATATATATATATATATATATATATATATATATATATATATATATATATATATATATTGTGCTCATCTTGTATTAGTAATTCGTCCACGTAAATTTCCATAATCCAGGTTATGCCTCTTGCTCGCTCGGTTTGGATTTATAAGAATATATTTTTTTTGGCATACTTTCCAAAAAAAAAAAAATGAACTCTATCATACATACGATGTTTTATGATGTTTCGATGTTATGTCAAAACATCGTACAAAGAAGAATACATGCTATCTCCCACCCTTTGAATAATAATGGATGCTCAATATGACGTGCATCGCGCATAAGTGAAAAAATAACCAACAAAACGGTGGGGAGCACAGAGTCGTGATAACACATGTAAAAACATTAAAATGAGGAAACAAGTGAAGTCGGAGTTTGAAGATTGAAAGTCCACAAAATCATTTTTTATGTTTTCTTTAAATTTTTGATAAGTCAACATAGTACATGCGATACGTGAGTAAAAATAAAGTTAATAATAGAAATTTTGTTATACAAAAATCAAGTATCAAGTATAAATATTTATTATCATATTCGGTAAAGTGAATTTTATATTATTGAAAGTAAACATGTCCTTATAAGTAATTATTTACAATCAGAAATTTAATTTTGTGTTATTTTTTCAATATATATATATATATATATATATATATATATATATAATGTCAAGTGTCCACATTCTAAATAGGTCGTTATCATGGCACACGCAATGCTTGTGCAAAAAAGAAGTTAGTAATTTGATAATCTCATAAAAGCAAGCTTAACCTTTAGAATATACGTTGATTATATTTTGTAATGAATTTTGAATGGCCCCCGTGTGCAACAATAAAGTTATTTGAAACTTATAAAAAATAAAAAACATGATATATAAGTGTTTAATGTGATGGCCAAACATGTCCTTAAGGTAATTATTTACTATTTTATTTTGTGTCATTTTCTAAGAAATCTCTTATTGTGTCAAGAATCAAATAAGTGTTACACCAAAAAAAAATCATATATATATATATATATATATATATATATATATATATATATATATATATATATATAACGAGTTGCAGTGCGCGCAATTCATTTATTGTTTCACTTCTAATATAACTTTTACACGACACTTCGTATAAGTAAAAAACAAATAAACTAATAACATCACGACAAACAAGGGTGTCTACTCAAATCTACACATCAAATAGTAAGCATGAACATTATTTGGACGTATAAACATGCCGCCCTTGTTTCCTTTCCATTACTCCGTCTATTGTTTTCTCCAAGTTTCAGCCATAGTCCTGCAAATATGGTATACGCATAAAAACGCTACTACCTTATTCACATATAAGTTTTGAATTTGGTGCAAACTTTTCATCGTAGGCAGATCTAGATAATTTTTTACTTCGTACCAAGTCAAGGAACAATATATCATTTTATATTTAACTTTAATGCACATGCGGTGCTTGCACAACTTAATTGTATATATCCTCCTAAAGGAATTATGTATCCAACTTCAAGGATAATTTTGGAAAACAAATATAATGTAACATAACCCAAAAAAGGTGTTTCTGGATCTAAATTTATATATCAAGTCTAAACATTTACACATAAGTATCTAGAACATTCTCATGCATTTATGTACGCTGTTCTTTGTTTCTTTCCGTTGCTTGTTTTATCGTTGTCCACAACCTGCGTCAAAACATTAGACTACGTTGTTAGGTATATAAATTTGGGTCAAATTTTTCGTTCTCCTACAAATATGGATAAATTTTTTCCTTGCCTGGTCAAAGAATGACTATGGTTTTATATTTGGCTATATGTATATTCTTTCTCCTTTAGTAATTTATAAAAACTACCAAAAGACAGTTTACAAATAATTTTGAAAGGTACTTAACAAATAAGTTTAGCATCTTAATCAACGTCGTAGTCATATAGTACACGAACACATAACTTTTATGTGAAAATATAAGAGCGTGAAAATATAAGAGCGAATAACTATGGTGAGCAATTGTTTTTTCTTTCCACTTTCTGACTTTTAGCCTACGTCTAAGTAATGCAAAATCACGTTTTAATATCAACGAACCCATATTATCTTCTTGATTATTTTGCATCATAATTTCCTATAAAAATGCTTCCCACTATACTACCTCCGGAGAGTACTACTACACTGTCATTTGATCTCTGATCCATGATAGTAAGAGTCAACTAACGACGAATGCATCTCAACTTTGTTAAGCAGAAATAACAACAAATCCATCTCCAATTTTTTCACATGATTAAGTTTGAACGTGCTTAGTTCATTTTCTGAACCTTCTTTATGATTTGCTCGCTTCTATCCGAGTTGTAAGAATCTTCTTTTAACCTTATGTATTGCGACAATTAATAGTCATCAAGTGTTTCTATTGGCTTTTTGTCACACTTTCAGCGACAATTATTAGTAACAAATTTTTAACGTCACTAAATAATAGGTACTAGAAATATTTAGAGATGATTGATTGTCGCTACATAGAGGGTAAGAGGAAGATTCCTTCAACCAAGCTAGCAGCCAAAATTTTTTCCTCAAAAAATGGAACCTTTGAACATGCTTCCTACCATACTATGACATAAAATACAACCATCACTTGTAATTTGAGCTATGCTCCATTATATCTATTAGTCAGATTAAAACTAATAAGCTAGAAGATAACTCAAAGAGTTAATTAACGTAGGTAAAGGAACTAAAAGCCTCTATGTATCTAACACAGTAAGAATTCAATCCACCAAATCCATGAGTTGCGATGTATGTTAGCATAAAAAAGGCAGAAATTAAGGTATACAATGCAATCATAACCTGAGTTGTTCAATGTACGACAAAGGTGGAAAAAGGCTTCAATGTAACAGCAAAAAAGTGTACCAAGATGCGGGTGCGCGTCTTGGTACAGTGTAACCACTTCCTCATTGCACACTGGAAAATAACTGTATTTTAACCCGAAATAATTGGAATCGGCAACAATGTCGTGTTCCGCTAGGGGGTTTACCGAACGGGCCGAAGATCGAAATAAGAACACGTCATTGTCCTTGATTTGGAACTCCACCTGCGAGGCGGGGTTGGCTACGGAGATCTTGAAGTGCTGGTTCTAAACGGGATTCTCCGAGTTGGAGATTACTCGGGAGCGGACGACGTACGGTGGCGCCACTGATTGCTCACTCTGCGCCCATCCACCACCAATTTGATGCTACCACCACGGCCACCACCACTTCTAGTCTCAACCTTCACCACCCAACACCGCCTGCCCACAGCCACAATCATCACCATACCTGCATCGGGTCACCATTTATACAGACACTATCAAACCTAAATGGGTCTCCAGCCATTCCGCTATTTGAGAGTAAATAAGGGTGTAGTAATAGGTCAATAATCCTAATAACAAAAGTGGAATTTTTAAGGGTATGGAAGGTTAAAAAAGGAATGAAAGAAATATTTGAAATCACTTAAAGTTTTGGTTTTCTATTTCAAAAAAACAAATAACAAAACCAGTTTACTTTTTTATTTTTTACAAAAATAAATGGGTGTTTGATTACCAAGGGTCTGTTTGATAACACTTTCAGTTTCAGTTTTTTTTTTAAAGAAAACTGGAAAGAGTTATGATTTTTTTTTCGCCAGTTTTAAAAACTGGTGGACGTTTGACAGAGTTTATTTTTTTAAAAAACAGAAAAGAGCAAGCGTTTGCATCACCGCTCTTTAGTTTTTTTTTTTTAAATATACAATTACTCCCTGCCGGCAATACCCGTCGGCATCACCCATCAGCAACACCGCCGGCAACTCGCAATACCCACCACCGCCCAACAACCTACGGCAATGCACAAATCTGTCCAACACAGCCGGCAACTCGCAACACCCACCACTGCACAACAACGTACGACAACCACAAATATGTGCGCCACCTAGAGCACCACGACACCAATCAAGTCTGTCCATCACGCCAACCCACCACCGCCGGCCACGAAGGCAACCATTTGCCGATGTAAATCCAGCACAACCACAACAACCTACGGCAACCCACAGCCACCCACAACAATGTACCGGCACAACGACGACCACCGATCCAGCACAACCGCAACAACCTATGGCAACCCACAGCCACCCACAACAACGTACCGGCACAACGATGACCAACGACCGCCACCAAGCCCAACCGTACGAGACCCATCTCCAATGGCAGATCGACAGAGGCTGCCAGTTTTGGAAGGCACTGATTCCCAAGAATTGGTCGCAACCGTCTCCAATGGTTGTGTTCATCTTGGACTGAAGAGTGGCCGGTGGAGGCGATGACTATTGGCCGGTGGAGGCGGTGACGACGATGGGGTGTGGAGTCAGGCGACGGGCTGTGGAGTTTGTGGTGATGAAAGAGTTGAAGAAGGGTTTTATACCTAGAGCAAAAAAATGGAAAGATGTTGCTAATGAGGCTCGAAGCCTCAACCTCATTTAACCGGCCTTAGCCCCGCGTGAAAAAGAGCAAAAAAAAAAGAGCTCTCGAGCTCTTTTTAGAAATGGGCAAGAGTTTAAAAACTCTTGTGCCCTTTTTAAAAAGAGAACCCAACCAAACACCCCAACTTTTATGGACTTTTGCAAAAAAAAAATTGTGGGCCAAGACAGAGCAAAAAAAAAAAAAAGTGTCAAACGGCCCCCAAGTTTTTATTTTGAGTTTTTTTTTTTTGTGTTTGATTACCCAATTTTTATTTTGAATTTTTCTTTCGTGATGGTTGCGGTGATAGGGGTGGTGGCGCCAGCGGGTGAGAGGCGGTGAGCGGCGGTGGTCGGCGTGACGGGTAGCAATGGAATGGGGGGTGAGGGTCGTGGTGGTCTTAAAACAAAAACCAAAACTTCAAAGTAGGAGTTTTCAAAAACAGCTCTGTTTTAAAAACTGATTTTCAAAACTGAAGAAAAAAAAAACGAAAACTGTATGCCAAACGCCTATTTTACAAAACTAAAAAAAAAAAAAACTGAAAAATTAATAGTTACCAAACAGTACCTTACTGATTGAATTGCACCAATAAGGGCCTTTCACCAATTCTGCAGAATGATGCTTCGATGGAGAGGAGATGGTAGTTACCAATAAAATGAAGAAACTAAATAGATAACCGTAAGTTTGTGATAGTGGGCTAAAATACTTTACATTTGTGCCTTTAATTGATTGCAATTTTAAGTTCAAATGATGGGTAATTAAGGAAAGTTCTTCAATATGGACACTTGTCCGCACCGGCATGATTCTGAATGTAATACGAAAGAGGTATTACGTCAAATTATATTTTGTCTTAATAAGTAGTATAGATATAAATAGAAAGATAAATATAGATATAAATATATTTATTAACAGTTGTTCTGGCCCGTCATGCAGACACAAGTGATGGCTAATGGGATATTACGAGGCCGAGGGTCCAACTTGAATCCAAAGTAGTCATATCATATGGATTAGCCGCTTTCAAAACCAAGGCCCAACGTTTTTGGTTTTGGGCTCTGAGTCCGAGTTTTAATGGATTCTCAGCCCGTTATCTCTCATCTCTAATTTTGTGGAAAAGGCTCCAAGCCGGAGATCCAAGCCCAACTCTCACCCTCTCTCGCGGTATCCCTTCCGGCGGCGCCACCACAAATCGAGACACACCACCGCGGCGCCGTTCCCTTCTTACTAGCCTCTGCCGTCTGAAAGTCAGCGCTTTTTAGCTTCAACGGCTTTGTTAGGGTGATTTCCTTGTCTTGATTTTTTTGCTTATTTCGTATGATTAACAAAATGTAATGGGTAATTAATCTGTTCAACCGGGGTAAAGGCTCAAATTTTGCTGCTTAGTTGAATGCTCTTAGGCACTACTATTTTCTTAACTGGAGCTTAATTTCATGTGTTCAATGCTGCACTGCACTTAAGGTGCTCGATCAATCGTTTAAAGTGGAATAGCAAAAAAAAGTACAATCAAGTGTTGCCTGACTTGAATGAGTGTGCAGACAGGGGTAGACAAACTCTATCCACTATGGGCGTGTTTCTGTGTGTGCGCGTGCCTATCTATGAAAATTAACGCTTGGTACTAGTATTCTTTGTAAGGAATGACACTTGCGGGCCACCGCTGGTTTCTACGTGATCGGCTGTTGTTAAATCTTCAAGGTTCATCTGCAGGTAACAAAAGTTGAAAAGCACATTTGAATCTCTGAGCACTTGCACAATTTCAAGGCAGTAATGACTGCTAAACCTTATATAGTTACGTCTCTGCGTGACTACACAAGGGGCGAAAAGTGCGAAGATGACTTGTTGAATGAAGTTGATAAATGTGCTGGGGCTAAGGAGAATCCAAAAGGGGTGAGCAAAACATTTTCACTGTCTAATCAGAATAGAGTGAACAGCATTTGTAGAAGATATGGAGCGAAGGCTTGATAGTTTCTAAATCGAACACTCGTAGGCATTAGTACTTTGTTAGCTGGAGCTTAAGTTGCGATGTAAATGTTGCATTTAAGGTGTTCAGTGAATACCAAAGAAACACTGAAACCACAAAATTAAATTGAAATAGGTGAGCAAAGTGTACACACGATAGATTTACGTTATACTATGGATTTTTTACTTGAACTGTTGGGCATATTTGGTTGAGCGATGCATTGTTAAGTTGAACTGGTAACGGAAAAAACCTATATTGTTTCTAGAACTTTTCTGGTTTGATACTTGCTAAATAGAGTCCACATGTTAAGATTTTCTCAAATACGTACTCTGCCTGTTAGGCCAAGTTTGAGTTTTAAATTTGTTTCTATCTAACAACAAGTCCTTTTTTGTATTTTATTATCCGTTTGAATATTCTCCTTTTGAGACAAACATTACTGTGGAGATGTAAAGTTGATATCCTTTATATGCCCCTTATTGTATAATCCAATAGATGGACTTGAAATAGGATACTTATATCACGCAACCAACAGATTCAGAAGTGTACCATTGAAATCCAGAGATTATAAATGCGTATACAATTTCTAAATCTAAGAAGTTATTCACTATTTGCTTTGCCTTGCATTTAGGAGCTCTTGTGGAAACTTTGTTAATAGCCGTTACCGTCATCGTTTTCACAAATTTTCTGCTTCTTGCAATGTCAGTCGCAGACTCCCCGGCGTCGCTGGAGATTTTAGGTAACTCATTATCGCTTTTGGTAAATGTTAGCTAATACTATCTTCTCTTCTTCTAAAATTTTCTCCTCTGCTCCTTGCTGCGTGTCTCTCAGTTAGAGAACATGGGGCTTTAGCTCTTTGGACTGGGCCACCATTTACAAATGGTCAACCTAGTATCAAGCTCGATAGAATCCCCTGTACAAATGCAAAATTCAGTGAAAATGGATCTAAACTCATGGTTATAAAGTCTGACTCTGCAATTGGCATATATGATTGCAAAAGCTCCAAAGAGTTGAGAACCTTTGAAGTCCTCAACCTTCTTGCGGCCACTCTTTCCCCATGTGGGAATTATCTTCAGACGTTTCAGAAAGCTCTGTCGCCACAGCAGAAGAATGTAACCTTATGGAAGGTAGAGACAGGGGATCTGGTGTATCAGTTATTCCAGAAAAACATGACAAAGGCCTCATGGTTTGTTTGATGCTTAGTGTGTAGAATATTAGATCCAGTTCTTGAAAATGCTTTTCACTTATTTGATTTTGTATGCTTCAGGCCCTCAATAGTATTTAGCTCTGATGAAGCTAGTGCATGTCGTCTGGCAACAAATGAGATACAGTTTTTTGATGCTGGGGATTTCTCAAAAGGAATTATCCATCGAATAAGAGTTCCCGGAATAGCTGGCATTGAGCTTTCTAAGACACCAGGGTCCCATGTTGCGGCATTTGTTCCAGAATCCAAGGTAGAAGCCCACATCCGTGCCCTCTTGCCTATTTTCAGAATTAAAAGAAAACCACACTTGAAGAAAAAAATCTTCCATTTGACACCGTTTCAACGCCAAATTTTCCATATTTACTTCACGGAAACAAACAGATTCAAGTTAAGCGATTTTTGGTTAATATGAAGCAAAATTTGGCAGTAAAAGTGTCTAGACAATTATGTTGAACCTATTTCCTATCTTGAATAAGGTCTTGATTGGAATAAGATCGAATGTGCGTTGGAGCACTATAAAGATGGTAGAACTTGAGCTTTGAAGAGATGGAAATTTGAATGTAGATAATCTTTAAGTGAGTCATATGGCTGCAAGAAGAAAAGGAGATTTGGTTTTTCCCGCTGTTGAAAAACATTCATCCTGATCATGTCTGATATTCATATCAGATTATCGTTTACTTCTTGTTTGACAAGAAAGCACCTACTTTTTGGAACATACAGGATATTTAGAAAAGAGAATTTAAAAATCAGGAAGACACCCCAACAGGGACCCTCCCTGGTGCCTCCTCAAGAAAGAGGATATTGATATACGTCTTTATCTCACCTCTCTTTCTCTATAGGGAATGCCTGCTAGTGTTCAGATATTTGCTTGTGGAAAGGATTCGCCGAGTCAGCCTGTTGCTCGACAGAGTTTCTTCCGCTGCTCGACAGTGCAACTGAGTTGGAACTATGGTTCTACAGGGCTTCTAATTGTAGTGCAGTCAGATGTTGATAAAACCAATCAGAGTTACTATGGAGAATCAAAGTTGAACTACTTGACTACCGATGGAACTCATGACGGGGTTGTGCCTCTCCGTAAGCTCTTTTTCTTTGTCCCTTATTTGTAAACTTGTAAGATTGTATTGCAAACCGTTGATATTTGGAGACATTGGCAGGTAAGGAAGGGCCCGTACATGATGTGCAGTGGTCATATTCGGGTAAAGAATTTGCAGTTGTCTATGGATGTATCCTTCTCTTCTTTTTTCTAGTACATCAATGAAAGGCAGACCACCTGTACTATAATTAGCAAAAAAGTTGCAAGAACTTTCACTTTTTCAAAATTTGAGGTTTTAACTCGATTGGAATTTACTTTTGGTGTAGTTGCAAAAAGATTCCACATAAAAGAAGGATATTTTTGAAAGCCAGATTAAAACCCACACCAGATATTCAAGGCCAGATGCAAATGTCATCTCCCCTCCACACTTCCCAAAGATCTGCACGCATAGCTGTTGCTTTTCTACGTGGGAACCTGGGGGGATAATGAAGGGAGTAGTGAGTGACTGCTTGTTGCTTCTCACTCCATAGTCTTCTTATTTTTGTTCTTTGTACATGTTCTCGTTCCTTGACATACTTAGTTATGCCGGCAATGGTTACGGTGTTTGACAAGAAGTGCAAACCGCTACTAGAGTTTGGAACAGGCCCTTACAACACAATCCGATGGAATCCAAAAGGGAAGTGTATCCTTTATTTTTTGCAAGAGATAATTTACACTTACGCATCTGTAGTTTATATACATTTTGAGAAGGATGGTGCTTCATCTCCTTTTCCGTGGTACTTTGTCGCCTTAATTCTGTGTTCAACAGTTCTATGCTTGGCGGGCTTTGGGAACCTGCCTGGCGATATGGTATGTTGTTTCTTCATGTTTCTTGTCTTATTTCAAATGATTCATAGCAATGTGTGTTTTATTCTTGTTTCAACTTGGACTTTCTCATCCAAAGTCTACACAAAGATTTGCTTGGCCTGTCTTTTAGTAATAAGTCAAATATTTTTTGTTATAATGTTATGGTTGTTACTATACTCATAGAGCAAAAGGAGTGGGTGGATACAAATGACGATAAGAAATTTATGATGGGAGTTTAACACGGCTTCTGGCATAAATTTGAGTGGGGAACCTGATATAAGTCACTTCTTAGAATCAAGCTATGTGGGTGATGACTTGATAAATACAATCCTCTTTCTCTTTCTCGCTTTTGTATGGCTTGCATCTGCTGGCAGCAGATTGTCCTCCCCACGCCCACTTTCTATTTTACTTTTTTCCTACTTCGTACCTTTCTAAGGTGTGCTTGGTGTGAGCTGGAGACATTCTTCAGAGAGAGCCAGTTGTGGACTGAGGAAAGGGAGAACAATCTTGCAGTAGGTTCATTGCTTTCTCGTAATTGGCAGGTGACTTAGGTGTTAGGAGGTGCACCTTTTTGTTGTGGAGAGAGGGGGGAGGTTAAACGAGTCTCGAAGCTGCTGCCAAGATATTAAGGGAGATTATCACCTTGGTCTTAGTAATTGCAGCTTGTCATCTTTTTGGTTTTGAAACTCAGGAATGGAGTAGAAGACAGTGGTTATGAGGTAAGTCATATTAATCTTACACCTTGCAACTAGGGCTGTATACGAACCGAGTTCGAGCCGAACATGGGTGTGTTCGAACTCGGTTCGTTTAACTTTTGGTATGTTCGAGCTCGGCTCGAGTTCGTATAAAACCAAAACAGCGATGTTCGAACTCGGCTCGAGTTCGTGACTGTAAAATTCGAGCTCGACTCGTTTAATAATACGAGCCGAGCTCAAGTTCGGAAACTCGGCTCGTGTACATATTCAATTCCAACTAAATCCTTAAAATTTGCAAATAATCCTCAAATCCTTCAATCTCATCAAGCTATAATGAATCAAAAATATATTACAGAAGATACAAGGAGGGGGATGGGGAATCAAAATCACTACAAAAGAGATCTTGACCATTGGCGATGTAGACAGAAAATACGAGACGATGCATATGCCGCCGACTGCGAGATGACAACGTCGACGGCAAGCGAAGCTACATCAGTAATCGAGATCTTTGGCCACTGGTGGTTGCATGTATAAAAAAAGGGGCCGATTACAGCAACTCAACTTTCTTCGGTTGCGCTCTTGCACAGGTGGTTGCCCTCTTCCTCGAGCTGGATCGGTGGTCGGCGTCGTAGCCGTGAATCCGTGATGTGGGTTTGTGAAGAGAGGGGGAGAGAGAGAGGCCATGTGTGATTGGTGAGGTGCGTGTGTGGTGTCTGTGAGGGAGAGAGACGAAGGAGGGGCCAGAGTGCGGCGTGCGGCTGCTTGAATATGTACTGATGTATATGAGTGTTTAGGTTTAGGTTGAGTTTATATAGTTAGGGTTTCTTAGATAATGGGCTTCACATATTGGGCTATTAGGAGTTGGACTTGTGCATAAGTAATGGGCTCTATATTTATAAGTGGGCTTGCTTTAGGCCATCCAGATTTAAACATTAATTTATGATATTTATGTAAATATAATTATATTATAATTAATTTATTATTGTTCGCGAACACGTTTGTGAACATTTCGGAGTGTTCATCTTCGGCTCGTTTAATAAACGAGCTCTACAAACTTGTTCATGTTCGGTTCGTATATTATATGAACGAATGCGAACGGGTTTTAAGAAGAACGAACCACGAGCCGTTCGTGAACGGCTTGGTTCATTTACACCCCTACTTGCAACAAACCTTCATGGATTTCTAGTTCTTTTATCCGCAACATGATTCATTAGTCAAAGGTCTTACACAAAAACTTATCACATGAAAAGATAAGCATTCTTAAGTTTAACAGGCAACATGACCCAAATCAACCACCATGGATGCATCCAAACCGAATATTTGGCTAGCAAAAGTTCAAAATGAGATTAGTGAAAACAGAAACAAAGGTCGTGGTAGTTTATGAAATTATGGAGTAAAAGAAAGGATGTGTGGTGCGTCCCTATCTGAAACAATGTGGTGAAAGACATGAAATACTTGCATAGAGCCTTTGACCTCATTGCCATGGAAACTGGCTCACCAGTATCTCCCATGATTCACATGTTAATTATGCGTTCCTCTTAGTTTCGGAGGCAGGGAGGTGTAGGAGAGTAAGGAGGTGACTGGTGGTGGATAATCTTGGTGATGGATTGGATTACAGATCTAGTAGGTTAGTTTTGCTATGCTATTGTCCCTTTTTAAGGCATAAGTAAAGAAATGTGAGGATGACGAGAATGGAGACACGATGTGGGGCACATTTTCTGTTTTTGCATCATTCTTTTAATGCTACCCAAGTAGCTTTTTTAAGCGTGGCCTTAGCGTAACTGGCCTTCTGGGATGCAGCAGCAGCATGACCGGTTTTTCGTCTGGTTTACTCTTTATTGATATGCAGCCATATGGGGATTACATTTAACTTCTGGTAACTTAGGGACTTGAATCAAAGGCTGCAGAGACTTGAATATGTACAATATGAAGCAGGGACTATCCTGTAGTGGCAATTTAGGATTGATGGTTTGAAACTTGTCCAATGTTATGGACTATCTTGCTGTTACCTTGAACTTCACTTTTACCGTCTTCCATGGTGATTTTAAGGGTCGAACGTGAAGAGTATAGTCAGACAACTACCTGCACTAGTTGGTATGTATATACCTTTAACTTTGACATTCACTTGTTTCCTGGCTCTTAGCTGTTAGGCCTACCGTTTATGGTCGGAATCGCACAAGTCCTTGAAAAAATGAGTGACATACACAAATGACCGCTGGATTTTACCCTCTTGTCAATTTGGTCACTGGACTATTCTTGTATCATAATGGTCGTTGGACACGTTGATTGGGCCAATCAAGTCCTTTTGTTAGCTGCTGTCAATAATTGACCCGTTAAGTCGTCTTGTGTTTCATGCATGGCACTGAAATCGGGGGCGAAATTGCCAAAACAAAGAATGCATTGTACTTTTCTTGTCATTTTCTCTCACCCACCACAATTTAAGCCCCCACACACCTCTTCCAAAAGGGAGCTCTGCAACTCCGTAACACAACGACCACCAAGAAACCACGGTGAATGAGAAAAAACACGTCATCATATCAGTCAACTAGCAGAACCAGCCCTTATCATTGATCTAAGCACCATTGAACACAATCTTGAACTCGACCCACAGATCGAATCATCTTCGCCTTTCCTTATTGTTAACGGCGGCGTCGATGTGGTAATTTGGTAGTAGGTTCCATTTTTTATTTCAATGGCAACGGTTCCTTGAAATTTGCCAAGTTAAAATCTCGCTAACTTGTACAAAATTAGAAACTACTTTCAGAATGGCTCCATAACTTTAGTCCATTATCTAAGATGAGAAATATACTCTAGAGTTGCTTGATAAGATCATTTGCCAGGAGCAAAACAAAAACGCTGATCTTTTTGCGAAGTGCAACGCTCACTTCAATATGATGGATTTTATGCATTCGACATTCGTAATATTGATCAGGATATGTATCAACTCTGCTGCCGTGGTTTTAAGATTATAATGACTTTTATAAAGGAATCTTCATCATGAATAACAATTGGGTTTATTCAATCGTCCACGACACCTTCATATGAAAGAAATCTGGGATGGTTAAATCTGGTGGTGGCAGTGGAGGTGGGTATGGGACTCCTGGTGGTGGTGGGTGGGCGGTGATGGAAGAAGAAGGAGAACAAAATAGAAAAGAGAAAATGACTTTGTCCCAGTTATGTCTCCACTTAAGTCCCATGTGCCTCGAACATGGGGACTTAACTGGCTTGGGCATAACCAAAGCTAACAGAAGTATTCGATTAGGCGAATGGACAAGTCCAATGGCCATTTTGACACAACTATGTGTCTAGTGACCAAATTGGCATTAGTTAAGTCCTGTGGTCATACACTTATTTCACTCTAAACAGTGCATCAAGTGTTTAGTAGGTTTGTTGCTTCCAAATGTTAACAAATTTCATAGGAAGAGATGGGCAGGTTGGCCTCACCAAAGTTATACAAAGCGACATAGAAACCAATCCACGAACATGGGAAAATTGGCAACTCCGAGAACAAAAATGTCTTATGGTCCTGGAAACTGCTTACCCTAATCTTCTTGCATTGCTTTCTTTTTGCACAACACATGGAAGACATTTGTGAATGAAATTAAAGAGTTTGAAAACAAGGAAAATGCGGGAGTGCTGGTCAAGACCATCTTAATATCAGGCAAAGAGAAGGTTAATAAGTTTCACATTCCGTATTTTGAAACTAGCTAAACCTGCATAAACTCAGTTAAGTGCAACTAACTTCATGCAATTTACGATTAGTGGCCCTTTACGAAAGTCTATGTCAACTCATGCTTTTTAACTCAAACTATCATGGTATTTACTATCAACAAGGCCATATAGCACGGACATAGATGCGGGGAATACATACTTTGTGGTGCTATCTTGCTTCTCAGCTATGACTCTATCTTCCACTCTTCTCTTTCTTCTCCCCCAATCTTTCTGGCTTATATGTCCATTATTTTGCTGCCCAGCTATGGCTCTCTCTATCTCCCTCTCTATTCTCTCTTCTCCCCTCCTCTTTTTGTGGCTTCTATGATTCCACTACGTACATGACCTTTAATAATCCTTGTCTATGTCCTTTTTCCTTTGTATCATCAATCCAAAGTAGTTCCACCTTGATTCTTTTGCCATCTTATACAATGTCTCGTAATAGTAGTTTATGTTGGTTGTTCAGGCTTTCTGGGACTATATGGAAAAAAAGCAGCTGGGGACCACAAAGGCTGAATGGTCAGTAACAAGTGAATGGTCTCCAGATGGCCGTTATTTCATGACTGCCACAACAGCTCCAAGATTACAAGTTGACAATGGGTATGTTTGTATTTATTTTTGTTTTGTGGCTGGAGAAGAGCAGGTCTGTCATGAAATGTGATTATCTGTAGAAACTTCCTAAATCATTACGGTAAAAACTTGAATAAGAGAGTCTCTTGATTCAAATGGTCAAGAGGAATATTACTCGTCACAAAAAGAAGAAGATAAGAAAACAAATCGATCATAGTCAAATATAAGCCATCAGCTAACTGTTGGAACCCGAAACACGTATGTCTATACTACACAAATTGGCAGATGGTGTAAACATTCACTGGACTCTCCTACCCATTAATAGTCACCATATCACTAATACATCTGAATATACTAAAATTCATGACCTTTATTTCTTCATATGCTAATAACATTTTCATTTCTTGCTCAATTTGTAACTCTATGACTCCCAAAAAAAAAAACAAAAGGTGGAACTTACCAAGTACCAAATTGTCCTTTAAGCTTCTGCATTTTCTTTTTAGTTATCCTTCAACTCTTTAAGCTTCTACCAGCAGTGACAAACCCACTTCGGCTGAAAATCCGGACAAACTTGACTTGCCTTCTTCTCCCCCACACTTTTCTTCACATGGTTCCGCTGAAAATAATTAAGATCCTCTTTAATTTGTCTGTGCAGTAGATTGAGATGGCTAGGCCTGTTACTGAAGTATCAATGTCTTTTGCTGAAGCGACATAAAGCAATCGGAAGCAAGTTGTACAACCATCGAAAGCAGGCATTGCTTCGACAAAAGTCAATACTGTATTGCCATAAGCCGTTAAGATTGATATCATACACAGACGACATACACTAATGTTCACATGTAGCGCACGTGCAGCTCTTTTAGTGAGTTCAATAAGCACCGACTTTATGTAGCTGAATTTCAGGCCCTTCTACGTCGATGTGTAGTTAATATCAGTTATTCGATACCGGAAAAATTCGTCACTACTGATGTAACTCCAGAAGTACATAATTAAAAAGATAGAATTGTGTCACCCTCCCGCAGGGGATACACTGACCTGCAGACTATTTTGTGTCCCCCTGGCCCGCAAGCTAAAGAAGATGAAGTCTGGGGTAAGCCTCAGCCTATCTATCTCTTTGATCTGCTTTTCCGAGCCTCTTAATCCCTCAAGCTTGGAATGGACTAGGTATATTAGTGGCTTCAGAAAAATAAGGGGAGGTAGGGCATTAAGATGGATCTAAAAGTAAACATATCCCATATGCCTAAATGCAATCCCAGTTCCCTGAGTTTTGTTCATTAGATCCTCATCAGTAACCAAACTTTAACAGTTATGAGCTAGATAGAAGTCTAGCTACTGAAGGAGCCGTTTTTGCTGCATGGGAATAAGTATATGAAGGTACTTGTGACAGGATATAAGCCTTGTGGTCTGTCAAGGCTTCGCACTATTGTGCTAGTGGGTTGTGCATATCTGCATGGTGTTTATGGAGGGTTTATGGGGATTGTTTTGGTCTTAAAAACATATTTCCTAGTACTTCATTTCATGATCCTTTTCATTTTATTGCAGGATTAAAATTTTCCACCACAATGGATCATTGTACTTCAAGAAGATGTTTGACAAATTGTATCAGGTCATTGTTTTAATTATCATGTTTTGTATAGTCTTGAATCAACTCGGGTTGTTCATCTTGTTAAAATTCATGCTAAATACTGTAACAGGTTGATTGGAAACCAGAATCGCCTGATAAGTTTAGTGAAATTGCTGAAGTTGTCAAGTCTCTTGATTCGTTAAAGGTTGATGACACGAAAATGCAAGGTTTTTCCTACAGACTTCAAAATTATTTGTAGTTCCTTGCATGTCGATGCGTGATTAACGTGATGGAATCATTTTCAGTAACGTGATGGAATCATTTTCAGGGCAAGTGTCAAAATCTACCCAGGCCCCAACAAAATCTTCACCAGCCAATCCTGCTGCACAGAAACCTGCTGCTTATCGTCCACCTCATGCTAAGGATGCAGCTTCTGTTCAGGCAGAGGTATGCAACTGCATTATCGTACATTTTGTCAAAAACCCCTTTTTAGATCTGAACACACCTCCGTGGGAACACTTGTACTCATATATTGAATCTCAACTCTTAAATATAGAATCTGAAAGAGCTAATGAGGCTAATAAAAATTATGAGTCTTGAGACCCGAATGCCAGCGCATATGAAGTTATCTCTAGATAATTGTGAGATGGATGAAATTTCTGCCCGCTGGTGCTTACTGAACCTCCCGTCGTTCACTATTCACGAGCAATGAAGATGCTGACAATTAAAGCCATGTAAATTTGAAGTGACTACGTTAAAATGTAGGGAAAAAGCACTCTACATTTCAATACTATACCTCAAATGCGATTTACCCCCTTCAACTTCTGAAATGTGCACTAATCCTCCTGCTGGTTAAGTTTATTGGGGAAAATGGACTGTGCTGTCACGGAATGAACAAAAGTACACAAATTCCAGCGTTATAAGTTTGTCATGGGATTGGAGGGGTTTATGTATGTGTGTGTGTGGGTGGGGGGGGGGGGGGGGGGCGCTTTTGGGGTTGATAGTGCCGAGTTGTGGGACTTTCCTGGTGTGGTGGTAATGCAAAATCGTGAGAGAGTAAGATCTCTCAAGTATCTAGCACGGTGAAGGAAAACTAGGAAGCAACGAACAGGGTATCGGTGGAGATCTAAATTGGGATGATGGAGAACAACACAAATCACATGAGTGCAATGGATGTATAGTTATTAAGATGGTCTCAGACTTGGTTTATTTTTTTGGTTCAGGTTTTCAAATTTTGGTTTGGTTTGGTTTTGCTCCAGATTTCTTTCACAATTTTCGTAGCCCACCAGGCTTTGCGTTTTCTAACATAGAAAAATTGTCCTGTGATTTCTCTGGAATTTCACTCGAGGTGATTTGATTTGTAGAAAGTTATTTTTAATCATGCAGAAAAAGTTTCAGAGTTATGGAAATTGGAAACTTTTTTCTCTTTCTTTATATGTCCCTAAGTGCTGTTGTATACTGCTGTAAAGCAACTATTGTGGTTGGGCAGGACTGTTGGTGAATATGGGTGGTGAATTGGTGATGAGTGGATTTGGTGAATGTGGTGGTGGTCTAATTGATGAAGCGTTGATGATTTGTGCAGGCAAATGTAGGAAATGTGTTTATAACAAAGTGTTTTGTGTTATAAGGGCAGTTCTGTCGTTAAAAAAGTTTCTTTGGGTCCAAAAGTCTTCCCCACCAAATGCTCGGTTAAGTTAAAAGGATTCGTCAACTTTACCCAATAAACTTGGGCAGAAGGAGGTTTAGAGTAAAAATATTTGTCTGAGGGGGTAAATTGCACACTGCGTTTAGTGTGGGGAAGGGAGTACTTTTTCCACTAAAAAGAGGGAAGCATGCTACAACTGTACTTAAAGAAACTTTCCAGTCAGATACGCAGTCGGTTGTTTTATGCTGAGATTGTGCAGTCGAGAAAAAGCTTCGTAAAGATGTTCTTCTACAAGAAAGACTACATATTTCATCCTTAATAATTGAGATCGATCTTAATCCATATTATCATATGCTTGGGAGATTCTGCACTTGGGATGATTTTATTTATTTACTTATTTTATTTTTAGTTTTTGCTCCTGGTAATGTGGCCAATGATCACTTTCTTACTTTGTAATGGCAGTTATTTGGAGGAGGCCCTTCAGCGTAAGTGCACTAGTATTTTTTTTTTTCGTTTAGTTATCCAAAGTAGTTCTGAGTGTCTTGGAGCTAATCATGGTGTTCACTACTACGTCACTTCAGAGAAATGAGCAAGAATGCACTGAAGAACAAGAAGAAAAGGGAGAAACAGAAGGAAAAGAAGGCGGCTGAGGCTGGTTCTACTGGTACATGATTGAGGAAAGGGTCCAAGTGGCTTGGACAGTAGGGTATTCCTTATTGATATGACTTTCTTGTCAAGCTTTGGCCTTCATCTTTTGCATTAAAATTTTGTTGTGATTAAGCATGTTGTAGCATCATGAATCAAGAAAGGCCGCCTCGTTGGTTTTGGAAGATGGCTACACAGGCAACATGTAGGAAACATCTTTGGTAAGTTGTTTTTTTTAGTGCGAGAACAAGCTTGGCACTGCGCCGCTGGTTTGCTTTTTCATCAAGTTATAAGAAAGGGGATCCTCTACGGCTATTTTGTTTTTAACAGTATGACATTCATCGTTTTAGCAACGAAGGTGCAATTAAGTTTCAATAGATTTCAATCGTCGCCAAAGCTAAAGCTATAAGTGATATTATTGAGTGCTTGAGCAGCGTTGGGTGCCTTAAACTGGGCCAACGTGGTTCTCTTGTTCCTTTTGAATATTTCGGACAACCTTAATTCTCTGTCTTTGGCTAACCAATACCTCCACAACGATGAATATTCACATTCAAATCACAAGCGTTTGGTTTGATGGAGGAGGCTGCATAGCTATCTCCCGTTATGTAACCGATGGCTTGTTTGCTAGAGAAGATGGGAAAACTAGGGGATGCCATCACTCCGAATTCCGTCCGCAAGGAACCGCGATGTCTTATTCCTTGTGTCCGAAGGAAAGAGGGGTGTTAATAGTTTTAGGATATTGCCTTGTTGAATATCTTGAATGTAAACATAAGCAAAATTAGCCAAGTGCATTGAATGTAGACATAAGAAGGATAAAAAGGGTTGAGACTCCATTTCCTGCTTGCTTTTCTGTGGAAAGAATATGGTGGGAGCGTAAGTTTTCCTGCGTTACACTCTCCCTTCGTAATTAATAAAGTGAAATTCTTCCATCCTATCCTACCAAAGGCGCTCGAAGAGAGAAGCAAAAACAAAAGTTGGTATTACTAAAAGGCTGGACACTTGGCTTGGAGGGCTAGACATATAAGAACAACAAACTTTCCCCAAAATAAGTGGACAACATCATTACAACTATTCTGCGCTTAAGGCAACGGACGTGTGAGATTTGACGAGATAAAGGAATTTCTAGATAGATATCTTATTCATGAAATACGATTCACCTTCAAGATGCCTTGGTGGTGAAATGGTAGATGCGCGAGACTCAAAATCTCGTGCTAAAGAGTGTGTAGGTTCGAGTCCTCTTCATGGCATAATACTGAATGAGTAATTTTGTCGGATCGAATCGGTTTATCAATATTGTTTCGATTTGAGCTCTTCTAATTGGCATAAGTTCGGCAACGGGTTTATGAAATCTTGGTGATCTTCTTTATCTAATGAATTGACAGTGTGCTTTACAATCGTCCTACACTTACTCCACGAGTATATGCTTCAACAGGAGTCACAGAAGGGTAGATTTTAAACCTTTGGTAAAATGTCTGACCAGTAACTGTAATACAGTTTCGGGCGCGTAAAAAAAAAAGTTCAGAGGTTCTTTTGCAAATATTTGAAGTTGGGGGCTAAGTGTATAAATTCATAAAGTATAAATTTTATGGGGTTGACACCTCATTTTAGCTAGGTGACTAAGCCAAGTATAATATTTTTTTTATGGGAGAGAAAAGCTCTTGGATGAATGAAAGGAGAAGAAAAAAAAAGAAAAAAAAAGAGAGAAGCAAAACAAGAACAGAAATAGAGAAGAGAAAAAAAAAGAACTGAACAGAGCTTCGGGGAGGGGGAAACCGAAGGAAAAAAGAGACTGATTCCTGCCATTTTTTCCAGCAGGTGAATTACCCAAACCCCTAATATGTATGCTCTAGTTGTATTAATGAAATATGTGTATGAGCTCAATCACAGTATAGTACGTGGTTCGGCCATGAACATGGCCGTGACGGCATGTGAGAGGAGCTGGTTGCTGGGAATTTAGGGGCTTCGAGTAGGACCCAATATGAAATGGAGGGGTGAAGTTGTATACGCTTAATGTTTTCATGGGTGTGTAGAGGTGAAGGAGAAGTTGCGTGACTGTGTTAGTGTGTGTAATACTGGGTTGGAAGCTTCGGGTAGGGTGGGTTTGATGAGGGAGGGATGGTATAAGGTGTAAAAGTGGTGTTAGTGCGAAGGTGGGGGTGTATGGAGCGAGGGGTGTGAAGTGCAGGTGGTTGTGTGTCTGTGCAGGGGGCATTCATGTATGGCAGTGTGTGTGTTCTTGAGAGGGTGTGTGCGGGTGGATGTACATGATGATTCGAGCATATGAGTTTGTGTTAAATGAGTTATAATGTGTGTAAGGGTGTGTAGGTGTGTAAATGTATAACAGTGTGTGTATGGGAGTGTACAGGTGAGTGTGCTTCGGCTGGAAGAGTAAAGAAGATGAAGTGTGTGTGTGTGTTTAGGTGAAATAGTGTAGGTATTGATGTGAATAGTGGTCGTTATTGTCACTAAAGGTAAGAATTAATTAGGCAGTGTTTTCAACGGATTTTTATAAATATCTAAGATCAAAATTAGATAAAGTGCAAAATTGTAACCCTCATTGATTTTACGAGACGTACGCCCTGGAATTTTTCGGAAATTTTTCGGACCAGCAAAGGGCGCTAAATTAGGGTATCGACTAACTAAAATTAATGAATTATTTGGTATAGTAAATTAAATTATTTTAATCTGAGACTTTTAGGAGAACCTTAATTTATTGATATGATGCAGTGTACCATTCCGAAGCCGATAAATATTTTTAGCCGAACCGACTTTTAAGCGCTCGGTCTGGACACCGGTTCGGAATTTTCGGGCGAAAATTTCCTAAAGTACTTGTTAGCCCAGAAATGAATCTAGGATGCTTAAAATAATATTTTAAGATATTTTTAAAAAAATTTCGATGCCGGAAACCCTCAGGGGTATTTTGGTAATTTACCACCCTGAAGGGGTATTTTGGTAATTTTACCTATAAAAGGTGTTTTTGAGTAAATTTACATATGTTAGGGCTATTTTAACAAGTTTTATCATGGGAACGCTATTTTGGTGATTAGGGATGCGAGGGGTATTTTGGTAATTTTTACCCCAGGGGCGTTTTGGTAATTTTACACATCCGACAAGGGGGTATTTTTTGGAATGTGCATGAGTTAATATTGAGTTATAATACAGTGATGTAAGTTGTCTTCTAATCTTTGAACTGTTCCGTTTAGGTTAACGCAAGGAGTATTTCGATTAGGTTATCGTAGCGGCGAACCAGGTAAGGGTTTCTATCCGAACCTCGAGCCATCAATTTGCTTCTACAATTATTCTTTTGTCTGCTCATGTCCGTTGTTGAACTATAAATGTACATCAATTTCGACATATTATTGCCAAGTAAGCCCTGACGTTGAGCCTGATTCGATTCTTGAACTCTTATCGGTGCTCACTTTTTGCGCATTGAGCATTGATCTGCGCATTGATTCTGAGATAAATGTCTTCTGTATACTGACATGGGAATCTGTTCTGTTCTATTCTGAGGCGGGCGTTATAAGGCTGGTCTGCGTGGAACGCAGGCTAGTAACTAAATGAACTAGTATTCTGGTACTTCATGTATGTGTACATTTTCTGAACCTTGCCTGTATGGCATTGCTAGTACCCATGATCAGTATCTTCTAAATGTATGAGCATTGTATCCAAACTTATTGTTCGAAAATGTATGAGCACAATTGTTTGAGATGCCTGAACTATTCGTCTTCGAATTGTTGTAACTCCCTCCGAGAGTATTTTGAACGACCTTACTGAGCTCACCCTTAATTATTTTGTTCTACAGGTAGTCCGTAGCGGTAGCTTGTGTGAGGGAGATCAACATCAGGTAAGGCTTTTAGGGCATCCACTCTAGACTATGTACATAGGACCCCTGCGCGGGCATGTATAGTTAGTGTGCTAGTTAAGAATTATGTAAGGGGCTTGTAACATCTTAAGTCAGAAAACTTTTGTTGTGGAACATTATGTGTTGGAAGAACGTAGCGTTATGTTATTTAAGATCTAAAATTTTGATAGGTGCTCTGATCTGTGTGATATTATAGGTTAATGTCCCAGGGATCCGGAGCAAGGGAGTTCTGAATTTCCGGGGCGTTACAGTAACCTAGCAGATAAAGTACATCATACAGTCCATTTTAGGGATTTGAGACTTACCTGTTCAGTGACTTTGGCACTGGTCGTTTCCAAATGAAGGAATTATTATGCTCTCATCTCATCCGTTGGTTATGCCAGCCCACCGGTCAACGATTTTGTTATATGCATTACATAAGGTGGCAGGGACAGGATGGAACGGAACCCCATTTACAAGAGGACCGACCTTAGCAATGAACTCGCTTTAAGCAAGTTCGGCTATAGGAGGTGACTCCGACTCTTTATTCTAGTCATATTCTATTGGCTAAACCGCTAACTTAGATCTTATGGAGGAACTGAGGGCGCAAACAAAGGAGCTCGTAGCAACTGCTTCATGATTCATGACCTTATCCGTAGATTCAAAGCACTCACATCTACCGCCTCTACTTTTTATTAAAAAGAAGTCCGATCGAAGCTGAGCCGCTTTCACCTCTTCCCAAAGTCTTTCGTGCAGTTTGCTACTAAAAGAGCTTTTATTAGTATGCATCGTATCTATCACTACTACATTCAAACTTTTTTCATACTACCGTCAATGTATAGATCCCTATTCCTCCCTGCAATTCTCTCTCCGTTTCTACCCCTATTGGCATGATATAGAGCTTGATGGCTGAATACACTTTCACAAACCATCTCTTGACCTCTCTTCTCAGTCAGAGTGCCATTCAAAAGGGCATCCAACAGACTGGGTTGCCAACCTCGAGCAGTTCACTTGGCAATCTCATTTCCCGAACAATAGTTTTAGATTTTACGTTTTTATCTGAAAGTAAAAGCCCTTTGCCTTGGTGGGTTCTAAATTAAGTCAATTCAGATTTTCTTCCTTTATGGTTGTTGATTCAAATGGTGGTAGAGGGGGTTTTTGGTTAGGTCGGAAGGACTCATTATCTGTCTCTTTCATCTATAGATACAAAAACATATAGTTTCGCTTCTTATAGACTAGGCCCTACTTGGTCGGTGGCATTCATTTATGGATATCTTACTCTAGCTAAACATCAAGTCACGTGGAATAGACTAGAAGCGCTTCTTAAACAAGTGGAAGGGTCGTTGGTAATTCTTAAGGATTTCAATCAAGTACTGCATTCTGGGGAAATAACAGGTCCCCATTCCAATGACTTCCTGGGACATGCCTGGCTCTATCAATTTTTGTTTAAGCTATCTTTGTGACCTTGCTTTAACTAGACCCCCTTTTACTTGGACAAATAACTGAGAAGGGGTCCATAGTACCTTTGGAAAATTGGATAAAGGGTACGCAAATCCGATTTGGATGTCACTTTTTCCAAACTCTGCAATAAAAGACAAGGGCATACAATGTTCAGATCATACACTTCTTCAATTCTAAGTCTATTTTTCACTTCCCAACAAGTGTAAACCTTTCAAATTTGAAGTCATGCGGTTACAACATCTAGACAATTCCAGATTAATTCAGGAAACTTTTGGTACCTTCGTTTTAGGCTCCCCATTATTTCAAACTATGTCCAGGGGTAGAATGATAGCCAAAGTTACGGGTACCTGGGATTGGACAACTTTTGGTCATCTTGTGAAGGAAATGGAAGAGGCGCAAACCAAGCTTTATCAGGTTTAACTAAGTACCACGGATCCCTACTCGAGAACTTAATTCTCACAAATCTCCAATCAACTGGTTACTTGATTGTGAGGAAATACATTGGGCCCAAAAAGCAGGAGAAAAATGGCTTTGACTGGGTGATAAAAGTATAAATTTTTTTTATGTGGCCACTACCGTGAGAAGGAGCAAAACCACATTTCAGGAATTATGGATACTTGTGGCAATGCTTGTTTGGGAAACACTTCTATCAATAATGTTTTCCAAAGTATTTCAAGGATATCTTGCAAGAAGAACATACTATGGCAACCCAAAATCGTGAGTTTTGTACCTTGGCAGCTTTTACGACTTCTGTATCATTGGACCAGTACAATAACTTGAGTTTGCCCTTTCAGGCCTCTGAAGTCTGGACAGCCCTATCTACCTTGCCCCCCACCCCAATGAAACCCCTGGGCCCAATGGCATTCCATCCTTATTCTACCAAAAATCTTGGTCCATAGTAGAAAATGAAACTACTCAGGCATCACTCTTCTTTTTACAGTCTGGCCATATGTTCCATGAAGCTAACAAATCTTAAGTTGGGCCCAATTGTGGAAACTTAAGGTAGCACACAAAATGCAATTGATCCTTTGGCACCTTTTACTAAAAAGACCGCCCACAATGAAAAGATTATCGAAATTTGGAATAGGTGGACACAATGAATGTAGCTTTTGTTATCCACAAGAAGAGATGTGAGCACATATTTTTTGAATGCCCAGGAATATGAGTTGCTTGGTTCGGATTTAATATTGGTTTTCGAACCCACCCGCCGATGTCGGATTTTTTTGAATGGCTTATAGCACGGATCAACACCTGTAATGCTCCCTTGTTAAGTAAATAAAAAATAGTGACCACCATCTTCACCTCTCTCTGGTAGACATGGCTACACAGAAATAAAATCATATTTCAGGGGGCCACTTTCAACCCCCATGATCATCATCAAAAAAGTCGACCCTCAAGTTCAAACCAATTCGAGAGCCTTACATAAGATTACAACAAAAAAATACAAGGTAGGTTATGGTTATGGAAGGATCGATGACAAAGTTACTCCCGAAAACTTAAACTCAAACATGTATACCAACATATGTCAGTGTCACGAAACACTGATGACATTTGTATCCGTGGGGACATGTTTACAACAGCACAGGCAAAGATCAGGTCTGAGTATCTATATTTCAAAGACCCTAGCGTATACTCTGAGCTCATGTGTTTACGTGTTACTGTTCACAATATCCTTTCACGTCAAAAGCGCTGGCAGTTCTGAAAACACTACAATTTGCAAAACAAAAAAAATTGATGCATATAATTGTTTACACTAACTCTACTTTGTTCGTTTACACATGACATGACTGAAGAGAATTAGTGCAATAATTGCCTCAATTATGAATGATATATCTGCATGAACAAGATTTGACTCCTGCCCGGGTTGTAAGAGTCTTCCTCCAACCCCTTGTATAGTGACAATTAATAGTTGCTAAATGTTTCTAGCGATTTTTCTTCTAACACTTTCAGAGACATTTATTAGCAGCATTTTTTTAGTGTCACTAAATAAACGCCACCAATAACATTTAAAGATAATTGATTGTAGCTATATAAGGGGTAGGAGGAAGATTCCTCCAACTGGAGTAACAGCCAATTTTTTTCCTATCTGCATAGCTGGTACCTATTTCCACTGTCATCGGATATTAGTAGATAGCAACACGCTACTGACTGAAGCAACGACAATCGCCAATCTTTCTTAATTAGTGCATTAAATACGCCAATTATGTACGATATATGCATAGCCGGAACCTATTTTCACTATTATTGAATATTAGTAGGGAGCAAGATGATTTCACTATTGTCGGATATCAGTAGGGAGCAAGACGATGCTCTGACTGAAGTGACAAAACTTGCCAATTTACTTGCAAGGCTAATAACATGAACTATTGGACTAGATGCTGCCTAGATCTAAACTTGTAATATTAACAATGCTTAACCTCCTTTAATTTATTTTATTGTCTGTAAGATAAAACAACTCATCTTTTGTATGGCCGGAACAACTCTTATTATATAATAATATATTTTTCTTCTTAACCAGTTGCGCTACGGAAGAATCATAGATTTGGTATTAACGATAAGCATTTGTAGAAATAACAAAAGTTCATGTAGGGGACCGTGGGGGAAGATTAAAGAGTTTAGAAATGATACTATCTTATCAATTTAATATAATTTTCATGTTGAAAATCAAGTAGAAAGTAATGCTTAATTTTAAAACCAAACGGTGAAGCCAAGGAAACATCAGTAAACTTGCCTCGGTGTCACGGGCTGCCCCTTGAACCCGCCGAGCACAGCGCCCTTGCGCCCATCCAGCACAGCTCCGCCCTCGCGCCCATGCGCCCTCGCAAGTTCTTCAAGTCTCGCACCCATGTGCCCGTCAAGCACAGCGCCCGCGCGCCCAATTACAGTGCCCATGAACTCCAAAAGCCAACCGAGAAGATCTGAAGATCCAAGCGTGCGTTTTTGCTCAATTTTGGTGGAGATCACCCTTGCATATATTTTAGGGTTTACCTGTAAAATTTCAAGTCATTCCGAGTTGTATTTCTCTAAAAAGGCGCACTATGACTCCTCGCACATAGTGACGTCTACTACTGTCACTTAGGAAAATCCTCCTAGTGGTACTATATGGGAGGTCATGTACACCCATACCCGAGAGTCCCTTGCTTTGTTTTAACTTGTCTGTTTAGCTAGATTGCACACTGTGGAGGCAAACAAAGCCTTCTGTAAGTTGTAATGATGTTGAAGTAATGAGAATATTTGGGACCGTTCTGCCCTTGTGTTGAAATTTACTTATTTGTGCATTGTTTTATGTAATGTCAATGCACTGCTTGCTGTAGATTGTTGGGATTGGTTGGCGGACTCTTCTTGCAAGCTGCAAGTCGGGTGCCACACACGGTTTCCTATGTGCCATCAAGGGCCACCATGTGTCAGGTGGTATCAGAGCCGCGGTTGCCCAAGGGACCGTGGCTTCAGCTAAGAAAATATTATGGGATAGTTTGTTGAGAAAAACTATGGCCAACACGAAAGAGAGAATCGATGCTTTGGAAGCACAGATACAGGGCATGTTCAAGAGCGACCAGGATGCTCCAGGCATCCTGAAGCAATTCTGCCTTCGCTTTGACGTGTTGGAAGTGAATCTTGAAGCCACTGATAATGCCCGATACGCTGAGAACATGGAGTGGGAGGGAAGGTTTCAGGAGCTTCAGGATCGAGTGGAACACCATGCACGGCATATTGAAGATATAGACTAGGAGTCTAAATTTCAAGAGCTCCAGGATCGAGTGGAGCTTCTTAGTCGTGCAGTGGTTAACACACCCGCAGGGGGTGCGGAGCACTCATTGAGGCCCCGAGTGCCAGAGCCTAAGAGTTACGGGGGAGCCCGTGACGCAAAGGAATTAGAAAACTTCCTTTTCGATATAGAACAATACTTTTGAGCCATCAGAGTAGACTCGGAAGCGACGAAGGTGTCAATGGCTGCCATGTACTTGGTCGGAGATGCCAAGTTATGGTGGCAGAAGAAGTACACAGAGATCGAAGATGGGTCTTGGGTCATAAACACATGGGATATACAAACGAGAGCTAAAGAGCCAGTTTTTCCCAGAGAATACTACATTCAACGCGAGGAAAGAGTTGTTGGAATATAAGCACACCGGATCGGTCCGGGAGTATTGCTAGGCATTTTCTGCCTTGATGTTGGACATCAGTGACATGTCTGCAGTCGACAGACTCTTCTTCTTCATGGAAGGGTTAAAACCACGGGCTCAAATCGAGCTTAATAGACGTCGGATGAACAACCTTAACGAAGCCATCATCGCTGCCAAGAGCCTTTCAGATTACAACTCTGAGCCACAGAGACCCCCTCAGAGAGGAAATCCAAGCCGAAGTAATGGTGGCAAGAAGCCAGGGGGTCAAGTGCCAAACCAAAGTTAGGGCAGTAAAAGCAGTTAGGCGTCAACTCTTCCACCCAACAGAAGAGTGAAATTGGGTTCAAACCCAAGCCTGACGCTAGCACCAGCAGAGAAGTGAAGAAACCTCCTTCCAGTGCCAAGGACCGCACGTGATTGCTAACTGTCCGCAGCGACAGATGATGAATGCCTTCTTTGACAACATTGGGCATGTGTAACGTGGGGAACAATCTGGCTCTTAATCAAGGCATCCACCAACAGAGGATCAAACAGACTCACAAGATTATGAAGAGAAAGATGCCGTCGGGGCCTTTCTTAAGTGGTGTAATGCTGTGACAACGCAGGTTGGGAACCCCGAAGAGAGCTTGACTGGGGAAAAGCCTAAAGACATGCTGCCAAAGAAAAAGGGCGATGTACCAGGGAAAGGCTTGATGTATGTGGACATCAAGGTTAACGGGAAGGCCATCAGGGCCATGGTGGACACAGGAGCTACCCATAATTACATTTCTAGCACCGAAGTGGAAAGACTGGGTCTAACTCTAGAAAGAGGGTGCAGACGGGTGAAGGCTATCAACTCTGCCGCACAGCCAGTAGCGGGGATAGCGAGATCTGTATTGATCAAGATTGGCCCATACGAAGGAAGGACCAACTTTTCAATAGTCATCATGGACGACTTTAAGCTGATCCTAGGGTTGGAGTTTCTGCGTGACACGAAGACCACAGTGATGCCATGCACCAACTCTCTGGCCATGCTTGGGAGTAAACCGTGTGCCATCCTGACTATATCTCCTTGGGCGGGAGAGCGTTCTATCTCAGCCCTCCAGTTGAAAAAAGGATTAAAACGGGACGAAATCACCTACCTTGCCATGCTGCGGTGGGACGAGATTGAAGAAGTATCGGGACCATTACCCAAAGAAGTTAAAGTGATATTAAACGACTTTGAAGATGTGAGGCCTGATGAATTGCCGAAGAAATTGCCACCTATAAGGGAAATTGACCATGAGATCGAGCTCGTGCCAGGCACGAAGCCACCCGCCCGAGCTCTGTATCGAATGTCACAACCAGAACTTGCTGAACTCAGAAAACAAATGACCGAGTTGCTAGACGCGGGTTTGATCACTCCAGCGAAGTTGCCTTACGGTGCACCAATCCTTTTTCAGAAGAAACAAGATAGTTCCTTGCGGATGTGTGTGGACTACAGGGTGCTAAACAAAGTGACTATTCGGAACAAGTATCCTATTCCTTTAGTTGCCGATTGTTTTGATCAACTTAGTAAGGCGAGAGTGTTTACCGAGTTGGACTTGAAGTCTGGGTATCGGCAGGTCCAAATCGCCAAAGGTGACGAGGCGAAGACAACTTGTGTCACCAGATACGGTGCATATGAGTTCCTGGTCATGCCATTTGGCTTGACCAATGCCCCGGCCACATTTTGCACCTTGATGAATCAGGTTTTGCGGGACTACATTGACGATTTTGTAGTGGTGTATCGTGATGATATTGTGATCTACAGTTCTAGCTTGGATGAGCATCTGAAGCACTTGAGGAAGGTGCTTACCCGATGGAGGGAGCACGAGCTATACGTGAAGCTGTCGAAATGCACTTTTGCCCAGACCAAGATTAAATTCTTGGGCCATGTGATAGAACATGGTCAGATAAGGATGCACTCAGCTAAAGTTCAAGTGATACAGGAGTGGCAGCCGCCAGCTAATGTTTCAAAACTAAGATCTTTCCTTGGATTGACCAACTATTATAGGAAGTTTGTCCAAGATTATTCGAGAATGGCCCATGCCCTAACCAAACTTCTGAAGAAGAGCAAAGTTTGGGAATGGTCCAAGGTGTGTCAATCGGCCTTCTCGGCTATGAAGCGGGCTATGTCTGAAGATCTGGTACTCGCTCACCCTGATGTGTCGAAGTCCTTTGAAGTTCATACAGATGCTTCTGACTTTGCACTAGGAGGGGTTCTAATGCAAGAATGCCACCCGGTGGCATATGAGAATAGGAAGCTCAACGAAGCAGAACGCCGCTACACTACCCATGAGAAAGAGTTGTTCGCGGTAGTGCATTGTCTCAGAGTTTGGAGGCACTACCTGCTTGGTTCTAGCTTCATAGTGCGGACAGACAACACTGCAGTGAGCCACTTCTTGAGTCAATTTAAGCTCACCTCAAAACAGGCCAGGTTGCAGGAACTTTTGGCAGAATTTAACTTCATGCTCGAGTACAGGGCAGACTCAACCAACAGCGTAGTAAACGCCCTCAGCAGGAGAGCCGAACTAGATCAGGTAGCATTGATGGCCATGAATGCTATTGTTAGAGTAGACAGTCGAGTTGCCATCAACATCGAAAAAAAGATCAGGAAGGCCCTTACCGGGGACCCGGTTGCCCAACAACTGTTGAAACTGATTGAGAGCAGTAAAACTCAACAGTTTTGGCAAGAAGATGGTTTGCTGATGACCAAAGGAAGACGGGTATACGTCCTCAGAGTCGATGAGACGAACATTGATTCGAGAATGGCATGACACCCTTTGGGCAGGCCATGTCGGAGGAGAAAGAACATTAGCTCTCCTTCAACAAGGTTACTACTGGTCCCAAATGGGGGATGAAGTGCAGGAGTATGTGAAGACATGCCTTACTTGTCAGCAGGACAAGGTGGAGCGTAAGAAGAAAGCAGGGTTACTACAACCGCTGCCGGTTCCCAAGAGACCGTGGGAGAGTGTGTCATTGGATTTCATCACTGGTCTGCCGAAGGTTGAAGACTTAGGCACAATTCTTGTTGTCGTTGATCGGTTTAGCAAGTATGCGAGCTCTATCGCAACACCCAAGTATTGCTCAGCCGATGACACAACATAACTTTTCTTTAAGTATGTGGTGAAGTATTGGGGCATGTCTCAAGACATTGTCAGTGGTCGGGACTCCCGTTTCACTGGAAACTTTTGGACTGAACTCTTTATGTTATTCGGATCCTAACTTTCAATGAGTTCAAGTTATTATCTAGAATCAGACGATCAGACGGAGTGGTTCAATTCCATGTTAGAAGAGTACCTTTGCCATTTTGTCAGTGCAACACAGAAAATAGGGTCAAGCTACTGGATGTTGCCCAGCTGTGTTTCGACTCACGCAAAAGCTCTTCGACAGGGAAGAGTGCTTTTGAGATTGTGAATGGACAACAACCGTTACTACCCCACACAGTAAACGTCCCCAACGCAGGAAAATCTCCAAGGGTCATAAGCTTTAGCGAAGAAAGGAGGCAGAATATAGATCTAGCTCACTCATACCTTGAGAAAGTAGCCAGAAGAATGAAAAAACGCGCTGACAAGAACAGGAGATCTCAAGAGTTTAACGTGGGCGACAAAGTTACGGTTAAGCTATTGCCACAAGACTGTAAATTTCTAAGGGGAAGAGACTCATCTTTTGCAAAAATATGAGGAACCCCTGACTATAGTGAAGAAGATAGGCAAGATGGCTTACAAAGTTGATCCGCCTCATTGGTGGAGCCGCCAGCTCCATCCTGTCTTTCACGTCAACATGTTGAAGCCATTTTATGAAGACACAACCGACCCCTCCAGGGGCCAAATAAGGAGACCAGGACTCAAACCCAAAGCGGCAGGAAAGCGAGTTGCCGAAGCTATTTTGAATGATAGAGTGATTACAACATCCGCAAGCGCCATCAGGAGTACCTAGTTAAGTGGCAGGGATATATGGAAGAATAGAACACTTGGGAATGAGCAGTAGACTTATTAGCCTACACTGACAAGATTGAAGCCTACCATATGCTGAAGTTGACGAGGGCGTCAACAGCTCTAGTGGGAGAGAATGTCACGGGCTACCCCTTGCACCGGCCTAGCACCGCGCCCTTACGCCCATCCAGCACAGCGCCCCCATGCTCTTCCAACACGCGCCCATGCTTCCTCGCAAGTTCTTTAAGTCTCGCGCCCATGCGACCGTTAAGCACAGCGCCAGCGCGCCCAACTGTAGTGCCCACACATGCCAAAAGCCAATCGTGAAGATCTGAATATCCAGGCGTGCATTTTTGCTCAATTTTGGTGGAGATCACTCTTTTATATATTTAAGTTTTCCTGTAAAATTTCAAGTCATTCCGAGTTGTATTTCTTTAAAAAGGGGCACTATAGCTCCTCGCACATAGTGACATCTACTACTGTCATTAGGAAAATCCTCCTAGTGGTATCATATGGGAGGTCATGTACACCCATACTTGAAAATCCATTGCTTTGTTTTAGCTTGCCTGTTTAGCTAGATTGCACACTGTGGATGCAAACAAAGCCTTCTGTAAGTTGTAATGATGTTGAAGTAATGATAATATTTGGGATTGTTTTGCCCTTGTGTTGAAATTTACTTTTTTGTGCACTGTTTTATGCAATGTTGATGCACTGCTTGCTGTAGATTGTTGGGATTGGTTGGCGGTTGCAAGCGGCAAGTCAAATGCCATGCATGATTTCCTTTGTGCCATCAAGGGCCACCGTGTGTCACTCGGACAGGTAGAAGCCGAAGGAGATGCTTAAAAGTACATTTTTCCTAATAAAAGAGACAATATAGGGAAGAAAATTGGTGGAAGAGCCAGATTGCTTCAACAAATAGATCACAATCGGCAACAAAAAAACAGAGCGAAGTATAAGGAGGCAAGCTAATTAGCACAACTATAAAGATATGAAGCTCCCCAAAACACTCTCGGAATAGCCCACCTTGAGAAATTGAAGATGTATGCATCAGTAATTCAAAGGCTTGGATGCCACAAGGATATGTAGAATCTCAAAGATGGTCGAGTTCCATTCATGAATAATGAAGCAATGAACTCCATTGTGAGGTCTAAAGTTGGTAAGAAATCACAATGGCTCACCCTTGAGTTTAGTATAATCCCGTAGATGAGGGTAAAAGAAGCCAAAAACGGACCTGCAGAGCGTACAGAACACAGTAGTAAACATACATTTCTCCACCTTCTGGCTAAGATAAAGTGTTGTATCTTAGTATCTAAAATGTGCAGGCCAATGGCTCACATGATGCCTTGGCATGGCGCACCCCACTCAAACCAAGTCCAACAAAATTATGATCTTACTTAGTTCCATAAATTAGAGCCCGACAAGCAGCATGATCTCTACATAGTCACCCAACCCAAACAAAATTTGACTTCTACAGAGTGTTCACCACATTGTGTATCACTGCATCCCACAAAAGATTAATTGAACCAAAATTAATTTCAACAGAATCAGGTATACGGAGGAACTGAAGAATCCAAAAAAATAAGCAGACTACCCACGTGTAGCCCACCAAAAATTTGGGTTGACTCAGATAAACCGGCACCTAGTCATTGGATATAGATTATTCGGTGCTTTAGGGCTATACGTTTACAAAATTTTGTTTTCGTTTTTGTAATGATGATGAAAAAGATGCCTTTTTTACCGTACTTTTATCTTTTTCCGTATTCGTTTTGAGTAAAATATCGAAACAATAGCAAAAAAGATGAAGGGTGTTTTTCACCTTTTCTCACGATTTGCATTCTCTGTGTTAGAGCCTGTCTCCACAATCTTGCCATGCCCCTCTCACTAAGCTGCATCCTAGCACTCTCTCTCTCTCTCTCTCTCTCTATACTCTTTCTTCACCCCACAGACAACACGATCAACTCCCATCTGAAAGGAGATCTCGCCGAAATCCAGACGAAGGAGATCTCGCCAGAATCTACGGCAATCTCGCCGAAGCAATCTCGCCGAAGCAGTGACAGATGGCCGAAGGAGATCTGCGCCGGAATCTATGAGGTTCCGCTCTGATGGGGTTGGCTAAATCGCTGGGCAATCTCACCGAAATCCACAAGGTTCTGATCGAGATTGCTAAAGCAATCTCGCCGGAATCCATGGCGAGATTGCAGAAGATGGCCGAGATCTCACCGGAATCCACGGCGAGCTCTTCATATGATTCTCTTCTTTAACGTGGGGATGAACAAGGAAGGTCATTAGGCCAGCTGAATTAGGGAGAGATGGCAGGCGTTGGAATGGTTGAGAAGATGGATGGGTAGGGCAGGATGTGCATTTTGGAGTAAGGGTAAAAGCAGAAATAAAAATGTAAACATACGAAAATAACCTGAAAAAATGAGATACAAAAAGGTGGTGAAAATAATAAAAGTACACAACCAGATTTTGTGATTGGATACGAAAATATTGAAAACGAAAACACAATTCAAATACACAATAAAAACTATAAACGTACAGCCCCTTACATCTTGTCATGCTCGGAAACGAATACATGGGAAAGCCGTACTGGATGAACGTCATATGTACAGCCTAGAGGGAGATCTTTCATATCTTTCTAGATCCACACTACATGATGGGTAAAAAGCCAAATTAATCGATTTTAGCATTTATAGACACAAAATTTTGCACCACTCCAGCTCTTAGAGGGCTAAACCGATGTTGTAATATTCTGAATCAGCCCAGAAGCCACTAAACATATTCTGATCCGTGTTAATACATCTTTGCCCAAAAAGCATTCAAGTATTAATCAAGCCAGTAAAAGGCTGGTCATATTCATGAATCCTAATGCAGAAAACGACCAAAGCACCTCATTGGTGATAGTTAAGAAGACATGCATATACAGCAGGTTTGGGATAGTTAGCAAAATAAAGTTCCCAAGGGGGGGGGGAGAGCATACATAGACAGACTACCTACATGTTGGGACCTAACTTGAATAGATTTGTTCTATAGGCTCATACCTTTATGTCCTTGTGAGTTGGAACAACAGACATGCATGCTTCGACATATGATATTGACGGTTTCCGGTGTATACCTTAAAGAGTTAAAGCAAAAGATCTTTCCGCGAAGTACTGAATGCATACACCATCCCTTCTTTGCTTGCACGTACTCTCAATCCCTTTGGCATTTCAATCAAAGGATGGTACCATTTTTGCTGTCTTAGAAGACTCGCTTGATGTAACCACCTACTGCCTGTGGAGAGAGAAACTGTAGAATACTTCAAAGGCAATCTCAACCATGCACCAATAATCACCAAAGGGAATTGAGAATATAGTCATAGTTAAAACCCTCACATGGAAGAACGTGCACCCAATCTTGATTACGCATTCATTGTAAAAAGAGTCACTGTTCTAGTTCGTCGCAATAACATTTCCTTACCTAAAAGGCCAGAAAATGGCAGCTAAATAACCCAGGTCCCTATGCCTTAACCGGCTATATGAAGAGAACTACCGAAGCACTGTGAAAGTGTAATAATGACGAAGTGAGAGCTAAGTGAAACAGAGTCAAAGGGAAGTTATAAGAGCCAATAGTGGGCTTCGCTTCAGTCCAAACGTTGGAAAAGAAGAATGAGGGGTGATAGTTAAGAGTATAAAATGAGAGGGTATGATACAGAGAAATATCCTTACCTGGACGGGGTCGATGGGTGATCAAGAAGGCCCATGGCCTAGGTTAGTGACCTCCATTGCACTTTGAAGAGGTGCATGCGCAAGGTCTACTTAAGTGGTGCAGCCTACATCATAAACTGTGGCAGCAGGGCCTGCATTCGCATGGCCTCCTTCAATATACCATCAAGATTTTGAAGACTCATCTGAATCAACTTTGTGCTTCATGGGCCCTTGATGAAGTGGAATGATCTAATCAAGGGCAATGTAAAGCATTCTCAGACTCATCATACTCTACCCAAAAACCTTAAATTAAAGAACACTTGGTCCTTTCAAAACACTGTTGGGTCAAAATATTTGCTCACTTATCACGACCCCTCCCAAAGTAGGATTGACAACAGAAGCACTGCAAAGCTTGAAGATATTTTAGAAGCCAAACAACAATTGTAGAATTTCATTGTGGCTTTCAAGCAGGTGATTGCCTTGGTATTGCACCACTCCCTAGGCAATAGCCAGTTAGCTTGGCTTTCAAATATGTGACTGCCTCAATGTTGCACCACTCCTAGGCAACAGCCAGTTTCCACAATAAACACACCACAGCAGGCATGCTGTGCAACAGAAGATATCTCTAATGTCGAATATCTGGGAGCCCTCGATTGAGGTAGCCGGGGCGGCCTGCATTTTGCCCCCTCCAGAACAGTTTTGAAGCATTTGAAATTAAACTATCATAAACAGTTAAAGCAAAATATTAAAGATAAGTCTACTTAGTTTGTCCACCAAGACGCTCAACAAGACGTCACAAGCCCAAATTTTTAGGATGAGTCTAAAGGCTACATAATAGCAAGTCAATCTATTTACATCGCAAATTATCAAATCGAAGAAAGTCAAATGAAAAGCAGGCATGCCGCGGGCTTGCAGAATGGGGGAAACATGCAACCTAAGAAATCGGCCCCCCGCAGACAAATATCAGTAGTGGTCTTGAAAAAGTGAGGAGATGCATTTACATTATCTACTTATTTCCATGCATCAATAGAACTATCAAAAGTAGGGGCAGACATTCGAGAAATAGCAGTGGGCTCCATCGAGTGGTTTAAAGTTGGTATCACCTTAGGCACATCTCTCAGCATTTGGCTAAGATCAAGCCTAGCCTATGTTCTGTCCAATGGCATTACAACTCATACCTCATCAATTAGATTGGTCAGAGTATCAAGACTTACATGGTGAAGAAAGAGTGAGAGCTAGATCAGTACCTGCGGAATCACTTATTGAACTTTGAAACTACTGGTACTCCATAAGTATCTCTAAAGCTTAAAAACCAAAGATCTCAAGCTCAGGAAACAGTGATATGATGCCAGCTTTTGACAGATGTGCTTTCCCAATTGAAGTCGAAAAACAGTAGAAAACATGCTTATTGGCTGCATCATCAAACATATGGAAGCCTAGAGAAAACAGACCTAAATATCTTTCTTCAACCAGAGACCACCATTAGCCACACCGAGTAACATAAACAGAACAAATGATAATGTGTACGTCTCAAAACAGTCAACATAAAGATATACATATGAAAACACAATCACGAAGATAACTTGAAAGCATCTTGACCAATAGACCAGTCATACAAGTGCCTGACGTGGCCAACCACAGCCATGTAGCATTGACAAAATGTGCTCTCTGCCTCCCAGCAAAGTGACCAGCTCTAGTATAAATCAGAATGAAGAACAGCTTGGCTCTCTCTTAGCCCAAAGCCTAGTCAGCATTGTCTTCCTCGTAAGGAAGAATCTGAGGCCACTTAAGTTCACAATCCCAACCCACGCGGATAGCGCTGCCAAAAAGCTCCCAAATTGGGAGCACAAAGTCAAAAATGTCAGGGAGATTCGAGGCCTACCTACGATAATCCTGCAACTAAGATGAAGACAAAATCGTGAAGATAAGTTAAAATTCCAAAATTTGTTGCATTCATTCATGAAAAAGGAAGTAGTGGCCTCCAGTGTCAGTCTAATGTTGATAAGTACAATAGTATCAGTATTCAGTTCTCTTTGATCCCGCTTAGAGGGAGAAAGAAGCAGGGCCTACAAGCATACGTTTCTCAACAGTTTTGGCTACCATCAACTGTAATATTTGTTCTTATCAGTTTAATTTCTTTCAAGTGGGCCATTGGCCCACTTGTTCTCAGTAACTTTTAGAAAGTGAGAGTCACCATTGCTTGCTACTCATTCCTTGGGTGTTGCCTAGACATTGCATTGGCTAGCGCACCCCACCGAATTCTAATTGAACCAAATACAATATCTTATGATCAGTTGCAAGCTCTCCATTCTAATAGGTAATGCATTCTACTCCTTAATGACCTAAGGGGAGGCTTCTAAGTTCTTTAATCAATCAAGCCACGCGAATTGGAGATAGTATTATTCGATAAACAGATTAAGCTTACTTGACCTGGTGACTGCATGAGAAAGGGGCGTATAATTTCACTAACTCATACTGATTCTACTGCCGTCTCTCTCTCTCTCTCTCGCGCGCGTGCACACACACACACACAGGATAGCTTTATCTTTATTCTTCTGCATCCTTCCGATATAGTTTAGACATCCTACAAAACCTCTGCACAACTCTGTTGTCCAATCTAATACCTCCATAAAGAGTAGTTACTTTTCTTTATTAGGATTTGGATAAATGAGTTGGAAAGAATAACAGGAAGCCACATCCTAGTCTAAGCCATGGAGGATCCTTACCCAGTGTCCTTGACTTCTAAGAAGGTGGATGAACCATGTCCACACAACTTCTAAGAAGCTCTAGAATCTCAGATGTTTCTCACAACTTCCACAGATATATTGATCTCCATGCAGCTCTCCCATGGGATATGTTTAACATTGATCATTACCAAATCTTGACAGAAAGAAAGAATCGTCTTTAGCAAAAGCTGCAAAGCCTGGTTATCGTTGGAAACAAGTAGTGTCAATTTACTTTCAAGAACATATATTGGTTAATAAGCTATATAATACTTGTAAAGCATATTGTTATCTTCTCAAGAAAACCATGCATTAACCCTTTTGCTGCTATTGGAAGAATAGTTAGGACTGTAGAAGTCATTGCATGTGGCTCTATCACGTGCTAGAAAATACTTGAAGTTCAATTTCATCCCACACAGAAGGGAGAAAGAAGGGGCATAGAAAGTGGGAATAAAATAAGAAACTGAACACATCACAAAGCATACCATTCTCGGTCTTTTGGTTAAGATTAAGTGTAGTATCTGTTTTTATTAGTTTAAAATACCTGATATGTGGGCCAACGGCACACATAATATTAAATTAATTTTTTGAGGGGAAGGTTTTTGGTAGCTTGCTACTGGTCCCTTTTGTGTTGCCTTAATGTCGCACTATTGCCTTGGCCTGGTGCACCCCACCCAGATCTGGTTCGTACGTATTTTAACTTTGTTGCCTTTTCTTAATAATGAAAAACAATTTGAAAGAACCGGGTTGCTAGAACTACTGGTCTTAGAGCTAGAAATAAATAGGTTTACTCTTTTTTCACTTGAATCAAAATGCCAATTCGAACTCAAAGGAGGATTGATTTTTTGTTCGAAAAATTTGAGAATCCATCATCTAGCAAGCCCACAAATTTTTATGTCCGATTGACTAATTAACACAAATAGACTATGACTAAATAATTATGCATTGAATTTCTGGTAAATGGGGCGAGGGAAACTATTTCGATAGTATTGAATTTGCAAATAAGACTAACTCGAGAAATTTTGATTGAATTATGATCCAAATGAAGAAAAGGGATCGAATAATCCTTCTATGATAGAACTAGAATAACTACCAATTTTGTGGAGGGTTGCAATTTCTTAACCGCTGCAATTTCTACCTCAAAGTCCCGCCTATTCAAGGAACGTAAGAAGCAGATATCATCTGCTTCCGAAAGAAATCGAAGAATTCTTCCTAGAGTCTAAAGTAGCTGTTAATACGAATAAGAGAAACTCTGCTATAGCTATTTCTATACATTCAATGTACTCTACGGATAAAGGAATACATAGAGTTGAACAGAGTAAAATAAGAAATTGAAAGATTTCGTTGAAATTGTTCGTTTCAATATAAAAAAACTACCAACTTCTAGACTATGACTGAATAATTAACACAACTAAAACAAATCACCATCAGACACCAGATGAGAGTTGTAATGAAATCTAATAAAGAGCTATTAAAAAAATTTACAACCCTCAATCTAGACTAAGACTGAATAAACACAAAAAAAAAAAAAAAAATCACCACCAGATGAGAGCTATGAAGAATTCTAATAAAGAGCTATCAAAAAAATTCACAACCCTTGAGAAAATGGAACGGCTGTGTTCAGGGGGATAATTCTTGGTTAGCTTGCTATTGTGCGTCGTCTGGATATTAAGATAGAGGTGTCAATGAGCTGGGCTTGGCAAGAGGAGGGCCCTGGTTAGACCGGGCTTCGGGCCGGGCCCAATGGGGGATATCCCAGTCCAAGCCCAAGCCTAAGCCCTAGGCCCTAACTTTAGGACTGGGGTTGGGCCAGGCCTGGGCCTGAATAAAAAGTTATTTTTTTTATAATTATTTTTATTCTTGTTTTATGTTATGGAAAAATTAAATTTAAGATAAATTTGTTCATATGACTTCCCTCCTTTTATCTGGGTTTGGGATCGAGGCTGCTCTCTCTCTCTCTCTCTCTCTCTCCATATATATATATGGGAGCTGATCCGTTGCTAGCGCTAGTAGCGCTAGCAGCGCTAGCACCGTCCTAGCGCTAGCAATGGATCACGACCCTATATATATATATATGTGTGTATATATATATCTATACATATACATATATGTATATATGTCTATACATATATATATATATACATATATACATATATATGTATATGTATAGATATATATATACACATATATATATACATATATATATGGTCGTGATCCATTGCTAGCGCTAGGACGGTGCTAGCGCTGCTAGCGCTAACAACGGATCAGCTCCCATATATATATATATATATAGGATCACGACCCAATATATATAACATGATTAATTTGAAATAAGCTTGTAAATAAGCTTATTATAAAAGAAAGTGAATTGAGCCTCAAATCTAATTCTGAGTTTGAAATCCAAATCCTAAAGGAATTGGTTTCAAACAGACTGTAACTTACTTGGGCGATTTAAAACAAAAAAAGGATCTAAATAATGATTTAAATAAGGACATAGGCTTTCTTTTTGAATTAATTTTACAGGAATAATGAGGGTCATATTTGTAACCAAATGTAACCTAAAAACTAATATTACTAAACATTTTAAAACTTAGCGCTAGCAGCGCTAGCGCTAAGTTTAGATATCCGAAAAATTTAGATATCCGAAAAACAAAAATATCATATTATATTTAGAAGGAAAAAATGATGTTACAATTGAAATACAAACAACTCATGAGAATTAGCACAAAAAATGATCTAACAAGTGATTTAAATTTGGATAGTCCTTAATATTTAAATTTAGTTAGCTTTGCACGACAATGAGGGTTATATTCGTAAGCCTTATGTAATTTAAAAAAAAATACTTCCAATCATTATAAACTCAACCTAATAGATATACCAATTTATTAGGACTTTTTTTTTACTATTATTTTCTTAAAACCACTCCTTAATAGAAATATCAAATTTATTTACCTAAAAAAAAACAAAAAAAAATTGAAAATCAGGGTCGGGCCGGGCCAAAATCTGGGCCAAATCTTGTAAGAATCCGGGCGTGTTCGGGGCCGGGCCGGGATTTTTCCTCCAATTCTTAGGCCTTGCTCTAGCCCTTGGCCCTATGGACCAGGGCCACACTGTTCATCCTTTAGGGCTGGGTAAGGCCAGCCTGCGGGCAGCCCGGCCCTTTTGACACCACTATATTAAGATATTGCCTTCCAATGGAAAATAGTGGCCTTGCGTGTCGCCTTGGCGTTGCACTACTGACTTGGCCTGGTGAACCCCACCCAAATCTGGCTACAACAGAATTTTTAAGTCTAGTCAATCGGTTTGCAAGCTCTCCATTCTAATAGGTAATACTGATGTAGATGCAGTTTATTGGTTTCTTTTGAAAAAATCTAGCCCAAACAGTTCGTGAAAATGAAAACGCTAAGGTGTTTTCACCTTGTTTAGGCCACCCCTCACCCATTGTCAGAGGAGCGAAAATGATGAAAATGTAAACGCAAGATGATAATTAAAAATAAAAATGCAAACGATCATGGCCTTGTTCTTTTGATATTCGGTCTGTCTTTGGCTATTAGGTGACAAAAATATAAGCTACAAGAACATACACAGATGAAGCCCAAAAGGTTCTAGCGTTAGACAAAAGAGTAGCCCAACCGCAAGTTTTAGCGTCACACCAGAGAGTAGCAAGACTAGTAACTGAGAGTTTTTAACGTAACCAAAAGTATCCGAGAACAATTGGACAAGCGAAACCGGATAAGGAGATTAGCAAGCAATAGGTAGTCCGAAAAACCATATGAATTGGCCTAAGCAAGCAAAACCTCTCAAATGACCTTTGCCTTCTAGAGGCACCCCAGACCTGCTTATGGACACTATAGGCATTCAATGCCCTCGGAGCTCCAACAAATAGATGACAATGGGCATACCTGCAAAACCTGCCATGCAGGGCAATATGGAAGCCCTTACAACTTGAAAAGAACAAGACGCATCAAGCTCTAAAAACACTTGGGAAGCTCCAATAGTCTAGCTAGCCAAAGTGAAGACATGCATTTGGTAAACAAAAGATCTTGTTTCGGGTGCTTGGAAGAAAGACACTTTCTATTCGATCCTATCACAGTTATGGAAAAGAAATCATGTTTTGGCTTTCTTGAGAAATAGTGGCCGCTTTACCTACAAGAACTAATATAGCCATCTTCGAAATGAGAAAAAGGCTTATCCCCTAAGCCACTGGGGAAGAAAACACATCCATTAGTGCTTGCATACTATTTCTATCAGGTTCATTCATCTAATAAGAGTGCTCATCCCCTAGCTATCCAGAATTCTGCCTTGGCCTGGTGCACCCCACCCAAATGAAGTTGCAATAGAAGCGAGCTCAATTCAATACCTCCAAAAGTGCTTTCACAAATCTCAGAACTAAGGGCAAGATCAGGCCGAATCTCTATAGTCTAGATGTTGTATTGCTTACTAATCAATCAAACCTTTGTGAAGACAACAGAGCCTAGTGGATGAACCCTACCATAGGAAAAATCTCACAGTGATTGCTACTGATTCCTTTTGAATCGCCTTGGCGTTGCACTACTGCCTTGGCCTGGTACACCCCACCCAAATCTACTCCAACAAAATTAAACTCTTATTTAGTCCCACATTTTATAGCCTGACAAGCAGCAAAATTAATTTGATTTCTACTTAGTTTCCCCCGCATTGCGTACCTAAAATTTAGTCGAACCCAAATTAAGTTCTACAAACAGCTATGTGGAGTGACAAACTATTCCAACAAAGTAAGCCGACTACCCACGTGTAGCCCATGCTGATCTAAGTTGACTCAAGTAAACCAACACCTAGTCAGTGCATATATACGGGTTGGAGGGAGATCTTTCGAGATCTGCCATACAATATGGGTTAAAAAGCCAAAATACGTGATTTTAACCCTTATAATAAGAAAACTGATTCTTGAACTCCTTCTCTTACCAGACTTTCAAATCTCTCTGTCAATCTTACCACAACTCCAACTCTTAAAAGGTTAACCCTATGCTGTTATATTTAGAATTAGCCATAAGCTGCTAAACTAATTTGATCCATGTAATGCATTGTTGCCTAACAAACATTCAAGTTTAATCAAGCCACTAAAATAAGGATGGTCCTATTCACTAACCACCTATTGCAGAAAACGACCAAAGCAACATCGTTCATGATAGTTAAGAATACATGCATATAACAGGTTCGTAATAGTTAGCAGAACGAAGTTCCAAATGGAAAAATGTAAAAGGAAGGAGTACATACAGCCACACTACCCATATGTTGCAACCTTATTTGATTAAGATTTGTTTTATAGGCTTGTACTTGTGTCCCAAAGAGTTGAAACAGAACACATGCATGCTTCGACATATGATATTGACAGTATCTAGAGTATACCTTAAGAGTTATAAAGCAAGGTCCATGTTTTGTAGCTGAAGATCATTGAGCAAAGTACTGAATCCCTACAGCATCTCTTCTTTTCTTGCACGTATTCTCAATCCATTTGACATCCCATTCAACCTATGAATAAACTGCAAGCAGAACTCCATTTCGCTATCAAATCCATCAAAGGAAGGTATCTCTTTTGCCAGTCTTAGAAGACTTGCTTGCTGTAACCACCTACTGCCTGTGGAGAGAGACAGAACTATAGAATACTTCAGAGGTAATCTCAATCTTGCACCAATAATCATTAATGAAAAATTGAGAACACAGTTACAGCTAGAACTCTTACCTGGAAGAACCTGTGTCCCAATCTTGATTACGCATTCATTGTAAGAACAGTCTCAGGCTTTAGGTAATACCCTGAGCTCTTTGTATATTGAGCCACTGTTCTGGTATATTGGAATAACATTTTCTTATGTAAGAGAAACATTATATGCTACATGCAGGAAAGTACCAACATGGCCAAGGACCCTATCCCTAACCCACTACATGCAGAAAACTTCAAAAGCACTATGAGAGATTAATAATCAAGAACTGTGAGCTTAGTGAAACAGATTCCAGTCAAGGGCATGTCACAGAAGCAACTTCATGAGGCTTAGCTTGAGTCCCACATCAGAAAATAAGAAAGAGGGGTGATAGTTAAGAAAATAAAATGAAAGGGGACAACACAAATTAACATACTTACCTGGATGGGGTCGATAGATAATCAAGAAGCTTGTTTAAGGTCTACCCAAGTGGTGTAGCCTATGTCATAATTTGTGGCAGAGTGTGGTCGTGCGGCCCCTTCTAAAACAGATATAATGTATTTATTAAATTTAATATATTAGAATTAGAATGTGATCTCTAAGCTAGGGCAAAATATTGCATTCTCAGACTCGTTCCAAACGGAGTTGGATCAAAATAATTGCATAATATCAGGTGCCCTCCCAAAGGTAAAATTGACAACAGAAGTGCACTGCTTGAAGATTTTATTTAATAAGCCCAAACAACAATTTCATAATTTCATTGTGGCTTCCAATGTGATTACCATGGTCTTGGCATCCAAAGCAGGTGAGATTACCATGGTCTCGGCCACCCATAAGCAATGGGTGCCAAGACCATGGTAATCTCACTTGCTTGAAAGCCGAGCTAAGTCAAGGAAGATGAAGGGGTTAGTTAGCTAGCACTAATAAGCGGACCACAAGCATACCAGCGCCACCAGCTACGCGGGAAACCAAGAAACTAAACACAAGTTAAAAAGAAGAGCTACTAAACTCTTACAACAAGAAAAGACACAACAGAATACAATCTGCAATTTCAACGTGTCACTTTTTATATAAGCAATCACAAACCACCACCGGTGAAAAAATGCGAAACTCCAGTATGGGTAGCATTTTATACATTCAAGATGTCTCTTTAGTGTGTGGAGAACTTACGCGTGTGTCAAGTCGGCGAAAAAAGTACGATTGTATACCCTTTTGAGTCTGTCCAGTCCACAATGAAAAGCAAAAGATGCATGGAGTGTTGAGTTACTGATTGCTTTAAAAGGGGCGCAACAATGTTATCATGTGGAACACTCTCCACCTGCCACCACCGCATGAGGAGGGACAAAGCAATTAGAGACAAATCAAGGTGCGCAACTAAATGAGCTCAAATTGCACTTCAGATGAGGACCAAATGCAAGCGGGAAGATCTGAAACCAAGGCATTGCACAAGGAGTGTTCCATTACCATGTTAAGTTACCATTGCTTTAAAAAAAATCTCGTTTTGAGTGCTTGAAAGAGACTCTTTCTTTCAAATTCTACCAAAGTTTTGAAAACGTATTCCTATATGGCTTTGTGGCAAAATAGTGGCCACTTTACCTACAAGAACTAGACATGCATGTCTGTGGGAAACCAAATATATCGTGAATTAGAAAATCATGCAAAACCGATAAGAGGGCACTCCTAAACCTGACACACCTGCGATAACTTGTGGCAGCGGGGGCCTGCATCCGCGCGGCCCCCTCCAATATATTAGACTCCTCATGCTCTGTCCAAATACAAGGACCCTTCCCAAAGTAAGATTTACCATAGAAGCACCGCAAAGCTGTAAGATTTTATAGACGTAAACCTTCCAGTCAAACAACAAATGAAGCATGTCATTGGCATTCAAGCAGGTGACTACGTTGATATTGCACAACTGCCTACTTAGACCCAAAAATTGCAGTCTAACGAGCCACACACCTGCCCAAACCGAAGATGTTGGTAATCTCAAAATACACTGTTTAAGCTTAGAGAATCCAGCAGCGCACACTTTCAATAGTCTCAAAACCACATAATATCAGCCCAATTGTTTTGAATTACAATTATCAACATAAGCCAAACAAGTGGAAGCCAAAGGAAAAGCAGGCACAAAGCAGGCCAGCACAATGGGGGAAGATGCAACAGAAATCTCCCCAGACGGGCATATATCAGCAGTGGGATTGAAAGAATGATGAGTAAAATTATCAAAAGCGGTTGCAGAAGTCAAAGGTGTTGCACTGCTGCTTTGGCCTGGTACACCCCACCCAAATTTAGTTTGAAGAAGATTTTAAGTCTCATCAATTTGCTTGAAAGCTCTCCATTCTAATAGGTTATGCATGAGAAGCCGTAAGTTAAGACACATATTTGAATGTCCAGCATCTAAAAAAGGGAGGTTTGACTAAGTCACAGTACTAGAATTACATCTACTGGTTCCTTGCGCCTTGGCGCTGCAGTATCGATCAGCTTCGCATTCTAATATGTAATGCATGAAAAAAGTGAACACATGAAGAACCAGAATAATTCCTTGGCATCAAACGACTAATTTCTAGACCATGACAGGACAATTAACACAATCAAGAAAAGCACCAGAACATCAAGAGCTATAAGAACTCTAAGAAAGAGCTATCAATACAAATTTCCACTATTTCAAAGATGAAAGGTGTAATTTTCTCTCTCATGTTATGCTAAACTTGAGGTATTACACAATTCGACAGAGCACTATAAAAGGTTACCTCCTTTGAGTTGAAAAACCCAGATCACTGACCACCAAAGAGCTCCAATCCAATGGAGAAAACACAAAAATTGCGAGGACACAACTTCGCCAGAAGAAGTTTCAATTTAGTGGAGGTAAGCACAACAATAACCTATCAAAACACCCTCGGTCTTTAGCATGAAATCAGCTCTCTATTCCTCATAAAGCTGCTGCTTCACCCCCCCCCCCCCTCCTGGCTTTTGTAAATTTTCTTCTTTTTGGGACAAGTCCGAGAACACTCTGGAGACTAAGACGGAGATAGTCTCTGTCTTCCTTGAGCTGCCACGTGGCAATTAATTACAAAAACTAAAGGCTCAGTATAAATGGGTATTCACTCATGGTGCCAAGACCATGGTAATCAAAACAGTTGTCGCAATCAACATCCATCTGCTATCCTTTGCATTATAATGGCACGAAAACCAGGTTCTGCCTTCTAAACTCAAAATAATACCCCTCATGTACGTATATATTCTGCGTTTGTCAAGATGCAAGCTGAGAGAAAAGGGAGTACCTCAGGAGGTACTGCCCGATTCCAGGTATAGTGACAGTTCAGCCGAGTTCCTTGCTCATGAGAGTGTCCACATCTGCTGATGCTGATTTCTTTAGGAGGGCTGCAAGTATGGCCCTTCAACTACACTTTCATTTCCTGATTCTTACAGAATGAATTTACAGTGCTAGATAGAGCACTCATGCTTATACCTGACCAGAATTTAGTGCCTCAGTTCCGAAGGAAGAAACACGAGTTTCATTGCAAAGATTCGAAGTAGACAACTCAAAACAATACAAGCATTTCTTACCTCAACCCTCCTAGCACTAATAGCCATGATATAACTGGATCATTTTCTAAGAACCTATAATAACTGGATCCTATGCAGCACGGACACCGACGGGGACACCGGACACCTTAATTTTCAAAAAATCAGATTTTAGATACCGCAGCACACCGCTATTTTTTTTAATATTTATATATATATAATAAATATCTGAAATTAAGTAATGATAAATACACAAACAACATCTATACAAGCAACATTTATTTGGTCAATAACTCAATATTTATTTAGTCAATGTACTAGACAAAAAAACTAAGTCAAATATCAAATATTTAATTAAAAAATGTGCCCTGTATGCATGAGATTATTCAGATATGCTATGCCTATGCATGACAGAGTGAGAGGAAGAAAGAAAAGGGGGGGGGGAGGAAAGAAACAAGAGGCGGAGAGCGACTCATGAGTCACTACAAGAAAAGGAAAGAAACGAAAGAGGGAGGAAGAAGGACTGAACTGAGACGAGATGAGGAAACAGAGAAGAAGAGACCTGTGGGCCAGCGACGGTGGCGGAGGACCTCTGGCGACGACGGCGAGACCTCTGACGATGACGGCGACTGCGGCAGCAGCTGGCTTCTCTTCTTTCGGCGACCGTAGCTGTCAAATATGTTGGCTTCGGTTTCGGATCTTCGTCGATTGAGTTTCGGCAACACTGGCGACAGCTCCGGCAACACCGGCGACAGCTCCGGCAACACCGGCGACAGCTCCGGCAACACCGGCAACACCGGCGACAGCCTTGATGTGGTCGGTAGACAGCAGCCATGAGGTGAGAGAGAAGAAGACGGTAATAGTTCAAAACATCTTAAATTGGCATCAAAACGGTATCCAGAGGGTGTCGGGGAGTCCGTCCGTTTAGGACACCATACCTCCACCTAGGAGAGGTGTCCGTGCTTCATAGACTGCATCTAAAAAGCTGTTTCAAATTCCAAATACGTTCTACTTGATTGCTATGCGATTATTATAGGCAAAACTTTCAAGTGTGCCATTCATTATAAATCTAACAAGTCATCAAAATGCAAACGGAGAAAATAAAAGGAGTCCCACGTTAGCTAAGAAAGACAACAATAGCACTAGGGCGTTCAAAATTTTGCCTCCTCTACTCATTCTCAACTCACGCAGCCATGTGGTGAGCATAAAGCGAACTATTTTTTGGCCTTTTACTAAAGAATATCGTGTGCTCGCCATATACAGTGGCATGCGCCTATTTTTAGAGAGGTTCTATCCATATGAAATGAGCTCCACAATTTGTGAGTAAATTTTTGTCAAAGTAGCACAAAAAATTAGATTATCTCCTTATTAAAAACTTTCAATCTAAGATGATGGCCTCACTTCAATTTTCAATCTCAGATTGGACATCATCTGCTATTTTGTAGGTAATCATTTCACACACCCGCTCTCAGTCCGTCTGGACAGGTAAATCTACAAGTGATTCATAAATTCTTTTGTCAACAAATACCTTATTAATAACAAATACCACTAAATAATCTGAGATTTGTGTCCCACCTTTTGTCAAACACATGGAGTGCAAGTATATACAAGCATGGCAAAGCAGAATAGGCAGTACACTAGAGATAAGAGAAAAGCCCATCATATTGGGAGTATAAAGCCACCGAACCTGTCGGAATATATACACGTATGGTTGATAAACGTCAATGCAATGGTAGTAAATTGGCTTCCTAAAGCAGAAGCGAACAAATAAACGGTAGTAAAACAATGCAAGTAGACCTCCCATTATGTCAAAGTAGGCTTAAGCCTAATATACTGACTTCTTTTCCCCGTTCTAAAACCCCAAGATATCAACATGCTTGAAATGTTGCCACGCCAGAATGGCAACCAGAATCAACGTCCTTTGCCTCCAATGTCTAAGGTTATGGTTACTGGGATTGGGTGCTTTGGCTTCTGGAGCGGTAGCGTCCCTAAATACAGACTTGAGGTCCTGACTTCAACCATGAATCTTAGTTGCACGGAGTGGATGCGAGGTTCCGGTTGCACAGAAGTGGGTGCGAGTTTCTGTAGCAGTAGGCGGAGAGCGACTCATGAGTCACTACAAGAAAAGGAAAGAAACGAAAGAGGGAGGAAGAAGGACTGAACTGAGACGAGATGAGGAAACAGAGAAGAAGAGACCTGTGGGCCAGCGACGGTGGCGGAGGACCTCTGGCGACGACGGCGAGACCTCTGACGATGACGGCGATTGCGGCAGCAGCTGGCTTCTCTTCTTTCGGCGACCGTAGCTGTCAAATATGTTGGCTTCGGTTTCGGATCTTCGTCGATTGAGTTTCGGCAACACCGGCGACAGCTCCGGCAACACCGGCGACAGCTCCGGCAACACCGGCAACACCGGCGACAGCCTTGATGTGGTCGGTAGACAGCAGCCATGAGGTGAGAGAGAAGAAGACGGTAATAGTTCAAAACATCTTAAATTGGCATCAAAACGGTATCCAGAGGGTGTCGGGGAGTCCGTCCGTTTAGGACACCATACCTCCACCTAGGAGAGGTGTCCGTGCTTCATAGACTGCATCTAAAAAGCTGTTTCAAATTCCAAATACGTTCTACTTGATTGCTATGCGATTATTATAGGCAAAACTTTCAAGTGTGCCATTCATTATAAATCTAACAAGTCATCAAAATGCAAACGGAGAAAATAAAAGGAGTCCCACGTTAGCTAAGAAAGACAACAATAGCACTAGGGCGTTCAAAATTTTGCCTCCTCTACTCATTCTCAACTCACGCAGCCATGTGGTGAGCATAAAGCGAACTATTTTTTGGCCTTTTACTAAAGAATATCGTGTGCTCGCCATATACAGTGGCATGCGCCTATTTTTAGAGAGGTTCTATCCATATGAAATGAGCTCCACAATTTGTGAGTAAATTTTTGTCAAAGTAGCACAAAAAATTAGATTATCTCCTTATTAAAAACTTTCAATCTAAGATGATGGCCTCACTTCAATTTTCAATCTCAGATTGGACATCATCTGCTATTTTGTAGGTAATCATTTCACACACCCGCTCTCAGTCCGTCTGGACAGGTAAATCTACAAGTGATTCATAAATTCTTTTGTCAACAAATACCTTATTAATAACAAATACCACTAAATAATCTGAGATTTGTGTCCCACCTTTTGTCAAACACATGGAGTGCAAGTATATACAAGCATGGCAAAGCAGAATAGGCAGTACACTAGAGATAAGAGAAAAGCCCATCATATTGGGAGTATAAAGCCACCGAACCTGTCGGAATATATACACGTATGGTTGATAAACGTCAATGCAATGGTAGTAAATTGGCTTCCTAAAGCAGAAGCGAACAAATAAACGGTAGTAAAACAATGCAAGTAGACCTCCCATTATGTCAAAGTAGGCTTAAGCCTAATATACTGACTTCTTTTCCCCGTTCTAAAACCCCAAGATATCAACATGCTTGAAATGTTGCCACGCCAGAATGGCAACCAGAATCAACGTCCTTTGCCTCCAATGTCTAAGGTTATGGTTACTGGGATTGGGTGCTTTGGCTTCTGGAGCGGTAGCGTCCCTAAATACAGACTTGAGGTCCTGACTTCAACCATGAATCTTAGTTGCACGGAGTGGATGCGAGGTTCCGGTTGCACAGAAGTGGGTGCGAGTTTCTGTAGCAGTAGGGTCACTATAACTAAGACTTGAGGTGGAAGGGAGCAGGATATACACACAATGAAGCTTTCATAACACTTGGCACCAAGCCACCGAGTAATTGTATCACCTTTTGAGTTTTGTTTAAATTGAGCAAATTAATAAGTATTCCTTTCTCAGCTTTTTGGCTGAGATTAAGTGCAGTATCTGTTCCTATCAGTTTGAAAAAATCAACTGTTTCAGGCGCAGGTTCTTGGTAACTTATTAGAACGCAATCCCTACGTCACACAGCCGATGTGGTGAGCACCAAGTTCTTTTGCCTTTTATGAAGATATATCCTGTGCAGAACGGTAACAACTCCTAATTTGTAAGAAAGTTGTCAAATTACTGGCTTAATAACTACCCGAAAGTACAATAAATTTCAAAGTCGGACACAAACATATAATGCAGGTTAACTCACAATCTGAAGTCATCAACTTCTTATTTGAACTTGAGCTGCAGTGCCCTTTTTACCTCTAACTGAGTTTCCAGCCTCAGATCATTATACCCATGTTTAACTAAGAAAAGCATGAGAATGTTCAGCCTCGCTTCTTCATCGAGTTCCTCATATCCTACTTAATTGAATCATTTCACTGTATTTGCTAGAAAGGATCTTGTTCTGGAGTGCTTGGCTGGAGCAGCTCTTTCTTTTCGATTCTACTATTGTTGCAACAAGAAAAACCCTGTTTTGGCCTTCAAGGAAGATAGTGGCCACTATACTAACAAGATTTACGGTCGTTTGAGATAAAAACTGGCACATTTCCTGCAGCACTGGAAATGAAAATATGACCATCAGTCCTCATCTGGAAAAAGTATTCCATGTAAGTATCAAAAATAATCAAGCTACTGGATGTACCCTACCATAGGAAAATTCAAAAAGAAAAAAATAATCAATAATACTAAGAGTTTTTTGGGTGAAGACAATAGAAATAACCTAGTGGATGAACCCTTCCATACGAAAATTTTCACAACCTTGCTACTGGTTCCTTTTGCGTCGCCTTGGCGTTGGGCTACTGCCTTGGGCAGGTGACCCCACCCAAAGTACTCCAACAAATTTAAATTCCTATTTAGTCCACCAAATTATAGCTTGACAAGCAGCAAAATTAATTTGACTTCTACTTAGTTTTCCACACATTGCGTACCTATAATTTTGTAGAACCTAAGTTACTTTCCATAACGAACTATGCGGAGTGACTAACTAATCCAACAAAGCAAGCAGACTACCCACATGTAGCCCACCCTATTCTAAGTTGACTCAAAGAAACCAGTACTTTTAGTCATTGCATACGTACGGCTTGGACGGAGATCTTTCATATCTTCTTAGATCTACCCTACAATATGGGTAAATAGGACAAAATATAAGATTTTAGCCCTTAAAAAAAGACAACTGATCAATCCCTTTCACGCTCTTACCTGACTTGTGAATCTCTCTCTAAATCTTTCCACTACTTTAACTCTCATAAGGCTAACCCACATAAACTACTAAACTTACTTGATCCATGTAATGCATCTTTGCCTTAAAAATATTCAATTTTCACCAAGCTAGTAATTAAGAAGTGTGAGCTTAGTGCAACAGATTCTAACGTCAAAGGAATGTCATAAAACTATGAGGCTTGGCATGAATCCCACATTGAGAAAAGAAGAATGAGGGGTGATGGTTAGAGTATAAATGAGAAGGGTACAACACAAGTAAACATACTCTCTGGATGGGGTCAATGAGTGATTAAGAAGGCTCGTGGCCTAAGTTAGTGGCCTTCATTGCACTGTAGAGGTGTGTTTGCCTAAGGTCTATCTAAGTGGTGGAGCCTGTGTCATTTTGTGGCAGTGGGGTCCTGCATTTGCCCGGCCCTCTCCAAAATAGTTCTATATAACATATCCTATTTGTTATATAATTAATTAGTAAGAAGTCTAACATGGAGCTCAGAACTTGGGGAGACTGTATGTTCTCAACTAAGATGAGACATTACATGTTTTCTACTAATATTTAGGCATCCAAGGGACTTACTATATGGACAAATCAGCAAAGGCAACCACCGAATGACATAGTCCAAGGTGGATCTTCTGCATGGTGAAAAGCAAAGAGGCGATGGAGGGTGCTTACCTCGTGGGTTTTGTAGGAGTGCCTAATGTTTTGCAATTTTAATTATGGAGGCTAATGCCACGCAGGCGCCTAATGGGCACCTACGAGGCGATGAATGAGCAAGGTATTCAAAATGTTCTATACTCTTTTTGTTTAAGAGATAGATCTAGAAAAGATTCTAGAATAGTAAAGAACCTTATAAATAACTAGAGAATTCTAGAAGCGGTATATGATCCGTAGGATGGAATGTATCTCCACCGTCGAGAGATGGACTAGTATAAATAGCCGATGCCTCACTTGGCCAAAACACACAAGTATTCTTGTACACAAGCAATACAAGCATACATTCTTCCAAACTCTCGTGTTCTTCTTGGTTCTTTTGCTTCTAGCATCGCCCAACCCTAGTGGAAGCTGACTTAGCACGAGCAAAGGGGCTCATTAGCTAAGTGCTGCACTGTTCAACGTAGCGAGAAAGTTCAGTCCATGACACTATGCTCAAATGGAGCACATTACCATTCTCACCTATTTTACGGCATAAATAAGGTCAACTTTAATTAAGTTGGATTCCGTCTTCTCTTACTGAACCAATATTGGCTCAAGTGCTTGGCCTTCACACATCTTCTGAAGTCTGGTTATCTCTCGATCGTATGTTTGCGTCTCAATCTAAAGCAAAAGTTTTTAATCTTCGTTCTGATCTCCACTGTTTAATAAAGGTGACATGTCTATGCATGATTATTTTCAAAAAGGCAAACGTATTCGTGATACGTTGGCTGCTATTGGTCAGCCCCTGTCTAATGATGATGATCTTATAAATGCCCTACTCGTCGGTCTTGGCTCCAACTATCTTTTGTGACGTCCATTACCACACGATCGGAAAATATGTCCCTAGATACTCTTTACTCCATGCTTCTCACTCATGAGTCTCATTTGGATCGTCGACAACTTCGTGAAAGCTTTATTCCACCGGCCCATGCTGTTACACACCCAGCAAACCCGAGACCTTATCATATGTCGTCCTCTTCATCGCACTCTCGCGGCGGTCACTCTCAACGCAACAAAAATCAGCGGCGTGAAGCTCCTTCGTCCACAAACCACCTTTACTTCCCTACCGACCAACCCCTATCACCCTCCTCAAAAATTGGCCTCCACCATTGTGTGTCACCACTGTAACCAACCAAGTCATATTCGCCCCTATTGTCCTCACCGTACTCCGCGTTCTTCCTCCCAAACACAAACTGCTGCCCATGTTGCTGGCCACCAACTCTCCTCTCCTTTTAACCTTGCTTGGTACCCCGACTCAGGTGCCTCCCATCATATCACCCATGACATCAACAATTCGTTGCAACACACCGACTATCATGGCCCTGATCAAGTACACGTGGGTGATGGCACAAGTCTGAAAATTCATCATGTTGGCACTTCTATGTTAAATTCGTCGTCTAATAATTTTAAATTGAGTAACATGCTTCATGTCCCGTCCATCTCAAAAAATATTCTGCATGTTTGTCAATTCACTACTGACAATCATGTTTTCTTTGAATTTCATCCTCATGTTGTACTTGTCAAGGATCGCACCTCTGGAACAGTTCTTCTTCAGGGCCGACTTAAAAATGGTCTCCATCAACTTGAACCATCACCTCAGTTGTCCCAACATCACTGTTCGTCTCTGGCTTATCTAGTTGGTGTTCATGCGCCGTTTCAGCTCTGGCACCTTCGGATGGGTCACCCCTCTGTCAGCGTTATATCTCAAATTTTGTCTAGGTTTTCAATTCCCGTTGACAAAAAATAAAAATAGTTTGAATTGTAAAGCTTGCCATGCACAAGCTCTAAGCTTCAGACTCTTGTTCTTCTTGTCAACTAGGAAAAGCTTCTTGGAGTACCTTGCCTGTCACACATTCTCGTAGCTCGCATTTTCTTGATTTAATTCACAGCGATGTATGGGGACCAGCTCCAATTTCTTCTTAGCAATTCCAAGTCATGGTGGAACACCAATTTGAGCGCAAATCAAAGCAATCCAAACTAATTGGGGTGGTGAATATCGCAAACTCATTACTTTTTTTTTCCAAATTGGCATTATTCACCGCCGCTCCTGTCCCCACACTCACGTAAAACAAGGGGCAGTGGAGCGTCGTCATAGTCACATTGTCGAGACTAGTCTCGCTCTTGTGGCTCATGCATCGGTGCCACAACTTTGCTGGGATTTTGCTTTTGAAACAGCTGTCTTTTTAATCAATCGAATGCCTTCCAAAGTTTCAACCTATAAGTCTCCTTTTGAACTTGTTTCCGGATCTCTGCCAAATTATCAATTCCTTAAAATTTTCGAATGCCTATGTTACCCATTTTTACGCCCCTATAATGCGCATAAAATCAGCTATCGTTCTGCTCCTTGTGTCTTTCTTGGCTACAATCCAACTCACTTAGGTTACCGCTGTCTTCATCTTCCGACTCGCAAAATATATATTGCTCGCCATGTTGTCTTTAATGAGTTCACTTATCCGTTCACTCGTTCATCTCTTCTTGGCTCACCTCCTCCTCTTACTCATGCACCACCACCTCAACCATGGGCTCTTGCTCCCACTCGTCTTCCATCTTCTCTACGTACATCACCCACCGCCGTTTCACCCCCTCTCAAACTTCGACTTCAGCTCACCTTCCTTCCACCTTACCCCCCACACATGTACCTTCGGTCTCTACCATCCCTCTCTCTCCTCCTCTAACCCAACCAGCACTCATCACATGACTTTACGCAAGAATCCCAAAACCTAAACAACGACCCTATGCATCCCTCTGTGTAGCCACTACTCTCCTAAAAGCATCCTGAATGGCGCCATGCCATGAATGAATAATTTAATGCCCTCTTTCGTAATGGTACTTGGCCCCTCGTACCTCATCATCCTCACATGTATCTTGTGGGTTGCTAGTGGGTGTTTTGGGTGAAGAAAAAGGTTGATGGTTCATTAGAGCGTTATAAAGCTCGATTGGTTGCTAAAGGTTTCCACCAACAACATGGTGTGGACTTTGAGGAAACCTTCAGTCCAGTTGTCAAGCATACCACGATTCGTACTATCCTTAGCATCGCTGTCAATCGTGGCAGGTCCTTAACTTAATGTTAATAACGCTTTCTTACATGATTCTCTTGCTAAAGAGGTCTACATGCACCAACCCCCTGGTTTCACAGACCCATCTCATCCTCACCATGTTTGTGTACGGCCTTAAACAAGCACCGCGTGCATGGTTCCATGGTCTCTCCATCTTCTTGTCTCGTTAGGCTTTGTTCGTTCCCAGACAGATCCCTCACTCTTTGTACTCAAATCTCTAGCACTATCATACATATATTGGTCTATGTCGATGACATCATTGTCACCGGGAACTCATCTACTCAAATAATGTCATTGATCAACTCTCTGAATTCTCCCACAAAGACCTTGTTCCACTTCACTATTTCTTGGGCATTGAAGTTTCCAATGCTCCGACCGGTTGTTCCTATCTCAGCGTCGTTACATCACTGACCTTCTCTTAAAAGATGGTATGACTCACTCCAAACCGGTCCTTACCCCTGTCTTTACTCCTCCAAAATCATCTGTACCAGGGGGTGCTCCTTTATCCGATCCCACACGCTACAAATCTGTTGTTGGTGCCCTACAATATTTAACCCTTACCCGACCTGATATTACCTTTACCGTTAATAAGGCATGCCAATACATACACTCTCCAAATGAAACTCATTGGACTTACGTCAAATGCGTTCTTCGATATCTTTGCGGCACAATTGATTATGGTCTTATGTTAACTCGTTCTCGCTTTTGGGATGTACAAGCCTTTACGGACGCTGATAGGCTGACAACGTTGACGACCGTAAATCCACCGGGGACTTTGCGGTGGTAACCTTATCACTTGGTCTTCTCGTAAAGCATCACCATCAAAACGCCAAGTGAAATTTCCGGATCAAGTGTAGGATCTATTTTTATCGGTTGGTGAAGAAATTACAATGGAATTGCTGCTTAATCCCACATTGATTGGAGAGGAGGGAGTCCAGAGAGAGATTGTATAAAAGGGGAAGCTGAACACATTACAATGCATACCTTTCTCGGCCTTTTGGCTAAGATCAAGTGTAGTATCTGTTCTTATTAGTTTAATATTTGATATGTGGGCCAATGGCTCACATGATATTAAATTAATTTTTTGAGGGGAAAGTTCTTGGTCGCTTGCTACTGGTTCCTTGCGTGTCCCCTTGGCGTTGCATTATTGCCTTGGCTTGGTGCACCCCACCCAATTCTTGTCCCAACAAAATTTGTATGTCTCCTGTATCAGCCTGCAACCACTCCATTCTAATAATAGGTTATGCCTTTAATCCATACATTACCTATATTGAAGTAGATGCAGTTTGTTGGTTTGAAAATCGAAAAGATGAAAATGATTTGAAAATCGAAAAGATGAAAATGAAAGATGCCGTTTATCGCTATGAAAATCAAAATGATGAAAATGAAAACACAAGATGATAAATAACAATAAAAATGTAAACAAACAAGGCCTTATTCTTTTCATAGTCGGTCTGTCTTTGGCTATTAAGTGACAAAAATATAAGCTACATGAACATCACAGAAGCCCAAGTGCGAGATTCTAGTGTCAGACAAAAGACTAGCCCCAAATCAAGTTGCAATAGAAGCAAGCTCAATTCAATACCTCCGAAAGTGCTTTCACAAATCTGAAAACAAAGGGCAAGATCAGGCTGAAGTCTTTACAGTCTACGATGCCTGTACGGCTTACTAGTCAATCAAGCCTTCATGAAGACAACAAAGGCTAGTGGATGAACCCTACCATGGGAAAAATCTCAGTGATTGCTACCAGTTTCCTTTGCATCGTCTTGGCATTGCACTACTGCCCTAGCCTGGCGCACCGCACCCAAAGCTACTCCGACAAAATTAAAGTCTTATTTAGTCCAACATTTTATAGCCCAACAAGCAGCAAAATTAATTTGATTTCTACTTAGTTTCCCCCACATTGCGTACCTAAAATTTAGTTGAACCAAAATTAAGTTCTACAAAACCAGCTATGTGGATTGACCAACTATTCCAACTAAGTAAGCCGGCTACCCGCGTGTAGCCCACCCTGATCTGAGTTGACTCCAGTAAACCAGCACCTAGTCATTGCATAGGTACGGCATGGAGGGAGATCTTTCATATCTTTCAAGACCACCGTACAATATGGGATAAAAAGCCAACATACGTGATTTTAACCCTTATAAAGGGACAACTAATTCTTGAACCCCTTTCACGCTCTTTCCTGACTTTTGAATCTCTCTATAAATCTTACCACCACTCCAACTCATAGAAGGCTAACCCTAGGCTGATATGTTTAGAATTAGCCATAAGCTGCTAAACTATTTGATCCATGTACTGCATTGTTACCTAAAAAAATTGAAGTTTAATCAAGCCACTAAAATAAGGATGGTCCTATTCATTAACCACCTAATGCAGAAAACGACCAAAGCACCATCATTTATGATAGCAAAGGAGACATGCATGTAGCAGGTTCGCAGAACGAAGTTCCAAATGAAAAAAATGTAAAAGTAAGGAGTACATAGAACCAGACTACCCACATGTTGCAACCTTATTGGATTAAGATTTTTTTTATAGGCTCGTACCTGTGTCTTGGAGAGTTGGAACAGAACACATGCATGCTTCAATATGATGTTGACAGTATCTAGTGTATACCTTAAGAGTTGTAAAGCAAGGTCCATATTTTGTAGTAGAAGGTCTTTGAGCAAAGTACTGAATCCATACAACATCTCTTCTTTGCTTGCACGTATTCTCAATCCATTCGACATCCCATTCTGTAACCACCTACTGCCTGCGGAGAAACTGTAGAATACTTCAGAGGTAATCTCAACCTTGTACCAATCATCATTAAGGAAATTGAGAACACAGTTATAGCTAAAACCCTTACATAGAAGAACCTGTGTCCAAATCTTGATTACGCATTCATTGTAAAAACAGTCTGAGAAACGTTATAACATTTCCTTACCTAAGAAAAACGTCATATGCTACATGAAAATTATCAACATGACCAAGGTCCCTATCCCTAACCTGCTACATGCAGAAAACTTAAAAAGCACCCTCAGAGATTAATAATCAACTACGTGAGCTTAATGAAAACAGATTTCAATATCAAAGGCACGTCATAGGAGCAACTTCATGAGGCTTAGCTTGAGTCCCACATCAGAAAATAAGAAAGAGGGTTATAGTTAAGAGTATAAAACAAAAGGGTACAACACAGGTTCACTTACTTACCTGGACGGGGTTGATGGGTGATCAAGAAGGTCCATGGCCTAGGTTAGTTACTTTCAGGGTATTTTGGAGGGGTGCTCGCCTAAGGTTTACCCAAGTGGTGGAGTCTACGTCATAGCAGTTGGGGCCTGCGTTTGCGCGGTTTTGCAACTCTCTGTTTGAGTGACCATCGATGGTGTAGTAATCTGAAGAGAACTCCGTCCTTTAAAAAATACAGTTGGGTCAAAATAGTTGCCCAATTACAAGGAGGTCTCCACCCAAAGTAGGATTGACAATAGAAGCACTGCAAGGCTTGAAGATTTTATAGAAGCCCAAACAATAATTGAAGAATTTCATTGTGGCAACAACCAGTTTCCACAATATACATACCCCAGCAGGCATGCCTGTGTAACAGAAGATGTCTCCAAAAGAGTTTTAAAGCAGTTGACTTTAAACTACCACTCTCACACCGGCCTTTTTCCTGTTACACAGGAAGTACATCGCTGACCTACTACAGCGCATCAATCTCTCCGATTCCAAACCCAACTTTCTTGCCACCAAGGGAATCTCCTTCATCTGCCACTGAGTATAGGAGTATTATTGGCGCCCCCCAGTATCTTTCCTTCACACGCCCTGACATCTCCTTCTCGGTGAATAAGGTTGCTCAGTTCATGCATGCCACAACGTCTAAACATTGGATGGCCGTCAAGTGAATTCTGCGGTATCTTAAGGATACCATCAGTCATGGTGTTTTTCTGACCCAGTCCTCCAACTTGTCTCTCTCTGCATTCTCTGATGCTGACTGGGCTGGCTGCCCTGATGATCGACGCTCTACCAGTGGCTACTGTGTCTTTCTTGGCCCTAATTTAATATCCTGGAGCTCCTGCAAACAACCAACTGTTGCTCGTTCGAGCACGGAAGCCAAGTACAAAGTCTTAGCCACAGTCACTTCTGAAGTGGAGTGGTTACAGTGTCTGTAATGTGAACTTGGCTTTAGATCCTCTCAACCACCCACCCTCTGGTGTGACAATAATTGGCTCATTATATCTCATGTTAAAACCGGTGTTCCATGCTCGCACCAAACACATCGAGATCGACTACCATTTCGTCCGAGAACAAGTCGCCAAACGTGCTCTTGATGTTCGTTTCATCTCCGGTGTTGATCAACCGGATGACATCTTCAATAAGCCTCTGTCCTTGCCTCGTTTCAATATTCTATGATCCTATTGGAGCACAAAAAGATGAACCCATCCAAAGTTCAAATTCAAAAACAAAATCCATTAGAATATGTTTAGTTATGAACTCATACGTGTACATTATCTTATCCTTAACTTGGTCATGCACATGTATATAAAAAGCAACAAAGCAGTACACCCGTGAACTCAATGAAAATGCAATACATTTCTCCACTTCCATTCTTTACAATCTAACAGAAACAAATCTGAGAGACAACGGAAAACGTTGCCACTGAAATTTAGACAGATCAAAAAAAAGAAAAAGAATTCTGTTGAAATCCGACAGTCATACCTATTCACTTCTTTCCAGTCTGAAATTCTGCACGCTCGAATTCGCATGCCATACGCCAGACTTCGCACATTTCTCACCAAAATTAATTTGCAAGGAATTGCATCTACAATCTGAATGTCCTTGCTTGCTTAAAAACTAACAAGGAAATTGAGAATCACGTTATCAGCCAAATCCATGGAAACATTGAATAATCCTATCGGTAAGCACAATGTTCAACGGGAAACAAAGGAGCGAACCAAGAAATTTGGTGATGTGCATTGGACTGCTTCATAAACAGTCACCCTTGCTTGCTTTAGTAATTAACAAGGAAAATGACAATTTACGATATCTTCCAAATCCATGGACAACATTGAATAAGCCTATCCGTAAGCACAATGCTCAAAGGGAAACAAAGGAGCGTACCAATAAATGTGGCGACTGGCCTACTTCATAAATAGTCACCCTTGCAAAACTGTATCTTATATCATCCAAATTATTAAAAAAAATTGATTTAGAAAAAGGGAAGCAGTGACCTGCCTCATGTAATTTGATTTATGTCCTCTATATAAAGAACTAAAATAAACAATCCGAGTTTCCTGCTGCATTATAGTTCCGTTCCAACTGTTCCCTCAGGAACAGGAGTATAATGCCAGCTTTTGAATTGAAACAGAACAGCAATTATACAAATGTGCTTATTGGCCGCATCATCAAGCAGGTGGAAGCCTAAAGAAAGACAAATGTAATCTTAATTTTTTTTCTTGGTAGACATCAGCTTATTTGACAAGGAAGCAAGAGCAACCTTGCTTCAACCACAGACCAACAATCCACACAGGGTTAAAAACATGACAACAGATAGTATATTAGGCTCTCAAAGCAGTCAAGCAGCGCAGCCTCCAAATGAAAACACAATCATGAAAATAACAGGAATTTCAAAATTGGTTGCATTCTGATTTATAGAAAGGGAAGCAGTGGCCTGCATTCTGTAATTTAAAGCAAGCACTTTCTGAATTACAAAAAGGAAAGCAGTACCTCCATACTTCCATGAAATAAAACAATTGCAATCATGTCCTTCCAAAGACATAATATTAGAGCCTCCTTCCCCTTCTTCTTCACCTAGCCCGGGCACGTTCAACTTCTGTAGGGTATTTGCTAGAGAAAGACACCTTCTTTTGCTCTCTCTTGGTGAATGTGCGACCCTCATTTCTTTTCCCTTCTGAGTGAGACAGTGGCTAATTAAGCTACAAGAGCATATGCAGAATCCAAGACGTGGGTTTAGGTTTATATATCAGTAGCGAACTGAGTAAATGAAAAGAAATGAGGAAAAATGCATTTGTTGCTTTAAAGCATCACTATCAAAAAGCTAAGTGAAATTTCAGGATCAATTGTAGGATCTAATTTTTATCAGTTGGTGAAGAAATTACAGTAGAATTGCTGTTTAATCCAACACTAAGCTAAGGAGAGGTAATGCAGAAAGAGCACCTATAAAAGGGAAGCTGAACACAATACTAAGCATACCTTTCATTGCCTTTTGGCTAAGATCAGGTGTAGTATCTGTTCTTATCAGTTTAGTATCTGATATGTGGGCCAATGGCTCACATAATATTAAATTTGGTAGCTTGCCACCCATTTCTTGTACGTTGCACCCCACCAAAATATAGTTTGAGCAAAATTTAGCCTCATCAATCAGCTAATGCATGAGAAAAAAAATGGCATCAAAACTACATCTTGGACTGGACAGTTAACACACAATTAAGGAAATCACTGACAAGAACAAAATCAGAATGGGTGAATATCATTGACCTCCCCTGACCCTTGAGAAAATGCAACCGCCAAGTGTTGAGGGAGAGGTTCTTCGTAGCTTGCTACCCGTGCCATGCATGTTGCCTAAGGCCCTAATCACCTTCCCCTATTCCAAAACCTAAAAAAGCCCTAATTTGAATCCCTAAAGAAATCCTAATTTCAATGTCTAGAAAGGACATAATTCAAAACTTAAAATAAACATAAATTTAAAATCTAAAGAAGCTATAATTCATGAATATAACATGGATCTATAGAAGAAAATTCGAAATACTTGTTTCGAAGTGAATCTAGAGTAGAAAATTTCTCCACTGATCTTTGATCGCTCTTCCACCGATCTTCTAGAGGAGAGAGGAGCTTGGAGGCGGTAAAAATTGTGGGACGAAATGGGGAGGATGAAAGGGAAGAGAAAGAAAGGGGGAGGGAAAGTAGTAGTGAAAAAAGAAAGGATCTAACTACTGCACTCTGTAAGGGTTAACCGCTGCTATGTGACAAGGTTAGGCAATTTTGAATGTTATTGGGAGGCACAAACGGCATTTTGAACGTTATTGGGAGGCGCAAGCGGCATTTTGAGCCAATATGCTAACCGCTACTAAGAGTGGTGATTAGATGGGTTTCAATAAAAAAAAAGTAATATCTGGACCATCCACGACTACATATGAACGACTAGATGTGTGGTGAATATATATATATATATATATATATATATATTCTAGTAGAATATATATATATATCAAAAAAGAAAGAAGATGAGTTCTTTCTTTTATCACTTAGGAGCCGTGTGAGATGAAAGTCTCATGCAATGTTTTGAATGAGAGAAAGAAGTAAGGAATCCTCTTTTCGACTCTGACTCTCCCAGTCAAAGCAATAACAAGAATATTTCTAGTAGAACATTTTTCACAATCTCATCGATCTCATAAGTATCCTACCAAATCCTATCAATTGAATCACTTTTTCGAGAAATACGAGACATCTTAATCATACAAGTAAAGAGATCTATTCATATATATATATATATATATATATATATATTGTTGGAGTATTTTAACAAAGAAATTCTCCTTGTTTTCAAGATTGAAAAAGCATTGAAGTTTTGAGTAAAATTATAAAGTACTTTAGTCCCACATTGCTTGAAAATGAAAAGAGAAAATTTTCTTACATACTTAAACTTTTGGAAAGTTTTTGTCCCACATTGGCCATTGTAAAGAACTTTAAGGAGTATATAAAGTGACACTCCTTGGCCTTTAAGTAAGATGCGCTTGAGTTTAAGATTCGCACGCGCAAGGGGGTGGAATTTGCGGATGCTCTGTGGCAGCATTCCGGCCTCTCCCCGAAGCTCGTATGGGACTATAGCATGTCTATTTATACTGCAAAATATAGCTGTTGGGCAACAGTCACATTTTCTTTTATTACACAACAGTCATATTTTTTATTGCAGCACTTTATTTCTGAAATAAATTTCGGATTTATTTTTTGTAACAGATTTCCAACAGCTATTTTTCTTCACCTATAAAAGGAGACCTCTTCCTCACTTTTCAACACACAACTCTCAAACTCTCTTTTCTGATTTCTAAACACTTAGACTTGTGGGCATTTTGGTAAGGTATCGAGTGAAGCTTCTGCTTCATTCGTTTGTGCAGAATTACGAGTGAAGCAACAGTGAAAGCTGGGCTGTTGTATCCCGGAGGCGACGCGTCAATAACCTTGCTGCACCGGTGGTAATTATCCGAAGGGGCGCGAATCGTCTTAAGAGAGCGACCTAGTCCGCGCCTCAGCCAGCTGTTTTATATTATATTTTTGGAGTTGTTCTTGTCTGTTTCTTGCAACAATTCCAACATATATATATATCCTACTAGAATTGACGTCGAGTTGCAATTATCAATACATTTACAATTTGTACCAACCTAACATTTATAAGCAATGCCCCTACCCTACCCCACCCCCCCAACCCCAACCGTGTGATGACCGAAGAGCCGGACATGGGCCAGCAACCTACTAAGGCCACGTTTGACGCGGTTTTTTTTTCCTCTTTTTTTTTCAGTTTTGAAAATTGGAAAAAAAAAGTGCGTTTGGTAACCATTTTTTTTCCTTCTCCAATTTAAAAAACCAGTTTTTAAACTGAAGAGTAAAAAAAAAACTCCAAAAACTGGTTTTTTTTTCACTTTTGGTTTTTTTTTTGAGACCACCACCCTCCCACCGCCGGCAGCCACCTGAGGCGACCACCGCCGGCCGCCACCACCGTCGACCACCACTACGTCCCACCACCGCCACCGTAAACCACCCAAAAAAAAAAGTCAAAATAAAAAGGGTTACCAAACACCAAAAAAAAAAAACTAAAAAAAACAAGGGTTATCAAACACCCACTCGTTTTTGTAAAAAAAAAAAATTAAGCTGCTCTTTAAAAACTGAAAACCAAAAAAAAAGTTTTGTCAAACCAACCTTAAATACATGCAAATAACACAAAACTGACTATTGTCTAAGCAGTGGCAAAGTACCAAGGAAATCACCTGCTTGAAAGCCACAATGGGTGCCAAGACCATGGTAAACTCAAACAATTGTCACAATGCATTGTAATGGAATGTAACCATGTCCTGCCTTTTAAACTAAATATACCTCATATATATGTTCAGTGTTTGTTATGATGCCAAGCTGAGTGAAAAGGAAGTACCTCAGGAGGGAGGTACTGCCTGATTCAAGATAAGGTGACACTTCTGCCGAGTTCCATGCTGATGAGAGTGTCCACATCTGCTGATGCTGATTTCTTCACTAGGGCTGCAAGTATGGTCCTTCAATCAGGTCATGAATTTCTCTAGGAGTTTGTAAACTCACTACCACCTTGAGACACACCTGGGGAACACATCAAACTACACTTCCATTTCCTGAATCATATAGAATGAATCCAAAGTGTTAGATAGGGCACTCATGCTTATACCTGGAAACAGAAATTAGCGCCTCAATTCCGAAGCAAGAAACACGAATTTCATTGCAAATATTCGAATGTAAACAACTCAAAAGCACTACAAGCATTTTGTTACCGCAAGCCTACTAGCACTAATAGCTTCCAAATATCTGGATCATTTTCTTAGAATGTATAATAATTGGATCTACGAAGCTGTTTCAGATTACAAATATGTTCTACTTGATTACTATGTCGACGATTATAATAGGCAAAAACTGCAAGTGTGCCCTTCATTGTAAAGGATCTAACAACTCATCAACATGCACAGCAAGAAAATATCTGTAAGCACACAATGTTCAGAGGGAAACAAAGAAGCATGCCAAGAAATGTGGTGATGCACATCTTGGACTGCTTCACAAACGATCACCCTAAAAGTTATGCCTTGGCCTTCGAGAATTTCTGGAAGGGCTCCCTCTAAACAAGGGTAAAGCCCTACATGACAGTCTAAAAGTTATTCTCCATCAAACATAATTTATTGATTAACGTTTAGGTACTCTTAAGGATCCAATGATATTACCCATAAACCTCATATGAGCGCGATAGTTATGCCAAGTTCTGGGCTGATAGTAATCAAATACCTACAACCATATTAATCCATTTTTTTAGTGCATTCCTATCAGCTCTAATGGCCGTAGTGTTTTCAGTTTTTTTGAAGCTGTTTCATTTTCCATGTAAGCTATCAAACTATGCACAGCCATGTGGTGGGTGCGCACAAAGCTAACTATTCTTTCGCTTTTTATGTGCGATGTAGATAAAGTTCTAGTAGTTTATCAGCTTGCAATCTGAACTCTTAATTGTTTCCATAGCTGGTTTCTTTGGTCTGTCTCTGGCTTCCAGGCAACAATCATTTAAGCTACATTTGAGCTACAAGAACATATTGAGAAGCGCAAGCGCGATGTTTTAGCATCACACAAGCCCAATTGCGAGGTTTTAGAGTCACACCAAAGAGTAGCAAGACGAGTAACTGAAGAAGTTTTTACCGTAACCAAAGTATCCATCAACAATTGTAAAAGCGAAACCGAGTGGGGAGATAAGCGAACAAATGGTAGTCTGAAATACACATGAACTTGCCAAAGCAAGTCAAAACCTCTCGAATGGCCATTGCCTTCCAGAGGCATCCCTAGACCTGTGTATCGCTGCAATGGGCATTCAACGCCATCGGAGCTAACTTTATGCTTAGTCTCGTGTACCCATAAAAGCGGATAAACCAACCTATTTTTGGTAGAATCTTCTCTCTGAAATGAATAAAAAAGCAGGCCACATCAATAGCTAGCTAGCTCTAACAAACAGACCACAACAGGCATACCCGCAAAAGCAGCCATGCATTTGCTACCCACAAGATCTTTTTTGGGTGCTTGGAAAATACTCTCTCTTTGATGCTATCACAGTTGCGAAAAAGAAATCCTGTTTTGGCTATCTTTAGTAATAGTGGCCACTCTACCTACAGGAACTAATATAGCCGTCTTTCAATTAAAAGGGCTTCTCCAATAAGTCATTGGGGAAGGATACACATCCAGTAGTATTACTATCAGGACCGTCAATCTGAGAAGAGTGCTCATCCCCTAGATGTCCAGAATTCTGCCTTGGCCTTGTATACCCCACCCAAATCAATGTGCAATAGACGCGAGCCTCAGTACAATACCTCCAAAAGTGCTTTCATAAATCTCAAAACTAAAGGCAAGATCAGGCGGAAGTCACCACAGTCTATGATGCCTGTATTGCTTTGTAATCAATTAAGCCTTTGTGAAGACAGCAAACAAAGCCTAGTGGATGAACCCTATCATGGGAAATCTTTCACTATGAAGCTACCAAAATAAAATCAATCAAGCTACTGGATGAACCCTACCATAGGAAACATCTCACAACAAAAAATAAATCAATACTGTTACAGTTTTTTTTGGTGAAGACAACAAACAAAGCCTAGTGGATGAACCCTACCACGGGAAATTTTTCACAACGATTGCTACTGGTTCCTTGCCCATTGCCTTGGCATTGCACTACTACCTTGGCCGGTGCACCCCAACCAAATCTACTAAAGCTAAATTAAACTCTTATTTAGTCTCCCAAATTATAGCCTGACAAAGAGCAAAATTAATTTGATTTCTACTTCGTCCCCCTCACGTTGCGTACTGAAATTTAGTTTAACCAAAATTAATTTCTAAAAAACGAGCTATGCGGAGTGACTAACCAGTCCAAAGAAGTAAGCAGACTACACAAATGTAGCTCACCCTGATCTTCGTTGACTCAAAGAAATTGGCACCTAGTCACTGCATACATACGGCTTGGAGGGAGATCTTTAATGTCTTTTGAGATCTACCCTACAATATGGGTTAAAAAAGCCAAAACATGTGATTTTAGCCCTTATAAAAAGACAACTGATTCTTGAATCGCTTTCACGCCCTTACCTAACATTTTGAATCTCTCTCTAAATCTTTCCACCACTCCAACTTTATAAAAGCTAACCCTATGCTGCAATATTTTGAATCAGCTTTAACCTGCTAAACTTATTTGATTTACGTAAGGCATCTTTGCCTAAAAAAAATAAAAATTCAAGCATTTAAACAATTTGTGGCAGTGGGGGCGTGGGTAAGCACAGTCTCTTCCCAAAACAGTTTTAAAGCGTTTAAACAATCATATCAATCCATAATTAATAGCAAACAATTTTGAATAATCGCAAGTTATGCAAAAAACTGAAGACAGTCTACCCAGTCTATCTACTAAGAAGAAAAGATAGTCTACCTAATGTTCTTACAAGGCTCACGTATAAAAGATGAAGTCTCTCAAAACTACAAAATAGCCAGTCAAGTGTTTTAAATTGCAAATTAACAAGCTTTGAGTGTGGGGGATGTTAGCTAAGAAATATGAAATGTTAACCTTTTGTTTGCAATTAACACGCAATTAAGTAAATCACCAACACATGAAGAGCTATGTTAGGAATATTAATAAATAGCTATCAACAAAATCTAAACGTGTAAATAACTTACAGCGGGTAACACATGAACCAGAAAATTTCAGATACTAGGGGAGCCACCCACAGACGAAGCAGTGGTTGCAAACAATTCAAGACAAAGGAAGCTGTCACCTCCATCAAGTAGTCTAAAGTCGAAAAGCATCAGCTTTTAGTTCTGTTCGACTCCACATAGAAATAAGCAAGACTTTAAGAGTCATCCGAGATCCATCCACTCCTTCGCTCAGCTCTCAGACCTCTTTCAGAAGCATTTCGTTAGCAGTCGCTCAGGAAGGAAGAACTCGGCGAGCTTGCTGCTTAATGCGGTGTAGGAGAAGAATAAGTCCCTATCCCACTATTTTGGACGATTCAATGCTGTTACTCTGGAGGTTGATGATTTGGACTAGCCGGTCAAGTACACGACATTCTTACGAGGCTTTCGACCCACGTCCAAGTTTGCATTCTCAGTCAACAAGAACCCCTCGGGAAACATGAGTGCTCTTTTGGACAAATCTAACCAGTAAATCCAGGCAGAAGAATAATAGGAGACACCCAAAGAGCGACAAAAAGGAAACGACCAGGAATAGGGAAAGCACTCTAGTGAAGTCAACCCGAGAAACGGAACTCTTAGCGTTCAAAACGCGATGCGCTGCGCCCTAAAGAGCAGCTTGACATGAAAATCTGACACCCCTGAATGCCCGACTATCGCAGATCCTACATGAGATCAGGGATAAGAAACCCTCAACTGGCCAAACAAGACGAAAGCACCCCCTAAATGAAAAGAGAGAAAAATCTTTGGTGTCGCTTCCACAATGATCATGGCCAAACCACTGACATCTTTGACTCCCTCAAGCGAGCAATTGAAGCACTTATTAAAAGAGGGCATTTGAAGAACTATGTGGCCAAGCCTGATCCCAAAGGAGAAACACCCCCAGCAATAAGGAACGAGAACCATCAACACCATATGTGGAGGTATCGCAGCAGGTGGTCTGTCCGGGAAAGCCCGCAAGGCATATGCCAGAGAAGTATATGTCACAACTCATCTTCCGAACAACAGTTAAAATCTCTTCTGACTATATACTTCTCGGATGAGGACATTGTAGACATTAAGATCCCTCATGACGATCTTCTAGTCGTCATGCTTAGGGTGGATAACTTCGACATTAAGAGAATATTGATTGACAACGGAAGTTCGGCGCATGTGCTTTTCTACGATGCCTTCAAGCAGATGGGCATTCCAGCAGACCGACTCCGCAAGATGCACACACCGCTGTACAGATTCTCCAACCATCCCTAGCAGTGGAAGGAATCATAAGTCTGCCTGCACAGGTTAATCTAATGCTGGGTTTTTATCGTGGTTCATGTCCCCTCATCGTACAATGCTATTCTCGGACGTACTGCCTTGAAACAGTTAAAAGCAATGGTATCCACATACCACCACACGACCGCACGTTGGGTATAAAACAAGGAAGCCCTTGTCATCAAAGACTTCAAGGATGCAACAAAGGCACAGTGAGGAAAGCCGAGCACCTGTACCTTGGAGAGACTCTCTTAAGAACTCATCCCCCCATACTTGGAGTACATGCAGTCTCTGAAGATACAACCAGTAGTCTCTTGTCCCAAGACAAGACACTCCTTTTTAGGGGGCAAGGGGCTCAGGCTTTATCCACCTCATATTTTTTTTGCCTTTTTAGAATAGCACCTTTATTTCTACAGTTAGTCAAATAACATAATGATACCAATCTCCTATATAGCCTTTATCTTTGCCCAAGCAACAAAGTCTTCTTTCTGAGCATGATTGTATTGTTATAATAGTTGCGCACTCTTGCTCCAACCGAGTTGCCATGTGGATGTCTCCCTAAGTTCTCAAGAGCTTAAGTATCTGCTAGACTTACAGTGTCTGCCCGAGCAGATAGCAGTTCGAACACTCTGCCCAAACAGGGAGTCAACTTCACCCCAATTGCGCTTGGACGAAGCATAAGAGGGTCAAAGAATCCGTCCGAGCACCCTGCCCGAGCAGAGTGCCAATTTCATCCCCTTTGTGCTCGGAAAAAACAAAAAAGAGGGCCAAGACATCTACCCGAGCAGACACTTGTCCGAGAACTTCGCCCGAGCAGAATGCCAACTCTATTCTCTCCGTGCCCGGCCAACCAAGGCAGTTCGCAAGCTACTCTAACTACCAAGAGCTCGGGGGCAAACTACCTCCAACATGCACTTCTTTAAAGCAAAACACTACAGGTGTCAAGATAGTAAGCAAGTACTATCCAAACGGTTTAGCTATAGTTTGAACCCGTGAAACGACAAAGTCTTTTTGGGAGTTCATCACCACACCACACTTTGCTACTTCGAAACCTGGCCAAGCGAGAGTGTGAGGCTTCCTTGCCAGCTCTTAATTGATGATAAGAATTCGCATCAAAGTAAACATAAATGCAAATAAGATGTGGACAGCACAAACTCATGGACACACGACTGTATGGACCAACACCCTCCAAAGGAGAGGTGGCAAATATTATAAAGCTAAGGCATCAAAAGTACTAAGCTAAAATGTCAATACATTCAAAACGAGCCTAGAGTACAGAGAAACATAATATCTACTCTCGGGCTTATCGCTAGGCTGATCATCCTTCTTGGCCTGAGAAGTAACATCACCAGCTTCAGAAGGCGCCACCAAGGCCCCAAGGGCCAAGGCATATGTTGAAGTAGAATACTGTCCGAGCACTCTGCCCGAATAGAGTGCCAACTTCATACCCTTTGTGTTCGAATAAAGCACAAAGGGACCGTCCAAGCACAAAGCGGTAGATCGTGGTCCGAGCGCGCTAACCGAACAGGGAAAAAAGATGGGTCTTCTCAGCTCAGGCCCATAGTTCGAGTAGGCCATGGTCAAAGCAGATCGTGGTCTGAGCCCGCTTATGGCCTTCCCAACTCGGGCCTGTGTCCGAACAAGAGGTTCATGGTCTCTTAAATCCGAGCAGGTTTCCCGCACAGGTCGTCCGAGCAGGCCTTGGTCCAAAAAGAAAAAAAGAAGGTATCCCAAAATTGAGGAACAAATATTTTTGGGGCTTTTAAGGTCGCAAAAAATTCGGAAAATATCATAAAAATTCCAGAATACTATTTATGCAACAAAAAATAGTTATTTTGGTTCTTGGGCACTATTTGATCAGAGAGACGATCTAAAAAAAATATTATTTGCACCTATGAGAGTAAGGAAAAGTCCGTAAAAATTTGGATGCGTGTCTCAAGACACCCGGAGTACACTTTCTCAGCCAAAACTTTTTGCTAAGAAAGTGGGGGGGCATTACGATGTAGCTAAAAATACACCCCCAATAAACGTACATGTGGCGGTTATGACTAATGGTCAACCTTGGTCAGCTACAGATTTGGTGCTTACCATATTGGAGGAATTAGGATTCTAAAAGGATCCTAATAAAATCATCAAGGATCGTGACGTGATTCTCAAGGACCCTGACGCAATCCTGATAGATCTGGCCCAACGCCAATCGTCAGGCTCTTAGTCCCACGAGGGATCTTCGACCTACAGATATCTAAAGGGGACCACCCCCAGGTACGCAAACAACTACACACACATGTATTGCTTTCTCTAAAGGGGACCACCCCCAGATATCTAAAGGGGAGAATGTAATGCTTGTAATGCTTTTGTACAAGAATACTTGGGAGTGCTTTGGCCAAGTGAGGCCTCGGCTATTTATACTAGTCCACCTCCTCAATGGACGGTGGAGATACATTCCATCCTACGGATCCTATTCCGCTTCTAGAATTCTCTAGATATGTACAAGGTTCTCTACTATTCTAGAATCCTCTCTAGAACTATCTCTTATATACAAGAAGAGTGAAGAATATTCTGGAGACCTTGCCCAGTCATTGCCTTGTAAGCATCCTCGTAAGCACCTTCGTAAGCGTCCACTAGGCCCCTGCGTGGCGTTTCTTCTAAAGTTAGCCTCCATAGTAAAAATTTGCAGGACATTAGGCACACATCTCTCAGCATTTGGCTATGATCAACCTAGTATTTGTTCTGTTGAATGCACTGTAACTCATACTTACTTTATCAATCAGATTGGTAAGAGTATCAAGTCTTGTATGGTGAAGAAAGAATGAGAGCTAGATCAGTACCTGCGGAATCACTTATTGAACTTCCAAAACTACTGCTACCCCATAAGTATCTCTAATACTTCAAAACTAAAGAGCTCAAGCTCAGGGAACAGAGATATAGTGCCAACTTTTGACTGATGTGATTTCCCAATTGAAGCCGAACAACAATAGAAAACGTGCTTAATGGCCGCATCATCAAACAGGTGGAAGCCTAAAGAAAAACAGACCAAAACATCTTGCTTCAACCACAGATCACCATCAGCCACACGGTAACATAAACAGAACAAAAGATAATATATCTAGCTCTCAAACCAGTCAAGACAAAGATATGCAGCCTCCATATGACAACACAATCACGAAGATAACTGGAAATTTCAAAATTGGTTGCACTCTGATTTATAGAAAGGAAAGAGTGGCCTGCATCATGTAATTTGAAGTACGCACTCTCTGATTTCTTAAAGCGGAAGCAGTATCTCAATCTTCATATTATAGAAGAGGCTCCTTCCATTCTTCTTCACCAAGTCCCGGATGTTCTACATCTATTGCGTGTTTGGCAGAGAAAGACAATTTCTTTTGCTCTATTCTTGCTAAGTGTTTGTGTGACTCTCAGCCTTTTTCCCTTCTGAACAAGACAGTGGTTATTTAAGCGGATTCCAGACATGAGGGTGTAGTTCCATATAACGAAGTAGTGAACTGAGTAAATAAAAAGAATTCGACATAAGCTTCTCTCTTTATGAAAAAGAGTAAGAAGTTGAGGTAAGAGATTACTAGATACTTCAAAACCAAAGATTTCATGCTTAAGAAATGAGAAATATGCGTTTGTAATTTTAAAGCATCACAGTCAAAAAGCCAAGTGAAACTTCCAAGAGTGGTTGCAGTTGGCGAAGGAATACACTAGAAGTGCTCTTAAATCCCAGATTGGGTGGATAGGAGAGAATCACGGGAGAGGTTGTATAAAGGGGAAGCTGAACATGATATAAAGCATACCTTTCTCGGCCTTTTGGCTAAGATCAAGTGTAGTATCTGTTCTTATCAGTTTAATATCTGATATGTGGGTCAATGGCTCACACGATATTAAATTAATTATTTGAGGGGAAGGTTTTTGGTAGCTTGTTACCGATTCCTTATGTGTCGCCTTGGCGTTTCACTATTGCCTTGACCTGGTGCACCCTACGCAATTCAAGTTCCTACAAATTATTGATTTGAGAGTCAGCCGATTTAATTTTAACTAAAACGCCCATGCTGGAAACACAGAAGTAACTAGAACACAAGGATTTTGCATGCTCAAATTTGGATGCTATGCACCACACTTCTGCTACAGAGTTGAACCCACAATCCCAATTTGTAAGCCAGATTGGTCAGAGGGAAACAAAGGCAATAAGGGATGAGATAAGTTGTTTCATACTAATAGCATTTTTTCAACATGTCCAATGTGTGCAACATCTGTAGTTCCTACAAATCGTACTAATTGCATTCTAGTTCCTACAAAATGTTCTGACACTTGGTTTCTGCTTGAAGTTGCTTACGGACAATAAGAGATTAGACTTGTGATTTGTTGCTGTGCCTCTTTTTAACTCTCCCTGCTTCTGTTGGCATGTTAAATCTTTGAATTAATAAAATGCAACCCAAACTAGGATGTTGTGTGTAAGGGCGGTTAAGTGGTATAACATCTGTAATATATGTGGCATATTTCTGACACTTTTTTTTTTCTAGTCAGGCATACTTCTGACACTTGGTTCCTGAATGAAGTTACTTACATAGGGTAAAGAAGCTGTTGCTTTCAAGCCCTACAATAAAACAACCAACATTTATACTATGAATGAATAACACAAATAAAACAAATCACCAACAGATGAGAGCTATAAAAATAATATTAATGAGCTATTAAAAAAAATTCAGAACCCTCGAGAAAATGGAATGACTGTGCTGGAGGTGAGAATTCTTGATTAGTTTGCAATTGTGCGTCGCCTAGATGTTAAGATATTGCCTCGGCCTGCCGCACCTCATCCAAATCTATCCAAAAAAAAATTGATTCCCGAAAAGGAAAACGGTGGCCTGCCTCGTGATTTGATTGATGTCCTCTCTTTATAGAACTAAAACAAATTGCTTCTTTGTTGCCTGCTGGATTTCACTAGTAACTAACATGCCCATGTTGGAAACTCGAGCAACTTGATACCCATAACCAGCTCCTTATATCTATAACCATCACATTCAATGTGTAGAAGGACCTCCAATTTTGCAGTGAATTACAAATTAATTTTGCTTTTTTAGTTGGGAGAATGTCTAAAAGGTCCCCCATCAAAGATATAAAACGAGTAGGCAGTAGCTGCTTCAAATATCAATCTTCAAAGACCAAGATAGTCCCAACATGGGCATGTGAGCCATAACAAAGGAGATATTCCCACATTGGCTAAGAAAGGCAACAGAAGCATCCAGGAGTTCCATATCTTGCCTCTTCTACACAATTTCAACTCACGCAGCCATGTGGTGAGCACAAAGTGAACTATTCTTTCGCCTTTTACTAAAGAATACCGTGTGCTCGCCATCTACAATGGCATACGCTTATTTTTGAAGGTGTTCATTCCCTATGGAAAGGGCTCCTAAAAAGAAAAATTCAAGTTCTTGCTCAATATAGCGTAATTAGTCAGCCGAGGGTCTGAAAGAGCAGACAGAGATGCTTCTATATAATTTTCTATTGTGAAGGCGTAGAACAGGAAACTGAGGTCAAATACAGATTTAAAGCCTCAGTTCTATTGTATGCATTTTAACGAAGACGCAGGTGCTACTTGGTAAGGGAGAGGAGAATTAACGGGAGTCAAAAAATTGAAATTTGAGAGTCAAAATAGTGCTGAATTTGCATAATTGAAAATTTTAAGCGTTTGATTTTTGGACTGAAAAATAAATTAACCTATTTGGTAAAACAAAAGCATGAGTCTGAAAATGTCACATTTATAAATTTATGTACTTCATAACTTTTTTCTTCCCCAAAATCATGTTGTTGCTGCTGCTGGCGGTGTCCTCGTGGTGGTAGTGATGGTGGTGGCTAGGTCCTGGTAATTGTGGTGGCGGTAGCAAAAGAGAATAATGGTTTGCCAAAAGAGAATAATGGTTGTGGTGATAGTTATAGTCTGATGAAGGTGGTGTTGCCAGAGCTTTTATTTAGAATGGCAGCCCTACCAAATACGGTACCATTGAGCTGTTTGGTATGGGTGGAAGCCGGATTGGGTGTGAGGTTTGGGAACCATGTATCACTACAACTAAGAGTTAAGAGAAACGACTGCTGTTGACATTAGGATTTCAGAGAGACATAGAAGTTCACAAAAGACTGCTGTTCAAGCTATAAGGGAACAGCATACTAGCGATCTACTGAAAATCAATATGTATGATGTTAGCAACATGAATAAGACATACGCAATCTACTTGGATGTTCTGATACTTGGTTTTTGCTTATAGTTAATCAGGCAAGCTGCTGCTTGGTGACAATAAAAGAGTATAGGTGTGTTTCTGCGTACCTTCCATCTGTGGGCTTGTTCAAGCTTTGACTTCATTTGCATTAAGCCATAAATACAATTAAGGATGGGCTTGAGCTTGGGGAAATGACGAAGCTAGTGAGGTTCTAACTGAGGCGCGTCAATTGCTTTACTTCCAGACCCTCTTGTTGGCCAGGGTTCAGCCACAGCCTTTGAGAATTTTTAAACAAGGGTTCCCCCCCCCCCCCCCCCCCCCCCCCAAAAAAAAAATGTCATAGTGCAAAGTTGATGTTTATGCATGCTAGTGTCAAATTTCAGATTGCTTAGCAGAATAAGCAATCAAAATACCTGCAGAACCAGCTAAACAGGGCAACAAGAAACCAAACAAAAGTTAAGGAGAGAAGATGCTAAGCTCTTATAACAGCAAAGGACACAACAGAATGCATCTGTAAGGAGAGAAGCTGCGCTGCTCTTACAACAGCAAAGGACACAACAGAACGCGTCGGTCATTTCAGTGTCACCTTTTTCTTGTACGCAATCTCAAATCATCATTAATATAGATAAGTTAAATTTCAGAAGTGATTGCATTTTATGTATGGAAGCTGTGGTCTTCATAGAGTAAGGAAAGTCCCTTATTGCATAATACAAGAACATGATCAGAATAGAGGGATCAGAATAGAGCAGTTTACGGGCTGATTCAGAAGATTATCATAAGATGTCAACAAGGAAGCAAGAATGGCTGAAATGGTAAGCAGGCTTAAGAGGTTAGAGTTTCTTCATTTATGAAACTCAGAAGGTAATGCAATTTCATCTGTATTCAGAGGAAAAGAACCTTCTTTATCAGATGAAAGTGTTTTATAATGGTTCAATAACTGTAGAGGCTGCGCATGTTTATAACAAGGAAAACAGGACCTCCTGGAGTTGAGGATGAGAGCTTTTGGAAGGTGTCTAAATTGACTATTACAGATGTACGAGAAGTTATGGGGAAAAATCAATGTACTTCTAATGTCGAATCAGGATCAACTAGGACCAAAATAAAGCATTGGGTGGAACTCTTCTAATCTAATTATAATTGAAAATGCAAATATAATAGAACGAAGGCACAACAGTCAAACGCGGTAGAAAATCTACCAAAAGGCGTCCAATTCGTTGGTTTTTGACAACACGGAAATTTTAAGAAAACTCAGGGGAACTAGATTCAACATTTTATGAAAGATATGGACGGAAAATTTGATGCATATAACATGAGCAATGTATTGCAGCACATTTGTAAGAAAAAAAAAATCAGAAAATTAAGTCACTTTAAGCGGTGCTTGCATAAGGTGTGAATCCTATGGCATAACTTGTATTAGTACGTATAAAGAAGCTGTTGATCAAGAAGTCTTTTCCCAACGCCAGTTACTGCATTAATATTGCATTTATGGTTTCCATTTATGCTCAAAATTGTAAAGTTTCTCACTACTACATTGTGGCTGCTCAACTAGGCATCTTTAGGCGCTCAAAAGCATAGAATTTCCATACCTGGGAATCATTGCTTGAGCCATAACCCTAAAGGATACCAATTTTCTCAAGCAGTTTCCCATATTGGGTATGGAACGCCAATTTTTTCCCCCAAACATGCTTCCTGCATATTCAGAACAAAAATTCAACTTAATCAACATAAGATGCCGGTGCTTAAGCCAACATTTTGTTTTTATTTTTTCTTTTTTGATAGCAAAAAGACTCCATAAGAAACAGGGTTTGAGTTGGAGGAAATTGTAAATATTTGAGAAACCAAGCTGGGGACACAACTCAATATAGAGCATTTCCAAGCATAGTTCAAGATTACACCTTGATTCCCATATCTACAATCAAGTACAGGGATATGCATATAAACTGGAAAGTACCAAGATCCATGGAACTCCAAGCTATACAGTAACAGTGAACTTGGTTCTGCGTTTGTCAAAAATGTCGAGGCTGAGAAGGTACCTTAGGCGGTGCAGTCGAATGTAATGACGGTTGTCCTCTCCCTTCACCCCGCCAGATGGAGGAAACGTAGAGCAAGGGACAAGCGTACTTCAAGAGGTGACTGAACTGCGTGGAACCTTGTGTCTGAACATATACACGTGTCATGTATGAGCCGGTTGTGAAGGTGGATTACCGGGGCTGTTATTATTACTAATACTAATTACTAATAAAGTAAGGACTGTTGTTATTACTAAAGTGATAATAATACTAATAATAAATAAAGTAAGTAAGCAGGTGGTAGCAATACTTCTCAATTCCTCTTTCCAAAATATTGTCATTATTAGACCAAAAGTTTTTTTAAAAAAATTGTTACAGAATATGAATTGCCTCCTATATTTATTACATCATCATGTAGTTTATTTTTTTATTTGTATGAGAAAAAGGGTACTAGCATTTATATTTTTTTTCGGACAAAAACTAATATTGCATTTATAGTGCACTCTTTTATTAGGAAGTTTGAATTATTATCGCAATTTTAACACTACAAGGAATAACGCTTTTAGCGACGGGGTGACGGAAAAATCCGTCGCTAAAAGTCATAAATCCGTCGTTAAAATTTTTAACGACGGAATTACTGTTGCTAAAAGTCTCTCGTATAAAAATCCGTTACTAAAAGTTTTGCGACGAAATTATAAAATCCATCGTCTAATATAGAACTTTTTGCGACGGATTTATTTATAAATTAGCGACGGAATATCCGTCATTAATTCTATTTTACGTATTTTAAATTTTTTTTACGAAATTAGCGACGGGATAAATATTTTAGGGACGGAGTGCTCCGTCGCTAATGGGATTTTTATGAGTTAACTTTTAGCGACGGAATTAATCAGTATCTAAAAGTCATTTTTTTAAAAATATTTTTTTAATTTTTTAATGCCCAAACCTGTAATAAAAAATTCAATCCTCAACCTAATTAAAATATGGTTAATCATGACAAATTAGAGCTAATTATAGCCAATGCTGGAACCACGATGAGATTCCAGGGGTACTAAGAATGTTGCGTTAACCTAAATTCAATGCACAGTCAACAATCTCAATTCCGATACCTCATATAGGGTGTCGATATGGTGTCCGATACGTGTCCGACACCTACGACACGTGTCCGACACCTCCGTCAACATTCTCAATTCTCAAATGCTCAATGCAATAAAAATTAATGCAAAATCACATATTCAATCCAATTGGGTCTCATCCTCCGTCAACAATCTCAATATCTCAAATGCTCAAATGCACGATTAAAAATCTAAAATCATCAATTAACAACCTAAAATCATTAATCAATAATCACAATTATCAAATGCACAATTAACAACATTAAATTATCAAACAAATAATCAATATTCAAATAACACAATTATTTAAAATGCACATATCTGATGCGATTAATTTAATTCAGGATTTAATTAGGGCTCAGAGTTCAACATTGGGGAAAAACTTTTTCACAAGTGCTTTGATCAAACATCAGCACTTGAAAACGCATATGCCTCATGTGTTCAAAGACAACAAAGTTCCTTAGATGGAGGTCATGCTGGTGCACGAATTTGTTCCAACCCTCTTCGAAACAAATTTCCTCTTGGGCGCGCTTCTTCTTGATTTTAACAAACCATGACCCTTTACGACTGGTTAAAGTTGCTTCCTTTGATCTCACTGTAGTAAGCTGACTGTAAAAAGCTACCGGTATAGTCTAACATGTTCATAATACAGTAAGACATGTAAGTTTTTAATCAAAGATAATAGTGCTTACACATACGAAAACATAGAGAAAAAGGGATGTCATACAAGTCCTTCGTGAAAAACCAGGCATCATGACCTTGAAGAAGTGTCTGCCGGCTGAAACGTCCTTATTTACCGAAGCAGAAACCATTTAACCTACTATAACATGAAAAATCAATCGAGCTTTATTCAATTGATGAGCATCAATTTCATAGCTTAATTAAATCTATTAAATGTCACACTATATAAAACCTTTAAGCTTTTAGTAACTAAATCAATACCACGGGCCCAAATGTGACATTTCAATTCCGTGTCAGTGTCGATTGGACTCAAATCCAATTGGGTAGAAAATTATGTTAAAGTGATGCTAAAAGTGCAATCCACAGTGAGTTGTGGCTAAAATGATAGGACAGATAAACCTCAGCAATAACACATAAAACAAATGCAGAGAACACAACAAGCACATCAAACTAGCCTACTTGCATACTTGTTCCGCGAAGCCAACTTGATATTGCTAAGAAGCTACTACATTCAAATATGCAATATCAAAACTAAATAGGAATGATATGCAGAAACATTCTATGTGAATTGTAGAAGAACATCATAACTTTTTTCGGTTAATTAATCCCTTTGGCGACCTTGTTAATCGAATTCATGAGCATTTCTATAAAGAACATGTGTCTATTATGTATCATGCATTAAAGTCAGAGTATACCGCAAATTAAGTTGCAAAGTAAATGGTATTATCTCCCACCAAAAGTTACAAACCTAGTAGAATGCAGAAGATTAGAGAAGTCCATACAACACATATGTACATATCAGCATGCAGAACTATGTAAAGATTTTCAATTATTTTGACTGTAAGGGTGTATAGGATTTAACTTATTAGAATGAGTGGAAAGAGGATCATCTATCCAATGTTCTCAACTCAAAAGTGATAACGACCGTGCTTACAACGTTTAAGTCCATAAGCTAAATGAGTTACACATAACAGGTCTTAAAGTTTGTTAATCGAAGAGGTTTTGTAGCAATCCCTTTGAGGGTGGTATCCATGTTTGCATCCTACTGAGGTAGATGGGGATGGGATAAGATCTCAAATAGATCGGCAGGCCCTTTCAGAGCATCTAGGATCAAAGTAACAACCATAGGTGCATGTGAACAACCCCACAAAACCCCTAAATTTATCATATTTAGGTGGTGCGGATTATAATGGTGTTTGTAAAACAAATGCGATGTTCAAAAACATCAAGCCCTTCTACACTACCCATATGGATGTAACATGTATACAATTAAGTGTAAAAATGTGAAGGTGGCCCTCAAACTGAACTTAAGTAAGAATTACTCAACAATTAACAGGTAAATCTCTATTGCAACAACAAAGAACATTCATGAAGTTAAATTTAACATATTACAAAGAAAACGAAGCAGAAAAATGACATAACATTTTAAGAGTAGACTCACTGAGAAGACTAAAAGCAATAATCAGAACAGTATAATTGTGGAAGAACACGAACTCACATGAATTTGATTTTTAACCGGCGGTGTCGGGGGGAGGACGGATCTATCACCGGAGGTGGTGCCATGTCGGGGGGAGGACGGGGATGTCGCTAGAGGTGCCGCGGCATTGAGGGGAGGACGGGGCTGTCGCCGGAGGTGGCGCAGTGTCGGGGGGATGACGATGGTGTCGCCGGAGATGTGGGTCGTCGTAGAGGGGGTCACCGGTGGGTGAGATGTTAATGGGAAAAAGAATGGTCGGTCTGATGAATTTTTACAATAAGTTTTAGCGACGGAACGACACCGTCGCTAAAAAACCGTCTGCAAAAGATATCTTTAACGACAAAATTTTAGCGATGGCACACTTCCAACGCTTATAATTTTTTAAAAAACCTTCGAAAATTATAAAATTCTATAAAAACTTTTAGCGACGGAGTATTCCGTCTGAAAAATGTTTTACCGACGAAGATTTCCATCTCTAAAAGTTTTTTACGATGGACTTTTTACCAACGGGTATATCCGTCGCTGAAAGACGTTTTAGCGAATGAATTTCTTCCGTCTCTAAAAGTCCGTCGCAAAATTCTTATTTTCTTATAGTGTAAATGCTATAATGGTATTAATGCAATCGCATTTTAAATGCTATAATAATTATATAAACACAATTCCCGCCATTACTTTTGTCGGTCTTAAAACTTGCATTTGCATTACAAGACTTATTCTTTGAACCGAACATGTAAACATAATAGCAATTACACGTTAGATGAACTCTCAAATAGCGATTTACTTATAACAGAGTTATGAAAATAGTATTTATAATCCTTAAATGGTTTATTTGGTCTAGTAATGCATAAATAGGCAGCGGCTAGGGAGACTTGTTGTATTTATAAGCACGGAAAGATTAAGCTATATTTGACTGGGCGGTGCTCGGCAACGAAGGTAAGTCATCTTTGTCCCTTCTTGTGTTTTACCAATGGCATCGAAATGAGATATGGGTTTTTAATGCTTTCATTCTTTAGTGCTTATTATGTTTTTTAAAAATCGGATAAACATGTAAAAATCCATATCTCATTTCGGATAAACATGTAAAAATGTGATATATCTTAAGTGTGTTCAAGTGTTAAGGTGGAATTATCTTAAATGAGTTGCTTTAGTGACTACGGCCGAGATAAAGTGATATTACATAATATTTTTTAGCATAAAAAGAAATGTGTTAAGGAAAAAAGCGGAGAAAATGATAAGTTGTTTTTGAGTGCTCCTGCTCGTACTGCATAAATGAATGGACTTTGCAATAGTACGATTAGCACTGGTCGCGCTTTAGTCCCGGAACTAGCCAATGAATCTCATTGGGGGATGAACATATAATGTAAAGGACTTGCCTTGCACTAAAGCAGGTTAGTTAGTTAGTTGTAATCAGCTAGTATGGGAAGAAGAATCCCAATCTGAGCCTTACAACCCTAAACCAGACAATGACCATGAATGGTGATGTTCAGCTCAAATGTTCATGCGGTTGTGTTGAATTCAAGGCGTGGCACCCCTTATTATGAGAACGGCCCCCAACCTCAAGTTGAAGACCTTGAAGAAATTAACTTGGCATACCTAGGAGGAGGAGCCTCGCGTCACCTATATTGGCACCGCACTCTCCCCGAGTCGTGAAAATGAATTGGGGAAAAAAATCTGCAAATCGAGAACACACGACAATCATCGTCCATCAATATCCACTGACTGAAAGTCTACCCAACAACCGCAAGGCGACGGAGTGACTGTCAACGACAGTGGCGACATATCGGTGGTGACAGGGCCTCAGTGGTGACGGATCGGTGTTGCGGGACCACGGTGGTGACTGATCGGTGGCCACGGGGCCACGGGGCCACGGGGTGACTGATTGGTGGCCACTGAGTACTGGTCAGCGACGGTGGCGACCGATCGGTGGTGACAGATCGGTGTTGTGGGGCCACGGTGGTGACCGATCGTTGGCGACGGGGCCACAGGTGTGACCGATTGGTGGCGACGGGGCCACGGGGAGACTAAGTGACCGACCGGTGACGGCGAGATGCGGTAGATCTAGTGGGTGACCGACGTGGCGCCGTGGGTGGAGTAGGGTGGTCGTGAGTTTGGCAGATCTGTGAGAGAGAGCGAGAGTTGAGAGAGGGGACCTGTGAGAGGGATCTGTAAGGGAGACTTTAGGGAAGGGGCGGCAGAAACAAGTGAGTGGGGGAGAAAATGAGAGAAACCCTAGAAATATTATATATAGGCATAAAACCGGGTAACCCGGGTACCCGATAATCGACCCGAATTTACCCGGCTTTTACGGGTCGGTTCGGGTTCGGGTCCAATTTCAGCGGGTAGTGAAAATGGCTACCCGTACCCGGCATTTTGGACCGGGTACGGTTAACATTTTGCCAGGTCTATCTCTAGTGAAAGTTCTGCCTACCTCATCAATACTCGACATTGTCATCCATGACGCTCGAGAATTGGCCTTACAAATCTCCCTCAATGCCCTATTGCTAATGTACACACTACCTGAATTAATTGTAGGTGTCCGACCAAGCCACCTCGCAAAGGAGTGCATGATATGCTCTATTACATACGTCATATACTCTACTACCATCACAGGTGTCACAGAAGATGCGGTGATACTTCAAGTTGTCATGGGGCTGGCGACTCCCGAGCCCTCTCAACTAAAGTGTAACTATATGCAACGTATAGTCTATGGTTGCCATGCGCACTTGGGGGATGATAATGAGAAAGGGCTCAGCGTCTCGACGGGCGGGCGGGAATGGATGAGCCAAAGGTGTCATGCCATGCAGTGGGGAATATCCCAAGTCTCATGTAAGACAACTAAATGCACCTCTAGGTGCGGCCAAGGAACTGAGGTGAGGGACCTTCTCGATCACAGGATAGGCCAAATAGCAAAGAAAGGCGTTCAAGTTTATAACTCATCGTGTAGAGTCGCACCATAATTCACATTTATGGTAGCATAATGTCACGGACCGAACTTTTGCGAGACAATAAGGTCGTGGGCAGTACCCATCCCTGAGGCAATTACTACTTTGAGGGGTATAGACTAGCTGGGTACCTTTCTGAGCACTTCTGTCCTGACATAAGAAAATAGTATGGGTCACGTCCTTTGATGGTGAGGGTGCATTTATGAGCCTCGAGTGACCGTACAACGACTTGAAGAGGCATTAGTGTACGGGTTGCATGTCATTTGGCGAACTGATGCAACCCAGAGTATAAAGTGCTAGGTATGTCACACTTAAGTTATATCGCAGTCCCTTCACCATCCAAATGGCTAGGGGAAACAGTCCTGGAAACACCCGATCCTCAGGCGAGCCTTCATATACATACCAACAAAAAGCAAACAATAGTTATAAGTCTAATCTAAGTATGAAGAACATAGAGTGCAAGATCTGGCAAAATCATGTCTTCAAGGCTTCTTGGGCCATCAGCGGCATGAGTGCCCTAAGCATTATTTAAGCCTCCTCTGATAAATAATACTCCTCTAAGCATATCAAGTCAAGTCTCCTCTGATAAATAATACTCCCCTAAACATATCTAGTCCTACAGAGCGCGGATAAATTTAAAATTTTTCGTTAGTGTAAAGCAAGGACATTACTCGCGCAGATAAGAACACTTCTAGGAAAGCCTCTACTAGATAGTCTTGTCAACATATATAGGCCCCATCTAAAACTCTGAAGAATCATCTTTTTTCAAAACCGGTCATGCCACCCTCACCCTGTAAAAGTGATTCACCAAGCCATACTAACTCCCCTTGTTTTTCTAACTTGGTCTTAGCCAAGATTTCTTGACCATCTTGCCTACTTTCCTCTTTGTCGAGGACAACTTCATGGTAAAGAAGGTACCCCAAGCATTGACACGCTCTTAAGCATGGTCACATCCAACAATATTAGACGTATCTCCCAGAACAAGGTGATGGAATTATGCATCTCGTGACTCCATCTAGTCCATCTAAATAGAAGAATGCAGGTGGCCAAACTATATAAAGTCTATCAACCAGAAAACTAGGGATCAATCTTGGCCCTCTCAGAGGTGTAACGAAACCAATTTAGGGCTCTGTATCATAAGGCAGAGGTAACACGGGTTCCGAGCCTTCTAAAAACCAGAACAATGAACAAAGAACTCTCGATTTGCCACATATGCGCCCAACTGCCTCCACAAAGCTCTTTTAGGTACCTTTACACTTTCCATGGAAGCGAAGCAAGGTGTTACTCTTGTTACCCGGTAAATGATAACTCTTTGGCATCGACTCTAGAAAATTCAAAAGACACAAAAGGTGCCTCAGCTCTAGCATGGCCAAAGGGCTTCTTCACCAGCTTGGGTTTGGATGCTTGGAAAGGAAGTAGCCAATGTTAGCACTTGGCACTACCAACGCCTGCAAAAACGGAACCAAAATTGGAGGCTCAGTATGGAAGGATCCCTTAGGATAATTAGGCACGTTTGTTTTAGTCCCTCTCCATCGAACAAACTTTGACTGCTACCCGGTTGTAGGAATCTTCCTCCAACTCTATATATAGTGACAATTAATAGTCACTAAATGTCTCTAGTGACTTTTCTGTTAACACTTTCAGCGATAATTCTTAAAAGCATTTTTTTAGCGTCACTAAATAAAAGCCACTAGAAAGATTTGGCAATCATTAATTGTCACTACATGGGGGGTAAGAGGAAGATTCCTTCAACCCCGGTAGTATCGCCTATTCTTATGCCTCAACTTGATTATCTCACTGCTAAAGGCATTCGAACCGCTATCACTTTTATATGGCCTGGTATAGATGCATGAAAGATTCATCCTATTTCTCTAGTATTATTAACTATAAGAGGTTCCACTACAAAAACTTTGACATTAGGGCTAGTGATGATAAGTTTACAATCATACTCCAAAGTTTGCCGTTTACCTTCAAATCTACCGAAGATATAATTTTATTTGCTAAAATACAACAAAAACTAAAAGTTTTAATGACTTTAAACATGGAGTGTAGATGGTAAATTGCGGAGAGCGGTTGACAATTCACATGAATTACAGCCTGTTTGGAAGCATGGATCTAATGAAATTTGAATTAAAAGTAGAATTTTGGAACTCTTAATATTAGATTTGGAATTGTATCCAACATGATTGCTTGTGGAATTCATCTAAAATGAGAGTTACACAATTTTCGTTGAAGACATCCTTCCATAAAAAGTTGCTTCCTCTCTTTCTTATATTTTTGTATTTAGCTTTTCTACAATAGCACCCCTCTCTAATGTTCTGTGACAGCCAAAGCCTTGGGTATGTGAACGTCTTGATGCTATGAATTTTTTATGCACTTTTAATGAATCCCATTTATTATTTCAGTAGCATTTCCCTATGCCCATCTGATACGAGTTGCAATAGTGGTGCGAGTTTACTTTTCTTGATGATGAGTTAAGCTATCTAGCTTTGATATTGATAATCTTTTTATCTATGAAGACTTTCTTTTGATTAGTGTCTCCATAAAGAGCGATTAAGCAGTAAATTGTCAAAATTGCTTTTTTCGGTTAGCATGTTACCCAATGCAATAAGGTCCGCTAATCTTGCCAGTGATTTCATAGGCGTAGGATTTTCTGTGTTGTTTTTCTACCTCCTTTCTCCCCCCCCCCCGCGGGGCACACAGTTTTCTTTTTTTATCGGTTTACTTTCTTTTGTGGTCATAAGAGATGTAATATGACTCAAATTTGCCAAAACATAAGTTGGTACCTGAACCACAAGGTTTTCGTGTTGCATGTATACGAGAAACAAAATTTTTTTAGGTTTACAGTTAAGATGCTGGACAAGAATACATGGACAATGTAATTTTTATATGTAATTAACCAATAGAAATAAAGTTTGATACTTTAGTACGTCGTTCCATCCACCTTTTCCCTTAGTTAACCTTTACACGTGGATACGAGAGTTTTGAAAAGGAAAGAAAATTAGCAAGCTAGATTCACTCTGCATCTTCTTTGATCAATACCGCGCATTTTTTTATTCTAAAGAGCAAAAAGGTAAGGGGCAGTACGCTTACGAGATTTTTTTCTGTATTCTGTATTTTGTTTTTCAGAGTTTAGTATTCAGTTCTAAAATCGTATTGTGTACTTTTACTTTTTTCTGTATCTACTTTTTCAGTTTTTTCTGTACATTTATCATTTTCATTTTCGTTTTTACCAGCTTTTTCTGAACCAATCTTGTATGTTTAAAATTTTCTACACTATTTGTACACTAATCTTTCCATTTTACCCCTACACTATTTGTACACTACGGGAAACAAAACCCCAACACTCTTGACAGCCAATTCCTCCTCTCAAACCCCTTCCCACTAAACTCCTTCACCGCATTCGCCACATCCTCCACTCTGCTACCGCTAATCATGTTCTCACTCGGGCTCGTCCCTCCTTTGTCCACCGCAATACCCTTCGAACCAACAATCACCTCATTGCACGGCAACCACTTTGACCCTTGCAGAAACAAAACAATCGAGGATGGCTTAAACAACAAGATCGCCATGGTCCCCGTCAACGGAGCCCCGAAGACTGATGCCTGCAGTGAAGTCAGCCTAAGCCCCACTGCAAGGCCAGAATTACAATCGTCACTAAGGATTTCAGAGGCGAAGGTTGCGTAGGCGGAACCCTTACCATCTTTGGCCCACGATTCAGAATCAATACCTTCATCAGACCCACTTTCGCTTGATAACTCCCCTGGTTCCAGATCAACAGCACTAATCGGGAACACCGACCGCTTAAAATCCCCACTGCTACTGCCACTACTCCCTGAGTCATTCCTACTTGAAGCAGACCGATACCCACCAACGATGACCTAAACTGTCTGACAGCCAGAGGTGGGTTTTTTTCCTGTGCAGGTTCTCCTTCGACGCCTTCAGATCTGAGATTAGCTTCTTGAGAATGAATGGAAGAGGGGTTGTTCATGGAAATTTGGAGGAGACAAATGAGAGAGAGAGCTGAGAAAGGAGAAAAAGCTGGGAGAGGCTATGAATTGAAGAAACATCTGGGGACGTCTGAAGGGCATGCCCAAGAAATTGTGAACAGTGGACTGGCTTCCGTATTCTCTGACTTCTCTGACAAGGAGAATACAGTTCAAGGAAAAAGGTGAAAACACCCTTTGGATGTTTTCAGCTTTTTTGATACTGTTTAAAAATTGGGCTAATTACACCTATGTCCCTGAGGTTCGGGGTAATTACAGTCAAGGACACAAAGTTTCAAAATGTAACATTCCGTGACCAAAAGTGTTTCAAATGTATCACCCGTGTCCATCCGTCAGGGTTTCGTCCAAAAAGTGTACTTTTTTAATGATGTTAGCAATACTTATTTTTAAAATGACGATACTACCCTTATACTTTATATAAAGAATATTTTAAAATTTTAAAATTAAAAATTTTAAGCCTTAATTTAAACATTAGGGTTTTACAACCCTAAAATTATTTTGTTCTATATCTTTGCATCTCTTCTCAATCTGCAATTTCTCAAAAGGTCTCAATCTACCGATTAGGGTTTCAAAACCCTAATTTGCAAATTAGGGCTTTAAAGCCCTAATTTGCAGAGCAAAGTCGCCGGCGCCCGTGCCAATCAAGCTGCGCCCCGCCGCAGTCACCGGCGTCAAGCAATGCCATCACCATCACCACGAGAACTTTTTCAATCCCTGGCAGTTCTTAGCAAAAGTGGTCATTTTGACGTCGGTCAGCTCACAGCAGCCGCGTAGCGGCAGACGAATCAAATTAGGGCACCGGAGTGAGAGCAGGACCAGCACGTCGTCACTTATGCTCACGGATCGGCGCTCGCATCGTAAAAAGAATCCCCAAAATGCCACTGCCCTCGGGATTGTAAGGCGAGGTCTCTATTTTTGTAGGCGGGGGCGATGCACCGCTGACTCGAGCCCGGGGAGTAGCCGGGAATGCATGATGACTTGGGGGTCTTGCGGCATGGTGGGGAAAGAGGGATAGCGACGACGTGGGGGCGAAGAGCGGGGGCGGGGAAGCCGTGGCGTGGGATTGAATCTGAGAGATTGAGTTTGAAGATTGAATTTGAGAGAGAAAGGAGAGAGAACAAGAAAAAAAAGAAAAGATAAAAAAGAAAAATGGGAGGGGCAGAGTGGGTATTTTATTTTAAAGTCAAGGGCAATCAAGTTTTCTTGTCAAAACCGTTAAGTATTTTTGTATTCCGTTTGTCAACGGACATAAGTGTTACATTTTAAAACTTTGTGTTCTTGCGTGTAATTATCCCCAAATCTCAGGGACATAGGTGTAATTAGCCCTTAAAATCTTTAACCAAAACTGAACCAAAAAAATGTAAACATACACGAAAAATGTATCTTTTTCATCATCATTACAAAAATAAAAACTGAAAAACGTAAACGTACAGCCCCTAAGTTTTTGCCTTTATTTTTAATTCCATTGTCCTTGTTTATTTGCACGTATCCATGCATCATGCTACCTTTTGATGTCCATGATTTGTCGCTGAAGATATGATATTGTTGATGGTTATGATTAGAAGTCAGAAACAATATCAAGGGGTTTATATATAGCAAAAATAGTGTGTAATGCCCCATACTAAAAATGTCAAAATAGTTGGTACTTGGATTACATATATGATGTAAATATTGTTCTTTGCCTTGAAATGCTCAGGCACGCCGTAACTCACATGAGATATATGTGAGGTTGTGAGGTGCTTGGGCAAACCAGGTCCTGATGGGACCACAATGTTTAAATAATTTAGACGGTCTAGCATTTGGCAGAAAGTGCTTATACTACTTCTTTAAACTATCACTGAAAACTCGAAAATATCCTCAGAGTTGTTTGAGCCTAATGCTTTGAGACTTTTCAGTACTATTTTAAGTTACAACTACTCATACATAATCTACTCATACTTCTAATCAGGCCAAGCATAAATAATACTAATACAACTAATAAAGGCAATTTACCTTCATAGCTTGTGTAGTTGAGTAATAAAATAGAAATGATAATACTTGAACGTACAAAGCACTCGATTCAAAGATTGAACACACTTTGTAAGAACCGTATGGATGAGACAGACAGTTGGCCTGATGTTCTTTCATGGCCTAAGATAAACCTGTTTACTTACGATAAACGAAAGTTTGATAAAAAAAAATTATGTGATAGTTTGTATTTGGTGCTGAAGATGATTAATTCAGACAACCTTTATGTAATATCCTGAACTTCGGGAGCTGTTTAAAATACTTATTAGTGACTCAAAAAATAAACGGACTCTAATTTAGACCAGTGCTCTGGTATTAATACAGTGTGGGAGCTTAAAACAATTTTGGGATAAAAATATAATTTTTAAAATTTTGAGGGTATTTTTGTAATTTTAGAAAAATTACAGGGACAGTTTTGTAATTTTGAGAAATCTTGGGGGTTAGTTTGTAATTTTAAGAAAATTTTGGGAGTGCCACCTCTTACATAATCTAACATTACTAAGCTATTCAAATTATTTAATAATGTTAGATGGATAAGGGGTTCGGGTACAGGGAACAAAATTAGAAAAAAAAAAAAGAAAAAAGAAGAAGAGAAGGACTTTTCCATTTTGGGAGAGGATGAAAGGAAACAGGAAGAAAGCAACAGTAAAGAAACGAAGAACAAAGGAAGAGAGAAGAGAAAATTTCTAAAAGAAACAGGGGAAAGGAGGGAGAATCAGAAGGAGATTTCGACAAGGGTAATCCCTTTCTTGTAGCTGCCATTTATTTGAGTGAATTTAGTGTGTGTTTAAGGTGCAAGGGGGAAGACAGTGTGTGTATGCGTGAGTACATGTGTGGGATTTTATGTCTAAAGTGGGATCAAAGCTGCATCAGTGTGTATAAACAAGTGTTGGTGGGTGTGTTGTGGAGTAATTCAGGAGTTTGTGTGTGTTTATTGTGACTATGTGTGAGTGTGTGTGCGGGGTGTGTATTCTTGTGTGTGTTTATGTTTCGGGTATGGTGGTAGGTGTAGGATTATGGGTTAAATTGTATGTATAAGAGTGTGTTAAAGTGTAATTAAGGTAATATAATACATTCATAATAATTTGGAACTGATTGGAAGTGAAGCAATTAGTGTTCATAAAGTGTTTGCGGGATGAACATCTCGGTTGAAGGAAGAAGACAGTTGTGTGTGAAAAAGGTGAAGAAGTGTGTGTTAATTTGAATAGTAAGTGTAATTGTCACTAAAGGTAGAAACTATTTAGGCATATTTTAATCCAAATTTTAATAAATAGTTAAAAGCAAAATTAGACAAAGTACAAATCAATAACCCTTAATATTTTTATGAAACGTAAGCTCTGAAATTTTTCAGGAATTTTTGGTGTATGCTAAAACCGATAATTTTGGGTACCGATTAAAGAAATTTATTGAATTATTTAACATACCAAACCAAGTTATTTTAATCTAAAAATTTTATGAAAGCCCTGTTTTACTGATATGATTCATTGTCTAAAATGTCATTCTATTTTGAGACTGATAGATTTTTTTTCCAAAACTGGCCTTTTAGTGCTCAGTTTAGACACATTCGGAATTTTCGGGCAAAAATTTTTTAAAATACTTTTCAGACTAGAAATGATACCAGGATACTTAAAATAGCGTTTTAAGATATTTTTGGGATTTTTCAGTGCCGAAAATCCCAAGGGGTATTTTGGTAATTTACCACTACGAGGGGGTATATTGGTAATTTTACCTGTAACTGGTATTTTTGCATAAATTCATATACGGGAAGGTTATTTTAGTGATTCTACTTACGAGAAGACCGTTTAGGTGATTTAAGTCCGAAAGGGGCATTTTGGTAATTTTACACCTAAGGGCGTTTTGGTAATTTTACATACGCAGTGATGGAGGTTCATTTTGGGAGCATGTGTGAGTCCTTATTAAGTTATAATATTATACTGTAGGCTGTATTCTGATGATTTAATTATTCCGTTGATGTTAAAGCTAAAGACTTTCCTATTAGGATAATTTAGTTGCGGATCCAGATAAGGGATTTCATATGAACCCTGGGTAAGAACTTTCGTCCGAACCCTTATTTTGATAACTCGTACTCATAAGTACTCATTTGATATATTTATGACTAATGTCAAATTCTGAATTATGTATTGATATCAGCATGCTATTGCTCATGAAACCCCAATACTGAACCATAATCGATTATTTAAAAATCTTGTGATGCTCGCCTGTTATTGCATATTGAGCAAATTTAATAATTGTTTGTATCCGTTTGAATTGTCGTGCCTAAATCTGATAACTATTCGCAATCATTTTTGCTGTGTATTTGTGATTTTCTTATAGAATTCTAAATGCTGACTTATGTCAATATGATTATTGATATTGGAATTTGAATTTGAATTAAGGTTGGTAAATTGAGCTTATGCTAAAGCTCGTTGATATTGTTGATTTTTCTATGTTGACCTAGGTTTCCATTTTGTGGGAGGACGTAATAAGACTGGTTTGAATTCTGCATGAAAAGCAGGCTAGTAATCAGTGGGACTAGTATTTATTATGGTACATCATGCATGTGTACACTACCAACTTTGCCTGAGTGACTTTGTAACTGCCCAGGATCAACGTTGATTTTTGATTTTATTCGCACCATATGTACCATGATTGTTACGGAAATGCTAAGAAAGGATTATCTCACTTGATTTGAAATACCTCGAGAAAGCTCTGTTGTATTTTGGAAATGATGACTTTGGAAATAATCTTTTATTAATCGTTTTGGAATCCATCGTGATGGTATTTTTCTATTTTGGTATTTATTTCTGATGAATTTGGATCCTTTTCGGAAATCATTGAATTTTCGACCGTTTGAAGTACTATGAAAATCTTTGTCAGCTGGATTTTTGGAATCGTTTTGTAATTCTTTTGTTGGTCCTTGTACGACCTTACTAAGCTCTTAAAAGCTCACCCTTCTGCAGGTGATGATAAGTTGTAGCAAATTCAAGAATGGGTTAGAGTCTGTGTGAGGTTCTGGTAAGCCCGCCACTATAGTGATGTGAGACCCCTGCGTGAGTCGGGACTGTTACCTTGTTTTTTAAGGACTTGAGTTGTAAAGAACTTAGGTTTTAATAGACCAAGTTTAAGTAGTTCTGTAAGCTTGTATTTGAAGAGTTTGAGTTGATATCGAATTAAATGTTTTGAAATATAAGTTAGTGAACAGATTTGACAGGTTTGATGCGATCTGGTAGGTTAACAACCTGAAAGTTCAGGGCGGTGGAGCTCCAAATTTCTGGGAGCGTTACACTTTATACCTTTTGAATTCGAGCTTTTATCATTTAGCCTCTGTCAATCCAATCTGAGTTGTCATGCGTTTTTAAGCGTGCTTGCTAAGTTGCTCTATTTCTATCAAGCCTCAGTGGACAATACAATTTGGAATTTCCACGGGTACAAAGGTCCTATTTTACTACCATGTTCACGGTAAGTTCCTTTGAATGAACTGACGTTGATACGTGTTGGGACCGAAGAGGACCTCATTTCTTGACAAATTTTTCATCCAGCCCTAATCATATTTTTTACAACTCTTTTTCTGGTCAACACGCATCGTAGTAAAAACTTGAGGCCACATGTGAAGGTGCCATGTATCTTTTTCATGCTCAAAACTTGTCACACAGTTTTAGCCATTGCTAGCTTCAATGGTTGTATGATTTAACGGTCACTAACTTGCCTTAAGGGCAAATCGGCCTCAAGTGAAAACTTGTCCTTAGGCTGACTTCTCATAATTGGTGATGAGGCATGCTTGGTGCATCTAGATATATAAACCTTGCCTTGGCCGATAAGTTACAGTTTTCTAGCTATAAACAAGTGTTTTATTGGATAAATACCATGGAAGACTAGGAAGGACTTATACAAATGGCAGTCGGTGCGTTTGTTTCTGTGTTTCATCTTTAGTTTTCTTTTTATCTAGTCAGCCACAACTCATTATATTCTAGTCATCCACAACTCATTATATAAATCAATTGAAAAGCGAAGTTGTCAGTGAGAGAGAGATTGCAAGACCAAGGCTCATGTATAAGATAATCTCCAATGAGAATACACGTGATATAATACGCACGGGCCAAGATGCATTTGGTACACTTGTGCGAATACTTTCAAGAATTGGATGACTTACCAATACTGCACATGGTTGTGTGGAAGAACAAGTTGTCAAGTCCCTTTACATTCTTACACACAATAAAAGGAATCGATAATTTGAATTTTTTTCCTCGGCCAATGATAACAAATAGTCGTCATTTTCACAAGTTCATAACAACAATAACTATATCACTTGAAGAAAAGTTTTTCATCCAACCCGATGGAACTCAAGCGGCTCCAGAAGCTCAAAACAACAATAGACTCGATCCTTATTTAACTCAAATATTGGCAATGGTTGTCTTTTAATTCAATCTACTAGTCACTTGAAAGTAGAAACAATCGATTCATTCTTTTAAGATTGTGGTGGAGCCATTAATGAAACACACTTTCATGTAAAAGTTCCTAAGGATAAAGTGTCAAGGTGCTGAGGGAGAAATGACTTTCTGACACAGAAGAATGTATTGGCAGCACCTTTTATGTGTTGCGTGGATGGGAAGGCTCTACCGCATATGGTAGGACTTTCGATAGTGCATTAAGTAAAGAAGATAAGTTAAATGTGCGCATTAAGTAAAAAAGATAAGTTAAGTGTGTGTGTGTGTGTGTAGTTCACTTGATTGCTGGAACATATTACCTAGTTAATGCGGAGTTTATGTTAAAGTCTGACTTTGTAGTACCATATCGAAAAACCCATTACAATATGAAAGAATGCACCAAAAACTAGCAAAGAGATCTTTAACCACAAACATGGTTCACTACGTGGGAGGAATTTATCATGACATGGATAAATACCTGCCAGTGCTTCAACATGATTAATAGAACTATCATTATGGCTCAACAGAGGTAGACAACAAATTTATTCAGGACAAAAAGTTTATGAAAAACTGAACGAGATTGAAAAAGATGTTAGTAGTTTTCTATTTGCTGCTCATGACTTTTTAATCTCTCACTAAACAATAAGGTCTTTTGGATGTCTACCTGAGACGAGCATGAAGAGATCATCCAAGAAGATGAATCCTTCGAAATAGAAAAGAAGCTTTTGATTCAAAGTTAAATGTTTTTAGTCCATTTAGGATGTTTAAGTACGGGCACAGATTGAATCTCGTCCAATTTTATTATTGTTCATGCGATTTGCATTACTATCAGTATTTTTTGAACGTTAAATGTTTTCTTTGTAATGATTTTTTTTATTGGGTATCTTTGCAATAAGTAGAAAAAAGTAATTCCATTTGGCCAAAGACTTATACTAAAACTTGCTATAGTGTTTGTTTTTGTAGTCAAAAGTCTTAAAAATATATATTTACTCTTATTAAAAAAAAAAATCATCCTTATGCCACGAAGCCTTTTTTAGCTTCTAGTTGTATACTTTCTTCCACCTCTTGCAACAATTCGATTCCCTTAAAATTTTTAATAATGATCATTAAAGTAATTGCATATTTAGAATTACCTACTAATACTCTCATACTTTTTAACCTTATATATACTATCTACCTCTTTCTCCATCTATTAGTAATTATCTATGACTCATTATATCTCATTTTTCTCTATTTTTCCTCTCCCTCTCCTAAAGAGCACGCCTTTATTATTTACAAAACTATAATTTTGTCCGAAATACCAGTAATTTTCTAAAAAGCAATTTCCTTTCCAATTTTTTTTCCCTCCCAAATGAAAGATATGATTTGTTTGGATTTGAATTCAAAAATATTTCAAACAGAAAAACTGAATATATATATATATATATATATATATATATATATATATATATATATATATATATATATATATATATAATTTTAATTCCAGTGACTTTTCCGAATTTATTTGAAATTCAATTCCAATAGAAGTTGGTCCAAAAATATTTGGCCGCAAGAAAAACGTTTGCTCGAGACAATGCGGAATTGTCACTAATAGACAGCGCCAAATTATTTCAAACCTTATTACAGCCCCCAATTGCAACCGACTTGCGGTTACATCGTTTTTGAATTGGCTGATGATCCCTTTTCATCTCAGTCTCTCTACCTCGTTGCCGTCTGCATGCATATCCCTATTGGAACAACAGTCCATCCGGTGGGAGGAACTTCACCAACAGCCGCATCATCTTCCATTTTTCTGTTTCGTCCCAGATATACCGTCTGTGTTGTCCCCTTTGCTTTGACTTTAACAATGGCAATCAACACTTCCTCTTGATTATCCATTGCTGCAAAGATTGATAATCAGATATCTCTATAATCACCGACGACCGGTACGTCTCCATAATCAAATATCTGAAACCCATTTTTGATTTATAATCAAATTGCTGGAACCCATTTTTATCTATGATCATATTCTGTTGCATCTTTCAAGAAACGATATAATTGTGGGGGTAGTGATCTTCTTGGAAGTGGGTTTTCTATTGGGTTTCTTTAAATCTTTGTTTCATGAGTTGGGTTTCTTGTAATCCTTCTGATATTGGATAGGTAGGTGTTTTGCCATCCGGGTCCTCTCGCTTGTTGTATGGTTCGATCAAGAACTCCAAGGAAGAGAACTGACAGAAACCCTGCGATCATTTAAATTCACCAATCCAACGTAGTCCCTTCTTAGAAATTGCAGTCAGTTCTTCGTTGGACTCAATCAACTCCATTTGTGGCTCTAAGGTTTCTTCAGTATCAGACAAAAGCTACTTCAATTTGGAGTATGCGTCTGCCTGTACATATGTTCCTTATGTGTCTTGTTTCCACATATGTTATCCATTTACTCATCCATACTACCAGGGTCGAGGCACAGGCAAGGTTTGCAAACAAAACAATGCACATGGATATAATGAAAGGGAACATTTCTTCCTCGAACTCATGTACTTTAATGTGTCACAAGAGGATAGATGCTTTATCACTAATTACACTTTTTAACGTCAAATAGAGTGTGAAAAGGATAATAAGATGTTGAATTAACGTTCCTATAATGAAATAATAGATAAATGGTCAGACTAGCCTTCAAGAACTCGGTAGGTAGAGAGCTTATACTTTCATCATGTTCATCTTCATTTGGTTAAGCAAAACTAATGCAAGATACCCAGTAAGATCAGATAGTGACTTCTTTCGGAGCGATGAAAGATTATTTCCAAGAAAAAAAAAATTATGCCTAAAATTAACGTTGTAGTGAATTTTAGTTCGGATTTGGCCTATAATGCAGAAAGATCAATAAAGTGGTTTAGAATGATGAAGCTCTAAATTTAAACAATATTTTCGCTGCCACGGTTTTGCCATTGTGAATCTTTAATTCGACTTACGTTAACGTCGTGGTGAATTTTGGTTCACTTGTAAATTCATTACGAGTAGGAAGTGGTTTATTTGCTTTTGGAGAATTGACTGCATTTCCTTCTTGTTTGGCCTTTAACAAAATTGTACAACTACAGATGAGTTTTACATTGACGTCAAGTGTGAATCATTTAATGTTAATTACATCGACGTCATGGTAAACTGTTTTATGAGAGCCTTTACAAGTATAAGTCATTTCTTGTTGTTTATTTGCTTTTGAAGAGTTGACCATATATTCTACTTTCTTTTTTTGCATACTAGTCTATGAATCTTTATATGCATCCGTAAATTTCTGCACAGTGCCTATGTTAATGATTAAAACAAGGTTTCTTCTCTTTACATTTGTCTTTATCTGTAGTTCTTAGGATCGTTTTCATTGCCATCTTCATTTTGTTTTATATTTTGTAGCATGAGTGCATACCATTCTCCTTTTAATGAAAGATCTAAATTAGGGTATATGAGTGCTGAACTCTGAGGTATACCCGTTTGTTTCATAGGTTAATGCACTTATGCACGAGAGTATCAGTATGTATATACATGGCATAATGCTTGTGATTACAGCAATAATTACATTCAGAGTTCCCTGCACAATGTGCATTGTCACTGATTTAATTCTTTTGATGCTTGTCAGTAGGTGTGTTATGTCAGTGTAGCTGGAGAGATGAATATAACTGGTTTAATGACTTCTGCTGGAATTAACACGGCCATTTGCTTCGTGCTCTTTTCATTATTTTCTGTTTTGCGGAAGCAACCATGCAATGCAGGCATATATTTTGGGCAGAGAATTGCTCAGGTAAGGTCAAAGCACCATGAACCTTTTTGCTTCGAGAGACTTGTACCTTCTGCTAGCTGGATAATGAAGGCATGGAGAGCATCTGAAGAAGACATAATAGCTAGTGGGGGCTTGGATGCAGTGGTTTTTCTGCGGATAATTGTTTTCAGGTATATGTTACCTTATATGGGTTTGAAACTGAATCTTATACCTACATGCCATGTCTATGTTTGACCATTATACTCGCAGCAGTCTATCATTACAATTGCTGAATTCCACAGTTTAATTTGATACATGCTAATGCTGTGGTAACATAGGTAACATGTATCAGAAGCATAACTCTTTGTGGAGTTAGTCTGAACTATTCTCTAAGGTCAGGAGAATGTTCAACATTTATTTCTTGTTACTTGGTTACCCTTCTTGTTTGGGGTCTACTTGTGGGTCTAATTGTCGCTCCAAGAAGTATTTAGTCGGATGGGGGGTTGGGGGTGGAGGGGATTGAATAGAATTTCCTTGAAAGAGGACGAAAGAGAAGAGTTTGACATATTAAATTAAGAACAGAAAATGTTTAGAAAAATGGAATTGGACCTATTGCTTATGTGCTCCTATGGTAGGCCTGCGGTCTTATTGTATTTTATCAAACGACCTCTTAATTCCCTTGTAGTCCGCACTATAAATCAAACCATATATGTTGAAAACAGTCATGTAAAAGTGGACCTATTTAATCTAGAGATTGAGCATAAGCGATACATTGTTTCTAAGATTTTTTTGTGTGGCTGGTATTTTAGAAATGATCTCATGTATTCACTGGGAATCTTATGAAATCATGAAAAGCTTTGCATTTGCTCTTACTACGCAGTTCATTATCTTGGTGTTTACGTTTGTAGGAATTCTACCATTGTGTCGCATGTTGCCATGGACGAGCTAAGTGTTGGAAAGCACAAAACATGTAAAGTCCGAAAACGAACGAATATGAGACGCTTATAATATTAGTTGAGTTGCAACTGGTTTTCTGAGTCATCTCACCTCCATCACCAGATCATTAACTGGTATCCAAGCCTGGGAAGATCTTGGTCATGCACTCTTATTTGGTGTCTTGCCCCGTGAATAGAATGTCCTCCCTTTACTTATGATTTTCTTTTCACATTTTTCATTGGCTTTAGCTTTTGGATGTATATCATGTTTCATCTGGTTTCCTGGTTCCTCTCACCTCTCTCACCAAATCATTTACCGGTGTCATGGCTTTGGGAGACCATGTCAATTTTGCGCTCTTCAAGCACTGGATAGCCCAATAGCAAAACAAGAAATATGTGAGGGCTTTCTCTAAGCACAGGAGAATAGACAAAAAAGAGAAGTGCATAGCGCAGTTGAGAAAGCAAGGCTCAGTGCCTCTGAGAGAATAGTGGTTTCTATGCCAGGGAGAGTGTTAGAAAACTCGTTTACACCTCTAAAGTGTTAAATACAAGCTCACATACACCCAACTCTGGAAGTTACTCGTTTCTCAATGAAAACTAAATTTGACAGCCTAGGGAGACAACATATCCAACTTTCAAGGAATAATTAGTTGCTAATAAGACAAGTTTGGTACTTCCCCTTAAGCTTCTCGGTTACATTTTGGGTTCCAAATGGTATTCTGCATCATCTACACCCTTATTATATACCAATTGTCAAAACTTGTGTCTCGACATGCCAACAAGGAACCAAAACCCGGGGCACCTTCGATATACAATAGCAACCTTTGAATCACCAAATCTTGAGTTGGCAAGAATTGACCTTTATACTGATAAAGATAGCACTACCTGGAAACATTGAATACTTATGCTTTCCAACTGGTTTCCTGTGCCATCTTTGATGAATTAACAAGTCTCCAATTTCTAGTGTAAGCTCGGTATTAGGATCTGCTGGCGTCTCAAGTATTTTGACCTTAACATCCAAGTCTTATCTAGTAAATCAAAGATACTCAGTTGAGATATCAGAAAGCCATTGGTAAACTGAATTACTTTTAGATCAAGAGTTACTATAATGTTTGTAGTATCGACTTTGGACTGTTCCTCCAAGTAATCAATGCCTTTAGCAACATTATAAGCATAAAATGCAATCGAATCCTACTTTCCTTGTAGATGCGGACAGAACACAGAATGATCACCACTATAAGTGTTTAAACTTAAATACCACCTCTCAATTAGCAAATAAACACAGGAGGTTGCTTCATTTATACCTATTCTTGCAAGTTGCGATGGATAGAAGCACTTTTATCTTATCAGCACTCTGCACATTAAACAGAGTAAAAATTGCACAGACAATTCCATAAGAGGGACCAGATACAAGCGGAAAGACCTATGTTACCTGGTTCATGGATCGTTTGGGTTCATGGAACGAAAGGGGGAATGGAGAACGCCACTTACCAGAAAAGTGGTACTTTGGGGGTTGGCTTCCTTGGACCGCTAAGACTGAATGAGGAATTGTTTGTGCGAGACGAGGAACGTTCTTAGGAATGCTTTTGTGTACACATGTAACGGGAGTAATATTGATGTTTAGAAGTCAATATAAATATCTAAACATACTTTGCTCCTTAGTATGTTTGCTTAAATCTCTTAAACTATTTTGTTTTAATTATGTTGATTATTCTTTTCGAAGCAAGACAAATTATATACTACGTTTTTTATTATCTATGTAACAACTGAATCTCTAAAAAATTGACACAGTATTAAATACACACCGTTTAAAAACCAAAGAACTACTGAAGTAGCATGGGGGACAAACCAAGGGCGGACACCAATGTGCAAATAATTAGAGCATTTACAAGGGCACAGTCATTGTTAGAGATGAGAGATGAGAGATCTCCCTCTCTCGTGTGTATAAAAATTTGCTCGCTATATATCCGTATCGTAGTACATTGCTTCTAACACCTACGATTTATTTGAGGACACTAAATAGAATGAGTGAACTATGTAGAATTGAATTAAGGTATAGAGCTAGGAATTGCAATTCAAAGCCTAAACTAAAGGAGCTTAGTTATCCTCAATCAAGCCTGATTACCATTTTGATTGCTGTTAAGTGCATTTAACTGTGAAACCTTTTGAAAGAGGTATATTACGATGGTTTGCATACAGTTATTAGATATTGCATGCTTTCTGTAGATGCCTGCAGAATTAGTTTCGATATAGTGAAATACTTGCATACTTACTGTAAACTTTGCAATACTTTACCATGCAGTATCCAGATCTTCTCTATTGCTGCTATTATTTGCATATTTCTTGTGCTTCCACTGAATTACTTTGGGCAAGAGATGCAGCACAAGAACATTCCCTCAGAGTCCTTGGAAGTATTTACCGTTGGGAATGTGAAGGAAGGATCAAGATGGTATTAATCTAAATCCTCTAAAGAATTACACATGTATAAGGCAACCATTATCGAGAATGAGATCTAGTGAGTCTAGTATTATACTTGAAGGATTGTTATAGAACATAAATTCGATTTGTTTGCATATTTTTTTTTTGTCAGTGTCATTAGTAGCCCTTTATAAACATAACATGGATATCGATAACCTTAACGTGAAAATGGAGTGGCCATATACAAATTGTCAGATCTGCAGTTTGAAATTTCCTTTACTAAATTCTTCTCTTTGTTAGACTCAATTCTTTCTTCTTGACTACGAAACTGTGTCCTTTTTTAACCAGTGATGCTAATTGGAAAATAAAATTTGCTCATAAATTCCTGCCTCTGTGTTTCAAAGCTCCACATTGTTTCACAATGTATCTTACACATTTTTTATCAGGCTCTGGGCCCATTGTCTTGCATTGTATGTCATAACCTGCAGCGCTTGTGGTCTTCTTTACATTGTAAGGACGTACATCCTCTGTTAAGTTTCCTCTCTCGTTTACTTGTAGGAGAAACAGATGTTTTGCAAAGTTTTTTGACCATGTACTTGTTGCCATTTTCATTAGGAGAATAAAAACATTGCAAATATGAGGCTGGCTTATGTTTCTGCTTCTCCCCCGAAGCCAAGTCAGTTCACTGTTCTTGTTCGTGCCATCCCATGGTCTTCAGAAAAGTGTTACAGTGATCTAGTATCTAGATTCTTCAGAAAGTACTATGGATCGAGCTATTTATCACATCAAATGATCTATCGCTCTGGCACAGTTCAAAAGCTAATGGTGAGCACCCCTCGTTGAGAATGATCTGTTCTGTCATTCAACTTTATGAGCGATTCATTTATGCCCTTTCCAGTTCAGCATGTAAGTCTGGTATAGTATTTCTTTACATTAGTTTTTGATGTGTTAAGAAAAGCTTTAAAAGCGTGGGGGTTTATACTATCGAGTCTTGCAGTTTATAGATAAACTTCATTGTGGAAGCACATAAATAAACAGACCAGTAAAAGACAATTTAGGAAAATATTAAACAACGCTGAGACACATCTAAAGTACTCTTTTGTTGGCCTAATGCAGCAGACTTTATCATCTGTTGGCATTAGGTTGACACATTTATTTAACCTTAACATGAATTATCCTGACATTTTGATGGGTGCGCATTTTTTCCCAAGAATGGACTGCTCTACCTTCTCAAGATTCTGCTAGTGTTTTATGTAGTTTGAACTTCAGAAAGCTAGTAGATGCTACATTTTTTTTTTAGTAGTAGTAAACATGTATGTGTCGTATCTCACCTATACGTTTTCAATTGATATAAACCTAGTGCTTTAATCCACTCCAAATAAAAATTTACTTTTAGGTTTGCGTTAAGATAGTGACACTGAGTGAAAGTTACGGAGATTATGATGTTATTGCATTGTGAAAACGTTGTCTCTTGGTAATGTAACCTATTATGCTGGGTTTTTCATCACTTTGAACATTTTATTTTTTGGGAAGAGGAAGACCCCTTCACATAATGACGTTGAGGAAGATGAATAATTGAGTATTTTTCTCAAGTCATGAACTAGGCTGCCTTTATTGAAACTCTATAAGGTCCACCATTTATTTTTCATGTGCTATGCTAAATAATGGAAGGCAGTTCCAGAGGCATGGTCTATGAAGCACGCCTGCAAAGTGGTACTCTGTGAACTCAAGCAAGGAGAATCTTGTCCGTGACAGTAGTGAGTTTGTTTAGAACTACCATTCTCAGCTTTAGTAAATTAATGTAGGAAATATTTGAGTAATGTGAAAAGGGAAGAAACTCAATCCCCTTTTGTGAATGGAGAAGGCCGAACTGCTTAACTTTGATGAGGTAACAAATTAACTTTGCAATATGGTAATTTAATGTCTCTCTAGGCAGGAACTTTGACCAACAACTCCCTCAAATGGCTTACCTTATCTTAATGATATATCTTAAATACTGGTGTGTCTATTGGAATGGACTACGTAGATTTGCATTTCTGGTTGCACTTTTTCACTCACTTGAGGGGATGCAGCTGCTAGAGAACCTTTTTAAATGCTAAGGATTTATTGCTTTTGAAGCTATTGCTTTTTAGTAATGCATCTCCTGACTAGTTCAAATTTTGTTGCTTGGCCTGCAGAGTGATGCAGAGAAGATGTACAAGATGCTTAAGTCCACTCATATGAGAGATTACCATAGATCAAGTATCCTAACATGTGGCCTTTGTGGAGGAACTGCAAGTTCCTTCCAAATCCTTGCTGGTGAACCAGAAAGTGCTGAGGATAGAGGTGACTTTACAGCTCCAGATTTGAGAGAAAAGGTAAGGCATGGGAATTGATACCTGTCTGGCTTTGATTGCGATATTTCTAAGTTCTCTAACCTTCAATTCCCTTTGCCAACTTAGGTTTATAAATGTATTTCTATGCATGCATATCAATATGTGCACATATATTGTTCAACAGTATAATAATTTTTTTGCAATTGGAAAGTTTTTCAGCATATTACCTGTAGCGAATGTACTGCTATGGTTCTGCCCTTTTAAACTATAGACACCATTAGACAGATCATTAGATGTCACACAAACCCCACTGTCTAAATGGTAAATTTGAAAAGTGATCTCTAACCCATACTTTTTTCCTTGTCCCTGTGAGAATTTAAATTGAGGGCTACATGGTTCTTCTGTATGTCTAGTGTGATATATATTCTGACCAGCTATTTGACTACTGGTCAGTGTATCTTGCCGAGAAATCTACGATTTTTATGGTGATACTTAATGTTGTGATGATCGTTTGTTTACTTAGCTAATGTTTTGTTCTTTCCCTGCATTTGAGCATATTATTTTTATATGTAGTTCGTTAGTCTTACTATCTTTTACCAGGTAGGGGGACTTACAGTTTGAATATGGCAATTTCTGTTCATAAACTCCAAAAAGTTTAAGGTTTTGTAGCTCATAAAATTTTCTAGTTTGATCGAGTTGCTTCAGAGTACGGAAGAATTTGAATATCGTATTAATCTTATCCTTTCAATTGTTGCATTGTAATTTTTTGGCAAAGCAACCAACTTAAGACTAACTGGCAACGACTAGAGAGGTGCGCAGTGTTATTTATTATTTTCTCCACGTGTGATTATTTTCTCAGCACACTGTCGTATGTGTGGCCGGACTTCTTTTTGACTTGGCCAATCAACTGGGTGAAATAACTGGGTGACTGTTATGTCAAACTCAAGCTTTTGCTAGGCCAAAATTGACCCGCTCTCATACTTTCTGAAAGCATGAAACTTAAAACCAATTGGCATTAGTCCACAAGACTTGTGCAATGAAGTGTAAAATGCTATGTTTTCGATGAGAAATTATATTGTCAACAATTTATTTTGTCTGGAAATCTTACTCCTATTTTTTATTATCTTACATCCATCTCATTCTTCTTTGGGGTTACCAATCTAAATTTCAATATTCAGTCATCTGTCAATAATAACGTGGACCATGTTGCTCGTTTGTTTTGTCCTCAGTCCTCACTTTTTCTATCCAGATTGATTGATATAAATTACGGAGTTACTTTTACTAACATCTTCTTCTCAAATCTGCTTGTATACCACCAGGTTGATATAGTATAGGAGTTGTATCGTAAGACCCATTAGAAAGACTTTTGACAACTATTATACATGTAACTTGACGTACTTTGGTCTTCCATGCAGGAGTGTGCAGCTGTCTTGGTTTTTTTCCGGACTCGTTTTGCTGCTAATATCACTTCAAAAAGTCTCCTAACACCAAATCCCATGCAATGGGTCACAGACTTGGCTCCGGAACCAAATGACGTCTTCTGGTCAAACCTCTGTATTCCATATAGACTGCTTTGGATCCGCAGAGTAGCAACTCTTTCAACCACTATTGTTTTCATGCTTTTCTCCCTTGGGCCCGTGGGAGTTGTGTGTGGCCTCGCCAATGCGGACAAGCTACAGAATTTACTTCCATTCTTGAGAGGGATTTTGGAAAGGTAGTTAACATTCTGTCACTCTACTGCTGTTTCCTTGTTTTCAGGGTTAAGTTTTCAGAATATAAACATAATACATGGTTGGTCTTCAGATAATTAAAATGTTCATGACGATGATTTGTTATTTTAGGTATTGGAGACAAAAGTTTTACGCGATAGAATTACACAGAATGTCTTGGATAAGACTTAGGAGTTGATAGCTTAAGGTCTATGAATGTTTTGGCTAGAGAATCCTTTGAATGTCAAGAGTACATTTCTGGTTAAAAGAGATGTCTATGATGATTTTTTTGCTTATAGAAATTGGAGATACAAAAGTTTTGCGCTATAGAAGTACATAGGATGTCTTGGATAAAACTTATATGCTGGTAGATGAACTTATATCTGTCAGGAATACAATTCATTGTCGCTGGTGTCAGAATTCAGGTAATGAAGTTTTTGTACTGTTGATTAATAATTTTGATTCAACTTTATCCTTAATTTGGTACAGGAAACAAACAGTGAGAAAGTCGAAGGCTTTGTGGGTTTATTAGGCCTCGACTTCTTTTCTGTTCCCCAAGATTTTTCTTTTCTGTTCACCAAGATTTTTTAGTCTCACTTCCCCATCCAGATGCAGGATGCAGCACATTAATATGTTAGCACAAATACAGAAGGAAACGCCTTCATCAATGCAAATGCATAAAATGAATACAGTGGATGGCCCGACTGGTGTTGGAGTGCCCTTCCTTTTAGAGTTGTCAAAATTAGATGTGCATCTTGCACTGAAACATCAGTTCTAGGTAGTCTCGCAAGTTTCGCTCATATTGAAATGTAGCTGAGAAACAGAGTTCTGCACCTAAAAAGAACAAATGTTGCCAAATCTTGGTTGGTAATAAACTTCGAGTAAATTTCAATATGAAGGGAAACGAAAACAGAAAACTTCTCTACAGATTAGATCATTACATTAGTTTGGACATTCACATATTTGCTTAAAAGTGCACATGAATTTTGGTTGATTAGTTTCAGTTATTGATGATTACTAAAAGTTAAAGTTTGAGAAAATGGACAAAAATGAAATGATAGTATAGAGAAAATTAGTTTGGCTTGTAACTGCTGGTTGTACTGTGTATCTTAAGATGCACATGGCGTATCGGGAAATAGCATGTCAATTTATATTCATGTCCTAGTTCGCATCATTCTATGCCTGTAACATACTATAAGATACCTGTCGCCTATTTTGAGATATTGACAACTTTTCTACTATATGGGCAACCACTGTCTTTAAAGCATGGCATTTGCTCCTCCAACACAATTGAAGCATTATAGTAACCATTAAAAAGAAGAAAAAGAAAAGCAATAATGATAAGTGCCATTAATGTTTGATTTGTGCTCATTGTTTTGTGATAGCATGACTTTTGAGAAGTTTTGGTACAGTCATTTACAATTCACTCTTCTGGTTAGTGCAGCAGCGGTTGCTCCAGGAGAAAAATTGGACATCTGGCTTTAAACTTATCTGGTAGCCTTTGTGTGATCTGCCAGTGGAGACATGATTTATAAGACTTGTATAACATGCAACTGTTCCTGCACCATAGAAATTAGATAGTAAAGCTTTATGAATGTTATGCCTAGCACACTGGTCCTTTGGTTGCTCCTCTCATCTTTCCCTTCTGCATGTATCATATGACGAAAATATAAATTTTACAGCAAGTGCGAGAATCAAAGTTTGGAATGTTAAATCACCACAGAAGTGATCGCGACTTACCCCCTTTCTACTTGTGCAGGAAGTTCATGAGTCAACTTGTTACGGGTTATTTACCAAGCGTGATACTGATCTTATTTCTTTACATTGTTCCACCTATAATGATGCTATTTTCAGCAGTGGAGGGTTCGATCTCCCATAGTGGCAGGAAAAAGAGCGCATGTATTAAAGTCCTGTACTTTTTAATATGGAACGTGTTTTTCGCCAATATTCTTGTTGGTTCATTTATTGATCGATTGGATACAATTCAAAATGTGGTCCCAAGAGAGATGCCTACTGTACTCGCCAAAGTAGTACCAGAAAAGGTGATTCTTATATTCAGTGTTTAGTATTTTCTATTTACTCACACACAAACAAAAACAGCTATAAAGTACTAGGTTTGTTTTCGTTTTTGGTTCCTAGTATGATTTGAATGTGCACTTGCAGTTGACTCATCTTTTTCTTCTAGTGAAATTGCGGCACACTGTTAAAAGTTTGCTGATGAATCACTTGGGTACTTTAGGGTTTTATAGGTGCCATTTACTTGGATAATATCCTTATTATTGACGTAGAGGCCTAGTAATCTTGTTTAAGACGATTGCTTTTCCAAGGATAAGTTAATTAAGATAATATACCATCCCTTTCTGTAATCTTGTAGCAGGGTTTTCCTGATGCCAATCCCAGTGAACATAGTGGAGGTTATTCATGAGTGGAGGAGGGCAATTAGTTGATGAAGCTGTATATATTTCTACTGCTGTACAACATCTTTTTACGAACAATTAACGTGAGATCAATTTTGCAGGCTTTCTTCTTTACGACCTATGTGTTAACGTCAGGCTGGGCGAGTTTGGCATGTGAATTAGTACAACCTTTTGTCCTACTCTGCAACTTGGTGGACAGACTCTTGTGCAGAAACAAGGGTGTGTTATCATGCGATGTTATGTCATTCCCATACCACACGGAGATTCCAAGACTACTCGTGTTTGGGCTCATTGGCTTTACCTTTTGCATATTCGCCCCTCTAATACTGCCCTTCTTGCTGGTTTACTTTTCCGTTGCTAATCTCGTGTATCGTAATCAGGTGAGCATTTGTTACTTATTCTGCTACCATCATTCTAAATGTTCTACCTTTTAATCATTATCCACTTTAGAATGTACCACATATTTTGTTGCTTTTTCTTTTTTTATAATATGTTTGACTGTTATGTAGTATATTCGGTTGGATGAGGAGCTGATAGAGTTTCCTAATAAATGTTTAGCCTGTCTTGTTTGCTTCCTACGGTTCTAATTCCAACTAATTCCAACATTACAACTTGCAAAGCGTTCTATCAATTTTCAAAATGTAGATAAACGTGCATTTTACAAGTTGCATAATGACTCTTTACTACGGAATATCAGTAGTGGATTCCATGTTTCTCTCCTTACATATTAGAAGTACCGGTGGAGCTCTTTTGTTTTCTGGGAGGATCTAGTCCTCATGCTTTTCCATCCCTTCAATGACCCATACAATGATTTCTTTTTGAATCCTACCTCCTTAGAGTACTGATCCACTATCAGCTTTAACTCCGGAAAATTACTCATGGTTTATGAATTTTCATTCAATATCACCATCAATATCCACCATTCCATATCAGAATATTTGGAGCCTCTCTAAGGCATTCAGTGCAACCCAAAGCAAAAACAACTCATGGAGCGATGGTTCATATTTTTATTCTTTTTGTGACACATAGCTAGATGATGATTGTCTTTTTTTTTTCTATTAGTTAAATATATAGAACTATTTAGGAGACATGATGTTATTTCACTACATGCTAACTTCGCGACATGAACAGCTCATAGTCTAGTAATACATCTGGACATACAATAAACTATCACATAAGGTATAGTATACTACGATAGAAGAAAAACGAAAAGGCATTAAAGACCAAGCTAGGATGAAGAAGTGCATTTACGATGTGAACCGACTGTCCTATGAGATCGTATTTAAAGGATTTTCTTTCTTAAATCATCCCAAAAGAAGAGGGTTTAGGCTTAAGGGGATTGCAGAGGCATGAGGTAAGGAATGAATATATTGGTTGCTGCAGCCCATCCCAAGTGTTAAGCAGCGCATAGAGCTATAGATGTCTCCGGAGATTGGTTTATGAGTAGCAGATATTGCCTTTTTCCTCGTTTATCTTAGTAATTAATTGTGTCTTAATTTCGCTGTAACACAGGGTAAAATGATTTTATGGGGTGTTTAACGATTCTTCCTTTTTTTATCATTTGGTGACTTAGTTTTTAGATTTTACTTCAAGGTGAGCATGCAGGTAATTTTCTCATGCTATAGACATAAGTTCTTAGGAACCAAATTTCATATGACATGGAACCCTCTTTTCAGAGTCAACATAAGAACCTGTATGCTTCTGACTGCGCCTAACATTATTATCCATGAACTCACATCCTTGCTTGCTGATATAGGAAGCTAGAAATTAGAGCCAAGAGTACCTCATGCACTCAGAAAGGAAACTGAGTGTTTTCACGAGTTAGATCTGCTCCAGTTTAAAAAGCTTCACTTTTGTTACTCTATTTGAAAAGCACAATTTTCTCTCTATTTTCTACCATTATTCTGTTTCTTAGCATCTTGCCTCTTGGTGTGTGTCGGGTTTTGGGCGGGCGGTTTGGGGGGGGGGGGTCGTGTTGTTTAATTTGAGATTGTGTTGCTATTGTATTGCATGTTAATAGCAAGATTTTTCCCTTTTATTTGTTACAGATTCTTGATGTGTATGTCACGAAATATCAAAGCGGGGGACTCTATTGGCCTATAGTGCACAATGTGACAATCTTTTCTCTGGTCCTGACTCATACAATAGCTCTTGGATTCTTCGGCATGAAAAAATCCACCGTCGCATCGGGCTTCGTTGTCCCACTTACTATTTGCACGCTCCTATTCCACATTTATTGCAGAGAGAGGTTTTTCCTGCTGTATAAAGACAATGCTGCACAGGTATTCGTGAATAATAATCTGAACCTTGCTAATTAAAAACACATGCGTCTAAGTTGATGCATGTTTGTTTACAGGTTCTCATTGACATGGACCGGGAAGACGAGCAATCGGGAAGGCTGGAAGAGATTCATCAGCAATTATGTTCTGCCTATTGTCAGTTTAAATCAAGGAACGCTGCTGACCTCGACCAGTTTGACCACAGAGATGCCCAAATGATCCAAAAACCTGAAGACATCAAACATGTTGTGTAAACCAGATATGCCTGACATGTTACACTAACGAGATTTCGCGGAAAAGCTTCATGGATTAACTACTAAACTGAAGGCAAAGCCTAGACAACCTTGCAAAGACACATACTTGAGCCGATTCATGTAAAGTATGGGAAATATCATGAAGAGACTATGAGAAAACATTTATTTACCTTATGAAAAGGATGTACAAAATAGAAGTCTCTGATTCATGTAAAGATTAGGAGGAAAAGTTGTGAATGATTAGTTGCAGGTCCACTTGTAGTTGCGGACACTTCTGCTTGCCTGCAGCATCTTTCATTTAGGTGCAAACAATTAAAAGCAGCCAAGTGTCTTTACAAATTAGGCGAGGAGGTTCATTAGGCACTCTCGAGATACTATCAACTTAGAATACCCAGAACGCCAAAGCGTCACTATTGGCATAACAAATAGTGTTTGATGATGTGACAACTAATTTGGAAATTGTTATTCCACGTTCACAACTTACTTTTTGCTAGCTTATATTGTGTAGCAACTGCTACAGAAGAATATAGAACTACGAGTAAAGGTATAGAGTCAGTCGAGAAATTGAAGGTGTTATAAGTTGCATAAAGTTCACATAACGTCGTGCCAAAGTCTTGAAAGAGGTCTTTCTATTTAAACAAGTCTTGTCAGTGTCTACCGATGCGTAACTGCTAGATATGCCCCATTATGACCATACGATAGTGACTGATGTTTTTGACTTCTATAAGGATACAGAAAATGTAAATACCAGCAAAAATTTCAGCACAGTTCCCTAACTCAAGAATTACAGGATGCCATCCGGATTTCTTTTCGGGAATGGCTCATAGCCTGGTTTGAAGGATCCCAAATAAACAGCAAATACATTAGACAAACAATATCCATTTGCTCAACCCTTCCGAATATTTGGATTCACCGCCACCACCACATATTCCATCAGAACCTCTTTAATCCAAATCTAGTTATACTTTCCATACAGAATTTAACTAACCTTATCCTAGACACCTTTGACAATAAATCCCCTTTTCTCCAGTTATACACAGTTTCCAAAAACCTTGATTTACCCTACGTTATTCATAGAGATGAACGCTCTTGCACATGCATTAACACAGATCCCATAGCAATACATCTAGCAATCGGTTTTGACAAAAATCTGCTCAAAGGTGGAGTGGGGATTACTCGCATAAATCATTCTAGCATCCGATGTATTGGCTGCTCAAGCCAAGGGTGTATTAACTGCGGTGCAATGGGCACAATCAAAGCATATGACTCACATCATATTATATGATCTATGCTCTATATTAAATAAGTTGCACTGCTTTAGTATTGACTGGGTCACGGCCCTGCAAATGAAGGAGGCCAGATCTCTAACTATTTTTGCATGTCAAGCTCGCATTACCGTCTATCAGGATTGGATAACTAGCGGTTTAATGCTTGAGACCTAAGTCATTCCTTTTATTTAAAACTGTGTAATATGTATACTTTTGTTATTTTCTGTATCTACTCTGTCTCAAAATTGGTGCCTTTCGTAAAACCCGGCTTGATCTTAAAAAACTTCATGTAACCGTTTATCCTTTCAATGTAATTCTCATATCTTATCAGAGAAAAAAAAAAGAATTACAGGATTTCCAAACTAAAGAATTCGTTGCCAGATAGTAAGATGTGCTTCTGAAAAGTTGAGCCGAATGTCACCATCCGCCAACGTCAACAACCAAGTTCATGTAATGATAGAAGGCTTTCAACAAGAATTATTATAGGCAAAAGTCTCTCTAGCTCGCCCGAACAATCTGGCAACCCATGAATTCTAACTGGGTACAGGGAATTGCTCTTGAAGCGTTGATGAAGAGGTGCACAAATCAGCTCACCTGAGTCGTCCTTTTACACCAGCTCACCTGAGTCGTCCTTTTACACCAGCTCACTGCTCCACTTTGGTCCTGGAAACTCTATTATACTCTTCTTCAGCCAGTCCTTCTTCTTCTCTGAACTCCCTTTTCTTATTTTCATCTCCAATTAAGCCCACGCTAGTCAACAAGGCCAAATGCCTATCATACTCCAAGAAACAAAGACTGTCGCTGTAAACCCAAAAAAAACAAAGAAAGTCTAGTGGTGTGGTGTGGGGGCATTATTCTTTCGTGCAACTTCTGGTGCATGCATTGACTGGCATGATTTAGAATTTAGTGGTGTGGGGGCATTTTAATTTACTCTTCACAATACTACCACTAGTTTTGTGCCGGTTCAGTCTCAAGTACGTACCTCATGCTTTAACATCACTTTTACACAACAAAGATTTCAAACTTAAGTTTGTCAAGCATCGCTGACTGTAACGAAGAAAGGCAAACACCACGTATCAAAAGAGAAGAATAGATGTTTTTGTGGTCATTCGATGGTGGTGGTGTGGAGTTTAGAGAGCACTTGGAGAACAAGGAAGGATACTTCTATGGATACACAAACATCCATACAACAAATCTTGTACAAGTATAATCACAAATCACTTGGATCTTTTGGTGTAACACATGTTTTGATGTTATATAACTACTTATCTATAATAATCACACTTGAGTTTCGTAAAAAAAATTGATTGAAAATTCAGTAAAAAAATGTAGATATATAATCTATAATAATCACACTACCTATAAGGACATGTTTGGTTTTCACAGTTTAAAATTTAGTAAAAAAATGTAGATATATAATCTAAAGATCAAGCTTGATATTATAAAAATATCATACTATTAATTTTATTTTTACACACATCTTGTATGTCAGAAAACTCGTTCCTCGTTTACATTATTACAATACTTGAACTTGCACAAAACACTCACCAAACACTCGCGTACTAAAGACCGACTCAATCATCTCTTAGTTAGTGTGCCCAGCACCCCCGAGTCTCAAGACTTGTGGGTTAAAAAGGAACCTTAAAGAACAATGGTATAAAAAAATGGGCTGCAAGCATGTATGGTAACTTGTTTACATGAAATTGAAAATAATTGCAAAATCATTACAGGATAAGGATCCTATGTTATACAACGACAACTGTGCTGCTATAGTTTTAATAACAAAAGATTACGGTTAAAAGTGTTAAGTCGTTATTGCTAAAATTATAACGACAATCTTTTATCGCTTAAATACATTCAACGACGTTTTCTATTACAGCAAAGATGTTGTACAAAAAATGATCTTAGTTCATCGCTAAAAGTTAAAAGAATTACATGTTTTATGTAAAGACAAGCAAAGTACAGTTTTGAAGTAAACAATCTACGAAGGTTTGAGGGTTTAGGCTGTCACTCATATCATGCGGAGTGCTTTGTTCAAGTCCATGTAAAAAATTTGTTCCCCTTCTACCTTGACAAGGCATTATTAGGGTCCGGATCATTTATAGAGTTACAGAAGTAGTAGACTCAAAGAGTTCCACTTGTACTTGTTCTCGACGGGACCTGCTAAAAAGAGTTCGACCTTGCGTATGGCAAGATCCACCTTACAGATTAAGTGGACATCAAAATTCTGACATCGTTTGGTAATGTAATAAGCCTTGGGCACCAATTTTGCAAGGAAAATTTTTGAAAGTTAGCTGGGCGGTAAGAAGATATCCACAATTCTCGTATAGTGACAATTGATTGTTGATAAATATTTGGATAAATTACACACGACACCCCTGAGATTTGATCTAAATTACACACGGCAACTCTGATTTATTATGATATACCGAGAATGTCTTTATCTTCTCCTTAAACTTTTCCTCCTCAAGAACACAAGCCCTTTACTGAGAGAGGACATTGCAAGTACCCCATCTTCAAACCCAGAAAAAGATAATTAAGCATGTTTATTAGCAGATCTGTGTAAACCCAAAAAAAAAATGAACGGAATTAGTAAAAAGAACACTACTCAGTTTGACAAGCAATTAAGTAATTAAATCATGTCTTTACCCCCTTGACTCAAGCTTCACCTCCACCTCCCTTTTCTCCATGGCCTCCGACGACCCCTACCACCACCACCACCACCAAAGCGGCAACTCCACCATCACCACCGCCCACAGCCCCCCGTCCAAAAAGCTCAAACCCATCCCCATCACCCCCTCTGAACTCCTCGCTGAATTCTCCCACCACGCCGCCTCCACCGCCAGCATCAACAACGCCAGGTTCGGCTCCTGCCCCGCCTCCATCATCGCCGCCCAACGGAGGTACCAGAACAATCTCATCAAGGACCTCATCAACGCCGACCACATGGACGAGATCTCCGTCTTCGACAATGCCACCGCCGCCGCCGCCGCCATCGTCCTCCAGCACCCATCACCTGGCCCTTCTTCGAGTCCAACTGAATTTATGGGCGACACTGCCGTCATGCTCCACTACGGCTACGACGCCGTCAAGAAATCCATCCATCCAACCTTACCTCACCCGTGCCGGTGGTGAGGTAATCGAAGTGAAACTCCTTGAAATCAAACGATGAAATCATAACTGATTTCAAAAAAGCCCTAAAGAAGGGTGAATCATCGCCGCCTAGCGTTTCTGTACTGTGGGGTTTTGTGTGTGTGATAGGCAGTATGTGTGAGATTTTTTGGTGTGCCGGCGGTAGGAGGAGTGGGTTGGTGGGTTGGGTAAATTTGTTTTTTCATGAAGGCTATTAGTGTCTTTTTATTAATTCCGTTAACCCAGTCAAGTGAAAAATAAAAAAAATGTAGTGGAGTGTAATTTATGAAGATAAGGGGGTTCGTATGTAGTTTAGGGCAAACCTCAAGGATGCCATATGTAGTTTATTCTAAATATTTTTAATGACTTTCATTTAGTAACGTTAAAATGTGACGCTAAAAATATTTCTGAAAGTGCTAGTAGAAAAGACTCTTGAAATATTTAGCGACTATATTGTTGCTATACAAGAGTTTATATGTAGCGACTATTAATAATAACTACCACAGTAAGAGCCTGTTTGGGATTTATTCTCAAAAGTGGATTAAAATTAAATCAGAATCAATTTTTAGAATCAGTTTTAATCCATTTTAATCATAATAGATTAAAAGTTATTGAAAGTGTTTGAATAAAAAGAGATTAAAATAGGTTTAGCATGACAAAATTACGATATAGTGCATTCAAATTAAAATGGAGCATTTAATGTCTTTTATGTGTGAGGATATTTTGGTAATTTTTTTAGTCAAACCTGATTCTCCGAAACTGATTAAATCTTAATCCAAGAAAACGAGAATTGAGGATTCAATCAATTTTGAACATATTGGTGCAGATTTAACCAGTTTTTTTTTTTTGCCAAATACTTCAAAGGTAATTTAATCTGAATTTAATCAGATTTGATCATTTTAAAATTAATTACAAACACCCTCTAAAAATATCTCCTGACAATTCCTTACCAATTGAATAAAATAATTAAACCTTACACGAAATGGTCGAGAATCTCCGAATATTATAATTGGAAACGGCGTAGCTTTATTTTTTAACCGTTAATGTGCATTTCTTTTGCCAGGTGATATAAAATAAAGAAGTTGGCAAAAAACAAAAAGGTCTCTAAAAGTGTTCGGTGTCCTATATAATTTCTGGGTTTCCTCTCCGAACTAGATGGCTGCTCCTCTTCCAACTATGATTCTGCTGAAGTTTATCTACATGTTGCTTCTTCCTTTAACCTCTTAGTTACTTGGATAGATTGTCCCAACGTCTACGAGCCATCTTCATCGTAAGTTCAAGAATCTGGCTAGGGAAAACCAAGATTTGAGGGTACGTATCTTCTCCAAAACTCACAACACAACAAGGGAAAACTGTGGTCCTCTAATTTGTCACGTCAAACTTTCAGGTACATGCTCTTCACCCTGAACTTGCTGTTGGTAGATATAGTAATGCTTGCAATGGAGCCTTTCTTTGGGTAATGTTTATGTTGTTATGATGGTGTTTGATTCGTTTTGAGTGCTAAACTAACTTCACCTTTTAACGACAAAAGATGGGTTGTCAGTGTCTATAGTTGTCAAAACTTCTGTCAAGGAAGAAGGGCCCTTACAGCTTTATGCGGCCTTGGTTGGTTAACTGCCAAGAAGACTTATAATTTGGGCTCAGTTGGTTAACTGTCAAAATTAGGCTGCCATCGTATTGTTTTTTCCCTTTAATCCCCTTTTGAAACAGTAATTTGTTGTCTTGAATCTTTATGTCAATTTCGAATGACTTATGTGTTGCCTGTGAACAATATTCCTTTACAGCTTAATGTGTTTAGACGTAATCAACAATGACAACTAAGCGCAAAGGACTTTCTGAGAGAGGAATTATGGTTGCAGTACGAAAGATTCTGGGCAAGAGTGCACCAAAAGTAAATGCCAAGAGGTCGATCGTAAACACCATAAACAAGATTCTTGGATATGCCAAGTGTACTTCTGTTGAAAAAATTGGCATATATGGGGTAGGTGGGATTGGCAAGACTAGCGTGCTGAAAGCCCTGATAGATTGTCATGAAGTTAAAACCATGTTCGACACTCTCATTCTTCTGACTGTCTCTAGACTATGGACCAGGAGGGACATTCAGGATGATATTGCAAGACATTTGTCGATAAGTCTGGCAGGATCCCAGTCTGATGACCATGCTGCTGCCGAGTTGCTGACCGAGCTAACCAGCAGAAAGTTCCTATTGCTTTTGGATGATGTCAAGGAGCGAATTGATTTGGATGCTATTGGAGTTCCTTCCAAGAATAAAAAGAGTGGTTCTAAGGTAGTTTTGGCAGCTAAAGACAGAGACATTTGTCATGCCATGGCGGTTGATAAAGCGACTAAAATGGAATTTCTTTCGGCTGAAGAATCTTGGACATTGTTTCATGATCACGTGGGTGGAATCTTTGATAGCTTTCCTCAAATCCAGCCACTGTTAAAAGATATTGTGAACGAGTGCAGTGGTTTGCCTCTTGTCCTCATTGTTTTGGGGAAAGCACTGAGAAATCATAATAATCCTGTAGTTTTGAAAATGGCATTGCACGAGTTTCAATCTCCTAGTGAACATGAAACGCAAACCAATGTAATACAACAATTGAAATTTGGTTATGATCAGTTAAAGGGTGCTGATGCTAAGGATTGCTTCCTTTTTGCTGCATTGTATCAAGAGGGGCAGGGAATTAAGGTTTCTGAGCTTATAAGGCATTGTATCCAAGAAGGTTTTATTTCAGGGCACTTAACAGATGCATGTCAAAGGGGTCATGATATTGTTGAGAGCCTTCTAGATGCAGGTCTCTTGGAGACTACAGATGATGGACTGACGGTGACAATGCACGACGTGATCAGAGATTTAGCTTTTTGGATCATATCAACAAAGCTAGAGGATTCTCAGTTCATGGTGAATAAAGGTGTTAAAGTGACGTGGCCAGAAAAAAAAAAGAACTGTCGGTCTTGTGTAGAGCTTATGCTGGACTAAAAAAGCCACCTCCCAGAAACGAATGGGAAAAAGTAGACACGATGTTTTTGATGGGCAATGAGTTTTTGAGGTTAAATAAGAACCCAAACTGCCCTCAGCTTTCGATGTTATTTCTTCAGAGGAATATGAATCTGAGAAGCATACCTGACCCGTTCTTTGAAGACATGCCTTACCTCCAAGTTCTTAACCTATCACAAACTGGAATTAAGTCACTGCCAACTTCTTTATTTAAATGTCATAAGCTTTTAGTTTTGGTCTTACGCGATTGCCCTTTTCTGTTGGAGCTTCCTCCTGAAATCGGAAACCTTGAGCATCTTGAGGTGCTAGATCTCCAAGGTACAGAGATTAGTAAGCTTCCACCTGAGATTGGAACATTGTCTGCTCTCAAGCTCTTGCGAGCATCCTTTTATGGACCAATCGACACTGCAGAGGATGTTGACCTACTGACGGAATTCTTACAACCGGAAACCATATCTAGGGTCCTCGTGCTTAAAGAACTTGGACTTGTTGTACGCCCAGGCGATCCAAGGTGGGACAATTGTGTAGAGCCCGTCATAGAGGAAACCGCTGATTTGAAGGAGTTGACGAATCTTCACTTTTACTTCCCACATGCCGACTCTCTTGACTTCTTTGTCAGAAGAAATGCTTCATGGAACAAAACTGCTTAACAAAGTTCAATTTCGTTGTTGGCCAGATTAATAACCGCTTTGTATCTCATCTCCCTGTTGGAGTGGAGTTCGACTTTGACCAGTTTGATCGATGCTTGAGGTTCCTGCATGGTGATATAGTACCCGATGCAGTAGTGAGAGTGCTCAACCGTGCTACTGCATTCTACTTGGACCATCACTTTACTGTCTGTAGCCTGTCCGAGTTTGATGTTGATAACATGAAGGAGTTGAAATTTTGTGTTGTGCACGAATGCCCCAATATGCATGCGATTATCAATGGAATGGGGGAAGTTGATAGCTTATTACCATCTTTAGAACACCTAAGGCTTCATTCTCTGTGGAATCTGAGAAGCCTTTGGGAGAATTCAGTGCCTAGTGGAAGTTTCAGTGAGCTGAAAACTTTGTCAGTGCATACATGCCCAAAGTTGAAGTACATTTTCACCTCATCCATGCTTCAGCATCTTTATAACTTGGAGGAATTGGTAGTTGAAGACTGTGGATCCGTAAGTGAGATAATAAAATCTGAAGCGGAGTCAGATGGAGGAACCAACTTTTCGCTCCCTGAACTCAAAAGGATGACTTTTAACAATATGCCTGATTTGATTAGCATTGGTAATGGATCTTGCCCTTCATTGCGGCAGATTAATATCCACTGTTGTCCAAAGTTGAAGAATCTGCGTGACTTTCGCTTGGCCAAAGCTATAAAGGAGATTAGAGCAGAGAAAGAATGGTGGGATGCTTTATACTGGGAAGAAACTGAACAGCTTTCAAGACTTGAGCGACATTTCACACCTGTGCATCAAGATGATTAGTAGTGGGGTAAAAACTAGTTGATCACTTGGCCAACTTCAATTGTTCCGGCAAAACATTTAGATAATTGATGATTCCTTCGTACATATTTTTTGTAAATATGTTTCTGTAATTTTTTGTTCCCTTTACCTTCATTTTGCACTCTACTTGGCTACTGTGAATCTGGGAATCTTACATTGCTAATATCCTAATTATGCTTGTTGGTATTGGGACGAGTAATTTCTTAAGCAGTTTTGGTTCCATGAATTTTGTTAAGCAGTTTTGGTTAATGAAAATGCCTCTTACTGCACGTACGTGGGGAGATTTTTACCTTTGGCTACTCTTTCTTTGAAAACTGCATAACAAAGAATACCATTCACTGAAATTGCATAGAGATGTCGTCTGTTGTCCCAAAAGAATTCTCCCATGTGAGGCAGTATCAGTGTAGTATGCAAAGGTGAAGATTTCCCAAAGTTCACTAAGTCGATGTTCTCAGGGCTAATTATTATTATTATTCCGTAATTTTTGTTACAGATTTCGATGTAGATGCATCACAAAGTGTTCTTTTCGAGAGTTACAATCGAGAAAGGTTATCATTACAATTATGGGTTGGTGTGGGGCATAATTTTACGTCATCAGTGTTGTCTCCTCAGCAAAACTTTGCTGAAGTATTTACTTTTAGTTGTATGTTCCCTTTCCTCTTCATTTTGTGGTGTCTGCCTACGGTTATATGCAGCTCTCCATGTATGCTTTGTCTTGGGTTGATCATTGTATCTAGACGCAGTGGAGCCAAGAATCAAAGTGGGCACCAAATATATAAGAGAAAAGTTATAACCAAAAATAATTATGTAGCATTAAATTATGAACCATGACATTCTACGATTGACCATGACGATGTCACATTTTCTAAGAGCGATTAATAATTATATCATTTTAAGTACCATAAATTTTTTTTTCAACATAAGCGACCGTACAGTCATTCATAAACTCATCTCCAATTGAATTCAGGAATCAGGTCTTTGACAATTTTCATAGCGAAGAATGTCATTTCCATAGTTACTGTACTGACGGGCAAAATTAGGACCAAAGTTATAAACTTGCAAAGCAATGTATGCAAAACTGCCGCAGACCGGAGATTGCGGTAGTGTCGTGAGCAATGGCTCCGGTGAGCCAGCTTGATTCGCCGGTGGCGCCATCCAACAAAACAATTACACAAGCACCACCGATCCACCAGTCAAATCTCAACTGATTGGCTATACGAGAAGAGAATGTTTGAGCAATTGTGCTGTTGAGGCCGTGCTGACGTAGCCCATGAAAGGACCGAGGCAGTTCTCGGTTTGTCCATTGCAAACTTGAAGTCACACTGTCTGTCGCTGAGAAGAGAGAGAGTGAGAGAGAGTTTTTTTTTACGTTTTAGTGGCTATGGAAAATGGAAATAGACAGTGACCCAAGAAGCGTTTATTTCTTTTCTTTGATTTTATATATTTGTTGTTTGGTCTTTGCATTTCAATGTGTAAGTTTAACATTTAAAATGTCTAAAAAGATATTCTTATACCGTTTTTAAAAATTTTAGGTATTCTAACATATAATAGGATTAAAATGACGTCTTCTCAAATTATTTTTAAAATTTTAGATAGACACTCCTATTAATGATGTTAAATATAGTATGAAAAGGAAAAAAAAATGGAAAAGCAGGTATCCGTTAGTGTCTAGACGTGGCATCTTATATACTGTAGCACATACAGCAGCAAAATCCAACAAGAATGGAACTTAACTTGCAATCTTGAGTGATCTCTTGCTCAACTTTTCTGTCTTGTCAATCAAACGTGCTTTCTTAGCTCTTTCCATTGTCTTTCGGATTTACCTTTAAGGGGTGGGGGGAACCAAATGCACGACCGGCAGATGTACTTGTTCATCGGTTTGGGGTTGGCTTATGCTTTCACAATGTGGTTATGCTTTTCGAGCAGAAGCACCGGTCTGAGGTTTCGGGTTTGGAGTTTAGTTATGCTTTGACGGTGTGGTTACTTTTATCCCGTTCAATGTTAATTACCGTTTGAAAGCAGGAGATTGTTTCTATACGCAAAAGCATTCCGTACTCAAATTCGTCAAGCATATATATTTGCGTTTCAAAAGCATTTTTGAGGCTGTTAAGGAATTGGATCACATGAATTATGCTTATCATATCCCACTGATAGTGGATCACATGAATTATGCTTATCATATCCCACTGATAGTGGATCACGGGTTTTATGGCTTAGAATTAGGGATTAATTGATTCTTCTTGTGTATATAAATACATGCTCTTCTCAATGTAAAGACACACAGAAAATATTCAGTCAATTCTCTCTTTATGTCTTCATTTATCTCTTCTTTTTATTTTCTTAAGATGGTATCAGAGCCATCCTTCTAGTATTTGTTTTCATTCCAAATCTTCAAACACCAGCAACATCAATTTCAGCATGAATCCATCAAATTCATATTTTATTCATCATTCAGATCATCCTGGTCACTTGCTCGTACCCATCAAATTAAACGGAACCAATTATCCATCTTGGAGTAAATCCATGATTCATGCTCTCATAGCCAAAAACAAAATTGGCTTCATCAATGGATCCATTGAGCAACCTTCAGAAAAAGATCAGCCAACAGAATACGCTTTATGGAACCAGTGCAACAGCATGATTTTATCATGGCTTACTCACTCGGTAGAACCGGATCTAGCCAAAGGAGTCATTCATGCAAAGACCGCCTATCAAGTGTGGGAAGATTTCAAGGACCAGTTTTCACAAAAGAATGCGCTAGCTATCTACCAGATTCAAAAATCATTGGCTTCTTTTTCACAAGGTACCATGACTGTCTCAACTTATTTCACAAAACTCAAAGGCCTTTGGGACGAGTTAGATACATATCGAGCACTTCCCACTTGTAACCAGATGAAAGCACATGATGAGCAAAGGGAAGAAGACCGTTTAATGCAATTTCTCATGGGTCTCCACGACACTTACAATATTGTACGTACAAATATCCTCATGATGTCGCCACTACCTAATGTACGACAAGCCTATTCCCTTGTTATTTAAGAGAAAACGCAGCGACAAATGGCACCGGAATCAACTGAAAATTTTTTCATCGCGGCTGCAATTCAGAGACATGGAAATAATTTTTCAAATAAATCTAAAGACAAGCATTGCGAGCATTGCAATAGAGAAGGTCATTCAATTGAAAGTTGTCGCACTCTGAAATTTCATTGTAAGTATTGTGATAGAAAAGGTCATACAGAGGACAGATGCAAATTTAAAAATGGGATATGGGTTTCCAACAACACAGGAGGCCAAGGTAATCGACACAACACTTCACAACAGTGGCAACGTGGGTCTCAAGGAAATGCATTCAATTCATTTCATGTTGCGAATACAACAGATTCTTCTCAATCTACACACGAGGTCCATTCGCAAGACACCAACAGTTCACCCGGGCTTTCCACAGATCAACTTCAACAACTTGCTCATGCCTTGTCTATGATGACTCAAAATCAGAAGTCTCCTGGTAATAGCGATGCTTATGCAAATGCTACAGGTCTATCTCTTTTTCAAAATGCTTCAATTAATTCTGTATTTACTAAACCTTGGATTTTGGATAGCGGAGCTACTGATCATATCACTTCCGATCCTACGCTTTTCACTCAAACGAATTCCTCATCAATACCCTCTGTCAATTTGCCCACGGGGTCATCTGCCTCAATCAATTCCATTGGCACCATACCATTTAACTCAAATATCACATTAGACAACGTTTTATGTGTTCCTTCTTTTCGTTTAAATTTGATGTATGTTAGCAAACTCACCAATGATTTAAATTGTTGTGCCATTTTGTTTCCTTCCTTTTGTGCTTTGCAGGACTTGGCTACGGGGAAGATGATTGGCTCGGGTAAGCAGCGTGGTGGTCTCTATTACATGTCCCCAATACAACAGGCACCTGTTTCTCATCAAGTTTCACAACCCTCAAATTTGTGGCACATGCGTCTGGGACATCCATCACCATTTCGTCTAAAATTAATTGCTCCATTATTGCCTTCTCATAATATTAAATTTGATAATAATTGTGTTGTTTGTCATATGGCTAAACAAACTAGACTTTCATTTCCTTCAAGTACTATATCAACTCGTGCTCCATTTGATTTGTTGCATTGTAATATATGGGGTCCACACAAAGTACCCACTCATTCAGGGGCTCGTTTTTTTTTCTTACAATTGTGGATGATTTTACAAGGTGCACATGGTTATTTCTTATGCAATACAAGTCAGAAACTCAAAAATTTTTACAGTCTTTTATTGCATTTGCTAAAACTCAATTCCATGCCTCGGTCAAAGCAATCAGGGTAGATAATGGTAAAGAATTCTTGTCCATGCAAATTTTTTTTCACTCTCATGGTATTGAATATCAACACACTTGTGTTTCAACTCCACAACAGAATGGGGTAGTTGAATGCAAGCATCGCCATATTCTAACTGTAGCACGTGCACTATGCTTTCAGTCTCACTTGCCCCTTACCTTTTGGGGAGAATGTGTATTGACTGTTGTCTATCTTATCAACCGATTGCCAACCCCATTGTTATCTTCCAAGTCACCTTTTGAATTATTGTACAATCATCCACCATCATTTGATCACTTGAAAGTCTTTGTTTGTCTGTGTTACGCAACTGTTGTTCATCCCACATATAAATTTGATTCCCGTGCCAAACGTTGCGTATTTGTTGGGTATCCTACTGGTCAGAAAGGTTTCAAACTTTATGATTTGACAACTAAAACATTTTTTGTTAGTCGTGATGTCAAATTTTCTGAAACTATCTTTCCTTTCATGTCGGCTGCACATCCAACTTCCACATTGCTCTATATTTCTCCCGACTTCATGGACAATTGGCAATCTTCACCATCCTTACCCACAAACATCCCCTCTTCCCAACCTTAACCCACTGAGCCAACAACCATACAAGAATCTGCCTCTTCTATACAATCTCCTTTAGCTGAACCAACGGCTGCAGAGGATATTTCTCCCAATCCTACCCAGCCTCTTACATCCTCGCCTCCAGCCCAATCCGCTGAACCTATTTCAACCTCTCCAGATTCTATCATTCCTTCCTCTCCTCCCCCGCGCCAATCCCTTCGGCCCAAGCAACCTCCAGCATGGCATAGAGACTACATACTGTCAGCACAGGTCAATCCTCCTTCCACAGTGCCAAGTTCTACGCCAGGTACTCGCTATCCTCTTTCTCACTTTCTTTCCTACTCTCGTATCTCTTCTGCCCATTGTACTTTTTTAGCCAACATTACAGGTCATACCGAGCCTCAGTCATATGCTCAGGCTATCCTTGATCCACATTGGCAACAAGCAATGAATGCAGAATTAGAAGCATTGCAACAAAATAAGACTTGGAGTTGTTCAACTTCCTGATGGTCATAAACCTATTGGCTGTAAATGGGTTTATAAAACCAAATACAGATCTGATGGCACAGTTGAGCGTTATAAAGCTCGCCTTGTCGCAAAGGGCTATACTCAAGTTGAGGGAATCGATTATCAGGAAACATTTTCTCCTACAGCAAAACTCACTACACTTCGATATCTTCTCACTATTATTTCTGCTCGGCATTGGTTCGCCTACCAATTAGATGTTCAAAATGCTTTTCTTCATGGCGACTTGCAAGAAGAAGTGTATATGGAACCTCCACCTGGTCTTCGCCGACAGGGGGAGAACATTGTATGTCGGCTCTACAAATCCCTTTATGGCCTCAAACAAGCATCAAGAAATTGGTTTCTCACGTTTTCAGAGACTATTCAGAGGGCAGGTTATCAACAATCAAAGGCTGATTATTCTCTTTTCACCAAAGCTAAAGGTACTTCATTCACTGCGATCCTCATCTATGTTGACGACATACTTCTCACTGGAAATGATCTTCAAGAAATTGAACGTCTCAAAAAATTTCTTCTCAAACGCTTCCGCATCAAAGATCTTGGAGACTTAAAATACTTTTTGGGTATTGAATTCTCTCGTTCAAAGAAAGGCATTTTCATGTCTCAGAGAAAATATGCACTAGATATTTTACAAGATTCAGGACTTCTAGGTGTACGCCCTGACAAATTTCCAATGGAACAAAATTTGAAGCTCACTCCTACAGATGGAATTTTACTGAGTGATCCAACTAAATATAGAAGACTAGTTGGCAGACTGATTTATCTTACCGTCACAAGGCCCGACATAGTCTATTATGTTCGAACACTAAGTCAATTCATGCATGAGCCTCGTAAACCTCATTGGAATGCAGTCATACGAATCCTTAAATACATCAAAGGTAATCCTGGTCAAGGTTTACTATTTCCTTCCACAAACAATCTTGCTTTGAAAGCCTTTTGTGATTCAGATTGGGGAGGTTGTCGTACCACAAGGAGGTCAGTCACGGGATATTGCATTTTCCTTGGAAATTCTCTTGTCTCATGGAAATCCAAGAAACAAGATAATGTTTCTAGATCATCAGCAGAAGCAGAATATCGAGCTATGGCAAATACATGTTTAGAGCTAACATGGCTACGTTATATTCTACAAGATCTAAGAGTTCCACAGGTAGCTCCCACACGATTATTTTGTGACAACCAAGCAGCTTTGCATATTGCAGCGAATCATGTTTTTCATGAGCGCACAAAGCACATTGAAATAGATTGTCACATTGTTCGAGAAAAACTACAAGCTGGAATGATCAAACCGTCATATATGCCTATCCGCTTTCAGTTAGCAGATGTCTTCACAAAAGCATTGGAAAAAGATCAATTCGAGACATTACGTAACAAGTTGGGACTTCATGATATTCACTCTCCAACTTGAGGGGGAGTGTTAAGGAATTGGATCACATGAATTATGCTTATCATATCCCACTGATAGTGGATCACGGGTTTTATGTCTTAGAATTAGGGATTAATTGATTCTTCTTGTGTATATAAATACATGCTCTTCTCAATGTAAAGACACATAGAAAGCATTCAGTCAATTCTCTCTTTATGTCTTCATTTATCTCTTCTCTTTATTTTCTTAAGAGAGGCTCTTAGCGGAACGTCAAGTCGCTCTTCTTGACTTATTGCTTGATTTTAGTGACATGTTGCTCTCTTTGGAAAGAAAAATATAAACCATTCGGACACAGATTCATTCTCGTACAATAATATGTATTAGCAATAAGTTTACAAAAATATGTGTCACCACAGGACTAGCATTGTTTTGTCAAAAGTAGCACAAAGACCAAAACTACATTTGCTCAGTGAGAGCATTTTTAAGGTGGCTAGTAACATCCAACGCATAGCCAGGATTGGTAACCAGAAGGAATAAGGAGATTGCCGATTGAAATGGATTCATGGTGGTGGTGGTGGAGTACCAATCAGGAGATCCAATTTCCTTTTGTTTTCTTTACAAATTTTCTTTTATTTACAAACCTGTCCCAATATATAAAAATCAAAATACGGATGATATTTCGAATAAGGTACGAAACTGTACAGATCAAACTGCAATATGCACTGCAAACTTAGAACCTTCCTGATTTTGTGTAGTGCCTTATTTATTTGTCGTGGTGGTCGAGACTTATGCTTCATCTGGACAAAAAAATGGCTTCAATGAGATCAAATCTTCACCTTCGGTTATCCTTGTCAATTAAAGCGGCCACCTTTGCTTCCTGATCGATCTAGTCACTTCACCAAGGGTTGAATCTCGAACGTGACATGCCTTGGAATCCATTGATCCCCCAAATCTATATCACGTGTCCATCACCAATTCTTCACCTCGAACCAGCTTCGATGACTCCACACGTCACAAAAATGCTTCTTTAATTTAATCAAGGACGGCTTCCAAGCGTTGCTCGAAAGAAATATCCGTAAAAGAAATATGTAAAATCTAATGTCCGAAACAATAGCTATATACATCCCGTGCAAAGCTAATCAAAAGGGCTAAAGAAGATGGCCAATTAAAATGGAGTCCTTCTAGTGGAGTCCCAATCTCGAATCATTGAGATCAAATTCCCTTTTTCTTTTCTTTGCAAATTCATCACAATATGCAAAAAACTAGAATATGGTTGAAACTGCGAATACAAACTTTAGAGACCCAGTTGCAAAAAAAAGTGCAGAATTTTATTGGTGGAAGTGGAACCAAAAATATAATGAGTGAAAAGTAAATACAGAGAGGGCCTCGAGAGTTGCCTTTGCTCATTCCACGAAATGCATGACCTTTGTTAATTCCTTAATTTTTGAGGTGATCCCCTTCATAATTTTTGGTTCAATCCGTTATTCCGTAGGCGGGGTGGTCTCCAAATGATCCCATTGTTGATTCTTGAAATCCCACTTCACCAACGGAAGAAGAAAAAGGGTTTAAGGAACTGCAAGATCAGATCCTCTTCGTCAAACGTCGTCTTCTCCAACCATTTCCACAACGACGTCGTCCGCTCCGATCCTCAACTTCCCGACACTCCCGAAGGCAGTTCGCTTGTTGTGTTCAGGTCCCGTGAAGGGAATTCTGGAGCACCGTCGTTAGCAGATGCTGGGGAGTGTGCAGGGCACGCGCCGGCCGCCTCGAGTGGGAGTAAAGGTGATCAGCTCCCGCTCACTTTTGTGGGTCCGCAGCTGGTCAGCAGGTTAAACTCTGAGTCTCTTCGTTCTCCTGCCTCGCAGCTGGAGCGTTCTGCTCCATTTGTCGATATTACGTTGCCACCTGGCCTGCTAAAGTACGGTTCTTTCTTGACTTTGACTCCTCGTGGCCCTCTTGATTGCAAGCCAGTGGGGTTGCTGGGTTTAGACGCCCTACAGTAGAGGTGTCAAATGGGCCGAGCTTGGGCCGGCCCAGCCCAAGCCCATCGAGCCTCAAGCAAAACGGGTCGGGGCCGGGCCAAGGGGGCTGCCAACCGGGCTGGGCCAGGCCTGGCTCTAGGGATATCTGGGCCCGGTCCAAGCCCAGGCCCCAGGCCCAATTTCTAGGGTCGGGCTTGGGCCAGGCCCGGGCCCTTTTTTTATTTTTTTTAATTTTCTTGTTATTCAATTTTAAATTTCATCTTTAGGCATGTCCAATATTTAAAATTTAACAAACCTAATTTTCATCCTTTTATTTCATTATAAGTAATATACATATATATGTATGTATGAATAGACATATTTATTTGTCTCTCATTTTATTTTTTGTTATATGTTAAATTTTTTTTTACTCTTCTTGGTGACCTTTATTTATAAAATCTGAACACATAACAATTATTACTATTTAAGATAGACTGTTTCTACTATTTGATATTTTACTTCAAACTAATTGACCGAAAACCCGGGATTGATACATGTTAATTCCCGAGACGATCTTAAGTAATAAGTATAGAAAAATAAATGTGTTCATAGGCCCTCCTCCTTTTATCCGGGCTTGGGACCGGCTGCTTGTAAACAAACAGGCGAAATTACCTATATTTTTTATATATACGGAAAAATATATATTTTTCTTGTAAAAATTTATATTATATATATGGAAAAAAGTATATTTTGTGAAAAAATTTATTCTTAAAAGTTAAGAGAAGGAAAATAAAAAGAAATTACCTAATCATCCGGAAGTACTTCAATATCCGAGTCACTGCTCTTCCTATCATCAATCGGTTTATCTTGCTCGCGGTATTTCGCATCAAGATAATCCTTCCAACATACACATAGCTCGAGCGACTCGGGGTTAAGACGACTCCTCCTGTCATCCAAAACCCTCCCGCTGGCTGAAAATGCCGACTCTGAAGCAACCGTGGAGGCTTGCACTGGCAGTACATCCCGTGCAATTTGGGATAAAGTTTTATACATGTTTTGATTTTGTTTCCAAAAATTTAACAAATTAAAATTAACCTGTTCTTGCATTGATAAATCAGAATAATGATCAGTATTTGCATATACACCAATCTCATTAAAAGAGGAAAAAGTAGACGAACCTGCCGAATTAGAAGTACCTTCACCTGGTAGTTGTCTTGCTACTAGATGTTCAAAGCCCTTAAGGTATGGCGCATAATACCTCTCAGCAGTAGATGATGTAGCTCGCCCGCGCACGTCAGCAGAATTACGATAGAGGTTGAACAGTTCCTCAAACCTCTTGCTCACTTTTGCTGTGAGTGCGGTTGTCTCCTCTACTGTGTAGCACATTAATTTCGATATCTCTTGTATCGAGACGTTCACGCCATGCAACTTTAACCTAGGATCTAAACAAGTAGCCACAGCAAAAACAACAGGCAGTTCACTCCAATATTTATTAAACTTTTTATCCATCACTTTTACTATTTCCTTAAAGGGTCCTATATATCTCCATTTTGTTAACATTGTAGCCATCTTGAGAATTTCTATTACAGCGAGAGGAGAGGTGGGATAGTACGTACCAGACAATAAATTGGTAGACGTGTAGAATACCTCCAAAAATTCAGCTAGGTATGTGGCCATCTGCCATTCCTCTTGAGTTGGCAAGCCGGCTGGGAACTGGGTTAGTAGAAAATGCGTATAGACTTCTCGGTATGCCAGAATGTGTAAAAGCATATGGTATGTAGAGTTCCACCTGTGGACCACATCTGTAACTGCTCTCCTGCGAGGCATATTATATTCAACACACAACGTTTTAAATTGTTGTGTTCTCGGACTCGAACTATTAACATACGCTGTCATACCCCTCATTTTGACAAGAATATCTCCTGCAGCAGCTAAACCATCTTGAACAATTAAATTAATTATATGACAAACACAACGAACATGAAATAATTTACCAGAAAGTACAGGTTTGAGGCTCTCCTGTAAAGCATCAACAGCAGCTGTATTGTTAGAAGCATTATCAAAACTAATACTCATAATCTTATCCTTTAATTTAAATGTGGTACATGCTTTTAATATAAGAGTAGCAATGTTCATTCCATCATGCGGAAAAGGAAAGAGCTCGAAAGCGATGATTCTCTTGTGCATAACTCAATCTGCATCAATCCAATGGACCGTCACACAAGTATAACTAACAAAAGTAAATGGAGATTGCCAAATATCAGAAGTAAGACTAACTTTACCGTCAAATTTATCGAAATAATCGATAAGGCGTGCTTTAGCAGCATTGTACTGTCGGAGTGCATCGGATCTAGTTGTGTTTCTATGAACCTTTTTGTACAAAGGTTGAACGTATGTGTTCATATATCTAGAGTGCTTAGGATTATCGGCAAAAGAAAAGGCTTGTTCATCGTGAATAACAAATTCAGCGAGACCGTCTCTTTGCTCTCGCTGATTATAAACAAATAACTTACCGTCAAAAGATAACTGCGTTTGGGTAGGTTCGACGTGGCCTTGTCGAGGTGCACACTGAGGGTAATGCCTGTTAAGATGTCCATTACCACTACCAGACGAAAATAATTTAGCGCAGTACTTACATCGAGCTTTTCGGATGCCGTCCACCGTAACTTCATCGAAATGATTCCAACACTCGGCTTTCTTTTTTTCCCCTTTTGGACTTCTGGCTCATTACCGGAGGCATTGCTCGGCCCTTCTTCATCATGACCAGGCATAGGGTTGAGATTATGCCACGGAGTAGTAGCTTCGCCAACCGAGCTGCGTCCTTGACTATAATGCGGGGGGTCTTCATCAGGCGTGTATTCAAAATCTGGAATGTTTTGATTGAACTCCCAATTGGCTTGGGTATCTATCATACAGCCTGTACTCATTCGTCCAGGAACGAATGGTTGTGTTGGTGCTTGGATTGGTGTTTGTGATGGCCGTGGCGCTGGCGCTTGTGCTGGTGGTGGTGCTTGCGATGATGATGATGTTTTTCGTGATGATGATCCACGCTTCAGTTTCTTCAATAATCCAGCCATATTTCACGCTAAACTTTTTTACTAGGTTGGAAATCAAAATTCGTAAGAGTAACTAAATACACAAGTATAAGAGCAGTAATTAGTAATAAGAAATAACAATTAAAAGAATGAGAGAGTAACAAATGAATCACTGAGGGTAATTCTGATCAAATTTGGAGAGAGTTAGTAATTAAAAAGAATTTAGTAATAGTAATTAATAAATAAAAATTCACTAATTACTAATTACTAAACAAAAGAATTAGAGAGTAACAAATTAATAAGAGGAGTAGTTAGTAATTAGAATTTAGCAAGAGTAGTAATTAGTAAATAAGAGTAATAATTAGAAAGAGTACTAATTAGTAAATACTAGTAGTAATTAGCAAGAGTAGTAATTAGTAAATAAGAGTAATAATTAGAAAGAGTACTAATTAGTAAATACTAGTAGTAATTAGCAAGAGTAGTAATTTGAGAGGGAAATAGTAGCAAAGCTTGTAGAAATGTAGAATGTGTTAGATAAGAGAGAGTAAGAAGATTGGTATAAAAAATTAGAGAGAAATGGTGCGAATTTATAGATTTTAGAAACTTCACAAAAGACCAAAATACTCCTAAAAACTATCCGTTTATAGTTGTTGGGGAGGGTAAGAGTGTAAAAACCTTTAAAAGAGTTAGAAAAATTAAGTTAGACTAAAATACCCCCCAAACTAACTGTTATATAGCTATTGGGGGGGTAAAAGTGGAATTTTGGAAATGAATGGGGAATAAATCCGTTGGAGAAAAGGGGGGAAAAACCAAAATTTCAAACAGGTGGGGCCTGCTGAGGGGGGCCGGAACCGGGCCCCGAACCGGGCCAAGCCCGGGCCAGAAATTCGGGCCAGACCCGGGCCAAACTCAGGCCTCTTTTCGGGTCGGGCTTGGCCCGAGCTTTTTTCCAGAAATGTTTGGCCTGGTCCAAGCCCAGGCCCTAAGCCCAATTATTTCGGGCCTGTACTGTTCATGCAAGGGCCGGGCCAGCCCAGGCTTTTTTCGGGCTAGCCCGCGGGCCGCCCGGCCCGTTTGACAACTCTACCCTGCAGCTCCTGCCTACCCTTCCACGTGGCGCTACCACGTTCGCTGATATCAAGCCATCTCGCCCAGTTGCAGGGTTGGCTACTTCTTCGGCTGCGCCTGATCACCGCACTCCCAGACTTGCACTTTTTCCCGCCCAGGGCTTTGTTGACCAATCGGCGGAGTATCTGATTACACGTGGCGTGGAATCTCGAGCTGATGACCTGCTTGAGGCTGCTTCGGATGCACGGGATCTTTTTTCTTGTCACAAGCCATGTGTGGGTAATTCCTTAATACCTAGCCTAAATAAATTGTCTCCGAGTCCCAAGCATCTAGGCATTGCAATGGCTAATGAAAAGTCAGTTTTTGGAAATCCCAAGTGAGATTTCTGCAGTAGGACTTACTAAATGGGGAAAGTTCCTTGGTAGAATATATTTTCTTGGTATTAAATCTCAGTCTTTTGATTATATTAAAAGTTGAGGCTTTTGGGCTACTAATACTTGGGACAATTCTTGATGTTTTGACATGTGAGTCTGGCTCCTACTTATCTAAGTTCAAGGATGGAGAGTGGACACAAAGGAAAATATTCTTGTTGGTGATCCTTGTGGTGTGGGGGACAATTTCCTCATTCTTGAGAAACGGCAAATGGGTATGGACTTAGCAGAAAAGAGTTGTACTCGTTTACGCTTTGGATTCATTTCTACGATGTTCCATTACCTTTATGGACGGAGGAAGGATTAGCTTATGTTGCTAGTGCTTTTGGAAAGCCTTTGTATCTTCATGAAATCACTCTGAGTTTTGACACTTTCGAGTTTGTTAGGATCTCTGTGGAAGTTATGTGAAGTGAAGCTCGATAATTGTGAACCTTGTGGGATAATGGTTGATGTCCCATGGATACCAGAGAAATGCACTTTTTGTGTGGTTTTGGTCACTCGTGCTCTAACTGCCACCAAACCTACCTTCCATAGAGAGGAGGGTAGTGAGGAGAAAGGAAATGAGAATGTAGATTCTTCCAAGGTAATAAGGAACAGTACTACAGGTCTTGGGTCTAGTAGCAACCATTTCAGTGCCTTAGCCGTTGATGGTGAATTGGATGGAAAGTAGACTTATCCATGGCAAGTGGAAATGAAGACATTCGAAAGAATATTCATAAAGAGCTTCAAAGGGGTACCGTAACATTAGAGAAGGCTGTTGCCAGTTTTTTCCTTTGGCACTTCAAGCCTTGTCTCTAGGTTACTGACAACAGACCGGGGTATTAGCACCCTTAGGTTCTTCTTGATCTTTGGTGGCCTCATGTCAAGCATAGTATTGAAAGCGTTGACAGAAAAAAGTAAAAATGAAGAAGGATAACTCTGATATTTAGCCAGGCCACTGGTTTTGTAACTGAAAGGATATCCACTTGAACCCTAAAAATTCTATTGGTTCAATGGGTTTTACTGGTTGTGTAGCACGTAATCTCGCTACTGACAGCCCCCCACTAGTGAAGATCCGGATGACCCTCATAGTATTTGATTGGTAGATTGCACTTCTTATTGTTTCTTTCGTTGCTGCTTCACCTATGTGATATTATAACCAATTAATTGATTTTCTATCCTCCGGATTCCTGCTGTTGGGATATAAACTACTAGTGCTACTGGTCTATTAACCTTTATCTACTTCAAGTTGAAAAGAAGATATGGAAATTAATGGTTTAAATTTCCGCCAATCCTCTACCCGAAGCAGTTATGGCTTTTGCCTAATCATGTTGATAGTTGTACAACTTGCTTCTTTAATTGTACCCTTGTTTGACAAAAGTCTTATGTGTTTTAGTATTAGAGCTAGACTAAACTTATAGCAGCTTGCTCGTGCCTAACTAAAGAAACAATATCAACACTGATGATAATGAAATGTGATGTAAGCCAGAAGAAATAATCTTGCAAGTGATAACTTTGCTTAAGGCACATATAATACAAGTGTGAAGTTGGTATAGGATTAAATGGGTATAAAACCTCGTAGTTTGGGACTTTGGCAGCCAACACCTTGGACTTAGCAATTGGTTGTTGATTGTCCAAGTGATGATGAGATCTCCAATTTTTTGTAACGTTTATTTAATTCAAGAGAGCAATTTGGGAACTTCATTTGAAAAACCTACTTGAGAACCATGCCCACCCACCTCGACCTACCAAAACCCCCAAAGCATAACAACCACCATGACCTCACTTCCCTTACTGGAGCTTGCAAAGTAGAAAAAAAATCCTAACTCACCACTGCCGCACTACCGCCAAAATTGAAATAATCACCACCACTCGCTCGATTTCCAGATTTGGGGTTGATGATCTCAGGGATTAGCATTTGATTGTGCGCTATGATGGAGGCCAGATGGCAGCGTAGGATGGAGTCCCCGATGGTTCTGAATGGTTGTGGTTTCGATGGCTACGCTGGCTATCTTAGTGGATGCTAGTGGGTGTACGGTTGTGGTGGCTTTGGTTATAGCCAACGGGGGCGTTAGTGGTGGTGGTTACGGTCGAACGATGGTGGTCGGTTTGATGAAAGGGTGGTAATGGCTATGGTTGAAGCTAGTGTGGTGGCTTTGGTGTTTGATGGTGGCGGTGGTTGGTTAGGTGGAATTAGGGCTGATGTGGTTGCCAAGGAGGAGCTTTAGGCAAACCAAGTAATTTAACCTCATAGATAGCATAACGTTGAATGAATTTGAACTTTGACGATTGCTTGGATAACTTCGCACCAATTGAGAAAGTCCAGGGTGTTGGGTGTTAAAATTAGAACTCTGGGGTGCTCACCGCACATAATCCCAAACTACAATGTTTTACATTCAAGTTATCCGTTTGTTTATTGTAGGTCTATCGCTAAATTAACAATGGTTGAAAAGTGTTGCTTCTTTTAGTGACTAAAACGTCTGAATTTAATAAAAAGTAAAAAAGTGTAGACTTATGGTTGGTTTGACAAAAAAAAAATTTTGGTTTTCAGTTTTTAAAGAGCAGCTTAATTTATTTTTTTTACAAAAACAAATAGGTGTTTGATAACTCTTGTTTTTTTTTTTTTTTGTGTTTGGTAACCCTTTTTATTTTGACTTTTTTTTTTGGTGGTTTGCTGTGGCGATGGTGGGACGTAGCGGTGGTCGACGGTGGTGGTGGCCTGCGGCCGACAGTCGCCGGCGGTCGGAGGTAGCTGCCGGCAGTCGCCGGCGGCCAGAGGTGGCTACCGACAGTCGCCGGCGGTGGCCGGCGGCGGCCGGAGGTGGCTGCCGGCAGTTGCCGGCGGTGGTTGCCAGCGGCCGGAGGTGGCTGTCGACTGCCGGCGGTGGGAGGGTGGTGGTGGTGGTCTCAAAAAAAACCAAAAGTGAAAAAAAAAAAAATCAGTTTTTGGAGTTTTTTTTTTACTCTTCAGTTTAAAAACTGGTTTTTTAAATTGGAAAAGGAAAAAAAATGGTTACCAAACGTACTTTTTTTTCCAATTTTCAAAACTAAAAAAAAAGAGGAAAAAAAAACCGCAACGTGGCCTTAGTCTGACATTTTACTTATTGTTTGTTTGGTAAAAAATGGACAACTTATTTATTGGCATTATAGTTTAGGTACCTCAGGTTGGCAGGGAAAATATACTGGTCATGGTGGGTAAGAATTTATGATTAATTGCTGAAAAATTCATTTCTACCTAAAGTTGTCTTCTCTTTCTCTTGTACGACACGTTTCTTCTTTTCATCTCTAGCTTATTTGTGCATCCTCCCTCGGTTCAAAATCCTTGTTTGACTAACTTTCTTCCTTTCTTGTGCTCATCCTACCCTGGTCTCAAAGTAAAGTTGAATGTGGTGAATAATATGCATGTATATAGTATGCATACATTACAAATTTGAGCTATATCAAGGATCGAGGCTACTTTTTTAGTTTTTGTTGGTTTTATGGGGTTCATGCTGTCCTTGAATTATCCCTCGTTGCTGAGTTGGAAGCTATCGGCGCCAGAGGTTTAGGAAAGTTACAGTGAATCTTAGAGGTAACCTTCATCTTCTCATTTGATCTTGTTCAATTTATTAATCCGTTACTAGATTGTATATGATTGGTTCTACTCTGTAACATTAAGTTTTATGCATCCTCATGTCGGTCCCGCTTGCATAAATAGTTTGGTTAACTAGAAAATGATTAAGAATGTCTGAGCCAACTGTTAGCATTTCGTTGAATTGTGTTGCACAACTACGGACTCTGCACCACAACGTGTCTTGCTTCCTCACAAGAGGGAACTCAGACAAGGATTGGTACGGAAAAATTGATTCGGTGTTTTTATTACTTTTGATATTATAACTGTAATTGGTTCCCCTACAGTTTACATTTTTCTTCTTGGAGCAGGGATACGAGATTTAAGGTGTCATTCATACTCGTTGCCTGGGGCTATCCAAATGGCCGAAACGATTCTATTGGTGGACCAACATGCCAAAACGTTGTAGACACCGGTCGTCACCACTAGACCTTTCCCACGTGCTTTGGACATGTGAGCTTTTCAATAGTTTCTTTTTTTCTGCTTGGAGGGTTAAAAAGCAGTAGAGGCAACAGTCTGATGGGTCCGTACACCAAGAAGGTTTATCGGTTCCGCCTCCTCTGCTTAATTGGATACGGTATACAAGAACTTCAGGTAAATATCTTTGCTGCTGGCTTTCCTCTATTGTTCAGACCTTATGTTCCGGTTTTCCAATCTCCCGTGGATGTGTATAGCACGCTTGTTGTAGTCAGCTTTTAGTTACCGACCACTTTGCCTTCGCCTAACTTTTGTAGCCATTCCTCCTTTTATAATGAATTTGTTGCAATTTCTTTCGACATAATCAAAATATCCACATCCAACTTTGTCTTGAAAGAACTGATGCATTGAGGGGGCCAACTTTCAAGGAAATTTAGAGATTATATCAGTTCCTACAATTCTATGCTTGCCTTTCACATCGGCTGGAGGAGTCGTAGATAATAAAATAAATGGTTAATTACACCGATGTCCCTGAAGTTTGGGTGAAAATACAGTCAAGGACACTAAGTTTTAAAAAGTAACAAACCGTGACCACAAACGTTAAAAAGGTAACACTTATGTCCATCTGTCAGGATTTCGTCAAAAAAATATATTTTTTTGCTGATGTCATAGATACATATTCTTAAAATGACAACATTACCCTTACAGTGTATATACACTGTATAGAAATTAAAAACTTTAATTTAAAAAACTAATTAGGTTGAAATCCTAATTTCCAAATTTGGGTCTCAAACCCTAATTCTCTCTATCTCTCTCATTTTCAACTCTAACAATTTCTCTCTTCTCCTCACCTGAAACCACACCACCACCACGGTTGCACCAAACAAAACTCAACACTTCCACCGCCGGCCCCCCACTCCCCCAACATTGTGTCCCCTTCACTCCCCCACACTGCCGCCACCCCTTCCCTTACCCCTCGCCCCTGAAATCCTTCTCAGCCGCGACGTAGTCGGCACCATCACCGCCCCCAACGGATCTTGATCTGACACCTCTCACTTTCGTACACCACCGACGACCAATCAACCACCATCATCCCCGCAATCAACAACCAGCATGCTTATGGCCTTCCATCAACCAGAGCTTTGCGTTCTGTTTCTTTTTTTCTTTTGTAATTGTAATTATTTTACTTAATTATTTAACTCAAATCTTGTGGTGTGAACATTATAAATATTGTAGGCTCATACACATTGCCTCCAATTTCAGTGCATTGACCGGCGTTGGTGTTGTGTATGGCACCGACGGTAGCGGCATGGGTGGGTACGTGGACGTGTGATTTTGGTATTTGGGTTGTAGGTGATGCTAGTGGTTAGTCGACCGTGGTGGGTCTATTTGAGGTTGTGGTGGGTCATCTGGTGGCGGTGGGTCAATGGAAGGCGTTAGTGGTAGCGGCCGCCATGGTGTTGTTGGTTAGTTTGACGCAAAGAAAATGGAAGTGATTGCTAAATTGTGATGTTCCAAGTGATTGGGGTTAGAAAGTTGTGACAAATACAACAGAGAGCGGAAAAAAGGGAAAACAGAGAGGAAATATTGGTGCGGTGGTGGTGTTCAAGTGATTGGAGTTGAAAACAAAAACAGAGAGAGGATATCACTTTTACAGGAAAATAGAGAGGATAGATTGGTGCGGTGGTGGTGTTCAGGTGATTGGAGTTGAAAACAAAAATAGAGAGAGGATATCACTTTTACTTACCGGCAATATGGTGATTTTAACCCTTCTGTTATGTATTTATGTATTCCGTTAAGTCAAAGGATATGAGTGCCTATTTTTCAAATTTATGGACACGTGTGTAATTACACATAAACCTCAGGGACATAGGTGTAATTAAACCTAAAATAAATGATTGTGGAGCTCTCCATATTTTTTTGTATAAATGGACAAAATTATCACAAGATTGGTTTATTGCTTCCTGTTGATGGACAAACACCAAGGTTTGCCTAGTTACGCGCACGCGTGCACACACACACACACTTATACTTGACACTGAAAATGAGATTCCAAATTGTGTATACACTCTGAATCAACATGACAAAAATAAAAAAGTAGATTGGGCAATCATGTATGGATTACTACAAATGTTGGATGAATATAATTTACTTCTAAAGTTCTTAGGATGATGAGAGGGAGGGTTAAAGGTTTTCAATATGTTCTTGTGCGCATCAAGTTAATTGGAACAAGATAACGTGATGGACGACAATTAAATCTTCCAACGGCTTCTAAGGTTACTGCACTTATCATTGGAGATGCCAATCTTACAAGAACCGAGATGTGATTATCAAATATAAAGGTGTGGGATTTAGAAGAATTACTAAATTGCATCCAGGTTTTATGGTTGTGCAATATCCAATCCTTTTCGCATATGTTCAACATGATTTTCCAATAAATATACGGTGAAATACAACTCCTAATGGTAAATCGATAAAGAAACATCAATTTGTTAGTATGCGGGAGTATTATGCTTATAGCTTCAGAGTAGCGGCGGTGAAGTTGGAATAATACTTTGAGGGAGACTGTCTGATTGATGCATTCACGTGAATTGAGGAGAGTAATTTGTTTGGGTAAATGAACCAAAAGCGTCTCAAGACAGAGTTGTATAAAGGGCTTAGGGATGTCGTTGGCGGTGAAATAACTCCCGCATCTACAGGACGAAGATTTGTTTTACCATTCAGTTTTACTAGTGTGCCAAGACATATGGATTAGAACTATCAGGGTGCCCTGGCTATCTGTAGATGGGATGGCCATCCACACAAACATACTTTTGAAACTTTCGAATGCAATGCCATAGCATAAACTTCAACAAAGACAACCGGTGCAATGTTTAATTCTGTCAAACAATATTTTCTCCTTCTAACAAAATGGATTTGGCGTCGTCCGGTTCTGAGCAAGTGATGAAATAGTTTGAAATACCATCACAACTTGGCCAAGTACACACACTGCTTTCGCCAACAATGAACAAGAACCTTTTTCATGGTTAACTTGTGATGCTATCAGCACAGATGGTGTGCTTCAGTGGACGAAGAAGCTTCTATTAAACGGCTTTAATGGGCTATTCTATGAACCCCAAAAATTTGAAAGAAAAGTCATTTTTCTTAACTTACGAGTTATAGAAAGATGACCACAACTTTCTTATGACAGCTAATGATTGCTATATACTTCTAGTGACATTTATTTTAGTGACTCTTACAAGTGCTAATAAAAATCATTGCTAAAAATATATAATTACTATTACTTGTCACTATATAAAGAGTTCTAAATATCTTTTACAACCAAGTAGTGGCGAAAAACTATCCAATGATGAGAAGAACAAAAATGAATCAAAAGCGTAATTATGAAATTATCCAAACATAATATCAAACTTGGCCAGAAGAGCGTAAGTTTAGAGAATGTTGATGACAGAGGAAAAAACAGTACTTTGACTATTTAGTAACCGCATTCAAATCTGGCTCATTACCCTTTTTTAAAATCCTTGAGTTAATTTGGTTCATGTTTTTATTTGTAAAACACCATATAACCCCAAAAACCTATCCTTCGATACTTCGTCGTTGATTAAAAAAAAGGAAAGAAAAAAAAAGGTGAACATGACAAGTTTTACATCTGAGCTTAAGGTGGTATAGTTCGTTGAATTGTTATAGATTTCATTTTGAATAGCAATAAGTTGGTATCATAGGCTCGCTTACATGTAACGTGCTACATCTGCCTCTCTGGACCCAAAAAGCCAATCACCTCTATGTGCGCATGGTATAGGTTTTTTACTTAGCAAAAAAACAAAAGGTGAAAACTAACTATTAACCCCATGTTATATACGCAATGTGCAATTTTTCTTCCTTTACTTAAAATTTAAGCGCTAAACCCGTCACACGTGCGAAAATTGGGCACCTTAGACTGATCTATTATGAATTGCGTGAAATGACCAAAATATCCTGATGACCTTACTCTATTTTAACTTAATACCATTCTTCCAACTCTTTTCTCTTCCCTCTCTCACTTTACCCCGATTAATGTCTCCGACCTCGCCTGCCAACCATCTACCACTACAAACACAACCACACACCAAATGGACAAACATGCCATATCCATCCACAAACACAACCACACACATAAGGGTTCCCCTCCCCACCCCGCTTACTCATCATCGCACGCTTACACAAACACACACATCGCTTTCACACACAAACTAACTCACACTGAATTCAACACAAACAGACTGAACACATACAATGAACATACGAGCACATACCTCGCCACCACGGTTTCCCCTCCCCCGTCACACAAACTCACACATACAGCTTTAACACACGACGATACACACATACTGCACGCACATCGGTATCAGAAACACACAGATACACACACTGCAAGCACACACACAAACGCCGTAGGCACACAAGCACGTTGTGTGTAGAGTTTTGTGTGTGCGTGCGCATGCAAAGCTGCGGGTATGTGCGGAGTTAGAATTAGGGGGTGTGGGGACTAGGCTGAAGGGTGGGGGTGCACATTTAAGAGGGGGAAGGAGGGGGGTTGGTAAGGGGTGATGAAGAGGTAGAAGAAAGGCGAAATTGTTATTTAAAAAAAACAAAAGTCAATGCATGTGTTGACGACACGTCATTAAAATAGATGTTTTTCGACAAAGGTGCCAAACTTTCCTAAGTGTGGTAGTGTTTAGTGCTTAAATTTAATGTAGAGAGGGATTATTAAGTTAGTTTCCCCAAAATACTTCTCCCTTCTCCTTTATCAAAATGATTTGTCCGAGCTTTAAGCATATTATAGAACATGCCATAGTGTCATGGGCTGCCCCTTGCACCCACCTAGCACCGCGCCCCTGCGCCCACCCAGCATAGCACCCCCGCGCCCATGCGCCCTTTCAACACGCGCCCATGCGCCCTCGCAAGTTCTTCAAGTCTTGCGCCCATGCGCCTGTCAAGCACAGCGCCCGCGCCCCCAACTCTAGTGCCCATGCGCCCAACCGTGAAGATCTGAAGATTCAGGTGTGCATTTTTGCTCAATTTTGTTGGAGATCACCCTTGTATATATTTAAGTTTCCCTATAAGATTTCAAGTCATTCCGAGTTGTATTTCTCCAAAAATGGGCACTATGACTCCTCGCACATAGTGACGTCTACTACTATCACTTAGGAAATCCTCTTAGTGGTACTATATGGAAGGTCATTTTACTTAGTGCCAGACACCCATACCCGATTGTCCCTAGCTTTGTTTTAGCTTGCCTGTCTAGCTAGATTGCACACTGTGGATGCAAACAAAGCCTTTTGGTAAGTTGTAATGATTCTATTGAAGTAATGAGAATATTTGTGACGGTTTTGCCCATGTGTTGAAATTTACTCTTTGTGCACTGTTTTATGCAATGTTGATGCACTGCTTACTCTAAATTGTTGGGATTGGTTGGTGGACTCGTCTTGTAATGGGCAAGTCGAGTGCCGCACACGGTTTCCTTTATGCCATCAAGGGCCACCGTGTGTCAAGTGGAAAGAGTCGCGATTGCCCAAGGGATCGTGGCTTCCGTCAAGAAAATACTGTGGAATAGTTTGTTGAGAAAAACTGTGGCCAACTCGAATGAGAGAATCGATGCTTTAGAAGCACAGATACGGGACATCTTCAAGAGAGAAAACAGGATGCTCCAGGCATCCTGAAGCAATTCTCCATTCGCCTTGACGCGTTGGAAGTGAATCTTGAAGCCACTGATAATGCCCGATATGCTGAGAACATGGAGTGGGAGGGCAGGTTTCAGGAGCTTCAGGATCGAGTGGAACACCATGCACGACATGTTAAAGGTATAGACTGGGAGTCTAAATTTCAAGAGCTCCAAGATCGAGTGGAGCTTCTTAGTCTTGCAGTGGTTAACACACCCATAGGGGGTGCGAAGCACTCATCGAGGCCCCAAGTGCCAGAACCCAAGAGTTAAGGGGAGCCCGTGACGCCAAGGAATTAGAAAACTTCTTTTTCGATATAGAACAATACTTTCGAGCCATCAGAGTAGACTCGGAAGCAACGAAGGTGTCGATGGCTGCCATGTACTTGGTTGGAGATGCCAAGTTATGGTGGCGGAAGAAGTACGCAGAGATCGAAGATGGGTCTTGCGTCATAAACACATGGGATATACTAACGCAAGCTAAAGAGCCAGTTTTTCTCAGAGAACACCGCATTCAAAGTGAGGAAAGCGTTGTTGGAATGCAAGCACACAGGATCGGTCGGGGAGTATTGCCAGGCATTTTTTGCCTTGATGTTGGACATCAGCGACATGTTCGCAGTCATCAGACTCTTCTTCTTCATGGAAGGGTTAAAACCATGGGCTCACACCGAGCTTAATAGACGTCGGGTGAACAACCTTAACGAAGCCATCATCGCTGCCGAGAGCATTTCAGATTACAACTCTGAGCCACAGAGACCCCTTCAGAGAGGAAATCCAAGCAGAAGTAATGGTGACAAGAAGCCAGGGATCAAGTGCCAAACCAAAGTTGGGGCAGTAAAAGCAATTGGGCGTCAAACTCTTCCACCCAACAGAAGAGTGGAGTTGGGTTCAAAGCCAAGCCTGACGCTAGCACCAGCGGAGAAGTAAAGAAACCTCCTTTCAGGAGTTTCTTGTGCCAAGGGTCGCACGTGATCGCTAACTGTCCGCAGCGACAAATGATGAATGCCTTCTTCGACAACATTGGGCGGGTGCAACGTGGGGAATAATCTGGCTCTCAATCAAGGCATCCACCAACAGAAAAGCAAACAGATGCACAAGATTATGAAGAGGAAGATGTCGTCGGGGCCTTTCCTCAGTGGTGTAATGCTATGACAACGCAGGTTGGGAACCCCGAAGAGTGCTTGACTAGGGAAAAGCCTAAAGACATGCCGCCAAAGAAAAAGGGTGATATACCAGGGAAAGGCTTGATGTATGTGGGCATCAAGGTCAACGGGAAGGCCATCAGGGCCAAGATTGAGTCTAACGCTAGAAAAAGGGTGCGGACGGGTGAAGGCTATCAACTCTGCCGCACAGCCAGTAGCGGGGATAACGAGATCTATTTTAATCAAGATTGGCCCATACGAAGGAATGACCAACTTTTCGGTAGTCATAATGATGACTTTAAGCCGATCCTTGGGTTGGTGTTTCTGCGTGACACGAAGACCACGGTGATGACATGCACCAACTCTCTGGCCATGCTTGGAAATAAACTGTGCGTCATCCTGACTATATCTCCTAGGGTGGGAGAGCGTTATATCTCAACCCTCCAGTTGAAAAAGGGATTAAAACGGGACAAAATAACCTACCTTGCCATGCTACAGTGGGACGAGATTGAAGAAGTATCGGGACCATTACCCAAAGAAGCTAAAGTGATATTAAACGACTTTGAAGGTGTGATGCCTATGAATTGTCAAAGAAATTGCTACCTAGAAGGGCAATTGACCGTGAGATCAAGCTCGTGCCAAGCACGAAGCCACCCGCCCGAGCTCTGTATCGGATGTCACAGCCAGAACTTGTTGAACTCAGAAAACAATTAACGAAGTTGCTAGGCGCGGGTTTGATCACTCTAGCGAAGTCGCCTTACGGTGCACCAGTCCTCTTCCAGAAGAAACATGATGGTTCCTTGCGAATATGTGTAGACTACAGGGTGCTAAACAAGGTGACTATTCGGAACAAGTATCCTATTCCTTTAGTCGCCGATTGTTTTGATCAGCTTAGTAGGGCGAGAGTGTTTACCAAGTTGGACTTGAAGTCTGGGTATTGGTAGGTCCGAATTGCTGAAGGTGACGAGGTGAAGACAACTTATGTCACCAGATACAGTGCGTATGAGTTCCTGGTCATGCCGTTTGGCTTGACCAACACCCCGGCTACATTTTGTACCTTGATGAATCAGGTTTTGCAGGACTACATTGACGATTTTGTAGTGGTGTATCTCGATGATATTGTGATCTATAGTTCCAGCTTGGACGAGCATCTGAAGCACTTGAAGAAGTTGTTTACCCGACTGAGCGAGCACGAGCTATACGTGAAGCTGTCGAAATGCACTTTTGCCTAGACCAAGATTAAATTCTTGGGCCATAAGATAGAATAGGGTCAGATAAGGATGGACGCAGCTAAAGTTCAAGTGATACAGGAGTGGCAGCCGCCAACTAATGTTTCAGAACTGAGATCTTTCCTTGGATTGACCAACTATTATAGGAAATTTGTCTGAGATTATTCGAGAATGGCCCATCCCCTAACCGAACTTCTAAAGAAGACCAAAGTTTGGGAATGGTCCAAGGAGTGTCAATCAGCCTTCTTGGCCATGAAGCGGGCTATGTCTGAAGATCCGGTACCTGCTCTCCCCGATGTATCGAAGTCCTTTGAAGTTCATACAGATGCTTCTGACTTTGCACTATGAGGGTTTCTAATGCAAGAATGCCACCCAGTTATGAGAGTAGGAAGCTTAACGAAGCAGAACGTCGCTACACCACTCATGAGAAAGAGTTGCCCGCGGTAGTGCGTTGTCTCAGAGCTTGGAGGCACTACCTGCTTGGTTCTAGCTTCATAGTGCGGACAGACAACACTGCAATGAGCCACTTCTTGAGTCAATCTAAGCTCACCTTGAAACAAGCCAGGTGGCAGGAACTTTTGGCAGATTTTAACTTCATGCTCGAGTACAGGGCAGGCACAACCAGCAGCATAGCAGACGCCCTCAGGAGAGCCTAACTAGATCAGGAAACATTGATGGCCATGAATGTTATTGTTAGAGCAGACAGCCGAGTTGCCATCAACATCGAAAAGAAGATCAGGAAGGCCCTTACCAGGGACCCGATTGCCCAACAACTGCTGAAACTGATCGAGAGCGGTAAAACTCGACAGTTTTGGCAAGAAGATGGTTTGCTGATGACCAAAGGAAGACGGGTATACATCCCCAGAGTCGATGATCTGAGACGAACATTGATTCGAGAATGTCATGACACCCTTTGGGCAAACCATGCCGGAGGAGAAAGAACATTAGCTCTCCTTAAACAAGGTTACTACTGGCCCCAAATGGGGGATAAAGTGTAGGAGTATGTGAAGACATGCCTTACTTGTCAGCAAGACAAGATAGAGTGTAAGAAGAAAGCAGGGTTACTACATTCGCTATCGGTTCCCAAGAGACCGTGGGAGAGTGTGTCATTGGATTTCATCACTGGTCTGCCGAAGGTTGAAGACTTAGGCACAATCCTTGTTGTCGTTGATCGGTTCAGCAAGTATGCGAGCTTTATCTCAACACCCAAGTATTGCTCAGCCGAAGACACAGGGCAACTTTTCTTTAAGTATGTGGTGAAGTATTGGGGCATGCCTCAAGACATTGTCAGTGATCGAGACTCCGCTTCACTGGAAACTTTTGGACTGAACTCTTTAAGTTATTCGGATCCCACCTTTCAATGAGTTCAAGTTATCATCCAGAATCAGACGGTCAGACGGAGCGGTTCAATTCCATGTTAGAAGAATACCTCCGCCATTTTGTCAATGCAACACAGAAAAATTGGGTCAAGCTACTGGATGTTGCCCAGCTGTGTTTCAACTCACGCAAAAGCTCTTCGACAGGGAAGAGTGCTTTTGAGATTGTGAATGGACAACAACCATTACTACCCCACACAGTAAACGTCCCCAATGCAAGAAAATCTCCAAGGGCCATAAGCTTCAGCGAAGAATGGAGGCAGAATATAGATCTAGCTCACCCCTACCTTGAGAAAGCAGCCAGAAGAATGAAGAAACACGCTGACAAGAATAAGATATCTCAAGAGTTTAATGTGGGCAACAAAGTTATGATTAAGCTACTGCCACAAGATTGCAAATTCCTAAGGGGTAGAGACTCTTGTCTTCTACAGAAATATGAGAGACCCCTGACTATAGTGAAGAAGATAGGCAAGATGGCTTACAAAGTTGATTCGCCTCATTGGTGGAGCCACCAGCTCCATCCTATCTTTCACGTCAGCGTGTTGAAGCCATTTTATGAAGACATAGCAGACCCCTCCAGGGGCCAAATCAGGAGACAAGGACTCAAACCCAAAGCGGCAGGAAAGCGAGTTGTCGAAGCTATTTTGAATGATAGAGTGATTACAGCATCCCGCAAGCGCCATCAGGAGTACCTAGTCAAGTGGCAGGGATATATGGAAGAAGAGAACACTTGGGAATGAGCAGCAGAAGTTGACGAGGGCGTCAACAGCTCTAGTGGGGGAGAATGTCACGGGCTGCCCCTTGCACCCGCCTAGCACTGTGCCCACCAAGCACAGCGCCTATGTACCCTTCCAACACGTGCCCATGCACCCTCACAAGTTCTTCAAGTCTTGCGCCCATGCGCCTGTCAAGCACAGCCCCCGCCCGCCCAACTGCAGTGCCCGTGCATGCCAAAAGCCAACAGTGAAGATTTGAAGATCCAGGCGTGCGTTTTTTCTCAATTTTGGTGGAGATCTCCCTTGTATATATTTAAGTTTCCCTGTAAAATTTCAAGTCATTCCGAGTTGTATTTCTCTAAAACGGGGTACTATGACTCTTCGCACATAGTGACGTTTACTACTGTCACTTAGGAAAATCCTCTTAGTGGTACTATATGGGAGGTCATGTTACTTAGTGCCAGACACCCATACCCGAGAGTCCCTTGCTTTATTTTAGCTTGCCTGTCCAGCTAGATTGCACACTGTGGATACAAACAGATTCTTTTGTAAGTTGTAATGATGCTATTGAAGTAATGAGAATATTTGTGACCGTTTTGCCCTTGTGTTGAAATTTACTCTTTGTGCACTATTTTATGCAATGTTGATGCACTGCTTGCTCTAAATTGTTTAGATTAGTTGGCGGACCCGTCTTGTAAGCGGCAAATCGAGTGCCACACGGTTTTCTTTCTGCCATCAAGGGCCACCGTGTGTCACATAGTTATGATAACTTTCGTTTGTCTTAGATATTCTATACTTTCTTCTTGCTTAGAAAAAGAGCGTGCATATGGGTTCTCTAAAAAGTTTTAGCAATGGTAGTGTTCTTTTCCATGTTTAGTAACTTTTGTCGCTAGACATTGTATCCATTTATTACGGGAGTTCGTGATTCTTGGTGGCATACACGGTATCATGGAAAGTAGTCAGGTATGCAGTGTAACACCTCGAACCCTAATATATTTCTACAGGTTCATTTAAAATTTTTAGCGACAATATTTTTTTCTTAGCATCGATATACTTTTAGCGACAATAAATTTTTTCTTTAATAGCGGTGAACTTAATAGCGACATTTTATCAAATGAGATGGCATAATAACTTGCTGATAATTTTATTAATGCATAAATTATCATAAAGGTTTATTATCGAACCATTTTTGTAACAATAAGTTCGGGTAAGAAGATTTAGCCACAAATGAATGAGTAAGGTTTTCATTTTCTAACTAGGTTTCTTATATATATACACATATATATATATATATACACACACACACACATATATATATATATATATATATATATATAGCAGCCACCCTTTAGGCCGCTAGACCCATTTCGAGAGAGAGATAGAGAGATTCTAGGAGAGAGAAAGGGAAGAGATCAATAGACTTCTTTGGGCGATCGGAGTTTGGTTTTCCGATAAGGATTTTGTTTCCGAGCCTTACTCATCATTTTGAATCCATATGCGTTTAATCTTAATTGTTTTGCAAATTTTATTGAAGTATTGTTTTATATATTTTTCTGAAAATATTTAGATTTTGCCAATGAAACCTAACTTGAACCTCAACCAATTGTTTGGATTCTTTGTTTATTTCATTGATTCGATTATCGTAAAATATTTTGAATTCTATTTATTGCTTATCAATATTGACATGAGTTAGTAATCTGAGAGTTATAAGGATGGTCTGTATTGCTGGAATTATAAGGATGGTATGTAGGTTGGGTTAAACTAGTTCCTAAATGGACTAGTCAGTGTACATATACATATATAAAGCGTATCGAGCAGTGTCGGGGTGACTTTGCTATAGTGTACTGCTCATGTGTCAATGTTTCGTGTTTCCGTTTTATTGCACTTGAAGTGTTTTGAAATGTTTATTGATTTAAGGGATTGAGTTAATACTCATTCCTGTGTTTATATTGAAATGTTGTGATTTTATTTGAAAATCCTTTTAAAGTTATTCTTTGATTGTATATAGAAAATAATTTGAACCGCTCTGTTTTTTCGTTTTAAAAGTTGTTATTTGGCTTGAATGTAAAATCGTCCGAATCGTTTTTGATTTTTTTAAATCTTTGATCGACCATACTAGGCTTTCAAAAGTTCATTTTCCTTTGACTTCCTTTCCGCAAGTGATAAGCAGCTTTAAGTTGCCTGAATAAGGATTAGAGCCGAGCGAGTGAAAGAAAAGGAATTAAATTTTGGTATTGATCGTTAGAACACCTGTGCCGATAAATGATGATTATTTTAAAATTTTAGACTCATTTTGATGTATCATTTATGACAGTCTACTGAGAGTATTGTTTGATTAAAGGTTTAATTGCTCTGACGATCATTATTCATTTGGTTATGAGGTTATCATTGTCTAAGTGTCATCGATCGATTGAGTGTTAACGTTCCAAAAATTTCGAGATGTTACATGCAGTTCATTGCAAGACAACAAAAATTATATGAAGATTTATATTGCATTAGGTGAGTGACACGAGGTTGCGGAACAAGCCCATATTATTATGTTTAGTTATAAACCCGCAACAAAATATTGTCCTCAAATGACAAGTAATAATGTTATAATACAAAAATCAAATTTTTTGCTTTGTATTTATACAAACAGACATTTTAAGTTGCTCAAGTTTGTATGCATTCCATGGATGGGAAAACAAAAAAAACAAACAAAAAACCGACGTCGCATATCAGGTGATACAAGAACTAAAATAGCCATGACTATACGTGTTAGCAATAGAGCTAACTTAAATTAAGCTTTAAGTGAAATACTAGAGAAAGATTATTTTACTTAGCAATGAGCTAACTTAGACTAAGCTTTACGTTAAAATACTAGAGAAAAACTGAATTACTTTTTAGTGAGACTTTCGGCAACTGGCATTTAACGCGCGCAAATAGTTATAATATGGGTTTGACCCTGGTTCTAAACATGAATATTCAGATGATGTGGTTCAACATGAACGATTTGTTATAAAACTGCTTATCGTCATTATATTGCTGCTATATATTAACATGCTAATGGCTTTTTGTATGAGATGACAAACAACTATCAACTTATGCATATTTACATATTGCTCAGGGCAAAAAGAGTGCCACAACTCTAGATTCAGCCCTTGCCTCTTTCGCTCGTGGATCTAGGTATGAGTACAGTGCACAGCATGAGTGGTTTGATCACGTAGAGGTTGTTGTGCCCTTTGTCCTAAAATGATGTGGTCCTTAGCTTTCTTCTCCTCCTAAACTATTTTCTTCAGCTGCTTTTTGTGCTGTATGTCATCATTCTTATGGGATGAGAATGTGATCATGTTTTATCTATTCCCCTTTTCTTGGTTAAACCTTGACGTGTTCTACACCTCAGTGGATTGATTGAATTACTTTCCCTTTCTTATGGTCTAAATTTCTATCTTCAATTTAAAAAATGTAACTTTGTTATAAACTTGAGATGCTAATTCTAATAATTAAAAAGAAATAAAAGAAATGACATTTAATGTCAATTTTTAATCATTTGAGTTTCATCATATGCTACTCCCTCCGTCTCACATAAATTGATTCTTTTTGTTAGACGCAGATTAAGGATTTATGTCAATTATTGAGTGTTTCTCATTCTACTCAAAGGATGGGAAGAATGCGAGCTAGGAGAGAGAAAATGAATTAGTGCAATGTTAAATGTGGAGAGAGAAAATAATAAAAAAGTATAAGAAAGTAGGTCAAAAGAAAGAAAAAATGTTATAGGAAATTAAATGTTGAGAGAGAAATAGAATAAAAAAGAGAAAAAGAATAAATATATATAAAAAATTAATTTAAAAAGTAAACGATTTTTATGGGATAACTCTTTACGAGGGACGGAAGACAGAGATAGTGTTTTAGATAGGGCTGTATACGAACCGAGTTCGAGCCGAACATGGGTGTGTTCGAACTCGGTTCGTATATTTTCAGGAGTGTTTGAGCTCAGCTCGTGTTCGTTTAGGAGTCAGACATGGGTGTTTGAACTCGGCTCGAGTTCGTCAATGCACAACTTCGGCTTGACTCGGCTCGACTCGGCTCGTTCGTCTAAAAAGACAAAGTGAATCAACGATCGAAAAAATGGTTGAAGAAACGACCGGAGAAGAAGATGAAGACAAATTACTGGATCTTCACAAATATCAAAGATTTGGAGTCGTAAGATATCCTAGATCTGATGCAGATCTGATCGGGTTGGTGCTAGATCTGTGTGGAGGAGCTGCTGCGTTTGTGGGCCTGTGGCCTGACTTGGCGGAGGTCTAGCCGGCGATGCGGGTGATGATTTGTCCGGCGGTGTGCTTGTGTGATAAGAGAGAGAGAGAGAGAGAGCAGAGAGCAGAGGGTCTTTAATGACTCTTTGAGTGTCTGAGAGAAGGACGTGGCGTGGGGGTGGTCTAGCCCGCAGTGTGGGCGGTGGTCTAGCCGGTGGTGTTCTTGTGTGATGAGAGAGAGGGGGCAGAGGGTGTTTGACTGTTTGATTACCTAAGAAAAGGAGGCGGTGGTCTGGCCGAGGCATGGGGTGTGGTATGGCCGGCGGCATGGGGTGTGGTCTGGCTGGAGATATACTAATGGAGCACGGGTGTTGACTATTGTCTCTTTGATGAGAAAGGAAATGAATTTGGTGAATGGTGATAGAGAGCCAGAGAGGATAAGTGATCCACATGCTTCCACGTCCCACAGCACACGTCCCAATAGAAGATATTTTGTGTAGGTCTTAATATACTGCATTTTTTAATGAGTATAAACGAACCGATGTTCGTTTATAATACTCGGCTCGTTGAATAAATGAGCCCTGTTGTTCATGAACATTAATAAACAAATATCATTATGTTCAAGCTGAGCCCTAAAATTGTGTTCGTGTTCGGTTCACCTATTACATGAACGAGTTTTAAAAAGAACGAACATCGAGCTGTTCGTGAACAGCTCAGTTTATTTACAGCCCTAGTTTCAGAGTACCACTCTTTATTATGGAGTATTTGAGTTTAACCTTTGTTGCAAAGCTATTTAATATATACTAGCCCAATAACCCAAGTCAAGCTCGGGCCGATTTATGAAATACAGTATACCATAAGTTCTTAAAGAGTGTATTAATATGTATCACATATCGCGAGACAAAATAGGACAATAACATTATTTAAAAAATATCTTATTTGGTTATAAAAAATAAATACTTATATAGTGGAGTCGCTAGATACTTGCCTTATTTAAGTTTTTACTTTAAGTTGTCAATTTTTTCAAATGAATATTGGCTTAGCAATTATAGTAATAAAATAGTCATGTTAATGCTATATAGAGCTAAATAATGAACATTATCGTGGTTGAAATTAAAAAGTTGTGAGGTTATGACGTTCCCCTTTTGAATTATAGATATTACATATGAGTATAATTCTTTAATTTCAAAAGTTTTGAGGTGTTACATGTTTTTCGAATAATTTTTTATTTATATCTTTTTTTATTTTTTGTGAAACGCATGTGTGAGGACATTCAACTGGCAAAAATGTGTCCTTTTATTTATTTTTAGTGCTTTTGAGGTATTAATAGTCCAAAATAATATCTGATCGGTAAGTCCATTGATAAAGTTGATTTTGCTTTCCACGTATTATAAGTCTACAATTTGTCATAAAATTATAGTTCTTACATCTAATAAATGCCTTTAATAGTATTTTTATAAATACTTATTTAATCAGAATATAATGTACCTTTTGTGTACCAACTTTTATCGGGTTATTCTTGTTAACTATATTAAACTTGTAAAATTCAACAAATATCCTTTTGTTAAATTAATGGTTACAAGGTGGAGATTAAATAGTTCATATAATTGTTATTTAATACTCACATCAATTATCACTCATAGTTATAATCAACTCTATTATAATCATAATTAAGTTTCAAAGCTCATAATTAGTCTAATATTCACTAATTCGTCTTGTTATTCATCTAAATTTAATTAACTATAAAAATAATATATTTCATATTGAGTCCTATTAGAAAAAAACTGTCAGTGTATATTTGATTACAATAAGTTTTGTAAAATTACTTAAAACAAATTCACTACTCAAATATATTAAAAATAAATTTGACAGAATGACCACATAATTAATATCTAATATTTTTATAATGTGTGTATGTGTGTGTGTTTCTTGTAAGATGCTGTCCATACCCTATTCTGGTCGCACCCCAGGACCCGCTAAAGGATCCACTTTGCACGACACATCACCCAGTTAGCGGTCAACTTTTCAACGCTCAAGAGCCGGTCAAAGCAATGCATGTCCAAGTCACGTGAACTGCTCGTGAAGCGACCTCGGCGTTCCTTCGACCTTGGGGGTCGGCCATCCCAAGGGGTCGGCCACCTGCCTTGACGATCGACGACCGACGACCGTCGTTCGCAACCTCGCTCCGCCTTGGTCGTGATGACCGTCGCCCGCGGCCACGCTCCGCCATAATCACGACGACCGTCGCTCGCGGCCGCGCTCCGCCATAGTCACGACGACCGTCGCTCTCGGCCGTGCTCCGTCGTCGCGATGACCGTCACTCGTAGTCACGACGACCGTCGCTTGTGGCCACTCTGTCGCCATGACGACCGTCGCTCACAGTCGTGCGCCATCCACGCAACGACCCCTGACGCTCTCTGTCACATTACAATACCCCGGCACCAGGTAAGGACTCGCGACAGTTGTCACAGCGCCCATGCGCCACAATTAATGTCTCGTGCTGTAGGCATCGCGCCTATGCGCCACAATCATGTTATATGCTTACAGGATAGGCGACTCCTCCAGGACACTATCTCCGCCAGGGTGCCTGCGTGACTGGCCTACGTGCTCTGGCACTGCGGGCTCGCGTCGGCACCCCTAAGGACTATGACCCCCGGGTCACTCCGAGATGGGAGCAGGTCTTCGGAAGGGCATCTTGCCTAGTCCACCTGGCAGCTGGGCGTCGGGTCTTCCCCACCGCTGCCAAGCCTGTGGGATTCAGTAAGGGCTTGGACTGGAGGCTGGGGCAACGGGCTACTCTGACCATGCTACCGCGGCATGATCAGTCTCCTCAGACAGGCAGAGAGATGTCGGAAGGGCAGGGCAACACGAACTTAGGGACCGGCAGTCCCAACGGAGGATCAGTGCTTTGGCCCCCCTGGCGACGTGTCGTTCCCAGGGGGTGACACATGTCAACTTATGACACATGCACGTTTTTGCCTATAAATAGTGGACTTTGGAGCTTTTTCAAGCATCTTTCTCTCATTTGAACTTTTCACTTTCTCTCTCTAAAAGACTTTCTCTCTGGAATTCTAGTGAGAGAAACACACTTGGACTCCCGTCTCCGGATCCTTGACGCTGCACCCTTTTCACGGACTGTAGACTGTTGGTCCTGTTCATCATCGCCCTGCCTGCGCGGCGCTGCCAGCCCTCACGACCTGTCTGGGGAGCCTTGCTCTCTGCCCTTACACCGTCCTTGCTGTCTCCCGCGTTGCCTACCTGGAAGCTGACTCAGACTGCATCCTTTGTGGCACCTCCACGTAGCACCGAACCATTTTCCGCATCATCATTTTGGCGACTCCGTTGGGGAGGTGAGCATCGTGTTGCAGTCTACATATCTTCCAGACTCAGGCACCATGCATGTGCAGCGGAGGGCTACGAGGACTACCAACAGTGCAGTTCATTCCTTGCCTGACACACTCACGCAACCATGCCTCACCAACGTATGGCTACCAGAACTACCGGTCACATCCTCTACCCAGCCATCCAAGAGGCCGTCATTTCCAGACTTGGAGAATATTCAAGCTAACATTGTTCTACTGGCACCACCCTTGGTGCTATGTCTCACTTCATTGGGGGCTACTCCCCTTGCTACCCCAAGCAAGCTGAGCTCCCTACCCCTTCTGCATGCCTCTCATTGTAGCGACTTGATACGTGGTGCACGGGGTGGCTCGAGCCACGCTACTATGTCTCAACTCCGTCAGCCAACATCCCCCTCGGGCAGTATGACCTCACGGGCATGCATGCAACACATCTTGCCAACCCACCCGTGCCTCGGTCACTCAGTCGATCGTCGATGCCGACCCACCGCCGAGCTCCACTCTCCGTCTTCGACACTTAGAAAAATTTCTTCGTTTTTCGCGGTCGAGTCATCACCCCCGCAATTTCACTCGGCGCCCTCCCCTCTCTTCGACACTTAGAAAAATTTCTTCATTTTTCGCGGTCGAGTCATCACCCCCGTGACTTCACTCGGTGCCTTCCCCTCTCTTCGACACTTAGAAAAATTTCTTCGTTTTTCGCGGTCGGGTCATCACCCCCGTGACTTCACTCGGCGCCCTCCCCTCTCTTCGACACTTAGAAAAATTTCTTCGTTTTTCGTGGTCGGGTCATCACCCCCGGACTTCGCTCGGCACCCTCCCCTCTCTTCGACACTTAGAAAAATTTCTTCATTTTTCGCGGTCGGGTCATCACCCCCGCGACTTCACTCGGCGCCCTCCCCTCTCTTCGACACTTAGAAAAATTTCTTCGTTTTTTGCGGTCGAGTCATCACCCCCGCAACTTCACTCGTCGCCCTTGTCACTCTTCAACACTTAGAAACATTTCTTCATTTTTCGCGGTCGGGTCATCACCCTCGTTCTACACTTAGAAAAATTTTCACAAAAAATTTTCACCCTCCGGTGCTCTCTCCAACACTTAGAAAATTTTCGTGGAAAATTTTCATCAATCCCCAACCTCCCTCTTTCTCTCCCTTTCACCTCAAAATTATTTCTTCCTCCAAAATTTACATCCCCTCTCATGCTCCTTTTATAAGCTCCACAAAAAAAAAAAATTGCATTGCATTTTTTTATTTCCAAAATCAAAAAGCAGCCCAGATGGGCAGAACCCGACCGCGAGGGCCCCAACCCGCGCCTGCCCAGCCCCGTTTCCCCTTTTTTCACTCAGTTCCAAACGGTCAACCCGCCCCACCTGAACCGACCCGTACCCGACCCGGATGCCAGAACCCTAATCTCTTCTCCATCTTCCTCCATGCGCCGCGCCTGCTTCGCGCCGCCGCTGACCCTTCGGCCTCCCCATCTCGGCCTTCGCCTGCCGGCGGCAGACCCTTCCCGGCGTCGCCACTACTCCCGCCGACCACCTCTCCCCTTCGGCTCTCTCCCTCTGCTCTCCCCCCGACCCCTCGTGCCCCACGGCGCCATGGCCGCCGCCGACCCCTCTTTCCCTTCTATGCTTCGGCTCTTCTTCCCGCAACCCACCTAGCTGACCCCACTACTCCCCCGACCCCCCCACCCCACCGACCCCCCCCTCGGCCCCTCATCTCTCTCCCTCTTCCCCTCCCGTAAGCCCGCGTTGCGCGGCCGAAGGCACTGCGCCGCCGACCCCTTTCTTGTTTCATCCCCACCCCGCCGACCCCCCCCTCGGCCCCTTGGCCGACCCCCCCCCCCCCCCGGCCTCTCTCTCTCCCTCTTCCCCGACCCCCGTGCCCCACGGTGCCATGGCCACCGCCGACCCCTCTTCCCCTTCACCATTTTTTTCTCTGCTACGACCCTTCTCCCCGACCCACCTGGCCGACCCCCCTGCTACCCCGACTACCCTGCTACCCCACCGACCCCTCCCTCCGCCCCACCCTACCTCTTCTTTCCCCCGCCCCACGGCAGGCCACGGCAGCCTGCCTCCGCCGCGCCATGCTCTCCATCTTCATTCTTCTTTCTTTTTTTCCTTTTTCCCGCACATCCCCCAAAGCCAAGGCCAACAAAAAAATTTTTTTACAACCTTGACCGTTGTGCATCGCTCGTGCACATGCGCCTGTCGCCCCGGATTTCACCTCCGCGACGCCCGTCGCCCGGACTTCCTCTTCGCGACGCCCGTCGCCCGGCCATCATCTCCGCGACCCCTGTCGCCCGAACTTCATCTTTACGTCTCCCGTCGCCCGGACTTCCCCTCTGCGACGCCCGTTGCCCGGACTTCCCCTCCGCGACGCCCGCCACCTGGACTTCCTCTTCGTGACGCCTGTCGCCCGGACATCGTCTCCGCGACCCTCGTCCCCCAGACATCATCTCCGCGACGCTCGTCGGCCGTACATCGTCTCTGCGACCCTCGTCGCCTGGACTTCACCTCCGCGACGCCCGTCGCCCGGACTTCCTCTTCGAGACCCCGGTCGCCCGGACATCGTCTCCACAACCCTCGTCGCCCGCCTTCGTCACTCAAAGACGATGTCAACCACTTTTTGGCAAAACGACATCAACACCTTACTATGTGTTTATGCATGCGGCGCCCGCTCGGGTTGCCCCTCCGCGCACGCCGCACGCAGGGGGCTATGTTCCCAACTTATTCTGGTTGCACTCAAGGGCCCACTACCGGACCCACTTTGCGCGACCCCCCTCCCCTTTTTTGTTTGAGTTTCACTGCTTTTTTTGGTTTGAAAAATACATTTTCACCATTTTCACAACGCTAACAAAAGCACCCACCATTTTCACAAGGCAACACCGCATTCAGCATCCACAGCCACAACGCCACACCTTCGGCCCGCTGCCCATCGCCCGGGCGCCGTCTTCGCAACGATCGTTGCCCATCGCCCAGGCGCCGACTTCGCGACCCCCAGTTGCATGTCGCTCGGGCGCCGTCTTCGCAATACTCGTCGCTCGTCGCCCCGGCGCCGTCTCCGCGACGCCCGTCGCCCGGGGGCCGCCTCCCGCAACCCTCGTTGCCCGTCACCCGGAGGCTGTCTCCGTGACCCTCGTCGCTCGTCGCCTGGGTGCCGTCTCTATGACCCTCGTCGCCAACGCCGTGCGCACCTCCTGCAACCCTCATTGCCAGTCGCTCGGGGGCTGTCTCCGCGATCCCAGTTGCCTGTCGCCCGGGCGCCATCTCTGCGACCCTCATCGCTCGTCACCCGGGCGCCCTCCGCGGCCCACGTCGCCAGTGCCGTGCATACCTTCCGTGCGGACCACCGCCGCCAGCATCGTGCACACCTTCCGCGACGCCCGTCGCCAGCACTATGCCCACCTTCCACAACACTTGTTGCCCATCGCCCAGGGGCTATCTCCGCGACCTTCATCGCTCGTCACCCGGGCGCCATCTCCGTGACCCCCGTCGCCAGCGCCACGCCTCCGCAACAATCGTGGCTTATCACCGAGGCGCTGTCTCCGCAGCTCGTTGCCAATCGCCTGGGGCTATCTCCGCGACCCACGACACTCGTAACCCGGGCACCGTCTCCGCGACCCACGTCGCCAGCGCCCTGCATACCTTCTGCGCGGACCCCCGCCACCAGTGTCGTGCGCACCTTTTGCAACTCTTGTCGCCCACGTCACTTGCGTTCGCGCGCCGGCTCTACAACTCTCATCGCCCTCACACATTTGTTGCTCGCGTCCATGCTACAGCTCCGTGCTCCCGTCACCCGCGCTCCTTCGCGACTCTTGTCGCCCGCGTGCCATCTCCGTGACCTTCGTCGCCCGCGTTCGCGCGACAGCTCTGCGACTCTCGTCGCAGGCCCTCCAACTCCGCGACTCTCGTCGCCCGCGCGCCACCTTTACGACCTTCGTCGCACGTATTCACATGACAGCTCCGCGACAGGCCCCGTCGCCTGCATGCCGTCTCCTCAATCCACGTCGCCCGTTCCAACTCATCGCGCTCTCTACAACGCGCGCTCAATGCCAATGGTCACTTGATGCTCGTCACCGACCGTGCATAATTGCCATGACGACGTCACTAGGTATTGCTCCGCGATGTTCGTCGCCGCGCCCGTGCGACATTCTCATCATGCGTGCCCCCGGCACAACCTTTAGCTCCGCGACGTTCATCGCCGCGCCCGTGCGCCATCTTCATGATGCGTGCCCCCGGCACCAACTTTAACTCCGCGACAGTCGTCGCCGCGCCCTGGCGCCATGCTTATGATGCGTGCCCCAGGCACTAGGTATTGCTCCGCGACAGTCGTCGCCGCGCCCTGGCGCCATGCTTATGATGCGTGCGCCAGGCACCAGGTATTGCTCCGCAATGTTCGTCGCCGCGCCCGTGCGCCATTCTCATCATGCGTGCCCCCGGCACCAACTTTAGCTCCGCGACGTTCGTTGCCGCTCCCGTGCACCATCTTCATGATGCGTGCCCTCGACACCAACTTTAGCTCCGCGACAGTCGTCGCCGCGCCCTGGCTCCATGCTTATGATGCGTGCCCCAGGCACCAGGTATTGCTCCGCGACAGTCATCGCCGCGCCCTGGCGCCATGCTTATGATACGTGCGCCAGGCACCAAGTATAACTCCGCGACGTTCGTCGCCGCGCCCGTGCGCCATTCTCATCATGTGTGCCCCCGGCACCAAGTATATGCTCCGCGACCTTCGTCGCCGCACCCATGTGTCATTCTTATCACATGTGCCCCGCACCAAGTATGTGCTCCGCGACCTTCGTCGCCGCACCCATGTATCATTCTTATCACGTGTGCCCCGGCACCAAGTATATGCTCCGCGACCTTCGTCACCGTACCCATGTGCCATTCTTATCACGTGTGCCCCGGCACCAAGTATATGCTCCGCGACCTTCGTCCCCGCACCCATGTGCCATTCTTATCACCTGTGCCCCGGCACCAAGTATATGCTCTGCGACCTTCGTCGCCGCACCCATGCGCCATTCTTATCACATGTGTCCCGGCACAAAGTATTGCTTCGCGACGTTCGTCGCTGCACCACTTTCATGACATGTGCTCCGGCACCAAGTATTGTCCGCGCGACGCTCGTCGCCGCGCCCATGCACAACAATAATGATACAGGCCTTCGGGCATCACACTTATTCACCACACCATGCGCCCCCGCCATGGACGGGGAACATGCTTCGACCCACTCTCCGGAGAGTGCGACATTCCGGGGGCTCTGTTCGTAGCACTACAGCACGAGGACCCCTCCCTGCGAGACGGGCTGTGTGCCGTCGTCGGCTCAATCAAACTGCGGCATGGGCTGAGCGCCATCACGGGCTAGCGCCATCGCCGGCTCTATCAAACTGCGGCATGGGCTGAGCGCCATCACGGGCTAGCGCCATCGCCGGCTCAATCAAACTGCGGGACGGGCTGTATGCCGTCGCCGGCTCAATCAAACTGCGGGACGGGCTGTATGCCGTCGCCGGCTCAATCAAACGGCGGGACGGGCTGTATGCCGTCGCCGGCTCAATCAAACTGCGGGACGGGCTGTATGCCGTCGCCGGCTCAATCAAACGGCGGGACGGGCTTCGTGCCGTCGCCGGCTCAATCAAACTGCGACATGGGCTGAGCGCCATCACGGGCTAGCGCCATCGCCGGCTCAATCAAACTGCGGGACGGGCTTCGTACCGTCGCCGGCTCAATCAAACTGCGGGACGGGCTATATGCCGTCGCCGGCTCAATCAAACTGCGGCATGGGCTAAGCGCCATCACGGGCTAGCGCCATCGCCGGCTCAATCAAACTGCAGGACGGGCTGTATGCCGTTGCCGGCTCAATCAAACTGCGGCATGGGCTGAGCGCCATCACGGACTAGCGCCATCGCCGGCTCAATCAAACTGCGGCATGGGCTGAGCGCCATCACGGGCTAGCGCCATCGCCAGCTCAATCAAACTGCGGGACGGGCTGTATGCCGTCGCCGGCTCAATCAAACTGCGGCATGGGCTGAGCGCCATCACGAGCTAGCGCCATCGCCGACTCAATCAAACTGCGGGACGGGTTGTATGCCGTCGCCGGCTCAATCAAACTGCTACACGGGCTTAGCGTCATCGCCAGCTCCATCACCAGGGACCCTAGCCCCCGCAACAGGATGGGCTGTAACCACATCGTTCATGCGTGCGACGCCCACTCGGGTTGCCCCTCCGCACGCGCCACACGCAGGGGGCTTATGTTCGTACCCTATTCTGGTCGCACCCCAGGACCCGCTAAGGGACCCACTTTGCACGACACATCACCCAGTCAGCGGTCAACTTTTCAACGTTCAAGAGCCGGTCAAAGTAATGCATGCCCAAGTCACGTGAACCGCTCTTGAAGCAACCTCGGCGTTCCTTCGACCTTGGGGGTCGGCCATCCCAAGGGGTCGGCCACCCTTGGGGGTCGGCCACCTGCCTTGACGATCGACGATCGACGACCGTCGTTCACAACCTCGCTCTGCCGTGGTCGCGACGACCGTCACTCTCGGCCGTGTTCCTTCGTCGCGATGACCGTCGCCCGCGGCCACGCTCCGCCATAATCACGACGACCGTCGCTCGCGGCCGCGCTCCGCCATAGTCACGATGACCGTCGCTCTCGGCCGTGCTCCGTCGTCGCGATGACCGTCGCTCGTAGTCACGACGACCGTCGCTTGTGGCCGCTCTGTCGCCATGACGACCGTCGCTCACAGTCACGCGCCATCCACGCAACGACCCCTGACGCTCTCTGTCACATTATAATACCCCGGCACCAGGTAAGGACTCGCGACAGTTGTCACAGCGCCCATGTGCCACAATTAATGTCTCGTGCTGTAGGCACCGTGCCTATGCGCCACAATCATGTTATATGCTTACGGGATAGGCGACTCCTCCAGGACACTATCTCCGCCAGGGTGCCTGCGTGGCTGGCCTACGTGCTCTGGCACTGCGGGCTCGCGTCAGCACCCCTAAGGACTATGACCCCCGGGTCACTCCGAGATGGGAGCAGGTCTTCGGAAGGGCATCTTGCCTAGTCCACCTGGCAGCTGGGTGTCGGGTCTTCCCCACCGCTGCCAGGCCTGTGGGATTCAGTAAGGGCTTGGACTGGAGGCTGGGGCAACGGGCTACTCTGACCATGCTACCGCGGCATGATCAGTCTCCTCAGACAGGCAGAGAGATGTCGCAAGGGCAGGGCAGCACGAACTTAGGGACCGGCAGTCCCAACGGAGGATCAGTGCTTTGGCCCCCCCGGCGACGTGTCGTTCCCAGGGGGTGACACATGTCAACTTATGACACATGCACGTTTTTGCCTATAAATAGTGGACTTTGGAGCTTTTTCAAGGATCTTTCTCTCATTTGAACTTTTCACTTTCTCTCTCTAAAAGACTTTCTCTCTGGAATTCTAGTGAGAGAAACAAACTTGGACTCCCGTCTCCGGATCCTTGACGCTGCACCCTTTTCACGGACTGTAGACTGTTGGTCATGTTCATCGTCGCCCTGCCTGCGAGGCGCTGCCAGCCCTCACGACCTGTCTGGGGAGCCTTGCTCTCAGCCCTTACGCCGTCCTTGCTGTCTCCCGCGTTGCCTACCTGGAAGCTGACTCAGACTGCATCCTTTGTGGCACCTCCACGTAGCACCGAACCATTTTCCGCATCATCAGATGCTAGTAATGATAAAATTAAATTGATAAAGACGACGTGTCCTTATTTAAAGTATTGAAATATTTTTCTATATTTTTAACGACTTTTCACAAAGTTATAGTTTTTATATCTACCAAGTGCACTCTTATTTGTTTTTTTTTTTCATGAAAAACTTAATTAAGTATAAGTAAAAAAGTCTTTTCATTATAAGGCCCTATGCAAACATGAATTGGTTAATTGTTTTTTTTTAGAATTATGAAAATATATTTTTACATTTTAAAGATTTTAAATGTTCTCAAATATAATAATTAAGAATTTTTTCATTTAATTATACATTTTTTCTAATACATGCATAGTCATTTGTTATTTGTGTGTCAATTTTTTTTTATTTTAATCAAAAGGATTCTAAAAGCTACTATACTATACTATATTAACAAATCATTCATTATTTTTATAATTTTTTAAAAAAATAAACAATTATTACATTATTTTTATTGTTTCAATCTCAATTTTAGCATCATCTTTTTTCTCTTTTCTAAATTTAATATGTTACTTCTTTTTTAAAATATATGAATTTTGTTATTCATATTAGAGAGTGTTTTTAAGGATGTAATAATCAAAACTAAGACCTAATAAGTTAGTTTATCAATCAATTAGTATTTTAAAATATTTAGAATCAATTTTTCAAGTATATAAGACTTAGTAATATGAAAACTAACTTATCAAGGCATAAGAACCCTATCTAAGATAATATTCTCAATTGTGACATCATTTTTTTCTCTTCTAAATCTAGTATGTTATTTTTGTTCTTAAAATTTATGAATTTTTATATTCATATTAGATAGTGGTTTATAATGATATAATAGTCAAAATTAAGTATTAGTAAGTTAATTTATCAGTCAATTAGAGTTCTAAAATATTTAGATTTTTTTTCAATTATATAAGGCCCACTAATATGAAAATTAACTTATCAAGAAATAATAACCCCATCAAAGATAATATTCTCAATTGTAACATCATATATTTTCTCTTCTAAATCTAGCATGTTATTTTCGTTTTTAATATATAAGAATTTTTATATTCATGTTAGAAAGTGATTTTAAGGATACAATAATCATAATTAAGTCCTAGTAAGTTAGTTCATCAATCAGTTAGAATTTTAGACGATTTAAATTTTTTTTTAATTATATAAGGTTTTGTAATATTAAAATTAACTTATCAAGAAATAAGAATCCTATGCAAGATAATATTCTCAATTGTAACATCATTTTTTTCCTCTTCTAAATCTAGTATATTATTTTAGTTTTTAATATAAGAATTTTTATATTTATATTAGAGAGTAAGTCTTAATAAGTTATTTTATGAATCTGTTAAGGTTTTAGAACATTTAGAGTTAGTTTTAATTTTATAAGGCTTAGTAATATGAAAATTAACTTATCAAGAGATAAGAACCCATTTAGGATAACATTCTTAATTATAGCATCATTTTTTTCTCTTCTAAATCTAGTGTGTTATTTTTGTTTTTAAGATATATGAATTTTTATATTCATATTAGAGAGTGGTTTTAAGATATAATAGTCAAAATTAAGTTCTAATAAGTTCGTTCATGAACCAGTTAGAGTTTTAGAACGTTTGGAGTTAGTTTTTCAATTATATAACGCTTAGTAATATGAAATTTAAGTCATCAAGAAATTAAAACCCCATCAAAGATAATATTCTCAATATATAGCGTCATTCTCAAATGTAGCATCATTATTCTTTTTTTTAACATTTAGATCTAATATATTATTTTCGTTTTAAAAATATATGAATTTTTATAATAATATTCTAGAGTGGTTTTAAGGATACAATAGTCAAAATTAAATCCTAATAAGTTAGGTTCATGAATCAGTTAGAGTTTTAGAACGTCTAGAATTAATTATTCAATTATATATGGCTTAATAATATGAAAATTTATTTATCAAGAAATAAGAACATCATCCAAGATAATATTCTCAATTGTATCATTATTTTTTTCTCTTCTAAATTTATTTAGTTATTTTTATTTTTAAGATATATGAATTTTATATATTTATATTAGAGAGTGATTTTAATGATACAATCGTCAAAATTAAGTCCTAATATGTTAGCTCATGTATTAGTTAGAGTTTTTAAACGTTAAGAGCCAATTTTTCAATTATATAAGGCTTAATAATAAGAAAATTAACTTATCAAAAAATAAGAACCCCATCCAAGATAATATTCTCAATCGTAGTATCATTTTTTTTCTCTTCTAAATTTATTTAGTTATTTTTATTTTTAGGATATGTGAATTTTATATTCATATTAGAGAGTGATTTTAAGGATTAATTAAAATTAAGTCTGAATAAGTTGGTTCATCAATTCTTTAGAGTTTTAGAACGTATAGAATTTTTTTCAATTATATAAAGCTAAGTAGTATGAAAATTAACTTATCAGGAAATAAGAACTCAATTCAAGATAATATTCTCAATTGTAGCATCATTTTTTTTCTTAAATCTAGTATGTTATTTTTGTTTTAATGATATATGAATTTTTATATTCATATTGAAGAGTGATTTTAAGAATGTAATAGTCAATTTAAGTCCTAATAAGTTAGTTCATCAAATAATTAGAGTTTTAGAACGTTTAGAATTTATTTTTCAATTATATTAGGTTTAGCAATATAAAAATTAATTTATCAGGAAATATGAACATCATCCAAAATAATATTCTCAATTGTTGCATTATTTTTTTCTCTTCTAAGTCTAGTATGTTATTTTCGTTTTTAAAATATATGAATTTTTATATTGATATTAGAGAGTGGTTTAAGTATATAATAGTCAAAATTAAGTTATAATAAGTTAGTTTATGACTCAGTTAGAATTTTAGAACATTTAGAATTAGTTTTTCAATTATATAAAACTTAGTAATATAGAAATTAACTTATCAACAAATAAGAACTCCATTCAAGATAATACTTCAAACCTTTAAGGACACTTATAATAATTATAATTCTATTTCACATTCAAAACATAATGTGATGACTTGTCAAGTAAAAAATTCATATCTTTGTGATGATGTGTTGTACAAAGAAACTCTCGCTTCGCTTATTATATATTATATAGATATATATACACACACACTATTTCCAAAAAGTGTAGATACTTGTAAATCATTTTTTGGACACAAATACCCATAAATACTATGTTTATAACTTAAATACGCTTTTTAATCTTTGGACCTTATTCCGCAATGACACCTTTCAACCTCTTCCTCTTCATGTTCCTTCCCCTCTGCTGTAGTTCTCGACCAAGAGGCTCCATACATCTCCTCCAGATATTGAATGTTGTAGTTCATGCGACAGTTAATTCTCCATCTCCGCGCATTACTTCTTGCGAACCCATCCTCTTCAAGTTCCATGTCCTCTACTGTGATTCTTTCTAAAAAAACTTCATACATCTTGTACAAATGAATTGGAGATGATTTTAAGAGGGCGACTTCCATCTCCACTGCATCAATAAGCACATGATAAAAAGGTTTCCCACCATATAATAGTTTTCTTCTCTTCTTCCTCCATCCAATTTAGTTTTTTACTGCAATCTGCACAATCATAAAAGGGATTTTACTACCATTGCAAATCCCTCTTGGCTTGGCATCACCTTTATAGTCCTTGTAACCTGGTTTCAACTTTTAGGTTAGTGGATTGTGTGCATGCAGAAGGTGATGTTGTTGCTTTTGAAATGACGAGATCTCCACGGGGGGTTATGAACTCGTGAGTGTGAGGAAAATTAGAGAACTGTGTCTTTGTATTATTCTATCAAATTCATATATTGATTAAAGGGGCAAACTGAAAAAATTGCATTATGTAACCTTTTTGTTTTTTTTATGATTTTACGAATCCTAGCCCCAATTATTCTTCTCACTTCCATTTCTTGAAGGTAGATTATGCTCCTTCTCCTCTAATTGCTCAAATAAAGTAGTCCTTTTTTTTTCTTATCTACAATTTTGCAGCTCTGCCTCTTGTTTGTCCAAATTCGGGCAACATGGTGATATTGGTGTTCTTATGTTTACTGGTTAGATAACGTTATTAGCCTTCGTGTTTGGTTTGAAACTGGTTGCCTTAGGCTGGCGATGTGTGTTGGCCGGTGGTGGTTCTAAATTTTGATGTGCTGTGGATGTTGGCTGGTTTTAATTGTGGAAGTGTTGGTGTTGGGCTGCGAACTATGGTGGTGTTGCCGAATGGATAACATCATCGAACTAATATTATTGCTTATCTCCTATGGAACGTGACCTTGAAAATCTTTCTCACCGAGACATAGTTCTTCAAGCTTCGTTGGATTATCTCCTATGGATAACATCATGGAACTAATATTATTGCTCACCTCCTATGGAACGTGACCTTGAAAATCTTTCTCACCGAGACATAGTTCTTCAAGCTTCGTTGGATTACCTATTAGTCCTGGTATGCTTTTCATTAAACTTGTTTCCATTTAATGATAATTGTCATAGCTCCCAGCATCTTGATAAGTTGGATGGGATCTCACCACTTAGCTCATCAAAATGCTGATTCATGCTTGCAAATGGTTCATAAGTCCCACTTCAGCGGGTAGATGGTCTTGCAAGCTGTTGTTGCTAATTTTCAAGAGAAAAACGGATGTGAGATTAACTCGATTTGGGATGGTACCTATAAGACACATGTCATGAAGATTGTACTGCTCTCGGCCTTCTGCATTGCTGCAAGTAATACCAAATTAGCTGTAATCTGATATTTGTTCAGGCCAATTCTTTGCCAAGATATTGTTCTGATAAGATATAGAGTTAGCTTTTGAAGGCTATCTGAGCTGATCTATCTGTTAACTTGGTCATAGACGATCTAGGCAACTTCCCGAACAATAAACTACAAACATTTTGCCAATACAGCCTTACCTATGATGGGAGGTAGATTTTACTCCTTTCCCTTTAACTGCTCAAATAAAGTACTTCTTTTTCTCTTATCTTCATTTGTGCATGTTTGGATCTATTTTTGGTCCAAATTCTAGATACTTAAAGGTAAGTTTCTCAATTCTTACTACACGTTGGAAAATAATTTATTTTGTTTTCGTGGTTTACTTTAGCTTTCTTATTTCAAGTGTTCCATCCTTTTTAATTGTGCATTTATCGGTACAAAAAAAATGTAGATTACACATAAATTTTACATTTTACCTAACAAGTCTAAGAAATTCAAAGCCTTACCGTGCTCCAAGCAGCCAAGGGCAACCCATTCATAACTAACTTTTAGCCTCATTTTCAAAATTTTTAAAATAATTATAGTTAACGAAAAGGTGCAGTAGATAGGCTACATATGAGAAGGTAGCACCCCCTAAAGGGAAAAATTATGTTGTCAATCTTCAGGTGAATTTTGACCCCTTCAAGCTTGCTCCCTCTTGGGAGATAATCGGTGGTGGTTGTATGTGTGATGCCGAGTAATACAAAGGCCCGGTATAAAATTCAAGTACTAAAGCAGTTTTTGGACTTTTAATATGTCACCCCAAATAGTAAATTGGGAAGCTTATTCTCCCTAGCGTGTTTCATTAGAGTAACGTTCTTGGGACTATTTAAGGACACACTGTGAAATATACAAAATGGAGATATTTAGGTTTAGTCAGTTGTCTATTAAAAGGTCAAGCGACTCCTGTTATTCATTCATCCTTGAACGGCCACCTGAAGTCATGCATAAATTTTCTATGCTTTATCAACGTTGAGTAAGTTTTCTTTTAGTTTCCCATGTGCATCATAATACGTATCATATATTTTTTAAGCTCATCAGCTTGGTTGTCAATTTTATTTTTTTTTTTGTAATCAACATCCTTATAGAGCTTTCTAATTCTATATCTTTGGTTTCTTTGACCATTGTCCACTTGAAAAGGTTTGCTAGGATTGACCACTTGAGACAAAATATACACATTTTTCAATTCTTTAGTGACCAGAAGGGTACAATTTTAGCCAAGAGGAATGTGAATTAGCCTCACCCTTCTAAGTACGCTGTCACAGTTTTTTGTAGCTTAAAATTGTGTCAATATTTTTGACATTCAATCCTAATATAATTGATGCAAAAGCATTGACATTAATGCATTAGCTAATAAGTTCATTTTAATACCTAACGGTGGAAAGTAGAGAATAAATTAGCATTGATTAATTTGAACTCATTGAGTTGATTTAACTTTGTTCTGTTTTAATTTGAATAGTTGTTGTGGTTCAGAAATGAATGCGATGCTCGATGATAGTTCAAGTATAACATAAGAATGAACAATCAGACTTGTATTTGTGAGAACCTGTGCATCCAATCCATATACTCATTGAAGTACATTTACAAGACCCATGGAAGAAAAACCAAAATTGTTAGAACATGCACTCAAGAAAACTCGATCATGTCACAATCTAATTAGAGAATGCATCGAGATTGTAAAAGTGCTACTTCAAAATGAATTAAGTTTATTTCGTTGTTGCGCATGCAATTGAATTCATTTCACATGTATCTTTTTGTGATCAAACCATATGAGCGAGGTACTATTTCACTTAAATGAATATCATATGAAACAATATTTATGCTAACATAATGTTTAGTTGCTCACGAATTGTTATTGAATGACAAGAAAAAAGAGATTCAAAGTTGAATGGTGCAGACAGCTTAAAGTCATCAAATTATGGCGTCTTCTTAGAGGTTGGTGTCTCCACTTGCAAAAATTAAAGAGAATTTTCATGCTTATTGGACAGTGATAGAATGTTTTGTTGTAGCAGAGTGTGTTGGAATCTATGAATTTCTACAATTTGTCCGACAAATTCGATCACAAAGACAAGTTACAAATATTTTTAATATACGTGTGCATCCACGTGGAATGCATGCACTTTTATCTAGTTACTTATTACTTATAAAAGTGTGAATGAGTATAAATAATTTTTTGGATAAGAATACCCTTAATATATTTTTGAATCACTCAATTGCCATTTCAAGTATAATTAACATGCCTAAAATCAAGATTCTTGTTACAATTAATAGATGCATGTCTCTTCCACTTCTCAACACTTTCATTTAATATATGGATTTATTTTGATGTTATTTATAACTGATGCTTGGTATGTAATAGGTTGTGAAACACATGATCATAGCATCTTTTAAATTAATTTCAACAATTTCTTTTTTTTTTCTCTTAAAAAGATCATTAATTGATAATGGTTTTTGCTTATTATTGATGAATTCCACTCTCATTTACTCTTAGTAAATAATTGATTCTGTCTTTTATGTTGACAATGGAAATCTGGTAATACAATTCAATAAAAAAGAAAAGGCGAAAAATTAGATATGCTTAAACTTTTCTGCTCTATTGCGTTTTGATGTAAGACCTGATATTGTGTCTGTGTGAGAGTGTGCACGTGTGTGTAGTGGATATACTTTACACACAAATGCCTTTATACCCTTTTACGTATTACATTAATGCCTTTCATATATTACCACATCAATAATTGCTGGCTTATCTCAAACCGCTTTCACGTTCTCTTTTTATGCAAACGATTGTACACCTTCATACATCTTCCATAATTTAATTGTTGTAACTTTTCCGTCTCCACTATGTCAAGTGACAAGATAATTGACCTTTACGCTTGTTATCCAAAGTTTGTTTTGAGGTAATTTATTTCTATGTTCTTAAGCTTGGTTGCTTAATACAATAAAAGCTAATATTCTTTTTTAGTATCCAAGTTCGAAACGAGTGTTGATTTAAGAGTTTATCTAGCTTCCAACTCTATAAAGGTAAGCTCCGTAACCTTTTCTAAGATTTATAAACTTTGACTTTTTTAGGACGAGGCATGATAATTATACGATCTATTTTAAGTGTCAGCTTTTACCATACATATCATGTTATTACCAGCACCAAGATTCTATTTTTTTGCCCCAAAAAAATTGTTCTACAGATAAAATGGTGGAAGTCAAGCCTTTACTTTTCAGAATGAGGCATTTTATTCGACACTAAATGACCAATAGGCAGTATGATTGACAGATATTGTGTCTTAGTCTTGAATAACTTGAAAACATCTCATGTACTAGATATGGAGAGCTATCGAATATGGAGCGAGACACCCAACCCTTCAAAACAAATTGAAATCCTTACAAAATTGTGAACATGTAAACAATATTTGACCACATGTTTGGTTTGAATCTTCTATTCTTGTATATGATGAAGTCACTTTCTCGCTTCAATAAATTATGCCTCAGAGGCTTTAATTAAAGAGAAAAGTGAAGGAAAATCATTGCTAAGAGTTAAAAAATAGATTAAATAAGAGAAAATTATTTGTGAAACACAATAACTGGAAAAACGTATTGGTAGCCATGCAAAAATAGCCATGGGAGAAAATAACCTACAAAGTTATGATTTAAATTATTTGCTGTTAAGAAATTACCACACAATATATTTTTATTTAAAAATATTGAAGTTACATGTCAATTACTAATTTATAATGAAATGAAAACAACGTGCTTAAGGTACTATCCAGATACTTCTTCTTGTTTATGAAATTGAACATGTTTTTTGAAATTTGTATGGCATCGTTATGATTTCTAGCCGTTTTCTAAAAGTAAAGCATATTATTGTTTCACAGCTCTGATACAATAATCATCCTCCACACTATCTTTTAATTTTATGCTTACTCAAGAGCCTCATCACGCATCCACTTGATTTTTTTTCTTCTTATACCATCTTCTTCTAATTTGGCGAGGATAACGACCAATATTCAAATCAAAGGCTGCTTGAAAATTATTGAGATAAAACACACTCAACTGTAGAGAATCATACTCGTATAAATGATACGGGTTACAGTCAGTCCATATTAGTAAAGTATTTATTTAAGTACACTCACAAGACACATAGAAAAAATAAACCAAAGTTCTTGAAGAAAATGTAGGGAAGAAAATTTTGGCAGGTTACAACCTAAGTATAAAAGTTAATGAGACTAAATAGTATATAAATATTCACATTAACTAAAAATGAATATCAAGAAGGTCAAAAGTATATACCAGTTAGCCTAAGTTAGCGTTCGAGAAATACAACTATCACAATATTTAATAAATGAAATATTTTTTGTATGAAGTAGACATCCAACACTACATTGATGCAACATGAATGTATATCTCTATCTCTAATACAGGTGCAATGTTTTTCAATTGATCGTAAAACATGAGAGGGGTTATTGAAATAGTTTACCGACTAGGTTTATTTAGAGAGACTGTAACCCTTGATTTCGGCAGGTTGTTATTTCGTGGCTTGATACATTTTGACATGAAGTTATTTTCCAGTCTTACATGATATATATGTGAAAAGGTGATTCTCATATTCGTTCCATGTTTATGAATGCCTTCTATGAGATAAAATTTTTGACTTGCACCCATATTCTCATACGCCAATTGCTATTGCATATGCATTTTCTTGATTTTTCTAAGAGTTTTTTTTTCTAATTAATACTGTTTTAAAACTTAATTACCAATATATTGTATTTTAAAACTTATTTATCCGTATACCACACATTTAAAAATTGCTGTTTGAAATCACGATTTTAAGGTAGCGATTTCTGGAACAGCGATGAAATCGTGGTTTAAAATAGCGATTTCTAAAAGTGTGGTATGCGGGTAAATAAGTATAAAAAAATAAATTAATAATAAAATTTTAAACATGTATTAATTAAAAAAAATTAATTATAAAACTTTTTAAATATTAATTAATATTCATGTGCGTCCCACGTGCACTTAAACAAATTTTTTATCATAAAAAGTGTCAAGTAGCGAAAAATGTTTTGGGGGAAAAAATGATACTAAAAGACAAGGGAGTGAAAGGCTTCGACTGTACGCTTTCTGCCTTCTACTCCTAAGCTTCTCGGCTAACACCACACTGAACCGACACAGAGTTCCATGCACTTTTCAAGTACACGCTTTCCCATTTCTCCTACGCTTCACATTCCGATGGTGTGAACGGAGAGGACAACCGCCATCAAACTGGACTGCACCTTCTTCGAGGTACTTCCTTTTCTTCCCAGCTTGGCACTTTTGAGTTTTGACACAATCAAACCCACTGTGCAAAATTCTTATCTGTTGTCAGTTTTACCTTGTTGAACACTGTCATTACAAGATGTAGAACCCAGGTAACCCCCATTTGATAGTTTAACGAGGTATTAACCAAAACCCGGTTGGATTTTGGTTTAGTCTTCAAGTTGTATTCGACGGATTTTCTGATCATCAATTTTGGGTTGTGTTTTTGAATCAGTTGTACCCAAGAAACTGCATGTGGCTTTCCACTTTTTCTTAACCACCACCCCTGCATGTTTTTCCGCTGCTTTCAGTTGATGATTAGCCGAAGCAAGTAGCCCCTCGCTTAGCTGATAATGCGGGCGGTGGTGGAGGAACTGGCCCCTGTCCCCCAAAATCTCTTCTATTGGGCCAGGCATGGAGGGCTGGTGGGTTATCCAAGCGAAAAATTGTACTCCATGCATGTAAATTTTTGCTTTCCTACGGAGGTTCTGGAAACCCATAGGCCCGACTGATCCGCTGTGATACAGCGTGGTCGCCGCTCCACCGTTGCCCGCTGCTATGAAAAGTTTCTGGCTCTGCCTATAGGAATAATTGATAAACAAATTATTCTCGTATGTTGATTGAGTTAAATTTCTGTTCTCACTCCGCAGGAAACTTGTAAGGGGAAACAATTGGCCTTCCGTACCAAAATGGGTTAACTGTGATGAAATTGGTGTCTGTCAGTATAACGTGCTCAGGTAACGATTCCGAGATATTAATGTTCCATGTTTTTATGCTTTTAAGATGCATACCCGAGCCAGCCAGAATGTTTTTCTGAGAAATTTACTTTTTTTGAGCTTAAATTGCAAGAATAATGTAGATGCCATTATGATGCAGTAAATGGAATATGCACATGGCTGATGTCGTGAAATGACTTTTTGATCTCCACCGTGTTTACCGTATTTTCTACAAGTCATGCCCTTGGGTACACCACTGGAAAATGAAAAGCGATGGTCACTGTGTGTCAACATTGCAGCTATTTATGCTAGTACACGCTTTGGCAGTAACAAGAATTAATTAATTGCTTACATTGAATCTTTTTAATGAAACTGGCTTAATTTGCTTGGGAGTTGACACACTAAATTTTCTTGGAACGCATATGAAGTAGTGTTTGTTTTACCTCCTGAACTTCATATCATGATACGCAGGAGAGTGAAAATACATTGGATGGTTCAAATCCATTATGGTCCCTTCTCCAGCACCCTCTTAAACCACTCCCACAATCTTACTTTTTGTGATATTCTCAGAGGGACACCAGTGGGTTCAATTTTGCTTATATTTGTGTGCGGTGCACAAATTATGGGGCTGTGATTTATGTTAAAATTTGTTGGACTAGATTTGGGTGGGGTGCGCCAGGCCAAGGCAATAGTGCAACGCCAAGGCGACACGCAAGGAACCGGTAACCACGGTGGCCACCTCATGCTAATAGGCTATACCAGTATACCATGGAAGCGGTTGGTGGTTTCTTATATAGATCTATGGGGTGATGGAATAAAAGCATGGCCGTTTTTGTTATTTTGCTAAACAATCATATAAGTGCTCCGATCTCACTAAAAAAGCTCTTTATATTTGGGAGGTAATGTATTTTTTATTGTAAATAATAGCGTAAATGGTTCTACTACATTCGTCAACGGTACGCTATTTCAGACCAAGAATTTATCTTCTGTCATGTTGAAACACAAAGCTGTTTCAGATGACGCTATTAGTTCTTCTATATTTAAATTTTGACACTACTCTAGCTGTTTCAGATGATGCTATTAGTTCTTCTATATTTATATTTTGACACTACTCTGGAACCCGACAACATTGGTCACATTCTGCCTGAAGTTCACCATGTTACACCTCATTAGAGGGGATCCCACGAACGCAGGGCCCCACGACCACATATTATGCCTACAAAGTTCACCATGTTACAACACTTCATTAGAGGGCAGGGCCCCATGACCACAAATTTGAAAGCCGAGCTAACTCACTGTTGCCAATCCTAATTCGGGCAAAATATTTTGACCCAACAGTGTTTTGAATGAGCCTGAGAAAGCATTATTTAGCCCAAGATAGATCACTAATAGACATAACATGGATTCAGACGAGACTTGAGAAACTTGACATTAATTTGGAGGGGGCCGCGCGAACGCAGGCCCCCACTGTCACAAATTATGACGTAGGCTCCACCACTTGGGTAGACCTTAGGCGAGCACCCCTCCAAAGTGCAATGGAGGTCACTAACCTAGGCCATGGACCTTCTTGATCACCCATTGACCCCGTCCAGGTAAGTATGTTTTTCTGGGCTGCCACATCTCCTTTTGTACTCCATCTATAGTCCCCTCCGTGGTTCTTTTTCAGTGCGGGATCAAATCCAAGCCTTCTGGAAGGACTAATGGTTTTATTTGGCAGCTCTGTGAATCTTGTTTTTACCTATCAAAAAGAAAAACATGGCCATTTCTAAGGACCTTGCTTTGTGATTCGTAAAGCCGACACCAAAAACTCGAAAACCGCATGTGAGATGCAATCTCGGGAACGAATTAGAATTCAATTTCACTACATTATCATAAAGTGAATCTTAAAGGGTCATAGTTACCATACTTTAACCATATCGAATAAGTTCAAAGCAATAGGTTTCCATTAGTGCTCAACAATCACGTTGCCATCACCAAATCCAGATCCAAGGCAGTTGCTGCTTTCCTCTTTCCCATCTATAGGAATCTCTTGCGGAATTAGCGTGCCATTGTTGTTAAATTGTTTTAGCTTAGTTGAAGAGCTCCTTTGGTTGTCTTCAGTCTGTAGCTATGTAATTCCCATTACACTTCGTTAGTTTTGAAATAGATAGATGGCAGAGTTATTGACAAGTATATGAATCGTTGCTGGCCATGTGTGAATAGAGGGCCTTGAATCAGTAGGATTAATTACAGGCAGATAGTTCATGGAGATAGCCACACAAATGCTTTGAGCATAGAAGTAGTCAGTACTGCTTTAACATCTCTTATTTGGCTGAATTCAAGACCACTAACCAGCTTAATTTGGCGATCGAGGTTCGTGGCTGCCTCAATGATGCATACTTGGGCCATGTGTGTAGCTTCTCTGAAGCAATAGGCCCACCTTGTAAGTAAGTTGTGGAGTAATACATAAGAAACTTGAGCATAGCTACGAGATAACCAACTCTAACTGTGACAGTGAAATGAATTTGCAGCTTTTGCATCCATGTTTTTGTCAGAATATGGTAGCCATCGACGCGAAAGATTTCCCATAAACAATGTTCTTCCACTAGACTCTGCTTACCAAGGCCTGATTGATGAGTAAGCATTGCTGCTTACCAATGTTCTTCCATGTTTTTGTCAGAACTGACGTTCAGACGACTAGGTTACATACCCTTTCAACCTCCGACCTGATTAACAAAGACTCAAAGTGCATCACATTTCCATTAATTGTTTCTTATACATTTTAGGAGCTCTTTCCATAAGAAAAGAACCCCTCCAAAAATAGGAGTATGCCATTGTATATGGCGAGCACACGGTATTCTTTAGTAAAAGGCGAAAGAATAGTTCGCTTTGTGCTCAACACATGGCTGCGTGAGTTAAGATGGAGTAGAAGAGGCAAAATATGGAACTCCTTATTGCTGTTGTTGCCTTTCTTGGCCAATGTGGGACTATATCTTTTGTCATTTTCTTTGTGTACATTTTGATGACTTGTTAGATCCATTCCAATGAATGGCACGCTTGAAATTTTTGCCTGTAATTAGCGTAAACATAGCAATCAAGTAGTACGTATCTGGAATCTGAAACAGCTTCCTAGATCCAGTTATTTTATATTCTAAGATAAGATAAGAAAATGATGCAGTTTTCTCGCAGCTATTAGTGCTAGTAGGCTTTAGGTAAAAAATACTTGTAGGAGTTGTTTAAATCTGTATCTCTAAATTCATTCTATGTGAATCAGGAAATGAAATTGTAGACTTGTAGTTGGATGCGTTCCCCTGGTGTGTCTCAAGGGTGGTAGCAAGTTTACAAACTCCTAGAGACTCAAGAACCAATTCATCACCCGGTTGAAGGGCTCATACTCGCAGCCCTATCGAAGAAACTAGCGTCAGCAGATGTGGACACTCTCATCTGCATGGAACTTGGCAGAACTGTCGCTATATCTTGAAGCAGGCAGTACCTCCAGAGGTACTTCCTTTTCTCTTAGCTTTGCACTTGGCAAACGTAGGAAATATACGTTGTATGGGTTTAAAAGTCAGGACATTTCTTAAATGCCGTTGTAATGCAAAGGAGAGGAGATGGATCTTGATTGTGACAATTGTTGACATTACCATGGTCTTGGCACCATGAGTGAATATCCATCCATGCTGAGCCTTTATCTTTTGCATTTAAATTGCCACGTCGCGGCACAAGGAAGACAAAGAGCATATCTTTGTCTTGGTCTCCAGAGAGTTTGTGGGACTTGGAAAAACAGCAAAAAATAAAGGAAACAAAAAAGCAGCAGGTTTGTGAGGAATAGAGAGCTGATTTTGTACACAAGACTAAGGGTGTTTTGTAAGGGTTTTGTTGTGCCTTTCTCCTCTAAATTGAAGCAACTTCTGGCCAAGTTGCGTCCTCGCAATTTCTGCATTTTCTCCTCTGGATTGGATGCTCGTCGGTGGTGAGGGATTTGGGTTTTCAACCCAAAGGAGGTAACCTTCTGTAGTTTTCTCTTAACTGTCTAATAGCTCAAGTTTGGCATAACACTTAGAGAAAATTGAACCTGAAATAGCGGAATTTTAACTCGGGGTTCTACCACGCCAAATCATTTGTGTTCAGTCTTCTGTTTATCATACTTTAGTGCTTGATTACTACTGAATTTGCAGAGATCAGTTTGTGATCTTGATTAGAGCTTCTGTAAATAGTGTGCTAGTGTTGATTCCTTTACTTCACGATTGACACTAGCTTGGTATTGGATTGCTACTGCTGTTTTAATCTCAACAAATATATTAGTAACCACCCCTGAGATACGAGTCTCCTGATGTTTGTACGACGACATAGAGAATTGTTGCCTGTTACTTGAAAAAGTAAAGTGCGATGACGCCAGAGTGATTAATTTTTATTAAGAATAAACAATGGCTGGGGTCACTGTTCCATTTTCAGCTTCCCTTTTTATGCAAGCTCAGGCCATGTGAGCTTTGAGATCTTGTTTCTAGGTATGCAACACCTAGGCAACATGCATGGCACGGGTAGCAAGCTACGAAGAACCTCGCCCTCAACACTTGGCGGTTGCATTTCCTCAAGGGTCAGGGGAGGTCAATGATATTCACCCATTCTGATTTTGTTCTTGTCAGTGATTTCCTTAATTGTGTGTTAACTGTCAAATCCAAGATGTAGTTTTGATGCCATTTATTTTTTTTTTTTCTCATGCATTAGCTGGTTGATGAGGCTAAATTTTGCTCAAACTATATTTGGGTGGGGTGCACCAAGCCAAGGCAATAGTGCAATGCCAAGGCAAGGCACAAGAAACGGGTGGCAAGCTACCAAATTTAATATTATGTGAGCCATTGGCCCACATATCAGATACTAAACTGATAAGGACAGATACTACACCTGATCTTAGCCAAAAGGCAATGAAAGGTATGCTTAGTATTGTGTTCAGCTTCCCTTTTACAGGTGCTCTTTCTGCATTACCTCTCCTTAGCTTAGTGTTGGATTAAACAGCAATTCTACTGTAATTTCTTCACCAACTGATAAAAATTAGATCCTACAATTGATCCTGAAATTTCACTTAGCTCTTTCCTCATTTCTTTTCATTTACTCAGTTCGCTACTGATATATAAACCTAAACCCACGTCTTGGATTCTGCATATGCTCTTGTAGCTTAATTAGCCACTGTCTCACTCGGAAGGGAAAAGAAATGAGGGTCGCACATTCACCAAGAGAGAGCAAAAGAAAGTGTCTTTCTCTAGCAAATACCCTACAGAAGTTGAACGTGCCCGGGCTAGGTGAAGAAGAAGGGGAAGGAGGCTCTAATATTATGTCTTTGGAAGGACATGATTGCAATTGTTTTATTTCATGGAAGTATGGAGGTACTGCTTTCCTTTTTGTAATTCAGAAAGTGCTTACTTTAAATTACAGAATGCAGGCCACGGCTTCCCTTTCTATAAATCAGAATGCAACCAATTTTGAAATTCCTGTTATTTTCATGATTGTGTTTTCATTTGGAGGCTGCGCTGCTTGACTGCTTTGAGAGCCTAATATACTATCTGTTGTCATGTTTTTAACCCTGTGCGGATTGTTGGTCTGTGGTTGAAGCAAGGTTGCTCTTGCTTCCTTGTCAAATAAGCCGATGTCTACCAAGAAAAAAAATTAAGATTACGTTTGTCTTTCTTTAAACTTCCACCTGCTTGATGATGCGGCCAATAAGCACATTTGTATAATTACTGTTCTGTTTCAATTCGAAAGCTGGCATTATACTACTGTTCCTGAGGGAACAGTTGGAACAGTACCATAATGCAGCAGGAAACTCAGATTATTTATTTTAGTTCTTCATATAGAGGACATAAATCAAATTACATGAGGCAGGTCACTGCTTCCCTTTTTCTAAATCAATTTTTTTTAATAATTTGGATTGTACACACAAATTTCGTGTCTTAATCTGCAAGACAAGAAATAATGCAACAAAATTTAATTTATCAAATTTAAACTAAAGGTTACACCACTCTGTGATTTTTATTACACAATAAATGTAAATCCTCTGATTCGATCTCCGGTTTGGTCACGATTCAAGGGCTGAAATAGCTTGATCTTGAAACGTAAATTTGGACTTCTTCAATCTTCGTGCTTGAAAGATCGTCGAAGCAGTGCTTGCTCTAGGGCTTCGAAGTTTTATCCCGAACAAGTATGGTGATCCTTGACTTGTAGAATCACTGATGTTAAAGGCGAATCCTCTTCAATTTGAGGCGAAAGAGAAACTGATCTTCGTAACTTGGAAGTGCTCGATTGAAGAACGGCACTACGTTAGTGCGTGTTGTTCTTCAAATGAAGCACAACCTGGGAGACGACAGCGTTTCGGCGGAGCTTAAGCTTTTATCGCAGAGACCCTTTGTCCTCCTCTCCTGCCCGAAGCTCTCTATTTATGGGCAGCGTAGTGGGCTTAATTTTGGAAAGACCATGATTTGAGGTTTGACTTTGCAATTAAGGAGATTTTTGTCCCCTTAATTATCTTATCTCCTCAATTAAATAGATATCTATCTCCACTTAATTTAGGAATGATTTTAGTCAAATTTGACTATAAAGGCAGTAAGACCATGGGTTGGACTGCATAATTTTTATTTGGGCTAGTTCTTCTAGCTTAATCTTGGATCGAGTCCAACATCTTGTTTGACTCCATGTCAACATCTTGATCCGCATTTTTCGCAAGGTTGAATATTTGACTAGTCACAAAAATTATCTACCATTAACCGGTAAATAATTTTTTAGTGTCTACATGGATGATTAAGATACAGTTTTGCAAGGGTGACTATTTATGGAGCAGGCCAGTCGCCACATTTATTGGTATGCTCCTTTGTTTCCCTTTGAGCATTGTGCTTACGGATAGGCTTATTCAATGTTGTCCATGGATTTGGAAGATATCGTAAATTATCATTTTCCTTGTTAATTACTAAAGCAAGGGTGGGTGACTGTTTATGAAGCAGTCCAATGCACATCACCAAATTTCTTGGTTCGCTCCTTTGTTTCCCGTTGAACATTGTGCTTACCGATAGGATTATTCAATGTTTCCATGGATTTGGCTGATATCCTGATTCTCAATTTCCTTGTTAGTTTTTAAGCAAGCAAGGACATTCAGATTATAGATGCAATTCCTTGCAAATTAATTTTGGTGAGAAATGTGCGAAGTCTGGTGTATGGCATGCGAATTCGAGCGTGCAGAACTTCAGACTGGAAAGAAGTGAATAGGTATGACTGTCGGATTTCAACAGAATTCTTTTTCTTTTTTTTTATCTGTCTAAATTTCAGCGGCAACGTTTTCCGTTGTCTCTCAGATTTGTTTCTGTTAGATTGTAAAGAATGGAAGTGGAGAAATGTATTGCATTTTCATTGAGTTCACGGGTGTACTGCTTTGTTGCTTTTTATATACATGTGCATGACCAAGTTAAGGATAAGATAATGTACACGTATGAGTTCATAACTAAACATATTCTAATGGATTTTGTTTTTGAATTTGAACTCTGGATGGGTTCATCTTTTTGTGCTCCAATAGCCCCCCACAAACTCGGCGTACGAAGAACGTTGAGCTTGGATCATAGAATATTGAAACGAGGCAAGGACAGAGGCTTAGTGAAGATGTCATCCGGTTGATCAACACCGGAGATGAAACGAACATCAAGAGCACGTTTGGCGACTCGTTCTCGGATGAAATGGTAGTCGATCTCGATGTGTTTGGTGTGAGCATGGAACACCGGTTTTAACACGAGATATACTGAGCCAATTATTGTCACACCAGAGGGTGGGTGGTTGAGAGGATCTAAAGCCAAGTTCACATTACAGAGACTGTAACCACTCCACTTCAGAAGTGACTGTGGCTAAGGCTTTGTACTCGGCTTCCGTGCTCGAACGAGCAACAGTTGGTTGTTTGCAGGAGCTCCAGGATATTAAATTAGGGCCAAGAAAGACACAGTAGCCACTGGTAGAGCGTCGATCATCAGGGCAGCCAGCCCAGTCAGCATCAGAGAATGCAGAGAGAGACAAGTTGGAGGACTGGGTCAGAAAAATACCATGATTGATGGTACCTTAAGATACCGCAGAATTCACTTGACGGCCATCCAATGTTTAGACGTTGTGGCATGCATGAACTGAGCAACCTTATTCACCGAGAAGGAGATGTCAGGGCGTGTGAAGGAAAGATACTGGGGGGCGCCAATAATACTCCTATACTCAGTGGGAGATGAAAGGAGGTTCCCTTGGTGGCGAGAAAGTTGGGTATTTGTGGACATTGGCTTGTGAACGGGAAAAGGCCGGTGTGAGAGTGGTAGTTTAAAGTCAACTGCTTTAAAACTCTTTTGGAGATATCTTCTGTTGCACAGGCATGCCTGCTGGGGTATGTTTATTGTGGAAACTGGCTGTTGCCTAGGCAGTGGTGCAATACCAATGCAATCACCTGCTTGAAAGTTGGTACAAATGGGAATACAAAACCTTGAGAGTTAATTGGAGGGGGCCGCGCAAACGCAGGCCCCCACTGCCACAAATTATGACGTAGGCTCCACCACTTGGTACAAATGGGAAGACAAAGTCTTTTGTCTGACACTAGAACCTCGCACTTGGGCTTCTGTGATGTTCTTGTGGCTTATATTTTTGTCACTTAATAGCCAAAGACAGAACGCGACTGTGGAAAGAATAAGGCCATGTTTGTTTACATTTTTATTGTTATTTATCATCTCGTGTTTTCAGTTTTCATCATTTTGATTTTCAAACCGATATACTGCATCTTTCATTCTCATCATTTTTATTTTCAAACCGATAAACTGCATCTACTTCAGTTAGGTAATGTATGGATTAAGGCATAACCTATTTGCATGGAGACCTTGCAAGCTGATTCATGAGACATACAAATTCTGTTGAAACTAGATTTGGATGGGGTGCGCCGGGCCAAGGCAATAGTGCAATGCCAAGGCGACGCGCAAGGAACCTGTAGCAAGCTACCAAGAACCTTCCGCTCAAAGAATTAATTTAATATCGCGTGAGCCATTGGCCCACATATCATCAGATATTAAACTGATAAGAAAAGATACTACACTTGATCTTAGCCAAAAGGCCGAGAAAGGTATGCTTGATAAGGTGCTCGGTTTCTGATTTTATTCCCACTTTCCATGCCCCCTTCTTTCTCCCTTCTGTACGGGATTAAAGAACTTAAAGGCAATAATCTTGTATTCTCTAACGCATGATAGAGCCAAATGCCAACGACTTCTACAATCCTAACTGCCCTCTAATAGAAGCAAAAGTTTTAATTCATGGTTTTCTTCTGAAGATTGCAATATGCTTTAAATGCATTACATAGCTTATTAACCAATAGATGTTCCTGAAAGTAAATTGACACTACATGTTTCCAACAATAACCAGGCTTTGCAGCTTTTGCTAAAGACTATACTTTCTTTCTGTCAGGATTTGGTAATGATCAATGTTAAACTTATCCCATGGGAGACCTGCCTGGAGATCGATATATCTGTGGAAGTTGTGAGAAACATCTGAGATTCTAGAGCTTCTTAGAAGTCATGCAGACATGGTTCATCCACCTTCTTAGAAGTCAAGGACACTGGGTAAGGATCCTCCATGGCTTAGACTGGGATGTGGCTTCCTGTTATTCTTTCCAACTCATTTTTTCAAATCCCAATAAAGAAAAGTAACTACTTTTTATGGAGGTATCAGATTGGACTACAGAGTTGTGCAGAGAATTTGCAGGATGTCTAAACTATATTGGAAGGATGCAGAAGAATAAAGATGAAGCTCTGTGTGCGCGCAAGAGATACGGCCTATGAAGCACCGGTGCGGCACTTAGGGTGAAGCACCGGCACCGAATACGCGTCGGGTGCGGGTGCGGCACCAGTGCGTGTCAGGTGCGTGTCCAACTTTTTTTTTTTTAATTTCTTAAATTCTGGGTGCGGCTCGGGTGCGTATCGGCTCAGATTTGTCACCACCGGCGACCATTGGAAACTTCGGCCACCACCGGCGATCTGAGAGGAGACATCGGAGAGAAGAGGTAGAAGTAGCAGAAGGAGAAGAAAAAGAAGAGGAAGGAGAAGGAGAAGGGAACTTACCGGCGATCCACTATGGCGTGCGCCGTTCGCCTTCGCGGTCGCCGTCGCCTTGCGCTTGCTGCAGAGAAGGAGGAGTCGATCTGTGCCAAAGAGAAGGAGTTGGTGTGTCGATGTTACGTAGGTTTTTTCTGACTTTTGACTTTTTGCCACATAGTTTGTTATATTGTTAAAGAAACCCAATTGTTAAGTTATTACTTAAACCAACCCCAATATTTCAAAGAAATAACAGTGATACCACATAAAAACTTATAATGTTCAGTTCTTCAATTTTAATATTATAAAACAACTCATTAAACTTAACAAATTCTTACAAATTTGGTTGAAAGCTTTAAAATTTATAAAAGAACCCATTAAACTTAAAAACTCACTAATTTGATTGGAATATTAATATCTTTTCACATGTATCAAACACATATTATGATTATTAAGATTTAAATTGTTTTAAAAAAAATACCAAGTATATATAATTAAAAAAAATATTTATAAAATATGCCGTATCCCCGCCGCACCCATATCCTAAAATTTTAAAAAATGCCGTATCCGCGTATCCGTACCCATGTCGTATCTGCACCCGTGTCCGTGCTTCTTAGGATACGGCAGTAGATATTTTTTCACTATGATTTTTTGAAATTACTCGCTCCTTTCTTATGCAGTCACCAGGCCAAGTAAGCTTTATCCTGTTTAATGAATAGTACCATCCCCAATTGGCGTAGCTTGATTGATTAGAGAACTTAGAAGCCTCCCCTTAGGTCATTAAGGAGTAGTATGCATTATCTGTTAGAATGGAGAGCTTGCAATTAATTATAAGATATTGTATTTGGTACAACTAGATTTCGGTGGAATGCGCCAGCCAATGCAATGTCTAGGCGACACCCAAAGATTGAGTAGCAAGCAACGGTGACTCACATCCTCAAAGAGTTTTTGAGAACAAGTGGACCAAGAGTTTGCTTGAGTGCTGACTGCTGAGACTGGATCATGATGATCACTTCCCCACAACTTAGACGTCACGAAAATGTCGCTTCGCTCGACTCTCCCATCGAGAATAGCTTCTCTTAGAGCAGTTCCCACAGCTGGGTCAGAACCACATATCTTCGTGGTATAAAAAATGCCTGTAACCCATCTGCACACATATAACAGATGTTAATCAGACACATTCACAAGGTATATACACCTAATGATGCGGAACAAGTGCGCGAGTTCACGTGCAGGCACGAAAGCACGCAAAACACTTCATCTGCAGTTGCGGATGAGAGGAAAAATGAGTATGAAGGTAATATGAGAGCAGGCAGTCCATTGTCTCTCGCTCCAATATCGCGCTCTTGCTGACACTGCTGTTGAGTTTGTTTGGTTGCGATGGCTACCAGGAGACATGATGTCCCTCTTGACTTTGCTTCTCCTTTTCATTGTGGCAGTCAGAGCGCTATCCACATTACTCACAACGATGTTTTTCACGAGAAGAAAAAACACAGTGAGATTGATTGTCTTGTCACTCGTACCCATCTCACTCGTGGTATCCTTGAGCTCATTCTGTATCTTCCTCCGATAAACTTGTAGATGTCTTCTCGAAGTCCTCTTCTGCAACGCACTTTTTGCACTTCATTTCCAAACTCAACCTTTGATTGAGGGGTATATAAGAGTCAACTTTGTGAACTAAGGAATCTCCTCAATTTACTCAATGTCATATCAATCTTGTATCTTATCAATCCTTAATTTGCTCATTGTATTTATTGTTTGGTCAACTGTAATGCCTATAAATATAGGCCTCTTATGTACTCTTTACATACGCAGAAGTATACGAACTTTTACTGTTACAACTAACCAGAAACTAAGCATAAATTTAGCTCCAAGGGCGTTGAATGCCCAGAGCATCCATTCGCAGGTCTGGGGGTGCCTCTAGAAGGCAAAGGCCATTCAAGAGGTTTTGACTTGCTTTGGCAGGTTCATATGCATTTTTCAGACTACTATTTGTTTGCTAATCTCGCCATCCTTCTTCATTTGCTCGTCTTGCGACTCTGTGTGACGCTAAAACCTCGTGCTTGGGCTTATGTATGTGTTCTTGTAGCTTAAACGATTGTTGCCTAGAAGCCAAGGGAATAACTGGCTCTGAAAAGAATAAGAGTTCAGATTGCAAACTGATAAACTCCTGGAACTTCATCTTCCTCAATATAGACATGTATGGAAGTTAACTTTCGGACGCCACTATATAGGGAGAGCACGGGGTATTCTTTATTGAAAGGCGAAGACTTAGCGAGGAAACATATGGAACTTCTATGTGAGAGACGAAACATATGAAACTTCTAGATTCTTCTGTTACCTTTCTTAGCCAATATGGGATTGTCTATTTTTATTATTTCATAGTTTTGGTACGTGTTATGTTTCAATTTTGATTGAATCATGTAAGTAGCCTTGCTTGCTTCCTTCCATGCTATGAATGGTAACACCTAATATATGCAGAGATAACAATCAATATGGCAATCGAACAGGAGCTAGTTATAACATGTAAGTAGCTTCTAAAATCAGTTATTTCTGAGAAAATGGAAATGTTTAATGGTTCATCTTGGCTTAGTGATGGTCATTGCGTGTCTAATCTGCAGGTATTGGTGTTAGTGGGCTTGCAGTAACAAGAATTAATTGGTTTTCTTGCAGTGCTGTGAGTTGTTTATATTCGAATCTTTGCAGTGTCAATATCTGGAATTAAGACGCTAACTTCTCTCACAAGGTACGAGTGTTTATCGCGCGTTACAAATTCGCAAAGGAAGACAAATTTCAAGATATTCAAACCAAACTCTCATGAGTATTTGTTAAAGGACAATGATATTTCTAGTAATACCGAAGTTGAATCTCCAATAACAACACTATAGGAAGGTAGGGATTTTGTTCTTAGGCTGACAGGTTCTATAGTTTTAATGACACAAGTCATAATCTGCAAAAACGCAAGTATCTGGATACAACTATACTTGTCAGTTTGTGTAACTATTTAAATCTTCATTCTGGGCATCAAACGCATTAGTGATTTTGCTTTAGGCGACATATAAAGAAATCACTATATGAGATTACCAAGATATGCCTAGTATAAAATGGTTGAGTCAAATACACGTACTTTGTCGATTTAGCCCTAACTTGCTATGAACTAAATTGGTTTTTTTCTTGTCAGTTGGTTCTCAATTTCAAATCCCACATGAGAAGACCATACGAAGATATTGTGCATCTGCAAGCTTGTAGAGTGCATCAATAAGTGAGTCGGGCGCAGAAACAAGTCAAATTTGTATCTCTGAAGTGTAAAGAGGAATTATTGTTATCTTCTACACATTTTCATCACCACTGACTCTCTTTCTTAGTTGCGAATTTAGGGCTTTATTTCTACAAAAAAAAATCCCCTTCTGTTTCTGGAAATTTAGGGATTTGTAATTCCTCTTCACGTATTTCGTCTAGGGAAAAGAAGAATATGGCAGGAATCGGAAAAGTGGAATCCAAATGCGCGATTCTAGTCCTATGTGAACTCCACCCACTTAAACTGTGAAAGGAGGCGGGAGTGCAGCTTTTAAAGTTTACAATCTCCTAGAAAGTGCAGAATCAATTCATTATTCTGTGATGTGCAGGGCCACATTTGCGGACATAATGATGCAACTAACGGTACCGCACATGAACTGGCTGGTGAGGTCAGAACTCGGCAACGTTGAGCGCCCATCTGCGTCAAAAAGTTGACGTCGTTAGGTACTTCCTTTTTTGTCAGCTTGGCATCTTGACATGGAACATACATCTACTATTAGAATGTTAATCGTAGATGGGCGAGTTTTCCAGTGATAGAGATGTTGCAGTGTCAATCAAGACCCGTTTAGTTACTCTTCCCAAGAGTTTATGCACTTTATTCTATGTGGTCTGGTTTAGCTATTTGACAATAAGCTGATTGAATTTAGTCTTCCCACATCTGTAGGTATATGTCTGGAGAAAAGTTTGCCTTTCATACCAAAATGGGAAATTGAGAAGCTATCATAATGGCTCGTTTATATGTTTACGATAGAAAATAACTTCAAGAAGACAACAAAACCCTCCGAGTATATGAATTAGGCTTAACCCTATTAGAAGGATCCCCTCAACAAATTCACACAGTCCAACGTTGAAACCCTGTGCACTTCATGACAGTGTACCTTGGTTTTTCTCTCGCTGGTTTCTCTCCACGTGCCATCCGGGGCTTGCACGCGCAGGGGCCGGGGGGTTGGGGGAGCATTATAACATTGTTAGGTCGCTTTTAGAGCAACGACTAACTTGACATTGCATATGTTTTGCACGGTTCATTGGTTCAACCATTTTGACTAGTTATGATATTATTTTAATATGTTGACTCGGTACATAAATATTGTATGGTTTTAGTGATTAAACACTTTAATCATGTCGCACAGTGTTTTGACCGTACTTTTGCCTTTTATGCAGCCAGAGATCAAAACTTGATAGCATCTATTTAAAATATTGAGTCGAGTTTGTTTCATGGTTCCACTGATTTAACCGGCCTTTCAGGCCTGTTTCTGTAACCATGCCCGATGGGGTTAATACTCTTAACGCAGAGACTAACTCTTGAAACCTCTCATATTAAACTATGTATATTAGATAGCGAAGCATGCATGTGTCTCTCTCATACTAAACTACATAGGTTAAATAATGTTTGTTACCTAGATGGATAAAGTAAGGAGTGCCCCGTAGTAATTACTTTGCATACCTATATTTGTTGACCTTATGTTTGGTTCAACTAAATTTGAGTGGGCTATCAGAATGGTGGTAAGGTGCACACGGAGATACGCTTTTCCAACATCGGTTAAGTGTGAAAAGTAAGTAAGTTGTGAATATATACTTGGATGGACCAAAGCCTATCGGCTTAAATTGTCATGTCGTTTTAGTCGTCCTTTGTAGAAATAAGTGACAAATTGTTTTATTTTTTGTCATTTATATATGTAGAGTTGTTGACGTAGCTTGCACCCCCACTATTGTAAATAGGCGTATGCCACAGTATTCTTTAGTATAAGGCGAAAGAATAGTTCGCTTTGTGCTCACCGCGTGGCTACGTAGTTTAATGGCGAGTAGGAGAGGCAAAATATGGAACTCCTGGATGCTTCTGTTGCCTTGCTTATCAAATGTGGGTCTCTTCTGTTATATTTCCCGCGCACATCTTGGTGGTATGGTTGCACTAAAAGGAATTGATTACGATCAATCTTTGCAATTTGCAATGGAACTAGTGTTTTCTGCTCCAGAATTGAGGTGTTCAATTATCTTGTGAAGGTGTAAGTATGAGTGCTTGATCAAACATATGTCATAGGAATCAGGAAATTTAAGTGCTATTGTATGTGTCAGGATTCAGGGTTGAAGGGCCAAATTCGATTTCTCTCAGCTTGACCATTTCATGAGGCTTATTGGATTGTTTGTTGGGTAAATAAATATCACCAACTTACCCTTCATGAAAATGACAACCATCACAAAATTGTTCATTGGCCTATGCATTGTAATGGAGAATAACTTAATGACCGTTATGTTGAGCTTTACCCTTGTTTAGAGGGAGCCCTTCAGAAATTCTCGAAGGCCAAGGCAGAACTCGGGCCAACAACTAGGTTTGGAAATAGTTTTCAACCAGCAATTGACGCGCCTCGGTTAGAACCTCACTAGCTGCGTCATTGCCCCAAGAGCAAAGATACTCTTAGAACGAGGCCTTTCCTTGTTAATGTTGTCATCTTTCACTCATTCACTTCTTGGATGTCCAGTGTGGGACTTATTAGGTCCCAAGCGTATCCACTTAACCACCCTCACACACGCTATCCTAGTTTTGCTTGCATTTTATTAACTTAATGCTTGAACATGCCAACAGAAACAGGGAGAGAGTTATAAGACTCACAACACAAAATCACAGTCTAATCTCTTATTGTCCGGAAGCAACTTCAAGCAGAAACTAAGAACATTTGAGTATGCCAATATAGTTAGAGATGTTGCACACATTGGACATGCTGAAAAAAAAGCTATTAGTATGATTTGTATGATGTAACTTACCTCAACGCCACTTGCATTTGTAGGTGCAACATCTGTTCGTGTGTAAAAATTTGAGCATGCAACGCCAAATTTGGGACTAGATTTGAGCATGCAAAATATGTTCATGTGTAAAAATTGCTTCTCTGTATCCAGCATAGAACAAATCAAAGATTACGTGATTTTACTACCTTAAAACAAATCAATAATTTTGGGACTAGATTTGGGTGGGGTGCGCCAGGCCAAGGCAGTAGTGCAACGCCAAGGCGACGCGCAAGGAACCGGTAGCAAGCTACCAAGAACCTTCCCCCTCAAAAAATTAATTTAATATCGTGTGAGCCATTGGCCCACATATCAGATATTAAACTGATAAGAACAGATACTACACTTGATCTTAGCCAAAAGGCCGAGAAAGGTATGCTTGATACTGTGTTCAGCTTCCCCTTTTATACAATCTCTCTCTGGACTCAATCAATGTGGTATTAAGCAGCAATTCTGTTGTAATTTCTTCACCAACTGATATAAATAGATCCTACACTTGATCCTGAAATTTCACTTGGCGTTTTGATGATGATGCTTTAGAGTAATAAATGCATGTTTCTTCATTTACTAAGCATGGTTTTGGAGTACGTACCTCTATCTTATCTCACGAAGAGAGGCAGTCATGTCCAAATTCTTTTCATCTACTCCGGTTCTCTGCTGATACATAAAGCTAAATCCACATGTCTTCGGATTCTGCAGATGTTATTGTAGCTTAATTAGCCACGGTCTCGCTCGACCAAGAATATAGCAAAAGAAAGTGTCTTTCTATGCCAAATACCCTACGGAAGTTGAGCATCCTGGACCTGGTGAAGAAGAAGGGGAAGGAAGATTTACTATAATGTCTTCGGAAGGACTTGATTGCAATTGTTTTATTCCAAGGAGGTGAAGATGGAGGTACTGCTCCCTCTTTTATAAATTAGAAACTGCGTTCTTCATATTACAGAATGCAGGCCACTGCTTCCCTTTCTATAAATCAGAATGCAACCAATTTTGAAGTTCCTGTTATTTTCGTGATTGTGTTTTCATATGGAGGCTATGCTGCTCTGTCTCGAATTTTTTTGAGAGCTTAATGTATTATCTGTTTTCATGTTTATGACCCTGTGCGGCAAGTTATGGTCTGTGGTTGAAGCAAGGTTGCTCTTGCTTTCTTATCGAATAAGCTGATGCTCAATAAGGAAATATTTCAGATTAGTTTTGTCTTTCTTTAGGCTTCCACGATGGTGTAGGTTTTGTACGGTTGTAGCGAACTGGGGCTTTAGTGGTGGTGGGTTTGATGAAACGGTGGTGAAGTATGCTCGAAGCTACTGTGGTGGCTTTGGTGTTTGATGGTGGCGGTGGTTGGTTCGTTGGGATTAGGGCTGATGTGGTTGCCAAGGAGGATCTTTAGGCAAACCACCTAATTTAAACTCATAGATAGCACAAACGTTGAATGAATTTGAACTTTGACTGTTGCTTGGATAACTTCACACCAAGTGAGAAGTCCGGTGATGGGTGTTAAAAGTAGAACTCTGGGGTGCTATGGCGCATAACCCCAAAGTAAAAATGTTTTACACTCAAGTTATCCGTTTATTTATTTTAGGTCTATATTCACGCCATATGGCTAAACTAACAACAGTTGAAAAGTGTTGCTTCTTTGAGTGACTAAAACGTCTGAATTTAATTATAAAAAAAAAAAAAAAAGGAACAGACTTAGTCTGACATTTTACTTATTGTTTGTTTGGTAAAAAATGGACAACTTATTTATTGGCATTATAGTTTAGGTACCTCAGGTTGGCAGGGAAAATATACTGGTCATGGTGGGTAAGAATTTATGATTAATTGCTGAAAAATTCATTTCTACCTAAAGTTGTCTTCTCTTTCTCTTGTACGACACGTTTCTTCTTTTCATCTCTAGCTTATTTGTGCATCCTCCCTCGGTTCAAAATCCTTGTTTGACTAACTTTCTTCCTTTCTTGTGCTCATCCTACCCTGGTCTCAAAGTAAAGTTGAATGTGGTGAATAATATGCATGTATATAGTATGCATACATTACAAATTTGAGCTATATCAAGGATCGAGGCTACTTTTTTAGTTTTTGTTGGTTTTATGGGGTTCATGCTGTCCTTGAATTATCCCTCGTTGCTGAGTTGGAAGATATCGGCGCCAGAGGTTTAGGAAAGTTACAGTGAATCTTAGAGGTAACCTTCATCTTCTCATTTGATCTTGTTCAATTTATTAATCCGTTACTAGATTGTATATGATTGGTTCTACTCTGTAACATTAAGTTTTATGCATCCTCATGTCGGTCCCGCTTGCATAAGTAGTTTGGTTAACTAGAAAATGATTAAGAATGTCTGAGCCAACTGTTAGCATTTTGTTGAATTGTGTTGCACAACTACGGACTCTGCACCACAACGTGTCTTGCTTCCTCACAAGAGGGAACTCAGACAAGGATTGGTACGGAAAAATTGATTCGGTGTTTTTATTACTTTTGATATTATAACTGTAATTGGTTCCCCTACAGTTTACATTTTTCTTCTTGGAGCAGGGATACGAGATTTAAGGTGTCATTCATACTCGTTGCCTGGGGCTATCCAAATGGCCGAAACGATTCTATTGGTGGACCAACATGCCAAAACGTTGTAGACACCGGTCGTCACCACTAGACCTTTCCCACACGAGCTTTTCAATAGTTTCTTTTTTCCTTTATTTCTGCTTGGAGGGTTAAAAAGCAGTAGAGGCAACAGTCTGATGGGTCCGTACACCAAGAAGGTTTATCGGTGTCCGCCTCCTCGGCTTAATTGGAGAGGGTATACAAGAACTTCAGGTAAATATCTTTGCTGCTGGCTTTCCTCTATTGTTCAGACTTTATGTTCCAGTTTTCCAATCTCCAGTGGATGTGTATAGCACGCTTGTTGTAGTCAACTTCTTGTTACCGACCACTTTGCCTTCGCCTAACTTTTGTAGCCATTCCTCCGTCTATAATGAACTTGTTGCAATTTCTTTCGACATAATCAAAATATCCTCATCCAACTGTCTTGAAAGAACTGATGCATTGAGGGGGCCAACTTTCAAGGAAATTTAGAGATTACATCAGTTCCTACAATTCTATGCTTGCCTTTCACATCGGCGGCTGGAGGAGTCGTAGATAATAAAATAAATGATCGTGGGGCTCCCTATATTTTTTGTATAAATGGACAAAATCATCACAAGATTTGTTCATTGCTTCCTGTTGACGTACAACCACCAAGGTTTACGCCCCCCCCCCCCCCCCCCCACAAACACCAACCCAACACGCGCACACGCACAGTGAAATTGAGATTCTAAATTGCATGTACACACTGGACGACAAATTAAATCTCTCGATGGCTTCTTAGGTAACTGCTCTTATCGTTGAAGATACCAATCTTGCGAGAACTGTGATGTGATTATCAAATATTAAAGTGTGGAATTTAGAAGTTATTAAATTGCTTCCAGATTCTATGGTTGTGAAATATCCAATCCTTATTGCATATGTTCAACATGGTTTTGCAATAGATATACAGCGGAATACAACTCCTCTCCTAACGGTAGATCGATAAAGAAACATCAATTTATTAGCATGCGGGAGTATTATGCTTATAGATTTATAAAGCAGTAGCGGTGAAGTTGGAAGAATACTTCAAGGGAGATGGTTTTGTCGATGCATTCACGTGAATTGAGGAGAGTAATTTGCTTGTGTAAATGAACTAAAAGTGTCTCGGGACAGAGTTATATAAAGGGCTTTGGGATGTTGATGGCAGTTAAATAACTCCAGTATCTCTAAGGAGGACGGAGACTTGTTTTACCATCCTATTGGCAGTTAAATAACTCCAGTTAAAGGGCTTTGGGATGTCGATGCATTCACGTGAATACAACTAATGATTGTTATATACTTCTAGTGACATTTACTTTAATGACTCCTACAAGTACTAATAAATATTATTGTTAAACATGTCAAAAAAAATTACCACCAAAAGTATGTAGCTACAGTTAATTATCATCATATAGAGATTTTTAAGTATCTTTTCACAATCAAGTAGTGGCGAAAAACTATTCAAATAAAAAAAAAAAAATGACGAGAAGAACAAAAACAGATCAAGAGCGTAATTATGAAACCATCCGAACTCAAACTTGGCCGCAAAAGCATAATTATAGAGAATGTAGATGACAAGAGGAAAAGACAATACTTTTACTGTTTAATAATGATGTTCAAATCTGGCTCATTAACCTTTTCTAAAATCCTTGAGTTAACTTGGTGCATGTCTTTATTTGCTATAACACCATATAACCCCAAAAAAAAACTTGTCCTCGGATACTTTGTTTTTGATAAATTAAAAAGAAAAAGAAGAAGAAAAAAGAAAGAAAGAAAGATGAAGATGACAGACATTTGAGCTTAAGTTGGTATAGTTCATTTGAATTGTTTTAGATTTCTATTTGAATAGCAATAAGCTGGTATCATAGGCTCGCTTACATGTAACGCGTTACATCTACCTCTCCGGATCCAAAAAAGGCAATCCACCATTCTGTGCGCATGGTATAAGTTTTTTACTTACCAAGAAAAAAATAGTGAAAATTATCTAATGACCCCTTGTAATATACGCGATATGCAATTTTTTTCCCTTTACTTAAAATTTAAACATCGAACCAGCCACATGTACGGAAATTGGGCACCTTAGATAGATCTATTATGAATTGCTTGAAATGACCAAAATACCATGATATCCTTATCCAATTTTAACTTAATGGCATTCTTCCAACTCTTTCATCTCCCCTCTCTCACTTCTGCCCGATCAACGTCTCCACCTCGCATGCCGACCACCTACCACTACACACACCACACACACCCAAACGCACAACACATGCCACATACATCCACAACACACAACCACACACACAAGGGTTCCCCTCCCCACCCCCTTACCCACTATTGCACGCTAACACAAAACACATACATTACTCTCACACACAAACTAACTCGTAGTGAACTCATACGCACACCGAACACATACAGTGAATACAACCGCACACACTTCGCCACCATGGTTTCCCCTCCCTTGTCACACAAACTAACACACAGAGCTTTAACACACAAAGATACACACCAATTATACACATACTGCACGCAAGTCGAACACACATAACACACACACAGCCCACTCTATTGCGAGCACACATAAAATCTACAAGCACACGGGTGCACATCAGACTCACACACACCCATTGGGAGCGCACACACAAACTCTGTAGGCACACAAGCACAATGTGTGCAAAGTTTTTCTTGTGTGTGTGCATGCATGCATGCATGCAGAGCTATGGGTGTGTGCGGAGTTAGAATGAAGGGGTGGGGGGCTGGGCTACCGGGGGAAGTGTGTGTGTGTGTGGTAGAGGGAGTAATGAAGAGGTAGAAGAAGGGAAAAATTGTTATTTTAAAAAAATCAGAAAGTCGATGTGTGCTGACCACGCGTTGTTAAAATCGATGTTTTCCGTTAAAGGTGCCAACTTTCCTTAGTGTGGAGGTGTTTAGTGGGGGAGAAATAACACATTATGTATAATACAAAGAACCATTAAGTAAGTTTCCCCAAAAAAATATTATTCTTGTCTCCCTTATCCTTTATCAAAATGATATGTCCGAGCTTTGAGCATATAATAGAACATGCCATAGTTACGATAACTTTCGTTTGTTTTAGATATTCTATACTTTCATCTTGCATAGAGAAAGAGTTTGCCTATAATTGTTAATCTTCAAGTGTCCCAGGGTTCTCTAAAAAGTTTTAGCAATGGTAGTGTTCTTTTCCAAGTTTAGTAACTTTTGTCGTTGGATATTGTATCCATTTATTATGGGAATTTGCGATTCTTGGTGGCACACACGGTATCGTGGAAAGTAGTCAAGTATGCAGTGCATTGCAAGACAACAAAAATTGTATTAAGATTTATATTGCATTAGGTGAGTGATATGAGGTTGCGGGACAAGCCCATATTGTTACGTATCTATACTATATACAACGAGAAGTCTATTTTTGGTGTAATACCCTTTTAGTGTTACACTGAGAGTGACTCCAGCTTTGACACGTGTCCATTATGTTATATCCACTCTCCATAAAATCACTAGTTTGATACCAGTGCCTTGCAACGGGTCATTATGTAGAATTTCACTATTGGAGAATATTCGGGTCAAATTATGAGAAAAATAGTGATGGGTGAGAATTATTTACCTGAAAAGAAGAAAAGAATTTATTATGAGATACATATCGTCAAAAGAACATTTAAAAGGAAAAAAAAAAGAAAAAAAACTACTGACCTTGAAAAAAAAACACCAATCTATTGGGTACGAACTAATCGAGGAAACATTTATATGGATGACATTGAACAATAGTGGTGTAAAGACCATTAACATTTAACATAACGTAAAAATAAATAAAACACGATTCCAACCATGTCAATTGTATACACAAAATAGAAAGTATCCACGTTGAAAACAAAAAATCTAACAATTTTCACTGAAAACAAAAATCGAATCATCCAATGGCTCCTACATACAAGAAACGGAAATTTTCATAAAAAAAATAGCCGTCCAAGATATAAAAAGATTGTAAATGTCCAAATATATATGAGCAACATATAAATGTCCAAATTTATATCCTTTCCTCAATTAGATTAGATATTTCAAGAGAAAAAAATGTTTGAAGATAATCATGGCTGAAGACCGAGCAAAATGCAAGATTTTAGGGGCAGATAGAGAAGCTGGTAATGGAAGATGCAAAATAAGGAGATAAGACAAGATTTTAATTAGAGGCAGGATTTTAGGGCTTCGGACTTAGGAAGAGGAAGAAAGTGAGTGATGAAATCCCGAAATTGATGGTTAAATTAGGAAATTAAGTTTGCCGGTGCGTGAGAGATAGGGGAAAAAGATGAGGCAGCCTATTTGAGACTTAGGAAATATTTGTGGAATCAAATTTTAATTAGATTAATGAGAAAATGATAATTGTGGACACTTGATTGAAGTGTTATAATTGCAAGTTACTTTTGATCTGATAAGATAAAATTTAACTGAATTCAAATGTAGAAAGTCATAATTGTAAGTATTTAAAATTGGTTTCATTTAACATTAAATAAAATCCACGTGGCAAAATGATAGAGTGTCCACATAGGCAATGATGTGGCCTCTTTCTCTCAGCTTCAGCTTTCATATATATATATATATATATATATATATATATATATATAATTAGATTAGTTACAAACACCCCATCTCTACAGGTAACTGCCCTTTTTTTCTACACTTTCTTCTACATTTCTCCTTCTCCCTCAAATTTGAAGAAAATTCAAATTACAATCTGCCAATTGCATTTGTAAGCGATGGTGAGTAAACAAATTATCTCAAAATACATACCCATAGTTGGCAATGACGGAATCGCACACGCAATGCGTGTGCGCGGCATCTCGTGTTTAGTTATATACCCGCAACAAAATATTGTCCTCGAATGACAAATAACAATGTTATAATACAAAATTCAGAATTTTGCTTTGTATTTATACAGACAGACATTTTAAGTTGCTCAAGTCTGTACACATTCCCAGGAGGTCACATATCAGGTGATACAACAACTAAAATAGCCATATAACCGTAAGCGTTAGCAATAGAGCTAACTTAAATTAAGTATTAAGTGAAATACCAGGAGAAGAAAAAAAAACAAAATTACTTAGCAATAAAGCTAACTTAGACTAAGCTTCACGTTGAAATACTAGAGAAAAACTGAAATACTTCTTAGTGAGACTTTCTACAATTGGCATTTAACGCGCGCAAAGAGATAATATGGGTTCTACCCTGGTTCTAAACATGAATATTTAGATGATGTGGTTCAACATAAATGATTTGCTATAAAACTACTTATCATTATTATATTGTTGTTATATTTTATATGCTAATGGCTTTTTGTACGAGACGACAGACAACTATCAATTTATGCATATTGTACATCTTGCTCAAGGCAAAAAGAGTGCCACAACTCTAGATTCAGTCCTTTCCTCTTTTGCTTGCATATGAGTTCAGTGCGCAGCAAAAGTGATTTGATTATGTAGATGTTGTTGTGCCCTTTTTCCTAAAATGAGGTGGTCCTTAGCTTTCTTCTCCTCCTACACTATTTTCTTCGGTGGCTTTTTGTACTGTATGTCATCGTTTTTATGGGATGGGAATGTAATAATGTTTTTGTCTATACTTTTTTTTTTTTTTGTAAAACCTTGACGTGTTCCACACGAGTGGATTGATTGTATACCTCTCCCTTTCTTATGGTCTAAATTTTTATCTTTAATTATAAAAAAAAATGCAACTTTGCTATAAACTTGAGATGCTAATTTTAATAATTTAAAAAGAAATGACATTTGACGTCTATTTTTAATCATATGAGTTTCATTATTTGCTACTCCTTCCGTCCCACATAAATTGTGCCTTTTTTTTTTGGCAAGCAGATTAAGGATTCATGTCATATATTGTGTGTTTCTCATTATTATCCTATAGAGAGAGGATGAGAAAAATGTTGGCCATGAGAGATAAAATGAGTTACTGAAGTGTTAAACGTGAAGAGATAAATATAATAAAGAGTATAAGAAAGTAATGGGTTAGGAGAGAGAAAATAAGTTGGTAGAGAACTAAATGTGGAGAGAAAAATAGAATAAAAAGTATATAAAGAATAAATATGTAAAAATATCTACATAATGTTTTTAATTTAAAAATTGAACAATTCTTGTAGGATAATTCAAAAAATAAATATGATAAATATATGGGCCTTAAGAGTTCCGCTCTTTGTTACGGAGTATTTGAGTTTAACCTTTATTGCAAAGTTATTTAAAATTACCAAAATACAATTTTTGGGGGGAAAAATGACACTCAAAGACAAGAGTGTGAGAGGCTTCGACTGTACGCTTTCTGCTTTTTACTGCTCAACTTCTTAGCTAACACCATACTGAACCGCGCAGAGTTCCATGCACCTTTTCAAGTACCCTTACCCATTTCTCCTAGGCTTCACCGTTCGAGGGATTCAATTTAGGGCTTTCGATTTTGGGCTTTCGATTTACGGCTTCAATTTAGTGCTTTCGATTTACAAATTCAATTAGGGCTTTAATTAGGGTTTTCAGCTAGGGCTATATTTAGGGCTTCTAATAATCAAACACTCAACATGCACAGACTCAAATCATGGTTCATTGTAGAAAATCATTCACAGGATTTTCAAAATAACGAATAAACGTAGAAGAAATCGATTGCGATCAGATTTGAGTATGAAAAACATACCTTCGTGTTTGAGACGAGGTCCATGATCTTGACTCGAGTATCACCGTTCAGGGTTGTCGTCGTCTCCGCCGTCGTGTTCGATTTCGCAACCTTGAAGAAACAGAATCAAAATCACGATTGATGTTGATCCTGTGTTTTCCCTCTCTCGATGTCTGTACCAACTTCCCTCTCTCGAAGTCTGTAACCTAAGAGCCAGACCTCTCATTTCCCTCCAAAATTCAAGAGACACTGTGTAGTTATATACGAGGGTAGAAATGTCTTTTTGTCCAACTGTTAACACCGTGAAAGAAATCTAGATTTTAGGAGGGGAGTGTAATTAAAAAAGATAGGGGGTCCGTGTGTAGTTTAGGGCAAACCTCAGGGGTGCCGTGTGTAATTTATCATTTAAAAATGTAACTTTTTTATAAACTTGAGATGCTAATTCTAATAATTTAAAAAGAAATGACATTTGATGTCTATTTTTAATCATTTGAATTTCACCATTTGCTACTCCCTCCGTTTTACATAAACTGGTTTTTTATTTTTACCCGCATATTAAAGATTTAGGTCATACATTGAGTGTTTTTTTCATTTAGGTCATATCTTTTGTGACAGAGCACTATAAATATAATCAAAACGGGTAAGTATCTGACCCCCAATGTATAAAATAATGTCAAGGGATTAAAATGGCTAAACATTTTTTTATTAAATTAAAAATACACTTTGTAGATATATAAAAGGTTTACAAAAATTAAGTGTATTTTTTACTTTTAAAAAGGTGAGACTAAACTACAAAATTTTTGACTAAATATAAATAATTTGCTGTTAAAGAGGTTAAAAGTTCACTAATGCGCGCATCTTTAAGCGACAAAAGTGTGGGAGTGGACCTAGCCTATTCTTATAAGTATGATGCTAAGTCCCTGTACACCTTTAAAAAAAACCCTATTACAGCATAACCTTGAAAATTATCAACATCAAGATAACGCATGTTCCTAAGGTTAGGGTAAAATTACAATCAATGACTCTAAGTTTCAAAAGGTAGAGCTGTATTAATCCGTTATATATATATATATATATATATATATATATATATATATATATATATATATATATATATATATATATATATATATATATATATATATATATATATATATATTTTTGCATATGTCATCAATACGTATTTTTTGAATGTCAATATGGCCCTCATTTGTATCTACAAGGTGTATAAAATGTAAAAATTTATAAATCCTAAATTTTCAAATTAATGTTTCAACCCAAATTCTCCCCCCACCCCGCCGTCGCATCTTCCTCGGCAAGCACTTAGCCTGAAAGTTGGGCAAACTGGCTTAGCCCCACCCGCCTCATCCTGGTGCCGGTGAACGTCGGCCTCCATGTTATCCCACCCCATCCGGTCACACCTCCACCGCTGTAAATGTTTTCGGCAGCAGCAGAAGCATGAAAATTTTCAAAATCGCTAAATCAGTCATAATTCTGTAACATTAGTAAAATGTGTGCGTAGGCGTGTTAATTAGAGGTGTGGTGGGTTGTGGAAGGTTGATTGATGACGATTGTGGTGTGTAGAGGGACAATTTAGGGTGGTGGTGGGTCGTCTGCTGGTGGTAGGTGAATTGAACAGGTGATGCGCTGATTGGACACAATGGTAAGCTGATTAGTGGTGGTGAAAGGCTGCTCTGGTGGTGGTTAATGGCAGCGGCTGTTGTGGTATTGGTTAGTAGTTTAACTCAAACAAAGATCTTATACATCTTCTTCCAGATGTCGAAACCCCAAATTCTAATTTTTAATTTTGTTCATTTAGGTTGTTAAATTGTGATGGTTTGTTGCAATTGATTAGGGTAAGAAGACTGAAGAAATGTGAGAAAGCTAAAGAATGCGATCATGGTGGGATAGGATTGTGACTATGGTTGTGGTTGTGGGTGTGTGGGTGTGTGCGTGCGTGTGTTGAAGCTGAAGAAGTGTAAAGTGGTGGTAGTGGTAGGGCTGTATGGTAAGATGAAGGGACGAGGAATGACATTTGAAGAATTACATTCCTAAGTGAACATTATGGTCTTTTCATCTTTCAGCATTTTCGCTTGGTCAATGGACATAAGTGTTATTTGTTCTACCTAATAAACACGTGTGTAATTTTACCCTAACATCAAGGTCATGAGTGCAATTTATCTTATAATTTTCTTAAATCTCGAATCTTTATGCTATAGGTAATATTTCCCCCCTTTTTAAGGTCTTTATTTGATGAATGATCTGGGTTAAATGATAAAATTTTGTTGAGTTTGTATTTATATTAAACCTTTAATGCGTATGTATAAATATAGGGTGAAAAACGTAGGTTTATGAATATTATTGAAATTGTTTAGTCCATTACCATTATCTGACATCAATTTCACACATTAATTTCATAGTATAGATTTCAAAAGGACACACACAGTCGCACGTGTATATAGACTTTTTAGATGAGTAGGTTTGGTATTATCATACAAGTTCGTGTTAAAAATAAAAGTCTTTGTTGTACTACTAAGATGAACAAGTTTATGCTAGATAGAAATAAAATAGAGCTTTAGAGTATACTATCAAGATAAATTTAAAATACACTACAAAAATTTTAATTTAAAGTAGAAAAAAAGAAAGTATAATTAAGATCAAGTATAGTTTTAGACAGATTGTACTCGAAGATTGGAACTTAAGATAGAAAATTTGAAAAAAAACTTGCTTTGTATTTTAACCTTAAAATAAGATATACATGAAAATTATACTTCTTTCGTCTCAAATTATTTGATCATTTTGTACTACACGCTTATTTAGAATATGAGTCTTATTATATGAGTTTCATATTCTATCTCGCCCACGCGGGGGTGGGGGGGGGGGGAGAAAGTAGTTCAGTAGAGAAAAATGAATTGGTGGAGGTTTAAATGTGGAGAAATAAATAGAATAAAAAACAAGTGTACAAAAAGTGTCAAAATAAGATGGGTAATAAATGATACTGAAAATCGTAAGTAATGATATTTTAAACTTTAGTGGTGATGCTTGTAGGAAAAAAGTGTCAAAACTCTAAAAGTGAATGGTAGAATTGTCATTGAAAGCTAAGGTTACTAAATTTATCGCCTAAGAAGTTCACTTTCTCTCTGTGTCCTGTTAGATCTTTTGAATCTGCTTGATTCTTGATTTTAAAGATACAAAATTTAAACTCCTAACCAATTTCGTCTTACAAACTTTGTTACATTATTAATCATAAATTCTTCCAGGTAGACACTTTATTTTTGATAATCCTTTTTTGGGTTATTTTTTAACTTTCGTTAATATCACTTAATTATAATTCAAACTTCTTCTCAATTTTACTTTCTAAATATATATGTCATCAAGACATATTACAGGAAATTAGACAACTCTATATATATATATATATATATATATATATATATATATATATATATATATATATATATATATATATATATATATACTTAACATTAATTATCTTTAAATATTTTCTTCACTTTAATTACTGTATAGTCAAACTTGTAGCGTTTTATGAGAGTTAGATATTTGTGAAAGATGTTTGAAACTAATTACAATGTCAATGTACCTTTGATAAAAAGATATAATATGAAACAATCGGGATTCTCTTTAACGGCAACCTGATGTGACAAAAGAAATTAGTATAATGAATAGTGAAAAATATTTGTGATAATTGGCGTGAAAATTAGTATGATTTTGGCGTGAAAATTTTGACAAAAGAAAAATATCTTTACCATTCACACAGTATTATTGATTTTTACTTTGGCTCAAACCCTTTATTCGTCACTTAAAGAGTTGGCAAAGAAGTCGAGCACCCCCGCTCGGCCTATAATTCAAAGAAGTAAAAGCTTTAGTGGAGTGACAATGCCCCCATTAACTTTTGTTTCTTCACGGACTTAGATCTGTAGCTAATCCGTTTGGCCTTCTCTTGTATTTTTATAAAACCCAATATAAAACCCAAGAGTTATACATTCTTGTTCGGACAGAATGTTTTTGGCTACATTGATCACTCTGTTCGGGCAGAGTGTTCGGCTATCACTCTGTTTGGACAGAATGTTTTTGGCTACATTGATCACTCTGATCGGGCAGAGTGTTCGGCCATCACTCTGTTCGGACATAATGTTTATGGCTAAATTGATCACTCTGATGGGGCAGAGTGTTCGGCCATCACTCTGTTCGGACAGAATGTTTTTGGCTACATTGATCACTCTGATCGAGCAGAGTGTTCGGCCATCACTCTGTTCGGACAGAATGTTTTTGGCTAAATTGATCACTCTGATCGGGCAGAGTGTTTTGGCTAAGCCCATAATAATACTGAGAGCAAAAATAACTTTATTGCTCGAGCAAAAGATAAAGTTTACATTGGATTGCTTAACAACCCATTTATTTGAAATTATCTTTCTAAAGACAATTTTTAAAAGATTGGGGTTTTGATAAGGTCTGGGCCCTTATCCCCCTGAAAAAGAAGTGTCTTGCCTTGAGGTAAGATGCTACTGCGCGACGCGTTGTTTTATAACAACGGATCGTTCATGGGCTTGAGTCCGAACTTCTTCTATCAAATCAAGATTTCCTCTGAGTCCAATTTCTTTGCCTTCTTTGGTCGGCACGAAGTTACGTAGCATTGACGAGCTATAGTCTGGTCCCCTTTCACCTCTCCAATCCCGTGTTCCGTGGGGAATTTCATCTTGAGGTGATAAGTTGACACTACAACTTGTAATTGATTGAGTGCTGGTCGTCGTTGTATGCTGAGGGGACCTTGACCACCACAAAATCAAGTATGAAGTTGGCTTGTGCTGGAGGTGTGCCAATCGCAACTGGGAGTGCGATAATACCTTCGGCTGTAACTGGATGATTGGAGAATCCATACAACGGAGTATCCATCTTTCGGAGACGGTCCGTTGGAATGTTCATCTTCTTGAATGCATCGAAAAATAAGATTTCTGCAGAACTTCCGTTATCAATCAAGACACGCTTTACATCAAAGTTCCCAGCTCTAACTGTAATGACTAATGGGTCATCATGAGGAGTTTGTATGTCCTTCGAATCTTCATCGGAGAAGGTGATGGATGCTACGGGTACCGTCTTCGATTTCTTATCCGGGGGCTGACTCGTTATGTATACTTCTCTGGCGTATGCTTTTCGAGCCCGTCCTGATGAACCTCCTGCGGCTAATCCCCCAGATATAATGTTGATAATACCCGCATTCTCTTCTCGATCTTCTCTTTCTTCCATGGCTGGAGGTGTCTGTTGTCTATCTTCTTTAGGAGCTACAAACTTTCTCAACTGGCCACGCTTGATAAGGGCCTCAATTGCTCGTTTAAGCGACTCGCAATTGTCAGTTGTGTGGCCATGATCGTTGTAAAAGTGACACCATAAATCTTTGTTCCCTTTATTTGGTCGAGATTTCAGCTTGTCCGGTCACTGGAGAGCCTTATTCTCCTTGATCTCGTGAAGAATCTGTGATGGTTTTGCATTGAGGGGTGTCAGATTTTTCCAAGCGAACGGTTCTTTCGGACGCCGTTCATCATACTTGGAACGGTTTGTCGGCTTTCCTCCTTGGGGAGGAGTTAATTCCCGAGACCGTTTCTTCTGTTCTTCCTTCCCTTCTCCACGCCGTCCTCTGTGTGTCTCCAGGTATTCTTCAGGTTGAATATATTTGTTAGCCTTCTCAAGAAGGGCTTTCATATTACTTGGAGGACTTTTGTTCACAGAGAATGCGAACTTGGATGTGGGTCGAAGGCCTCGGAGGAATGCAGTATACTTCACGGACTCATCCAAGTAATCAATTTCCAAGGTGGCTGCGTTGAATCGTCCGAGAAAACATGCCAAAGACTCGTTTTTCTCTTGCACAATGTTCAGCAGACTCGCCGAGTTCTTTCTTCGGGAGCGACTGCTTACAAAGTGTTTTTGAAAGAGATCCGATAATTGGCCGAAGGAGTAGATGGACCTTGGTTGTAGAGATTTGAACCATGCATGTGCTGCTTTCCTTAGAGTGGTAGGAAATGCTCAGCACATGACAGCGTCTGAAACCTGGAGCAGTAGCATGTTTGTTTGAAACTGGTAAACATGTTCTCCTGGATCCCCAGTCCCGTCGTAGAGGTCACATTGAGGCATTCAAAAATTGGGAGGTAGCTTTGCCTTCTCGATGGCCTTCGACAACGGATATCCGGATTCATTCCTTGGGCGAGATCGTTCTGGAGAATGATATCTAGGGACCACCTTCCAGGAGTCCCGTTCTTGGGAACGAGACTCAGGCGTCCTCTTCCTGTGGATAGATCTTCGAGGGGTCTTAACTCTGGCGGCCTGTGCGGGAGAGGAGTTGGTACTGTCTTCGACTGAAGAATCGCGACGGTAGCATGATCCACTCCTGGTTACGTGATCTCCGCTTTTGTCTTTTTGATTGTAAGTTGGATCGGCCGTTGATTGGTATTTGCGGCCGTAACTTGATCTGGATGTGAGACGAAGACGAAGATCATCGGGGTCAAGATGAGAATGGTAAGTGGGTGGAGGAGCCACTGCCACGTCGAGCTTTTGTTGGAGAGTGTTCACGACATCTTTTAGCTCGTGGATCTCTTTTGTAAGTTCGGCATGGGGTGTTTTGAATAACTTACGGTTCAGGCGATGATGAAGGTTCCCGTTTTTCAGAGTAGACGTTGGAGAGTGATTTCTTCGAGGTCTACTTTCTGATTCGGGAGTTGCAGATGTGACGTTAACGTGTGCATCTTCCGCAGAATGACGACGTGAAGGTGTCGAACAGTGGTCACGACTGAGTCGACGAGAGCTGCTCGTTCGGGCGTGACGGTGTGGAGAACGACTATGTGAAGAGTCGCTAAAAGAAGAATGGTTGGCCATGTTCCCTGTAGTGGTCCCACGGATGGCGCCAATCTGTTGTAGCTAAAAACTGGATCGGGAACCACACAAGAAATCAGGCCTGCAAAAGAGAACACGGAGTGACCGCCGGGTGGGGTTCCGGCGGGGGAACGCTCCGATGCTTAAGTCAGAGATGGCTAACAGTGTAGAACTCTGAAGAAGCAGTAAGACACAATGTGTGATTGTGTGTGAACCTGTCTGTACCTGAGGGGTCAGACCCCTTTATATAGCGGTAGAAGGAGTCCTAGTAGGACTGGGCTTTGACCAACTCTAATCAGAATATAATTAGGATCCTAGAGGATCTCATGTCAATCTGAACTGATAGAGTCAGAGTCTCTTTAGGATTCTGCCCGGTGATTGATACGGTAACTGACATATCAGTAATGAGCCAGTGTGGGTTACGTGTCATAACTGCCACGTGTCGTCTGTAGATTGGAGGGATATTTTTAGCTATATCAGGTTGTCTTCTTGAACCATTTTTACTCAAAAAACTGCTTCTGGTTTTCCACTTTTGTTAACAAGGTATTAACCAAAACCCAGTTGGATTTCGGTTTAGTCGTTAAGTTGTATTCGACGGATTTTCCGATCATCAATTTTCGGTTGTGTTCTTGAACCGTTTATACTCAAAATACTGCGTTCTGGTTTTCCACTTTTGTTTGCTTCTGCTAATCATCAACTGAAAGCGGTGGAGAAACATGCAGCCCCTCGCTTAGCCCAGTTCTGGTAAACTCGCCTCCTGAGGGGCTTTTAAAAGCCCCTTGCATGTTTCTCCACCGCTTTTAGTTGATGATTAGTAGAAGCAAAAAGCCCCTCGCTTAGCCCATAACGCTGGCGGTGATGGAGGAACCAGCCCCTGTCCCCCAAAATCTCTTCTAGGTTGGCTGGTGGATTATCCAAGCTAAAAATCATACTCCATGCAAGTAAAAATTTGCTTACCTACGGAGGTTTTGGAAAACCGTAGGCCCGACTAATCCGCCGTGGTACAGCGTAGCCGCCAGGCCACCGCGGCATGTGGCATCTCGTCTCCACGGTTTGTCTCATGCCTTCTCAATCAGTAATGCTTGTAACTAGTTACCCTTCAGTCATAAGACTGTGGTCTTCACTCATTTTCACCTGTATACATTTCCGTCATCCGTAACCCCTTATTAGTATCCTAAAAGTAAGATGTTTTTGGTGTCAACTTTTTTTCTCTTTTTGATTTACTTTTTTCCCTTCAAGCCATATGCCTCATATTGCCGTTTGAGTTTTGACTGTTCTGCAAATAAGTTAATTTGCATGGTAATGTATTAAAAGAAACCCTTCATTTTTTGGGGGAGAATTTAGACTTTTAAGTTGCCACTGCTATGAAAAATATCTGGCTCCGCTATAGGAATAATTGATAAACAAATTACATTGTTCTTGAATATTGATTATGTTGGTTTTTTTTTTTCTTAACTCGATCGCAGGAGACATGTAAGAGGAAACAATTGGCCTTTCCGTACCATAGTTACTATATTTTGTAATGACTTCTTGATCTCTACCATAGTTACTATATTTTGTAGCAGTCATGTCCTTGGGCACACCATTGGAATATGAAAAGTGATGGTCTCTGTTTCTAATATTGTAGCTATTTGTGCTAGTACGCTTCCGTGGGAACAAGAAATGATCAACCACTATCGTTTAATGAAACTTGTGTAATCTGCTTGGGGGTCGGCGCACTGAATTATGTTATAAGGCATATGAATGAGTGCTTGTTCCAACTCTTGAACTTCATTTTCTGATAATCAGGAGAATGAAAGTACAATTGGATGGTTCAAATCTCGTATGCTCTCTAGTCCAGCTCCGTCTTAAACCATTCCCAGAGTTTTTTCTTGGGATATTCTCAGAGTGACACTAATGGGTTCAATTTTGCATTTGTGTGCGGTGCACAAATTGGAGGGCTGTGATTTATGGTAGTTAAATTTTGTTGGACCAGATATAAGCGGGGTGCGCCTGGCCAACGCAATAGTGCAACGCCAAGGCATGCATAGAACCAGTGGCCACACTATACCGCTATACTATGGAAGCGGCTGCTGGTTCCTCATATAGATCTTGGGGTGATGGAAGAGAAAAGCCTGGCTGTTGAAGGAAAAGGTGGATGGCCTAAGATAGGCCAGGTCACAAAACCCTTCTAGAAGATACTTATTAGCAAACTCCTTGCGATGCTAAATGATCATATTAGGTGCTCGAGTCTTATTAAAACACTCTTTTTATATGTGAGGTAATGTAAATTCTATCGATAAATAATCGTGTAAAAAATAATTGTGGTGTGTGAAATAGACGCTTCTTTTTGTCACTTGTCACAGAAGAGGATTAATGGATTTGCAAGTCAAAAGTGTTAATTGCAGCAAAAGACAGAGCCTATATATTTGTAAGGCAATAATATTACATTTGCATCATTCGATAAAAAAAATCGCAGCAAATCTTATTTCAACATCTTACTGTCTTAAAAAGTGGTAATTATGTCCTATTTACTCTTTGGAAGGAAATGATTGCAACTGTTTTATTTCAAGGAAGTGAGGTAAGTCAGAATGCAACCAATTCTGAAACTTTCTGTTATCTTTGTGATTGTGTTTTCATATAAAGGCTATGTTGCTTTATCTTGACTGTTTTGAGAGCTTGATATATCATATTTTGTTCTGTGTCTGTTACCCTGTGTGGCTAGTTATGGTCCTGTGGTTGAAGCAAGGTTTCTCTTGCTTTGTTATCGAATAAGCTGACGTCTACCAAGCAAAAATTTTGATTTAAGTGTGTTATTCTTTAGGCTTCCACCTGTTTGATAATGCAGCCAATAAGCATGCTTTCTGCTGTTGTTCGTTTCAATTGGAAAATCACATCAGTGAAAAGCTGCAGGAGACTACTTTCCCTGAGCTTGAGATCTTTAGTTTTCAAGTTGTAGTATTCTTCTGATTTTAGCTTTTTAGGTCTCTAAATAGAGATACTCGTGGTTGCAGTAGTTTTAGAAGTTCACTAAGTGATTCCGCAGGTACTGATCTAGCTCATTCTTTCATTCTTTCTTCACCATAACAGTCTCGATGTTATTACCGTCTAATTGGTTGAGTAAGAATGCATGCAATTGAACAGAGAATAGAATTTCATCTTTAGCCCCCGTTTCCAAACTCATAGCCGTTCCATTTTGTCAAGGGTCAATGCTATATAGCCGTTCTGAATTTTGTTGACAAGCCTCTTCATTAGAATTTTATTTTTTATAGCTCTTCTTGTGTTGATGATTTGTTTAACTTCGTGTCATTGTCACCTGTAATGGTCTAGAAGTTGGTAGTTTTGATGCAAGGAATTTTTTACCTATTAGAATGGAGAGCTTACAAGCTGAAAAAATCCTGTTGAGACTAGATTTGGGTGGGGAGGGCACCGGGCCAAGGCTGTAGTGCAACGCCAAGGCGCGCAAGGAACAAGTAGCAAGCTACCAAGAACCTTCCCCTCAAAAAATTAATTAAAATTAATTTTATACGTCTCTCTGGACTCCCTCCTCTACACTCAATGTATGTGGGATTAAGCAGCAATTCTGTTGTAATTTCTTCACCATATGAAACCACTCCTGAAATATCACTTGGCTCTTGGACCGTGATGCTTTAAATTTACAAACGCGTATTTTCTGATCTCCTACCTCAACTTCTTTGTCATAAAGAGAGAATGTTATGTCCAATTCTTTTCATTTACTCAGGTTGCTACTTTGTTACGTGACACTAGACCTCGTGTCTGGGATTTGCTTAAACAACCACTGTCTCGTTTAGAAAGGAAAGGGCTGCGACTTGGAAAAACATTTACCAAGAAAAGAGCAAAAGAAAATTTGTCTCTCCGCGAAACACCCAATAAAGATGTAGAACATCCTGGACTTGGTGAAGAATAACGGGAAGTAAGGCTCTCTTCTGTAATAGGAGGGGATACAGGTACTGCTTCCTCTCAAAGAAAAACGCCACCATTTCCGTGCAACCGGCAATTCACAATCACGTACCACACCTGATTCATAATTTAAGTTTAAGCATAGACAACTTCTTATTTGAAACAACTATTTCCACATAAGTTTTAGGGACTCTTTCCATAGTAAAAGAACCCCTCCAAAAATAGGCGTATGCCATTGTATATGGCGAGTACACAGTATTCTTTAGTAAAAGGCGAAAGAATAGTTAGCTTTGTGCTCACCACATGACTGCGTGAGTTAAGATTGAGTAGAAGAGGCAAAAAATGGAACTCCTTATTGCTGTTGTTTCCTTTCTTGGCCAATGTGGGACTATATCTTTTGTCATTTTCTTTGTGTACATTTTGATGACTTGTTAGATCCATTCCAATGAATGGCACGTTTGAAATTTTTGCCTGTAATTAGCGTCAACATAGCAATCGAGTAGTACGTATCTGGAATCTGAAGGTGGTAGTGCGTTTACAAACTCCTGGAGACTAAAGAACAAAGCCCATCACCCGTTTGAAGGGCCATACCTGCAGCCCTATCGATGAAACCAGGATCAGCAGAGGTGGACACTCCCATCAGCATGGAACTTGGCAGAACTGTCACCTTATCTTGAATCAGGCAGTACCTCCTGAGGTACTTCCTTTTCTCTCAGCATGGCATCTTGACAGACGCAGAACATGTATATGGTTATATTGAGTCTAAAAGGCAGGACATGGTTTACATGCCATTACAATGCGAAGGAGAAGATGGTTCTTGATTTACCATGGTCTTGGCACCGTGAGTGAATATCCATCCATACTGAGCCTTTATTTTTGCATTAAATTGCCATGTGGCAGCCTAGGAAGACAAAGAGGGACTTGTCCGAAATGAAGAAAAATGGAGAAAAATAAATAAAGTAGAAGAAAAGCAGCAGCTTTGTTAGGAATGGGGAGCTGATTTCTTAGTCAAGACTGGGAGTGTTTTGAAAGCTTTTTGTTGTGTGTTCCTCCACTAAAGTGAAGCAACTTCTGACCAAGTTGTATTTTTGCAATTTCTGCATTTTCTCCTTTAGATCGGAAGCTCTTTCATGGTGAGGGATGTGGGTTTTTCAACACGAAGGAGGTAACCTCTTGTAGTGCTGTCTTTAATTGTGTAATACCTCAAGTTTGGCATAAAACTTGAGACAAAATTGAACCTTTCATTGCTGAAATAGTGGAAGTTTTCCTCCGGGTTTTACCACGCCAAATCATTGTGTTTATTCTTTGATTTATTGTTCTTGGGTGCTTGATTACTACTGAATTTGTAGAAATCAGTTTGTCATACTGATTAGAGATTTTGTAGATAGTGTTGATTTCTTTACTTCAAACATTGTACTAGCTTGTGATTACTACTGTTTTAATCCCAACAAAAATGTCATTAACCACCCCTGACGCCTGACTTTCCTGATGTTTGTACAATGACACAGAGACCTGTTGCCGGTATTGGGTAGTGAGAGTTATTTCAAAAATGTGAAGTCTGTTTAGTGACATATTTGAAAATTATTATTGTTATGATGCCATAGTGACTAATTTTTATTAAGAATAAGCAATGTTAGTTTCATTTAAAAATGGCAAGGGGTCGCCATTCCATTTCTCAAGGATCAGGGGAGGTAATGATATTTACCTTTTTGTTGATAGCTCTTTATTAAAGTTCTTATTGCTCTTTCACATGTTGGTGATCTTCTTGATTGTGCATTAATTATACTGTCATGATTTAGATATGTTAGTAGTTTTTTGATGCCAAGGAATTCTTAAAGCTCCATTTGTCTGATGAGACATAAAATTTTGTTGAAACTGGATTTGGGTGGGGTGCGCCAGGCCAAGGCAGTATATGCGACCAGCGTGGTCGCCACTCCACCGTGGCACGTGGCATCTCGTCTCCAAGGCTCATCTGATGCTTTCTCAATCAGAAACTCGACAACATTTGTAACTAATGTTTGTATATGTGACCAGTTATCCTTTAGTCACAAAACTCTGTCATCACTCATTTTCACTTGTAATTTTCCGTCATTGGAAACCCTTTACTATCCAAAAATTAGATTTTTTTGGTGTTTAGCCACTCATTAATTTGCATTGGTAATGTCTTAACCGATATACTTCATTGTTTTGGGAGAATTGTAATTTTAACTTGCCCGCTGCTATGAAAGATTTCTGGCTCCACCTATAAGAATAATTGATAAACATATTACATTGTTCTCGAATGTTGATTAAATTGAATTTTTGTTCTCACTTCGCAGGAAACATGTGAGGGAAACATTTGGCCTTCTTTACCAAAATGGGAAACTGTGATTGAATTAGCGTTCGTTAGTATTACTTGCTCAGGTAACGATTCCAGGTATCAAAGTTGTGTTTTTATGTGCTCCTAAAAAGCGTACTTGAGCTCAGCCAAAATGTTTAATTGAGAAACTCATTTTACAATATCAGCCCTGTGCATATTCCATTTACTGCACCTTAATGGTCATCTATATTATTTCTTGATCTCTACGTACCTGTACCACTGGGAAATTGAAATGTTATAAGTATTTATCAAATAGAATTTATTCGTAAATGCTTGAGGAGCCAGTAAGAGACGCATGAGGATTCATAAAAATAATACTTCAGCATCAAATTATGTTCAAGCTGATCAACGATACATCCAAATTTTGAAGGGACTGAATTGGGTGGGGTGCGCCAGGCCAAGGCAATAATGCAATACCAAGGCGACACGCAAGGAACCAGTAGCAAGCTACCAAAAATCTTCCCCTCAAAAAATTAATTTAATATCATGTGAGCCATTAACCCACATATCAGATATTAAACTGATAAAAACAGATACTACACTTGATCTTAGCCAAAAGGCCGAGAAAGGTATGCTTAATATTCTGTTCAGCTTCCCCTTTTATACAACCTCTCTCTGGACGACTCCTCTCCATTCAATGCGGGATTAAGCAGGCACTTCTAGTGTGTTTCACAACCAACCGTAACCACTCCTGAAATTTCACATGCCTTTTTGACTGTGATTCATTAAAATTTCAAATGCATATTTCTCGTTTCTTAAGCATGACATCTTGGGTTTTGAAGTATATAAATACTCTCTTACCTCAACTTCTTACTCTTTTTTATAAAGAGCAAGAATTGTGTCCAATTCTTTTCATTTAGCCAGTGCGCTGCTTTGTTATATGAAGCCAATCCCTCATGGCTGGGATTCACTTAAATAACCACTGTCTGGTTCAGAAAGGAAAAGGGCTGAGAGTCGCAAAAACATATACCAAGAAAAGAGCAAAATTGTCTCTCTCTTGCAAACACCCAATAGATGCAACACATCCTGGACTTGGTGAAGAGGAATGGGAAGGCGGCTCTTCTATAATATGAGGAAGTGCATACTTTAAATTGCACGATGCAGGTCTCTACTTCCCTTTTTGTAAATTGGAGTGCAACCAATTTTGAAATATCATGTTATCTTCGTGATTGTGTTTTAATATGGAGGCTGCCTATCTTTGTCTTGACTGTTTTGAGAGCTTTATTCATATTATCTCTAGCCTGTTTATGTTACTCTGTGTGAATAGCGGTAATTTGTGGTTGGTTGAAGCAAGATATTTAGAATTGTTTTTCTTTAGGCTGCCTCCTGTTTGATGCTGCCGCCAATAAGCACGTTCTCTATTGTTGTTCGGTTTCAATTAGAATATCACATCAATCAAAAGCTGGCTTTATATCACTGTTCCCTGAGCGTGAGAACTTGGTTTTTTTTTTTTTAAGTTTTAGAGATACTATGGGCTAATAGTAGGTTTAGAAGTTCAATATGTGATTCCGCAGGTACTGATCCAGCTCGCTTTCTTCACCATAAGAGTCTTGATACTATCACCAGTCTAATCGATAAAGTGAGTATAAGTTGCAATCCGTTTAACGGAACAATAGACTAGACTTGATCTTAGCCAAAGGCTGAGTTCCCTGAGCTTGAGAACTTTGTTTTTTTAAGTTTTAGAAGTTCAATATGTGATTCCGCAGGTACTGATCCAGCTCTCTTTCTTCACCATATAAATTTCTCCTATGAACTAATTATCCCCGGGCGTTTGTCGGTAACAATTGTCATTCACAGATACTTTAAATTGGGGCATATATCACTAACGATACCCGACAATTTCCGGCTGTCATAGACCACGTTTTAGACTGTTATGCAGGGCTTTACCCTTGCTTAGAGGGAGCCCTTCCAGAAATTCTCTAAGGCCCAGGCAGAACCCAGGCCTACGAGGGGGTTTGGAAATAGTTTTCAACCAGCAATTGACGCGCCTCAGTTAGAACCTCACTAGCTGCGTCATTGCCCCAAGCGCAAAGATGCTTTCTTTATGGAGCCTGTCCTTGTTTATATTTTCATCTTTTACTCCTTCATTTCTTCGATACCCGATGTGGGACTTTTTAGGAGTTCCCAAGTGTTATCCTCTTAACCACCCTCACACACTATCCTAGTTCTGCTTGCATTTTATTAACTCAAAGCTTGAACATGCCAACTGAAGCAGGGGGAGAGTTATAAGACTCACAACACAAAAATCACAAGTTTAATCTCTTACTGTCCATAAGCAACAATATCTTTACTCTATGTAAGTTACTTCCATTGTCAGAACATCTGAGTATGCCACATGTATATTGCAGATGTTGCACACAATAAGGCTGAAAATTTGCAATTGCTATGGTATGAAGATAAAACTAACTTCAACCAGAAGGGGAAAAAAAACGCAGCACAAGAAATTACAGTTACGCAAGGGTGACCGTTTGTGAAGCAGTCCAAGACGCGCATCACCACATTTCTTGGCATGCTCCTTTGTTTTCCTCTGAACATTGTGCTTACGGATAGGCTTATTCATTGTTTACCATGCATTTACATATAATCGTGATTTTCATTTTCCTTGTTATTTGTTAAGCAAGCAAGGATTTCTAGGTTGTGGGCTTGATGAGAGGTGCAATATCTGGTGTCTACCATCCAAATTTGAGCATCTCAAACTTGCTTCTGAGTTTCCAGCATGGGCATGTTAATTACAAGTGAAATTTGCCAGAAGTTAAATCGGTTCAGGAGAGAACTTCCCTTTCATTAAAACAAATCACAAAATTTTAAGTAGATTTGGGTGGGGTGCGCTGGGCCAAGGCAGTAGGGCAACGCCAAGGCGACGTGCAAGGAACCTCACGCCTACCCTCATACCGCTAAGTTATAGTGACCCTACCGCTAAGGAACCTCACGCCTACCCCTGAACTCGCAACCACTGTCCGTGCAACCGGAAACTCACAAGCACTTCCCTGCAAGAATCATAGTTGAAGTGAGGACCTCTGTTGTGACTCTTATTAACTTGCTATTTGAAACATAAATTTCCACACAAATTTTAGGAGCTCTTTCCATATGGAAAGAACCCCTTCAAAAATTGGCTACGCCACTGTATATGGCGAGCACGCGGTATTCTTTAGTAAAAAGCAAAAGAATAGTTCGCTTTGTAGTCGCCACATGGCTGTATGATTTGAGAATGAGTAGAAGAGGCAAAATATTGAACTCCTTAGTTCTTTCGTTGCCTTCTTGGCCAATGTGGACTATATCTTTTGTTATTTTTTTGGTGTGCAATGTGATGAGTTGTTAGATCCATTACATTCAAAGGTACACTTGAAACTTTTGCCTATTATATATCGTCGACGTAGTAATCAAGTAGAATGTATTTGGAATCTGAAACAGCTTCGTAGATCCAATTCTTATATATTCTAAGAAAATGATCCAGTTTTTTCACAGATAGTAGTGCTAATTGGCTTGCAGTAACAAATGCTTGTTGTGCTTTGAGTTGTTTACATTTGTATCTGTGCAATGAAACTCGTGTTTCTTGCTTCAGAATTGTGGTGCTAATTTCTCTTGCTAGGTATAAGCATGAGTGCCCTATCTAACACTATGGATGCATTCTATGTGATTCAGGAAATGGAAGTGTAGTTGGATGTGTTCCCCAGGTGTCTCAAGGTGGTAGTGAGTTTACAAACTTCTAGAGAAATTCATGACCTGGTTGAAGGTCCATACTTGCAGCCCTATCGAAGAAACCAGCATCAGCAGATGTGGACACACTCATCAGCATGGAACTCGGCAGAACTGTCACCTTATCTTGAATCAGGCAGTACCTCCTGAGGTACTTCCTTTTCTCTCAGCTTGGCATCTTGACAAATGCAGAACATAGATATGGTGTATATTGAGTTTAAAGTATGGACCTCTATCAGCATTAATATATATATATATATATATATATATATATATATATATTAATGCTGATAGAGGTCCATCCTTCAGTAAGTATCTGGGTATCAATCTTGGTATTTCCACTAAGAAAAAAAGACATTTTCCGTGGTCTTGTGGTTAGGGTTCAAGATCGATGCTCTCATTGGCTAGGACTTCTTTTAAATAAGGCAGGTCGCGCCACTTTAATTCAATATGTTCTTTCCTCTCTTGGTCCATTATATGTCAATGCTACATATTCCTGCTCATGTTTGCTCCCAGTTAGACTAAATCTTGACTGCTTTTAGTGGTCTGGGGATGCAAACCATAAATCTATTCACTGGGTTGCTTGGCCTACTATTTGTTTGCCTAAATGTCTTGTAGGTCTTGGATTTCGAAATTTTTGCCTTTTCAATCAAGCCCTATTGACTAACAACTTGGAAGCTTTGGACTCAACCGACTTCCCTCTTAAGCCGGGTCTTAAAGGGTAAACCTTCTTCAAAGACTTTTTACATGTTCAGAAACCAGAGTTGGATCCTGAATTTGGCGAATCTGCTAGTGGGACAGAGGGACTTCTAAAACAGGGTATTCTGTGGCATATGGGGGATGGGCGATCTATCACTGTCTATGGACTGTTGGCTTCCATCTGTTGCTCCTACTCTGCTAAAAGCCTATTGTCATTCTGACAACTCGCATCTCTTGATCTGTCATTTATTCCTGCCAAACACCGGTACCTGGAATAACAACTTGCTTTTTTGACTTTTCTCCACTGATATAGTCTCTTTGATTTTACGATTAGATCTTAGCCATGATCATACTCCGGATTCCAGTTTCTGTCCATATGAGAGTCATGGTGCTTTCTCAGCTCCAAAAACCTATAAGTCGCTTGTTCTTCAAAGTTTGGGGAAAATTGACCCTGATGTTCGGCTGGTGTTTGGAAGAAGATTTGGAAGCTTCCCATCCTTGAGAAATTCAAATATTTCCTTGGGCAGTTGGTTCATGGAAAGGTTGCCCCTACTCTCAGAATTGGCCAAAAGAAAGTGCCTTGGTTCAAGTCTGTGTCCCCTCTGTGCTTTGACACTTGAAACTCATTTCCACCTATTTCTGGAATGCGACTTTGTCTAACTTCTTTGGCAGACAGTGAGTGATCTCACTACTTTGAGGCTTACCTTTCCTACACTGGTTCACTGGTTATCTCAACCTCTCTTCTATAACCAGAAAGCTATGCAGATATTCCTTTGTATGGTTGTTATTCTCTGGCATATTTGGACTGGCCGCAATGCTTTAGTCTTCATGGACGAACATCACTGTCCTCATCATATCTTGGCTAGTGCCCGAGCTTGTTTTAATAATCTTTGTTCTACTACGCACTTTTCTACCTGTTTTCGCACAATCGCTCGGCGAGAGAGCAAAGCACATCCGCGGTCAACTATTCCTATTACCAGTTTGAACATTTCTCTCCTCCTCTTTACCCTTTTCATTTCTCTACCTCTTGTCACTGCCAAAATCCCACCACTCCCATCTTCTGTTCAATCTCAGTTAGATGCATCTCTCTTTGGCTTCGGTTTGGTGGTACTCAACGCTGCATGGGTTCCTATGGGTGCTAACAGTATGGTCTGTTTAACGACTGACTCATTTCATGCTACTATGTGTGCTATAGTTTATACCGTTGAGTAGCTCTTTAATTCTGGTTGCTTGTATCTAATATTCTTGTTGTCTTCCTCATGTTTTGTTCATCAGATCCGAAACAGTGAGGTTTCTCTGGCAGATCTTTAACTTTTGTTCAAGATGACTTCTGCCTATAGGAAATTGCACTCGTTGCATCTCGTCGTCGGAAAAGCAGGTGTTTTAACCTTGTCGTCAGCTTTGGCCTCTTTTGCTTGCACATCAGGTTTAGTTGACGTTACCCCCGTGGTGTTTTGCTTCCTGTAGTCTAATTTTGTGTCATGTAATACTGTTGGCTTCTGTTGCCGTCTGTTTTAGTGCTTGGTCCTGTTATACTTTAGTGGATGGGGTTGTCATCTACACTCTTACGTTTGGTATATTATTCCCATCATTTTTGGTATATATGTCTATGTAGATCACAGCTCAGGGTGAGTAGCAGAGACGATGCATCACACAACTTTTTTTAGTAAGATTGCTGGTTCAGTATGTCGTACACATTGCACGGGAGGCATCTTACTCATGTCATGCTATATTGGGATGGTGTTCTGGAAGTGGTTTGCTGAGAACTCATTTAGCCACCTTGATGACATTTGTTGACCTCATCCTTGAGGTCTTTTTTTTTATACCAATAGCTTATTACATAATGGATGGGGATGTCTATTTTTGACAGGATCGGCTGAATTTTGAAATTATCTTAACCAGACTGTCAAATGAGTTGGCCCACATCTTCCGTAAAATTTGTACTTTTTAGATGTATTTATTTCTATTATTCTAAAAAAAAGGGAAATACACTTGGCTTATGAAGCTAAGGAAATATCCTTAGCTTATAAAGCTAACCCACTATGGTATATATAGGAGAATAAATATAAAGAAATGTGATTATTGTATTACTCAAGACCCTAAGCCCAAGAACTATCCGAGGCGGAGGGTACCCCCGCCTAACCAACAACATAACATAATACACTTGCTCAAAAAAAAAAAATTACCATAAGATCAAAACTTTGGACCTACGTCTCAGAGATCCACGTCATGTGATATGGCACGTGATCTCCAACCGGAGAGTACGAGTATATGGTTGTGCAGCAACAGTCATTAACTCTTGAATCTGATGCTTCGGCTGATTCCGGCATTTATACCCGACGCTTCCCCACCATAAGGACCACTTGGCTTCTTGACATCTCGCACCTGCCCCTTTCGTCGGACCATTGCCTTCGCATGTTTCAACTTTAAGGGAGAGAGGGGGAGGGAGTCAGTTTAACAAGTAGAAGTGATAAAATGACCAGCATAAACGCCCCCAAAGTGTTTTTATCATGTACCTTGTACTTTTTTCTTGGATTTTTTGTCAGCTTCTTTCGAGCACGAGTTAAACCTCTATTCTTCTCCATCTGCATTGGATACACAGCAAAATATAGTGCAGTTAGACAGTAGTACTAAACACTGCCATTGCTGAGAAGACCAAAGCAGGTATGAACTTGTTTGAATGTCATCAATATTGTCTGGATGTCATATTCAAACTAATATTTTTGTTAAATGGGTGGGGTGAATTCCAAGAAGGGTTGCAAATATATTTGTAATGAGATGGTGAAAATTGTATAAAAAGCACAAAAATGGAAACAACAAGAAGGCTAACCAAGCATAGAACAAGTAATCCACCAATATAGCCTAGGGTGTCCTTACCTGATAACTTATCTGGCGCTTACCATCTGCCAGAGCGTCAGGCAAAGATGGGGGTGCTAGGGTTCTGCAGAAACAGATTACATTCTGATTAGGCAACTAAACCCTCCCTATCTTCTAATGCACATGCACAGAAAAAAAATGGATACACACCTCGAGTACATTTCTGATTTGGCAGCACGCTTTGCAGCATGCTGTTGTTCCACTTGTTTGTAGAAGTCCAGATCTGATTCATTTTCGCTGTCCCCCTCCATGTCAGCAACTCCATCACCATCAACAGTGCCAGGATCATCTTCAACATCTCCATCGGAATTGATTCCAGCTCCAGTCAGAACCCGTAGTTCATGCTTCCTTCGCCTCTCCCCAATATCATCCCGTTTTGGTAAATCATCGTCGCCAGATGTAACCTGCCAAGAAACAGTGGAATCACTTGCAACAATCGGCAAAAGTGTGACACTTGAGCGTCAACACGCCATCATTATCTCCATTGCCAAATAAAGACATATTTTCCAACAGGAACATATAGATTGCACGTCGATGGAGTTGTGGAAGAAACAAGAAAAAGTGAGAGACAATGGTTTGTCTTAAACTGGAATGCCTCTACATGATAAAGCAGCTTATTGACAAGCGGGTGAATAAAAGGTTTGAGATTCCAATATCTGCAAAAACTTCAATGCCTCTTAAATTTGAACAGGAGTGATGACCAAACATTATAACAATAATTTCCTGAAGTTGAGCCGCACATTGGAGTTTCAAAACTCTTAACAACCGGCAAACTTCAAAAACCAAGCAATTATGCAGGAAAATTTAATATTCGAATAAGTTGCACAAAGAAAAACTTAGTTAACAGGAAAATAGACAACTTCTAGGGTCAATTTCAAGCACCAAAATCATTGAGTAAGCTTTGAGTTGCACAAGAGTCGTACTTTGGGCTTATTCAGCTGCGGAGTCGCGAGATGGGACAATTTCCTTGAACGCACTGAATTTGCATGACCATTACTCGTTCCACCATGGGCCCCTTCTAGTTCTACAGCTTCATCATCAAAATCATCGAGCGTCTCTAGTTGTCTGCCCAGTTATTACAAAGTGCGGAAGTTAATCACATGACAATACAGGAGAAAATTAAAAGTACCTAAAGCAGAGCATACCCATTAACTGGCTGCAGATTCTTTTTAGCCCCGTCATGCTTTGGAGCGATTGAAGTAAAGACACCTTTCTGCTTCAATTTTTCTTCAAGGGCGGCTCTAACTTTTAACATTTCCATGCTATTTATACCAACTTGATCAACCTACCACATTTTTTCAAGTTTATAATGTCAGTTTCTGGGGCTTAACAAGAAAAGGATGGAGTTGAAGTCGGGGTCGAGGGATGAATAATAGGGTAACAGAGGCAACAGTGATAGTGGTAGTAGCAGTAAAAGTGATGGTGGAGGTGCTGATTGAAGGAAAAGTAGAGGCCAGACAGACACGGAGGAGAAGATTTTTGTGCAATCATCCTAACCACTTGTCACAAGCGATGGACGGGATTAATGAGTTGTGCCACGTAAAAATTTGAATGAAAGATCAGAACCTGAATGCATAAATTATGTACCTGACGCTTGCGTTTCCCTCCAGCATTCTCATTATCCTTTGAAGGGATTACGTCCAGCAACTTAGCTGCTTCCCGAGGCTAAGGTAAAGAAACAAAATTAGTTTTTCTCATCTATGAAACTCTGTTTTGGGGGGACGAGAGATAGAAGGAGAGGGGCAAGAGAGAAAGGGGAGAGAGAGAGAGAGAGAGATCATTTCCAAGAAAAAGTAACTGGCAGAGTCCAAGGTACTAACTGCTTCTTGTGTTGCAGCCAAGACCAAGGGAGGCTTGCTGTCGGTGAAAGAACTCGCTCCAAATGCTGCATCCTTTGTCACAGCATTCACCAATGTTTCGACATCATGCTGCTTGTTCAAAATTTCCTCGAGCTCAAATGGAAGATTCCCATCAAGTTCTTTCATCTGCCACGTGAGCATGCATCAGAAAGGCACAATCTGGAAGTAAAATAATTTTCCAGGAACATCTTAAAGCACGCCTGTATCTCATGAACAAATAAACAAAAGAAAAGTCTGCTTTAACTCAAAAAGAGGAAAGCCTGTATATGCACAAATATATGTACACATAAGCAAAATCCACAAAAGGCATCGAACAGGTGTAACATCCACAGAGAACCTATGCGAGGATTATACAGTAATGTCAAGGCTAACAAAATAAAATACTAGAAAAAAAAAAAGAACTACCAACCAATTTTCAAAAATGATCTCCAATCACCCATTCACTATTCCTTTACGCACCAAAAGTGACAGAGAAGCTACTCTCCGGGATTTCCACCTAAATAATTAAAACCTAAAATCCCTGTCAAGTGTGTGTCATATAAGAGACCGATCTTAGTATTACCTAACTTGAAATTAAAAACTGCTAGATGAAAGCTTCACTATACCCTCACCACTGTCCATCAGAATGATTGCTATACAGATTTATGACAATTTTAACCAACTTATGAAACTTGCAGTTGATTTGTTCAATAACTCCTGCAAAGAACTGTGTAGTCATCTAACACATCTTTCTATGCAAGTATCATAAGAGTTCCCATCGAAAAAACAGAACTGTGTTCGTAAAAAGTACTAAGTCTAATAATTTCATAGTAGTATGCCTGTAATTGCATGGACCCGCTGAATACTTGGGCACGAAAACATCACGAAGTTCCTTCTACTTGCTAATTAGATAATTGAACATCACAATTTCCCCAGCATATTAAACTTTTCGACCCTTGAAGCTATATGAGAGGCCTATCAACAAGCCAAACAATGAGATGCCCAGACCAGAGACTGCGATAGATATGTTAAACAGAGAAATTTTTGCAGCTGAAACAGTGTCACAATGACCAGTAAAAATTACGGGAAAGAGAGAAAAAACACGCAGTGATACAACCTAGCATAAAGTACTGCCGTTCTTATGACAAATTGACTGTATGAAAATTTGAAAGAAAGAAAATAAAACCCAATCTATCATAACTACTCAGAAAAAGCAAACTGCTCAGAAAAAGCAATTCTACTAAGGTTAATTTGTCGACGACTGAATAGAAATAACAACCTTGTCCAATAAGTTCTTAATCTCCACAAGGCGGGCAATGACTGGATGATCACGAACTGGCTGTCCTTCAGACTTTAGAAGAAGATAAAAGGCAATAGATTGACAGTAGGACAGCAGAACCAATCGTTTCAGCTCCATATAATGCATCCGCCCTTTGATTGCACCATGCCCTTCTCCTAACTTCAAAAATTAAGGAAAATAAAAACCATGCTGATATCATAATATCAATATAACACGTAAACCAATGAATAATCTGGCACAGAGCTGAAATGACCAGAAGTCATGATACCACCAGTGAAGTGTGTCAAAAGAGGCAGTAACCCGTTCTATTATTATCCAAATATATGAATGTGAGAGCAATTAACGTTAAACAAAAATCATTTCATTCTTCTAATCTAATTATAACTATTCCAAAACATGGAAATTTTATGTCGTTCATTAAGATCAGATATATTAAGAGGAACACCATACAACCTACTGAATCCCCCAAAAATAAAGATGAAATGTTACTGGATTCCAAGTGCAAATCAGCCCATCTTCAGTCCAAGTCCTTCCGAGTAATCCAAAAGCGATAAATGAAAATGAGCAAACAACAATTTACCTTGCTTAGAAGGGGATTAACTTTGTTTTCGAGCTCTTCAACTGCATCGTTCAGCTCCGAGAGCAGACCAACTAATTCTGGAGCAGAACTGTAGGGTAAACATATTAGATGGCAGTTAGAGCAAAAGGATGAAATCAAATTGCAGTCTCGTGAAATTATGAAAAGTGGTCCATTGTGTCATATCTTGAACAAGGAAACTTCCATATTCAGTAGATGCTTGTGCATCACGGCTAGTGATTATAAAACCATGCTTAGCAATTGCAGAAAGCAAACAACTATTGGTTCCCTAATAGAGCTTTCTAGGGAGAGATAGAACGGAGAGGAAGCTGTTAGGCTCAAAATGGATATTTGACATCTTACACTGGTACAATTAATAGGCAAGAAACAACAAAAGATTTTGGGGATTGAGGTGATGTTGGAAATGTCTCCTTTTAGTAGGGCCATACAAAACCAGCATTTTGTTATCGCCTTCCTCAGCTCCAACTGGGGCTTCTACCTATCATAGTGGCAATAATTAGAACCTATCATCTCCACTTTACAATTAAAAGCTCTCCTTCTTTGATGCCGCAGACAGCAGTTAACCCTCGAAAACGACCGGATTTCTCCCGTCACATTTTCTGGAACTATGCTGGCACAGCAAATCACATGCATCACAATGTTTTCACCATAACGCATTTGCTAGAAGCTAACACATATATGTCAATTTGAGAAGAGCACACTGGTGTACTCATCAAGGGCCCTAGGTAGCACATAGTTCAGATGTTAAAATCTTTGCTCACTCGAGCGTTTACAGCTGTTTACTTTTAGACTTGCTGGGTATTATCACCTTCTATTTCCTTGACCAATATGCTCATTCTTTCAGACTTAATATGTAAACCAGCACAGTTGAGCCCCTTAGCTAATGATCCTTGCACCCAACACCAACCCATGGATACACCTATGACACTAGAGATGTTTCTTCTTTTGTCACTTCAAGAATACATTCGACCCTGCTCTGCATTGTTTCACGATCGCCTTTGAATATTAGTATGGAATTCCTGTGACTAAAGGACATCCTTCCGCCTAAATTCCACTTTAACAGGTCCAATCCAGTTTGAAACCGCGACTAATCACAGTGGCTACACATAATGTTCAATCTTTCGCCGTTGAAAGTGGCACAAATTAGAACATCTAACAAAAAAATGTTTCTAATACAACCAACAATATAGTAGATTTTAATCAGTTATCAGGGCTAGTTTACATTGCTGGTATATGCTTAAGAGGATAATAGATTTTCCAAAGCCATATTCCTAGCCCAGACTAATGTACTGTAAATCTCTGACCTAGAATGTCTTCCGCTCGATTAACCCAACCAGGCCAGTATTGGGTCCAAAAGGTGGGGCATTGTCCCGCTTCTGACACATAATGACTAAAATAACGTCAAATGCACTGGTACTTCACTTTTGCCATTGCCAATTTCCACTTACACCTTTTCAAGTAATTTCGTCAAGCTCAACAGGATATTCCTTCCCGCTGATTCTGCCAAGCCGTTTCCTTGGCTTTGGTTTCACCGAATGGTACAGGGATAGTGGTAAATCTGGCTGCTTAATATAGTCAATAATTAGACGACGAGGCATTTGGCTACCTTAAGAGAGTCACTAATTACGTGGCAAAGCTTTTTTGGCTAATTATGAGAGTCCTAGTTACTCATGCGACTGCGCTTAAATAGTTTCTCACTTTTCAGTTCTAATATAACAATCGGATTCCCCATGTCCGTACCCGAAGGGTAACTCTTAACTCCAGGGCATTGGGAAAGAGTATCTTGCACCTCTAAAGTATTAGGTTCCCCATGTTTTCATCTTGGGATGGCATTTTCTGAATTTGGCTCCTGAACAAGCTTTATACCCATTACATGATATAATTCACCCTTTGAAAGACAGTATCAGCAAAAAAGAAAATGACCAATTCGTGATTTCACCTATAACATAAAACTAACTAAGCACGTATGTGAAATAGGGCTCACCTATACACAACATCCATTTGCTCTTCCTTTGACAGAGCATTCAAATCTTTCTTGACCTCCTCAAACGCTGTACCGGCATCATCCAGAGCTTCTTTGACTGTTGGGGCTTTCAAAGTTGTTTTCCGTTTAACAATTTCCTGCATAGAGGATAGTTTGATTATGGTATTTGTGAAAATTTACTGACAATTTTCATTCTTCGGGATCAAAGTTGAACAAACAACGAAATATTTTTTTATAAAAAATAATATTAGGATGCCAATTCCTCACCTCAAGTGTCGGCTCCTCATCACTCTCCTCTTGACTCTCGTCCTCCAGGCCATAGTCCTCCATGGAATAAAGTTTCGCTTGTTCCTTCTGCAATCTCAACACTTCTGCCTCCTCCTCAAGGAGCTCCTCATCGCTCGATTGTATCTTCAAATTATCATTATTATTATGATACACAACATCCAAAGAGATAATTAATTATATTGTCTCTAGGTATTGCAAATGCATGTGTAAAGTCTTTTGGTACATCTGACAGTGCGAATAGTTTTTCAACAAGATATATAACTATTCCAATGTACTCCAGATTATTACCTCAAAATCAACATTAGGCGCACCATAATACTCGCCCTTCCTTCTTCCCCAAACAGTCCTTTTATCTTCATCATTTTCAGCATCATCATGCATCTCGTCTTCAACACCACCACTCTTAGCCCGTAAATGCTTTTGTGTCTTTGCAACTAGAATGCAAAAACCATATATCAATTAGATTGTGTTCAACTTCTTACAAATAAAAAGAGTATATCACCCAGTGTCCCTATTCCCTAGAGACCTGCAAAGAGAGAGAGAGAGAGAAGCAAAGGCCCAGTGAACTTGTCACCCTCAACTTGCCAGAACTATTAATGTTAACAAGTTAATGTGTACGCACTTGTCCTTAAAAATACGTCAATAGTTCCAAAAGTGAAGAGACCAAAAACCATAACCAAACACAAAAAATCACCAAGACTGTTCAGTTGTCCATCTGCTGGCATTGCAACAAACCTCTTGGAAAAGTTCTTCCTCGTATGCTCCCAAAAAATGGGAATCGTTAATCTCGAGTGCTGCTGAGAAGTTTTGGTGACATTATCATTATCTTCGTTCCAAAATATATTTCTAAACCGGAAGCAATTTCTAGCAGAATTTTCTCATCGCAACAAGCAAAACTGAACATAGACGAGAACTTCTTTCAAATAGAAGTTACCCTGCCGGCCTACCTTATGAAAATCGTGTGAAACACACCAACGTATTAATAGCAACTTCCAAGGACACTCCAAAATATGTAAACAATGCAGTCCAAAAAGTGGAGCTTAAAAATCTTACTTTTTGCAGCAAGCCGGTCATCATCAGTGTCATCTTTATCATTTTGGTCGTCTTCGTCATCGTCATTCTATACACAACACCAGCAAGAAACTAATAACTAAATCAATATGGAAAATTTTCTGAGTAAACTTCCTGCTATTTGACAAAATTACTCCTCTGTCAACTTAAAAGAGAGGCCCTTTGATTACCTTAAAAAAAAGATTTACTTTCAAGTAATTAACAGTAAAACGCCATCATATTCCATACTCGCCCTTTATTCAATTGAACGAGAAAAAAGAACGCACCAGAAAATTTTAAAAAAAAAGTTAAAGGGGTAAAATTGGAAGTGAAAAATCTATGAAATTACAGACATTTTTAATGAAGGATCTCAAATCAGTAATGAATTGTTTGCTCACAGCTACAAAGCAAGTCTCTTTTATAGGGACAGAGCATGACACCTGGAGAAAAGTGAAAGGCGTGTAAAATTAGAACCTCAAAATCAAACACGGGCTGCTCATTGTCTTCATCCGATTCGCCCACATCGTCATTTATGTCCAGTGGTATAACATCTCTCTGCTTGTGAACTACAACCAAGAAGAATACATAATCAGAATATAGCAAGTTCCTGTAAAAAGAACTCCCATGAACACAACCGCAGTGAACAGTGAACTAAATTAGACTCTAAAAGCTACTTATCGCGTAGGGAGTAGTATTCGAATGTGCCGACTGCGGATAAAGGCGACGCTACTGGGAATTTGTAAGAGGTGAAATAGGCACAAATTATTGGGACAAGAACGTACAGGCGTCAATTTCGTCGTCCATCGAATCGTCGTCGTTTTGCTTCTGGACATGGGGTCTCTTCTTGGAGCTCTTGTTGGTAAACTTACGAGCTTTTCCTCCCTTACCCATTGCTCAACCAACCAATTACACAGAGTGTGTGTGTGTGTGTGTGAGAGAGAGAGAGAGAGAGAGATTTGATATCGAAAGAAGGGACTTTAGCTTAAACGATGAAAAACAGAGCATTAGACGATGGTGTGGAAGAGGACATTATCGAATTCGTGTTTTAGCGTGAATTGGTAGGGAAAAGCGTGGAGAGTGAAATCTGTAAGCTGCTGTGCTTCTTTGGGTTTTAGGGTTTATGCTCTTTTTATACTTTTTTTTAAGGAGTTTCATTTTTTTAATTTGGAGGTAAAAGAAATTTCCAAAATTAATTTCCGCCTCTTTTTTTCTTTTTTTTTTGAAAATGAGGCCGAGAGGGTGTTTGGGATTGATTGAATATTGATCAAACCTGAATTAATCTAAATTAAATCAGGTTTGTAGGTTTTTTGTAAAATAGATTAAGAGATTTAATACATCTTCAAAAAACTAAAAACTGACACTTTTCTTATTTGACCTTTTAATTTATCATCTTATCCCCATATTTTTTACAAAAGACATCTCATACCTCTTAATTAATTAAATAGTTTCTGGAAGTTATCTCTCCTATTGCTAATCTTCTCCTAAGGCTAATAAAGAGGGATACAGCCGCCCTCTTCAATTCTTCCACACCAATTTCTGTAAATTCTTTTATCTTCTCATATAGTAATCTTTTCTTCTAAATAATTTCTTCTTTTTTTTTGCTTAAGATAAACTTTATTTGTAAATCGATGATGTTATCGTACTATAAGCAATAACGTGAGATTGTTTGTATTCTTAATTTAAAATAAAAAGTAACAACTTTTGTAGGTGCCTGAAAATAATTATTTTCATAATTTATTTGGGTATTATAGTTATTTACGAATAAAAGTTATGTTAACGTTGCTTGGATGTTATAAAACTGTTTATTGAGTGTCTTCTATGGTCATTTTGTCATACTGAAACTAATTTAAGTATTTTTTATCTAAATATTTTTTATAGATTAAATCTAATTTACATCTACTTTTGTCAAAGGACAAACTGATTCTGATTAAATCAGATTTTAAATATTGATTAAGATTTAAGCAGAATCTGCTTTTTTTAATCAATCTCAATCGGGCTCTTAGACAACCTTTTGATTTTTTACTTTTGGTTCTTTGAAAAATAAAAAGAAAAACTAGTTGTACTTTTTCTTATGAAAAAAACTCGTGAATATGAGTTACACAAGTTTTGTCAAATTCATTTTTTTTTCTTTTAATAAAGCATTTTACGTTATTTTCTTCTTTTTTTATCGATGCACAACGTAGTAGTCTCTTTTGTCACAAACTAATATCTGCATTCTGTAATATTACTACCACCTAAGCCACCAATCACCACCAATATTATCACCACCTGTCACGACCAACTGCTAAAAGACACTCTGCAACGTAGTTGCATGAACCCATAATCCAAATCTCAATTGATTGAATTTGGAGATCTACAGACTCCATGGACCATAAACCAAATTTGAATTGATTGGAACTGGAGATCGACGGTGTTAGCATGATAGTGGAATAGTGGTGGTGTTGGGTTTAATGGAAGTGGTATTGTTGTATGACGTTGATCGATGTTTTTGGACGGTGGCGATGTTGGGTGGTGGTGGTGGTGTATGGTGCTTGATGGCTAAGCGGGTGGTGGTGGTGGTGGTGTATGGTGGTCCTGGGTAACAATTCTCGTATCGGTGGTGACAGTATGTAAGGTGGTAACGATGGGTATCATTATGGAGTGTTGATATGGTAGTGTTATTTAAGATATTTTGATGAATGAACACGTGAAAATAGCTAGTGGTGGCGGCAATGTTGTGGCAGCCGTGTTGCAGCGCAGTGGCGATCGATGAGCAATTCAAATTGTGATGGAACAAAAAATATTGATTGGTTTTACTTCTAACAAAAGTTGGAATGAGGATCTCAAAACAAAATCAAAGTTCCAAATTTGAATTTTCAAAAGCAAGTTCAATCAGACAAGTGACAACTCGTTAAGAAGCTGGAAAAATTGACTACAAACGTTATTTCTTCTTCTGTAAACAAACTAAACTAAAAACTGAAGACAGATATTTTTCAACTGCTAGAGAAATTGAGAGAATGTTACCATGTCATTGTGACATTTTCCCCTTTGGACTTTTGTCCACATAAGCACCCTTTTTCTTTGTTCTCCAATATTACCAAGTGCCATTTTCAAATTCTGAAATCAAATAAATGCACAATCGTGAAAAATTCTGCCCACATACAATATCCAAGTTTAGCACTTGTAATTTACTGATTCGATAACAAGTCCACCCAAGTCTATTTCTTATGGATATTCAAAGATTTGGATTATTCGCGTTAATCGAATAAGTCTTATCTTGTTAGGAGCTTTTTGATAGAATTGAAATACAAGTGCAGAAAACTTAGGCCCCGTTTGACACTATTATTTTTCTCTTTTTAGCCCAGTTTTTCTCAAAAGCCCAAAAAAAGGGTGTTTGGTTGGACTTATATATATTTTTTTGGGCCCAACACTTTAAAAAGAAGGCCACTTTTTAAAAAGAGCAATTTGCTCTTTTCTTGTTGGTTTTGGAAACCATTTCACGCGGAGCTGAGTTGGTGGATTAATGAGGTCTTGCATTCGAACCTCACTAGCAACAAAATTGGACTTATTCTTTGCTGGGTATAAAACCCACCTAAATTAGGTTTTGCTCATCTCTTTCACTCGATCGGCGGCACCTTTTCCCAACTGACTCCACAGCCCACCGCGTCCATCGCCTCTACCGGCCACCGCGACCATCGCCTCCACCTGACATCAGTAGAAGAGAGGGCCTCCTCGTTTTTCCATTCCCATTCAATTTCCTCCTCGTTTTTCCAGCAAACTTCACACACAGATCCGTCTCTCTTTGAGCTTTCTGACGATTGGATCATTTCTCTAAAAGTTCCTCTTTGTCATTAACAATTTGCTCAACTTGCTAGGGTTGTTGCTGCGAAATTTCTCCTCAATTCGTCGACGTTTTCCATGGCGAGCTGCTCATCAAGCATTAGACTATCACACTCCGTCAATTTGCAAAGTAATGTCAGTATGGGTACTACCAGGACTCGCGGAGTTATGATTTTGAAAACCCAAGTCGAAAATATCATGATGGGTACAAAATTTTTGCTTTACATGAAGAACAAGTAGAGCCTTAAGGTAAAGAGCTCGTTGAATCAAGATTCCTAGCCGTAATATGGTGTGGTGTTGACCACTGAACCTGAGGGGAAGGATCACATTAGCGTTTTGACCAGTAATGAAATGGCAAAAGGTGATATTGAAACTGGCGACGACGATGGTAATGGAAAATATCCAAACGGTGGCGACAGCGGCGGTGGTGGTGGAGATGATGGAGGTGAAGATGGGGAAAAGAATGAGTTTGGGCCAATGATGAAGTTCGAGGAGGTGATTAGGGAGACAGAGGCGCGTGGGGCAACGCTTCTTGCCTATATGCTGGAGGCAGGAAGACGGATGTGATTAGGGAGACGAAGGCAGTGGTGACGTTGGGTTTGCGATGGGCGGCGAGATGGTGCTCGGCGATGAAGTAAGGGAATTGTAACGGACATGGTGCTCGGCAGTGAAGTGGGGGAGTTGTAACAATGTTGAGCTAATAATGTTGGTTGTTATTCAACCTAAAAAATGTATATTAAAAATTAATAAACCCAAAGAGCTGTCATGTCAAATGCTTGCTCTTTTTTGTTTTTTGAAAAAATAAACTTTGTCAAACGGTCACCAGTTTTTTAAACTGGTGAAAAAAAAAACCAACACTCTTTCCAGTTTTCTTTAAAAAACTGAAATTGAAAGTGTTATCAAACAGAGCCTTAAACTTTTTGTTAGTAATACGAAAAACTTGTAGCACTAAAATTTATTTTTATCAATATTATACATTTATGTATATAGTATTAGCATTTACTAGTGAGAAATGCACCGTAGTTAAATGTTGTATTAGCTAAAGGAAAAGGAATACCACTACTATACTTTTACCTTTTATAGACTGTTGTGATATTTAACAAATCGCAAGGAAGAAATAAAAATGAAATATTCTATAGAAATGTGTTTTTCTTTTTTGTCCCTTAATATACTTTATTGTGATACCCTAGAAAATGCCGAAAAGTAATCTAACCGTAAGTTTGATTAATTAAGGGGTGCTATTTTTCTTAAGTAGCAATATGTTAGTGATGATTAAGTGTTAGGGAGCTAAATAGGGGGTTAGTGTGGTTTTGGGGGTTAAAATGTAATTTTGAAAAGTTAAAAGACAAAAGTGTAATTTTGAAAAATATGATGAACGGGATGCATATCTTTATTAAGTAGCATCCTTTTAATGATAATGAGGTGTTAGGGAGTTACATGGAGGGTTAGGGTGATTTTGGGATCAAATTGTAATTTTCTATAGTCGAGGGGTCAAAATGCAATTTTGAAAACTTGAGGGACTAAAGTGCAAAATTTGAAAGTTTGTGAAATGTGTCACAAGTTAGAGAAATCAGATTATGCATGAAGGCCACCTCCTTTTTGGTTATGTAATGACTAATGTCATTATATTATAAACAAAGGGATAGATAAATAAAGAGAAGAAAAGCAAAAAAAAAAAGATAGGAGAAAATTCGGGGAGGAAAACATAAATATGGAAACAGTGTCAAGAGCACAGAAATGGGAACAGCGAAGAGGAAACAGAGGAAACGTGACAAATTCGGGGAAGGAGAAAGGAAATCCGAGCAGAAAATCAGATAAAGGGAGAAAGATCGGGCATGAATTTCGAAGGGTAATCCTTCTACCCCACAGTGTGCAATTTAGTGATGTTGTTGGGTTGTTCATGGTTACCATGGATGTATGCTTGAGCTCGTATGTAATTTTTCGTGTGTAAGGTGTATTTATAGGGTTGGAAGGGTACGGTTGGTGTATCAGTGGGTGTGAGGAGGTGATTTGGGAGGTTTGTGTACGCGTTAGTGTGTGTCAAGTGTGAAACTGTGTGTGTTCTGCGGGTTTTAAGTGGGTAGCAATCTTGTGTATGTAATTGCGTATGTATAATTGATGTTAAAACATAATTAATGCGTGTTAAAGTGTGAAATTAAGGTGTTGATGGGTGGAGTGCAGTGTAATATGAAGTTGTGAGTGATGGCTCAACATGGCAGGAAGCATATTCGGCTGAAAACTGAGGAAGAAGAAAGTGTGTGTGGAAAAAGGTGCGGTAGTGTGTGCCTTTTATTTGAATAGTGATTGTAATTGTCACTAAAGATAGAAATTTTTAGGTAGTTTCCTTGTGAATTTTTATAAATGATTCGGGACATAATTGGACAAAGTGCCAAACTATAACCCCAGTTATTTTTGAGAGACCTGCATTTTGAAAAAATTTCAGATTTTTTTCAAAGTCGGGAAGAGGGTGAACCGGCGTGGGAAGTTTGAAACTTTACGGTAAAATTTAAAATATCAAACTAGTGCAGTTTTGTGTGAAAATTTTATGGGAACCTTAAGATGCTATGAAGTTATATTTCCCAAGATTTCAGGTCATTCCGAAGTCGTTAGCTATTTTTGGCCGAAAGGATTTTTAAGCGCTCGGTCCGGATACTGGTTCGGAATTTTTTGGCGAAAATTCTGTAAAATAGTTTTTAGCTTAAGAATAAATCCAGGAGGCCTAAAATAGCATTTTAAAGCACTTTTGAGATTTTTTTGAGGCCGTGAACCCTCAGGGGCATTTTGGTTATTTATCACCCGGAGAGGGGTATTTTGATAAATTTTTCGGTAAAGTTTTTCAAAGGACTTTTTAGTCCAGAAAGGGTTGTAAAATACCTAAAAGGTTGTTTGAAGCTGATTTGGGGCGTTGCGGTGATAGTGAACCCCGGGGGCATTTTGGTAATTTGCCTCCAGAGGGGGTATTTTGGTAAAGTTTTTTTATAAAATGCTTCAAAGGACTTGTTAGTTCGGAAAGGGATGTAAGACAGCTAAAAAGTTATTTTAAAGTAGTTTTGAGACGTTTGTTGAGGTGATGGCAGCCATGGGGTGTTTTGGTAATTTTTCCTTTAAAATTTTATGAGGGAATATTTGGTCTATAAATGATGCAGTACATTTAAAAAGTATTTTTAAAGCTGTTTTGGGGTGTTGGTGATGTAGCGGCCATTAGGGGGTATTTTGGTAATTTGCCATGTTGGCGCTAAATTTTTTAGAACCCGCATAATTTAGCGTTGGGGGGGTTGGAAGCGAGGAATAGTGGTAGTATGTCTAAAATGAGGGTTGTTATCGATAATAAGTTAATAAGGCTAGATTAAGGATCCGATTATTTAACTAGCTATCGTAAGATGCTATGAACGGTTAAGTGAGAATTGGTAGAATAAGGAGTGCGTATATGTTGAATGATGACTAACGAGCAGGATATGATTTGACTAGGTGATGTAGCTCGTTGCGATCAGAGATTGTGAGTTGCTTCGGCTATAAGCCAATCAGGTAAGGACAATGCGGTTCTCATATGCTAATACATTGTTTCGATTAGCTAACCATGTTGATGATGTGTTGTTGAATTCTTGTTGTTATGATTAGAAGCCGATAGTCATTGCGACTGGTATACGTATATTTGAATTGTGCTATTGAGGACATAGGGTAGAAGAAATTCCCTTAGTCCGCCCTATTGATGGAATTTAGTGAGGATGATGGGTGTCCTAGTATGCTATGATTCGATTCAATTAGCATACCTGAAGTGGATGATGATGTTGCGTAGGGGTTATCGTGTGGTTATTGTTAGATGTCGGCAGTTATTGGTAGCTGATATCTCTTCTCTTTGAAAACACCATTGAGGACTTGTGGCAAACTTCTCCCGAGTCTGCCCTGTAGTTGATGATGATGTTGTTGAGGTCGTTGCGTGTTGTTGTGAAGTGTTGACACTTATTGATAACCGACATTTCTCTTATGTAAGAACGTTATTGAGGGCTTGCGGTAAATTTCTCCCGAGTCTGCCCTGTTGATGATGTCACGTTGAACTCATGTTGTTGGGTCTGAACACGAGTTGATCTTCTGATCCGGTATTCCTTGTTGAGCTGTGTTGTTGAGGACATAAGGTGGAAGAAATTTTCCCTTAGTCCCCCAGTTGATGATGTCTTGTTGCTTGGTTGTAAGGGGGGTTAGGGAAATCACTCTAGATGAGTTCCTTGCCTGTTGACGATGTCTCTTTTAATTACTTGAGTCTGAGATGAACATCCCGTAAAATGGGACATCTATATGAAGAGGATGGCCTGTGAAATATGATTACTGGCAAAGAGGATGTAGGGCGCGCGAGTCAAGTTTGTCATGTCTGGTCAAGTCAGTCGTATCTGGGTTGCATTGCATTTGATTTTCTTCTGATGTTAATGATTTTAATAACTTGTATTTCTTTGATTTTTTCTTTTCAATTTCCTGTTTTAATGTTCACTAGCATAGTCAGTCTGTCGGTCAGTCTTGTCCATGAGGAGGTGGCAATAATGTTGTTCTGTTGGGCCTTAAAGCCGCTCAGTCTAACGAAAGAAAAATTATCGTTTGACAAGCTATGTTGATGCTGGAACTTATTGACTACTCTTGATTCATTGTTATCGTTGAGATGATCATCATTCATCCGAGTCTCTTGAATCATTTGTACACGATACTCCTTGTGTCATTTTACTGGGCGATTTGCACTCATTCCTTATGTTGTATTGTGTAGGCTATAAGGTCGATCAAGGAGAACTCTCTAGAAAAGGGAAGAGAAACAAGTTAGAAAAGTTGAGCACGGGGATAAGTTGTATGAAGTAAGACAAGCTGGAAATGGTGAGATAAAGTTTGAACTACGAGATAGGTTGATGAGGGTCACACGACTACAGTCGTATATTTGGTTGTAACGATTTGTGTTGTTTAGAGATTTGAAAGTCTTCCGCCGCAGTATGATGTATGTTTGTAAGGAAATTTTTTGTGAGGACGCATTTTGGAGCGTTTATTCATGATGTATGAGTAAAAGGATGCAGTTGCTCTGTATTTCAACACAGTTTAAGTGTAATTATGGTCGATAACTCAGCCTGCTGACGTCACCTGGGTTGAGAGTGTCGCAGTTATGACTCCTCATTTCTCGCTATACGATAATAATTATTACTAAAAGGCATCTTGAGCGACAAGAAAGGGGTGGCAAAGTGCATAAGGGAGTGAATATAAGGGGGCGTATGCCTACACAATTATTTTTTGCGTTTTGTATTCTGTTTTTATTTTCAAGATTTTAGTATTCAGTTCTAAAATTGTATTGTGTACTTTTAGTTTTTTCCGTATCCATTTTTTCAAATTTTTTTGTACGTTTACCATTTTCATTTCTATTTTTACCAATTTTTTAGATACATTCTTGTATGTTCTTTAACATTCTTTACCCTATTGCTCCGTGGACCCACATACGTGTCCTCCTTCCCCTCACATTTCCCCTTCACGCGTCCCCCTTCCCCTTCCCTGTTCCCACATCTGTGGCCCCATTTCCCTTCCCCTTCCCCTTCCAGTTCTCACATCTGTCATTTCCCTTCCCCTTCCCCTATCCCCATTTCCCTTCCCCTTCCCTGTTCCCACACCTGCCATTTCCCATCCCCTTCCCCTGTTCCCCTGTTCCCTTCCCCTTCCCCTTCCCCTATTCGAGTAACAGGATAATGGAATCGCTATCTGCACAGCTCCCTGCAAAATCCGTCTTGCTCTAATGGAATTGCTTTGTGCTTTCACTTGAGAATTCTCTCTCTTCTCTTTTTCCTGCAAAGAAAGATCAGAAGAAAGTTTCCATGGCCACCGTCTTCTACTTTCACATACCTTCTGGCCTGTTGTGTGTGTCCTTTCCAACTGGAAAGACTTGGGAAGATAAAAAAATGTACACTATATCCGGTGACTATCAAACTCGACTGCACCCATTTGATTTTCTGGGAGCCCAATTTCTTGGTTCGGCACGCTTCCCGCAGGGGAGAGAGAGTGAGAGACAGAGAGGCTGCAGAGGAAAAATGTGAACAGTCCAGAGGAGAAGTATTCTTTGACACAGAGAATACAATCGGTGGAAAAAGGTGAAAACACCCTTTGGGTGTTTTCTCCTTTTTCGCCACTATTTGGATTTTTTTATCCAAAACAAAACTGAAAACGATAAAAGTACACGAAAAAAAGTATCATTTTCATCATCATTACAAAAACGAAAACAAAATTATGTAAACGTACGGGCCCTAATTTTCTTTATTCTATAATATGATTGTCGAAGCGACATATTTCACAAAAGAAAAACTCCACACGTCATTAGTTGGATATTTGGTCTTGAAAGTTAGAGGGTTTCCTCTATAAACTAATCACACGAATAAATTTCAGCTTTACCACCGTTTATCAACGAATAACTTATAGCCTTCTTGTGATTCGTTTAAGCTCTTGATAGAGTTGTCAAAAGGGTCGGGTGGCCTGTGGGCTGGCCCGACCCGGCCCCTTCTGGCCCGGCCCCGTGGATGAACAGTGCGGCCCGCGATTTTAGGGCTTAGGGTCTGGGCTTGGACCAGGCCAGAAAATTCAAGAAAAAGCCCGGGTTTGGCCCGGCCCGAACCGAAGCCCGGAATTGGCCTGGGTTTGGCCCGGCTCGGATCTGGCCCTGTCTTACCCTTTTTAAAATCAGCTTTTCCCCCCTTTCCCCCCAACGGTTTTATTCCCCCTTTTTCCCCCAAATTCCACTTTTACCCCCCCAACAGCAAAATAAAGGCTAGTTTGGGGGTATTTTGGTCCAACTTAAATTTTTAACTCTTTTAAGGTTTTTACACTCTTACCCTCTCCAACAACTATAAACAGTTAGTTTTAGGGGTATTTTGGTCTTTTGTAAATTTTAAAAAATCTATAAATTCATACCATTTCTCTATAATTTTCACACTAATCTTCTTACTCTCTCTTATATAAACATTCTACATTTCATCAAGCTTTGCTACTATTTCCCTCTCCAATTACTACTCTTATTTACTAATTAGTACTCTTGCTAATTATTACTCTTGTTTATTAATTACTACTCTTGCTAAATTCTAATTACTAACCATTCCTCTTATTAATTTGTTACTCTCTAATTCTTTTATCTAGTAATTAGTGAATTTATATTTATCAATTACTATCACTAAATTGTTTTTAATTACTAACTTTCTCCAATTTTGAATTACCCTCAGTGATTCATTTGTTACTCTTTAATTCTTTTAATTGTTATTTCTAATTACTAATTACTGCTCTTATACTTGTGTATTTAGTTACTCTTATTAATTTTATTTTCCAATCTAGTAAAAAAGTTTAGTGTCAAATATGGCTGAATTACTGAAGAAACTGAAGCGTGGATCATCATCACGAAAAATATCATCATCATCATAAACACCACCACCACCAGCACGAGCGCCAGTACCACGACCATCACAAATACCAATCCAAGCACCACCACAATCATTCGTTCCTGGACGAATAACTACAGGCTGTATGATAGATACCCAAGTCAATTGGTAGTTCAATCAAAACATTCCAGATTTTGAATACACGTCTGATCAAGACCCCCCCCCTCCGCATTATAGTCAAGGACGCAGCTCGGTTGGCGAAGCTACTACTCCGTGGCATAATCTTAACCCTATGCCTGGTTACGATAAAGAAGAGCTGAGCAATGCCTCCGGTAATGAGCCTGTAATATCCCACATCGGATGTGGAATAGTATGAGATGACCCTTATAAGACCTTGCCAAAGAACTCATAAGTACCTACTTGGCTAGTCCTTTTGAGGGAGGCAATGCCCTGTGGTGGGGCCGTGGACCGGGTCGTTACAGATGGTATCAGAGCCGACTTTCGAAAGCTCAGGCTGAGATATCTAGTCGGGTTGTCGATGGTTGGGGAAACGAAGGCAAGCCCGGGTATATCCCGCATCAAGAGGATGGTTGGGGCAACGAAGGGTGAGCCCGATATATCTCATATTGGCTAGAGAGGAAGATTCTGGGCTATGTGTGATCGAGTCTTAGCGAGGACGCTAAGGTATAAGGATGAGAGATTGTAATATCTCACATTGAATGTGGAATAGTATGAGATGACCCTTATAAGACCTTGCCAAAGAACTCATAAGTACCTACTTGGCTAGTCATTTTGAGGGAGGCAATGCCCTGTGGTGGGGCCATGGACAGGGTCGTTACAGATGGTATTATGCGCCATACCTTAAGGGCCGTGGACCGTGAGCAAGACATTTGAAGAACTGTTCAACCTCTATCGTAATTCTGCTGACGTGCGCGGATGAGCTTCATCATATACTGCTGAGAGGTATTATGTGCCATACCTTAAGGGCTTTGAACATCTAGTAGCAAGACAACTATCAGGTGAAGGTACTTCTAATTCGGCAGGTTCGTCTACTTTTTTCTCTTTTAATGAGATTGGTGTATATTCAAATACTGATCATTATGTTGATTTATCAATGCAAGAACATGTTAATTTTAATTTGTTAAATTTGTGGAAACAAAATCAAAACATGTATAAAACTTTAGCTCAAATTGCACGGGATGTACTGCCAGTGCAAGCCTCCATGGTTGCTTCAGAGTCGGCATTTTCAGTGAGCGGGAGGGTTTTGGATGACAGGAGGAGTCGTCTTAACCCCGAGTCGCTCGAGCTATATGTATGTTGGAAGGATTATCTTGATGCGAAATACCGCGAGCAAGATAAACCGATTGATGATAGGAAGAGCAGTGACTCGGATGTTGAAGTACTTCCGGATAATTAGGTAATTTCTTTTTATTTTCCTTCTCTTAAGTTTTAAGAATAAAATTTCTCACAAAATATAGTTTTTTTTTCATATATATATATATATATAATAATTTTTTACAAGCAAGATAAATATTTTCCGTATATATAAAAAATGTAACTTCGCCTGTTTGTTTACAAGCAGCCGGTCCCAAGCCCGGATAAAAGGAGGAGGGCCTATGAATACAAATTACCGTAATTAAAGCCTTTACTTTGAATAACAAGAAAATGCAAAAAAAAAAATTGGGCCTAGGCCCGACCCTAGAGACTGGGCCTAAGGCCAGGGCTTGGACTGGGCCCATATTTCCCCCCATTCTGGCCCGGCCCAGCCCGTTTGACAACACCATTGGCCCTGCCAGACCCATTTTGCTTGAGGCCCGATGGGCTTGGGCCGGGCTGGCCCAAGCCCGACCCATTTGACACCTCTGACTCTTGGTGTCAAACAATCATCATCATTTTCATCACCACATATCAAAAGGATACAAAAAGAAAGGTTCTACAATCCAATGTTTAACTCCTAAGTATATTCCATTGTCTTATTATAATAGTTATCTTGCTAATCGAAATTGAATAGAATATCCCAATAATGAAAAGATAACTCGAAAATAAATTCACACAATTTTATGGCTTAAAGATCTATGAGTGAATTCCGTGGCCCTTTATCATCAAGGAAGTTTGTACTCAGAAATAATAAAGGTGTGAGTTTATTCCCGCCCTATAGAAACAAAGAAATACACAAAATATCTGTTTTACCCAATATCTTCTTTTTTTTTTACCCCAAATGAGAAGAAGTACATAAATAGTACGAACAACACCATGATCATCAACATGTAGCTATACATGTTCTAAATATATTACCAAGACCTACTGACACGAACACTACTTCACCAACCTCATTGCGCACAATTTCCATGTGAGAGTACTCACCAAAAGTAAAAAGGATGTAAATATAAATAATAAGTACAATAAACATCTTTAATGGGTAGGGCAATGTATCTCACAATAGTTGATACCTTGCTCCGTAATGTAATATTCGCATAGTTTCAGGCGCGTAAAAAAAAGTTCGGGGGTTCTTTTGCAAATATTTGAAGTTGGGGGCTATGGGTATAATTTCATAAAGTATAAATTACTATGAGGTTGATACCTCATTTTAGCTAGGTGACTAAGCTAAATATAATATTTTTAATGCGAAGGATAAGTTTTCGGGTGAAAGAAAGGAGAAGAAAAACAAAAAAGAGAAGAGAAGCAGAACAAAGAGAGAAACATGACAAAAAACCAAGAAGAAGAAGAAACAGAGAAGGAGAAACCCGAAGAGAACAGTGGGCTTAAGGACGAGCCAAAAAAATCAGAGAAGAATAGAGAGAACCTGTAAGGAGCAAATTCTTTTCTGCTTACTTTTGTATGCACCTGTGACCAAGGTTTTGAAGGTTATGTGCGTGAGGTTGACTGTGGGGCAAAGGTGGCCACGGCTGTGTCGTGCGCAGTTAACGAAAGCACGAGGGTGTGTATGTGCTGTGAGACCATGTGGGTTTATATATGTTGGGGTAGTTAAATGAATAATCTTATGGGTTGATAGGGTGTTTGCAAGGTGGTCGAGTGGGTGTACGGTTTACCTTCATATAACAGTGTGTGTGCTCTTGCGTGGTGGGGGTATGTAGGGGTAATTTGAGTGTGTTAGGTGGATATATGCGAAATGTGATGTGTATAAGTGTGTTTAAGAGAAGAAATGGCGAGTGGTAGTGAAATTCCGAGGAGTTAAATGCGTGTTTTGCAGGTTTAGTGTGTGTTCTTGAGAGGGTGTGTGCGGGTGGATGTATATGATGATTCGTGCATATGGGCGAGTGTTAAATGTGTTGTAGTGTGTGTAAGGGTATGAAATTAAGGTGTGTAGGTGTGTAAATGTATAACAGTGTGTGTATGAGAGTGTGCAGGTGAGCGTGCTTCGGCTGGAAGAGTGAAGAAGATGAAGTGTGTGTGGGTATTGATGTGAATAGTGGTTGTTATTGTACCTAAAGGTAAGAATTAACTAGACAGTGTTTTGAACGAATTTTTATAAATCTCTAAGATCAAAATTAGACAAAGTGTAAAACTATGACCCTAGATATTTTTACGAGACGTACACCCTGGAATTTTTTGGGAATTTTCGGTACCTGCGAAGGCACTAAATTAGGGTATCGGCCAACTAAAATTAATGAATTATTTGGCATAGTAAATTAAATTATTTTAATCTGAGACTTTTAGAAGAACCTTAATTTATTGATATGATGCAGTATCTAAAATTTCGTACCATTTCGGAGCCAATAGGTATTTTAGCCGAACCAACTTTTAAGCGCTTAGTCTAGACACCGGTTCGGAATTTTCTGGCAAAAATTTTCTAAAGTACTTTTTAGCCCAGATTGACTCTAGGATGCTTAAAATAATATTTTAAGATATTTTTTGGAAATTTTTCGATGCCGGAAACCCTCAGGGGTATTTTGGTAATTTACCACTCCAAGGGGTATTTTGTTAATTTTACCTATAAAAGGTGTTTTTGAGTAAATTTACATATGTTAGGACTATTTTAGCAAGTTTTATCATGGGAACGCTATTTTGGTGATTAGGGATGTGAGGGGTATTTTGGTAATTTTTACCCCGTGGGCGTTTTGGTAATTTTACACATCTGGCGAGGGGGTCTTTCTGGGAATGTGTGTGAGTTAATATTGAGTTATAATACAATGATGTAAGTTGTCTTCTAATCTTTGGACTGTTCCGTTTAGGTTAAAGCAAGGATTTTTCGGTTAGGGTACCGTAACTGTGAACCAAGTAAGGGTTTCTATCCGAACCTCGAGCCATCAATTTGCTTTTGCAATTATTCTTTGTTTGCTTATGTCCGTTATTGAACTCTAAATGTACATTGATTTCGATATATTATTGCCAAGTAAGTCCTGATGTTGAGCCTAATTCAATTATTGAACTTCTATCGGTGCTCACTTTTTACAGCGTATTGAGCATTGATCTATGCATTGATTCTGAGATAAATGTCTTATGTATACTGACATGGGAATCTGTTCTGTTCTACGGCGGGTGTTATAAGGCTGGTCTGAATCCTGCATGGAACGCAGGCTAGTACCTAAATGGACTAGTATTCTGGTACATCATGCATGTGTACATTTTCTGAGCCTTGCCTGTATGGCATTGCTAGTGCCCATGATCAGTATCTTCTGAATATATGAGCATTGTATCCAAACTTATTGTTCGAAAATATCTGAGCACAATTGTTTGAGATGCCTGAACTATTCATCTTTGAATTGTTGTAACTCCCTCTGAGATTATTTTGAACGACCTTACTGAGCTCTCGAAAGCTCACCCTTAATTGTTTTGTTCTGCATGTAGTCCGTAGCGGTAGCTTGTGTGAGGGAGGTCAGTATCAGGTAAGGTCTTTAAGGCATCTACTCTAGACTATGTACATAGGACCCCAACGTGGGCTTGTATAGTTAGAGTGCTAGTTAAGAATTATGTACGAGCTGTAATATCTTAAGTCATGAAACTTTTGTTGTGAAACTTTGTGTTGGAAGAACTTAGCGTGACGTTGTTTAAGAATATGAAATTATGACAGGTGTTCTGATCTGTTTGATATTATAGTTAACGTCCCAGGGGTCCGGAGCAAGGGAGTTTCGGATTTCCAGGGCGTTACACTGTGTTATGCTTAATTTGTCAAAAGAAAATATGTAATAGAATAACATCATTTATTAGATGAAAGCAGGAATTCTTTATGGAAGTTCGTAACATTTTTTCTGGAGTTATACCATTCATCGACTTGTAATAGCCACAAATAAACCATTAACGTGGAACAATGTTATTAAAAGAATTGGTGCATCTAAAGTACAAGGGGTCTTTGGAGCCTAGGCACTAGGTGTAGGCGCACACCTTTTTTAAGCGAGACGCAAAATAATAAAATCACGCAAAAGAAATTCAGAATATGGTAATTTAACAAACTTCCAATACTAGAAAAAGTTTCAAATGATTCATCCTAAGTGAATGTGACACCATCACTCTCATTATTAGCGCGGGCCAACACAACAATGCTTTATTTAAAAAAAAATCGTACACTTCAGGTCTGATAAAATTTTCTCCTCAATGTCATCTTATTTGTCTATAAGGTGAACTAAATAAAAGAGTAGATTTACTTGAAAGGGAGCAGCGACTGAGGATGGGACGCTGGCTCAGTAAACAACTGTAAGAGAATTGATGGATTGTATTTTGGGATTATTAGTGTTTGGTCTATTTATTATTCACGGTGGTACCAAAGAAAGAATTAGAAACAATGAATAGTTGGCATGATGCAACGTATGGGAAAAAAATCAAACACTTGAATTTTTGGACTTTTATTTGTGCCTCTACCCCCGCTTTGCGCCTTACGTCTGAGCGACAATGACACATGTATCATATTTAGATCAATTATTTTCACATAAGATATACGTACATTTATTTATCTTCGATCTAATAATAAAGAGGAAATGATGAATTTATTTTACTTATTTTGATAGTCAATTGGGTACATAAGCTTTTCGACCCTTCTTGTCGAAATCAAATCAGTTAGGCTTTTTAAGTTTTCCAAACTAGTTTTACATTTACTAATTATGCGGCACAATGAACGAGAGAGAGAGAGAGAGAGATTTACTAAAATAATTTCATGTAGAGTCTTTTGGAGGTTTTTTTTTTCTTTTCTTGTTTTACATTAAAAATGATAGAATAGTGCCCAGACCTAATAATCCATATCAGTTAGATCGACACACTCGTTACTTTTGGCGCATGGTTCTTGTGAAACATCCAATTAACAATGAAGGGAGCTCACAAGGCCTCTAATTAAAGTATTACTTATTACTTGTGCAATGTGGGATTAGGTTCTCAACACGCCTCCTCTCATGTTGCATGAATTCTTTTTATTTTAAATGGTTAAACGTGTGAATGAATTAGATTTGGTGATTACATTTTCTACCATTATTTTATCACTTCCAATTAGTTTTTCTGTTAAGTTTTAGTCTTAAATATTTATTTTAGGTGACCATTATATGGATTCTATCACTTTCTATTCCATTATTTGTTAAAAACTTTAGTATCGTGTTTTTATTATTTTATTTATGCAATTTATTGACTATAGTTACTCCCATATGCAAGGTACGAGATCAAAACTAGTGTCAATATTTGTAGTTAAGAATACTACGAGATTAGCCACTCAAAATAATTCTCAAGGCTTCTTGTCTTCCCATACATGTGTGTGTGCATCCAAACAACAAGAGACATAGCGACAAATATAATGCTAAGAAAAAATAGAAGAGCACATTTTGCGATTAAGTCTCTAAAGAAAGATTGTACCCTCTAGTGTTCTATCATGAAAGCTCTGATTAAAGGATAAATAATTGCAAAAAGAATGACGTGATCATCGTCACATTTAAAATGTCAATCCCATATCTTGTAGCTATTAAGCATAACGATCCTATCTATAAAAGATGACGATCCATGTAAAACAAATATGGTAACTTGGCTTTGAAGATTTGAATAAAATTTATCAGATCTAGTTTGACGTAAAACTTGTTATTTTCTCTTTAAGGTTTTTCTCATTGATAATTATTTTTTAATTTTATAAGAAAATAAATATCATATTAATAGCATAATCTTGTTGCCTAAGAACTTCAAGGGGATGCTTTTATGTATTTTTAGTGGCCAGACCACCTCATACAAATAAGTTATTGTAATTTTATTCATTTCACATCGTCATGGCATACTAAAAGACATTTACAATGCTAATATAATTGTCAAATTAGTCTTTTTAATTGTATCAATACTTTGAAGGCACATGTAAGCTTTCTATTTGTCGATACATATCTGGTTTGGAGTCGGCATAAAACTTACACTATCTGTATACTGTCTTATGTTGCACGGTAATTTTTGTTTGATATTTCTTGTGTTAACTCTCCAAGCATGTCAAGATGTTCACCAAATCCTTGAGTTATCTTGTGTCCTTTTTTTCCCCCTCACAATCTAACAAAAGCACTTGTGACAGTTTCAACATTCTATACCCTTAGTCATTTAACAATAGATGCACTTAAGCATAACAAATTGTGACAGTTGGTGACATTTTCTATTTACAGCCTCATTTACTTGTATTGTCAATCTCACCATCTGAAAGCTCTTTTTGAATAGTCTTAATCATTCAATTTATTGCGGCACATAGCAAATCAAAATACAATAGGTTAGCTTTTTTCATTTCCAAGTGAGACCATTACCACGAATAGAGGGTCTGGATACATCCCATCACACCTTGGCTTAGATTACGTTGCACCACCCTCAAAAAATCAAGTGACATTATTACCACAGCTAGAAAACATGGGCACATCTCATACTATCTTGATTGGGATCGTCATCACGACTAGATGGTTGGGGCATAACTCACTGTCATTACTAGCAAAGTGCGGTTGTACCTCCACTAGATGGATAATGCCCATCTTACATCACATTATCTTTTAAATTTCCGGTCAGAATATAGGAACATGAGTTTGATTCTCCATATGGAGGTCCAACCTCATTCACGCGTCTCCAGAATGATTTTTACGTCATTCTTCACTTGAGGCGAGGTCCATCGCCGTGAGACCGTAAACATCTTATTTTGCGATGCATCGTTTTTGTGTCCTTTTTTTATTGCATTTGTTTGATTATTATTTATTGGTCGAGATAAATGTTTAGACCATAACGGATCACCTTTTCATGATTAATTAGTTGCTATCTCGACAAATCGTAACAATACATTTTTTACGTCAATTGATTGTATTTAGTGGCTGTCACTTGAACTATTTGTCAATTTATATTTATTTTTAATGGAAGCAGCTTCCACGTCAAACTGAGACTAAAAATGTCTTCTCTGACTATGCCCGGCTTAATTTTTTGGGTTAATTATACCTATGTCCCTAAGGTTAGGGAGTAATTACAGTCAATGACACTAAGTTTTAAAATATAACATGCCGTGACCAAAATATTTTCAAATGTATCACACATATCCATCCGTTAAGGTTCCGTTAAAAAATTACACTTTTTGGCTGATGTCATTCATGTGTATTTTCTAAATGCCAATACTACCCTTATATTGTATATACACAATAAATTTTATTATTTTTTAATTAGGGTAAACACCTAATTTTCAAAAAGTTTCTCTCCCCCAATTTCTTTAGAAACCCTAAATCTGAAATTGCTGCCGGCAGTCCCCCTGCCCCTGCCGCAGGCAACCTCCCTCGCCCCCACCACACCGGCAGCCTCTTCCCACACCACCCCACCACGCCAGTAAGCCCGTCCCCCACCCACACCGCCGCCAATCCCTTCGCAAACCCACGCCGCCGACAATCCATTTCCACTGTTGCCACGAGATATCATTTGCATCCAACAACAAAGATTCCAGATAGGAGGAGTTGGAGATACTTTATTGGATTCCACCAGTTAGATTGTTTTCACCCAAATCAAGCCTCTTCAAATGCGACAATTGTGAGAAATCATCAGGAATTTGACCCACCAAATGATTTCCCTGAAGCTCTAACACTTCAAGATCAGAAGAATTACCTAAAGTCAGCATAATTGATCGCTAACTCGGTTGTAGGACATGGATAAAACAACTAGGGATCAAAAGAATTACCTTGGCAAATCCACGCCGCCGGCAGCTCTCTCTAAAACCCTATTTCACCTCAATGGCAGCCCCTCCATCATCCCGAACCTGGCAGCCCCTCCCCTTATCCCACCCCGGCAACAGCCCTTCCGTCATCCCTTTTCGCTGGGCAATGAATGGATGTTGCTTTAAAACCCTAATTGTGCTCCCTCTTGCTCTCATCCCCGCCACTACAGGAGTCTGGGCTGTTGCCGGCCTCCGGAGATATTTCCCTGAGCATTGGCCATTGTAATTGGGGTGGGGTGGGGGGAAGAGTAAACAGTAAAGTCAAATTTTCTTTTTCTTTTTTTTTAAGATGAAATAATGGCATTTGGAAATAAATAACCTTCTAATTTAAGGGTAACAATGTCATTTTCTTAAAACCGTTAGGTTTTTTAAGATTTCGTTTGGTCAACGGATACAAGTGTTATTTTTACAAACTAATGGACACGCCTGTAATATCACCATAACCTCAGGGACATTGCTGTAATTAGCCATAATTTTTTTACTGGACCAAATTCCCTTGTTTTTTTTTTTTCTAATTTTGCTACTGTTTTGTCCTGGCACCGAGAGTATTATCTTAGGTTCCCTTCTCCTACAATTCAAGTTTGGCTGTGAATTGATTCATGGCATGCTACCAGTCTCCCCTTCGTCATTTCCGCGCTCTCCGTAGGACTCTCTGCTGCTGCACCGGCAACGTTAGAACCGGTACCAGTAGCTCCGCAATTCGCGGAAGGCGGCTTTTACTCCCCTCTTCTACCAAACCGCTCAACAAGGTAGTTCTCGACACACTCTTTACCAATCAGAGCTTCTTCTAGGGTTTTCTATGTTCGGCATTGATGTTGAGCGCTGTCGTGCTCTTTTATATTACTTGTTCCGTTTCATTGGATGTTCTCTCTTTGACGTACGTTTAGCGAATCCCAGGGTTAGACTTGCCAGACCGAGTTATATAATTATTGCTATATCAGATCAAGTACAATCTTTACATGTACCAGAATCTGCCTCCGGATTCAGCGAAAAAGTCAAGGGGGAAAATCCAATGAAATGGAGGGAGTGGTTGGTTAGTGAAACGATGAATGGTACTATTTTCCCTCTGTGATTCCCTCACTTGATTTGTTGCCCAACGAGGTTTATTGCATTAGCCTTCGATTTCCTTCTTTAGTGTTAGTTGTGAATCTCTTGTTTTTTGTTGCTATCTTGGTGGTATTTGGTCCTAAAGTTTTAGCGAATCAAGAGAGGGGATCCACTTTTCACCATGTACTCCGCTTAGTACCTGTTTTTGGTGCCACTATGCGATTGTGTACTTCACTTGTCCTTGTATTTAATAGGAAATGCAAGTAGTAATCTAAAAGTTTGAGGCATAGCTGCTAAAGTTTTTCTGGGCATTGCAGTTGAAAATGAGAAAAGTCTTAGATGTGTGTCCATAGGTCCTTGGCATTCATCGAGCTGTATATATGCGTTAGCTTTAATTGTTTATAAATGACATTGTGTTCAATGCAGTCAGGAATTTAGACCACTCTCTTCTACGTATTCAAAGGTAATGTAGCAACATCTCTTATTATGCACATATAATGCATTACTTGCAATAGCATGACAATCCAAATGGGATGGAGGGAGTCCTGCATTATAACACTAAAGTATGTTCTTGAGGTAATTGTTCGGCATGCTGACTATTTGTTGATCTTGCTGTTAAACCTTGTGCTTGTCTATCAGGGTTATTGCAAAGTGTCTAGTAGTTTGAATCCGGGTTCCCCTGGTCTCCCTCATGCAATTTCTCCTTGTAATTTTGCAACTGCTGAAAGTGAACAAACACGGTTTGAAGACACACACGCATTGATTGATTCTGCCCAGACTAAAGGCAGATCGTTGAACATTGATCCTTCACATGGCAGAGTAATGCTTATTGATGGAACCTCAGTTATTTATCGAGCTTACTACAAGCTTCTTGGTACGTGATATGATCCATCATCTAACCTATATTACGTGCTATTTCTCAATGCTCATCGCATTACTTTCCGGCTTACCAAAATTCTTGAGGTGAGCTGAAATCCTAGAACACAATTAAGAAGAGTAGCCTTACAAAAACGAAGAACAAAAAATTGGTTTAGGGCTATAGGAAAACGTCTTGCAGTGTGGGAGAAGGGTTTGAATTGAGTGAAATAGGAGCATTGGCGGAGCTAGGATGAAGGATAAGGCGGTCAAACTATAACAGTAGTGTAATTTTTTTTTTCTTCATATAATTAAGATGGTCAATATGCACCTCACATAGATTTCTCGGCAGAGGTGTTAGTTCTTCAGGAGCATGGTCTCTATTGGAGCCCATAAATGTTTAGGATTGGCCGATTGGGAGATGAATTCAGTTTATGCCTTCATGAGGCTGCTTTCTTCTTTGAAGGTGCGCAGAGGGGAGGATGATAGGGTGGTTGGGAAAGGGAGTTATGACAGTTACCTTTTTTCGGCAAAGTCTTTTTATTCACTTTCAAAGCCTGGGGTTGATACTTCTTTCCCTAAAGACCATTTGGAGGTCCTCAACTCTCCCAAAGTGTGTTTTTTTTCCTCTGGAAGCGGCCAGATATGCTATTTTGACGGGTTTAATATATTAAGCAAAGGAGAGTTGTCATCAAATTGGTGTTTCATGTATAACCAAGCGGGCGAATCCGTGGCATATCTTCTTTTGCATTGTCCAGTTTCTTACAGACTTTAGAATTTGGTTTCTTCTGGGCCTGAGTTGGGTGATGGAGGGGTATGCTTGGAACTCTTTTTGGAGCTGGTCTCTGTTTCAGGTGAGGAGGGCTAGGAAATCGTGGGGGACCATTTGCCTTTGTCTGTTCTGGTGCATTCAAAAAGAGAGTAGTAGAGCTTTTGAGGGCTTTAAGTTGCCCTTAACGAAGGTGAAGGTTTTTTGTCTTCACTATTCGCGGCTGGGATGAGGATGGTTCTAGATCCACTGAAGCTTGTTAGCTTTATTGGACAGCTTACTGCTGTGCTCCCCCTTTTGAGTTTTTATCTTAGTTGCATGCAGCGGGGGCTGGGAAGCATAAGCACCTAGAAGAATCCGAGTTGGGAGCGGCTTTGTTAAATTAGTATTAACTGTATTTTTATGCAATCAACAGTTTATAATATGTACTTTATATGCATAAAGTTATATATACACTTATACCTGTAATTTTATGCTACCCAACTGCGTTATGTTTTCATTCAACAGAAAATCTAATATTTTCGTGAAGTACTTGCACAAAGCTTTTTGACTGATACGCTGGTCATATAAGAGCCTGACGTGGGGCCATCCCGCAGCCATGTTTCGTTTGACGAAAGGAAAGACCCACTTCCGAGTGCTCTGTGTCTCCAAGCAAAGTGACCATCCTTAATACATATCAAAACTAACAACAGCTTGCTTTCTCTTAGCCTAACACCTGGTCAGCTTTGTTTTCCTCTTTCTCGCTGGATACCCTGAACCTAAATTAACAATGACCCATACAAAAATTTGTGTCAGCGAGAGGGAAGAATCTGAGACTACTTAAGTTTGCGATTACAACCCACCTGGAATCGCGCTCCCAAAAAGCTTGCAAGTTGGGAGCACAAATTCAAGAATCTCAGGGAGAGTCGTGGCCTATCTGTGAGAACCTGCAACTAGGGTTCATACTTTTTTTGGAAATAGATTTCTCCCCCTTGATTATTATTTTTTTTTTGTGAAAAATATATATCATGTGCACACACACACAAAAAAAAAAAAAAAACCTCAAATACAATTCTATGGAAAATTAGCGGGTAAAATACTAGTAAAACCTTCCTTCTCCCTAAGTTAAGGTGGTCAATTTTACCACCTTCAATTAAAGGTAGATCAGCCCTTGAATAACAGCCGTTGGGCGGTAAGCCGAATCAGCACTGCAAAAAGTACTCTAACTATCGATTCGCTTTTGGCTGCTGCTATTGCCTCTGGTTGAAGGAGAACTTGGGCTTGGTTTTGCACATAAAATTGAATGGATGCGTTTCCAAGGATAGATGCAGGAGAGAAGAAGAGAGGGAGCAGCATGGGAGTCATACCCAGTTGCATAGGCTTCAGACCAATGAGATGAGGCCTCACAGATCCAACAATGGAGTTTCAATTATTGGTTTCTTCACTCATGTTCATATAGACACGCACACGCATAGAAGACCAGTGACTTGGAGAGCAGAGGACGGTGGTGGCCAAAGTTAGATGAAGACTGGATACATTCTTTGAGCTCATTAAGCATTTGATACTGGTCAGCGGCCCAAAAATTGAGTAGAATAACTGTATCTGGGGATAGTGTATTAGAATATTTCAGATGGTGGTGCTGTTAGCAGGCAGGACTCTCAGTATAGTCTTTGTAGAGTTTCCTTATTACCAGGTCTAGATTGTGTTGTAAATCCTTTTAGGGTTCTCACTGTATGACTCAAATCCGTCTCTTCTCATCAAATTATATCAGTTATAACAGCGAGTTTGAGAGTCCATTGAGTGCTTCCTTACTACACAGTACACAGGAAATGGCCTTCTGCTGTTCAACTGGTGAGATTAGTTAGTAAAAACTTTTTGTTGTTTTTGTAGTTCTATTTGGTTTCATTGTCATTTTGACTTTGTTTTGGTCGACCTTGATATGTTTCTCAGTGATGGTATTTTTGTCTTAGTTCTTCTTTGATAATATTTTTTATGGTAATCTGAGTTGTATTTTCTCCCATGTTCCTCGTTTAAATTAGGAGGTTGACTGATCTCTGTAAAGTCAGATCTGTGCCATAAGAGGCTCCTTCGTGTACAAATCAGTGTCCTTGGGCGGACACGGTTTTTGGCTTGATAGTTTGGTTTGTGTCTGAAGTTGAAGGCATGTTCCTAAATAAGGCGGAGAGTGCGAGGTTCAGATTTTAGCTATGGATGGATTTGTTAATGGATTTTTCTTGTTTGAGATAATGAGATCACTTTTACTATTCCGCAAGTTAGTTGTTTTGCAATGTCAGAAGTGAGATCCAAATCAAGAAGTATGATATCTGTTCATGACGTTGGCATGATGGTTTGGGTTGAGTTTTGTAACAAGGTCACGGAAAGTTTAACAGAATGACCGGGATTGTGAGGCCAAGTGTTTTTTTGTGTAACAGAATAATCAAGATGGTGATATTGCTTAGTATGTGGGGATGCTTAGTCTTTGTGGAGTTCCTCACTCGTGGGTCTAGCTTACTTCACATATCCTCTTAGGTGTCTTATTCTATATTGGAAGTTAGTATCTTATCATTGAACTTCAAAATTTTTAGCCTATTACGGTTTTTACTTAGATGTAATAACTTGATAAGTTTAGTTTAGATCTAATGATATAGCTGTACTTCTGGACACGCGTGAATCATTTTGCTTACTCTTTATCTGTTTCTTAGGTTGGAGAAAAACTTTATTTTCTCAGTCTGTGTAGCCTATTTGAAAACATTTAGCATCCATTCTATATAAAAGATAAAAAGGTACCAGGGTCGGTTTATAGTTTTCAAACTTTGTTGGACCGAAGCAAGGTTTTGCCGCATCAAGCTGCAGTCTTTATCTCTTAGGTTTGCCTCGGTCTAGAACTTAGTCTTAGCTCGTTTATGACTAAACATGTGTTTATATTTGTTCCTTGTACCCCTAACTAATTTGTCTCTCTTCGTGTTTGTTCTTCTGGATAGCAAAATTGCACCATGGTCATCTATCGCATGCTGACGGCAATGGTGATTGGGTTATAACTATATGCACAGCTTTGAACCTCGTAAGCCTTAGAGATTTAGCTTAATCTTCTGTTCCTTTTCCTATTCTTATAGTGATTTATGGAGGTATCTGTTTAGAATAATAACTGGCTTCTTTCTTATAGGACATAAGTTTCATCTGGTACCAACGTAGTGATATGTGTCAATAGGGCCGATTGTTTATCTTTCTCAATAACTTGCTTGCTACCAAATGCATTTTTTCCCCACTCTGAGAAAATCTGAAAAACCACAAAGGATAACATTTAAATGTCACCCGAGACAATAGGTTTTCAAAATCTACTTACACAAAATAGCAAATTGCTTGGAATGTTTGCTCTTTGAAGGCTGTTTATGTCGACATTTGAAGAAAAATAATATTCCCTCCATCCTGTTTCATCCTATGCACATCATGCCTTTGCTCTGCCTTTGTAGATGGTTTCCCACTGCTTTTTGGTCTATTTCCTTTTGGTATAATCGATAGTGTTTTTCCTTGCAGATAATTGATGTTCTGGAGTTTATCCCTTCACACGTGGCGGTATGGATCTTTTCCTTCCTGTGTGCTTTGTTTGTGTCAAAATATTGTGGAAAATGTTATTGAACCAATAGTTCTTCTGGTGCTTCTTATTCTATTCGGTTAAACGTTCCTATTTTTTTGACTATTTATGTTTCAGCTTTTCATTCCTGAGGAAATTGCTTACTTTCATTGATGTTGGAAGAATCTTACTTGACAGCTCATGTTGTGTGGCTTGTTGAAAATTTTTCGATAACTTGTCACGGGGTGAGTGGAAGGAAAAGGATCCTGATATTTTGACCATTAAATTACAGCGTCTTGCACAGCCTGATTGAATAGCTGAAAGCCCAAAGATAGAAAATTTTTGTCAATTGGAATTTATCTATGTTAAATCAAAACTAGACCCTGTAGCACAGTGTAATGAAATTTCAATATTCATGTTTACTATTTAAAGGCACTTTAATTAGACAAGAAACTTTACCTTGCCTCTGACCTTGTCTGTGAATATTCTCTGAAAACCCAAGAAATATTTTTGGCATTTAATGTAGAAGCAGTACTTTATTCGTAGTGCAATTGAGATGAGATCCCTGAACTTTTCTTGAATTCTCATTGGTTTCTTGTAAGAGTGGAGTAATAATTTGTCCTCGATATTGATTGCAGTATTTGATGATTTTGCATGAAAAATCCTTTCTTCACGAGGAGCTAGTGGCTGAAAGAAAGCCTTTTGTGTTACAATAGATTATAGAACTCAACTATCTTCAACAATGAGACAAAATCAAATGTAGCTAAAATCTCAAGAGCCCAAAAAGGGACTACTTTGACGCGAGTTTAACACGGAGGCCTTGAGAGAGCTATTACTAGTTCTTTATTCTCAAAATTCGTAGATTTCCATCAAAAATTAAATCCGGCAGTATTCAGAATGCCTATGACCATCTTCTTGCTGCTACACCCTGCTGAGGAAGAGATCTATAAGTGACTTAGGCATCACCAAGCTATCCAAACATCAACCAACTCCCATACTACAGGTTATTAGCCACTAAACGATGTCTAACATTGGGTCCCCATATTGCAAATATTTAGTTGTCTCTCTTTCCTTGCTCGTCTTTTTTTTTCCCTTCCTAATATACGTGTTTAATGAAAAAAATTTATTGTTGTGCAAGACGCATGTGCCGTCTTAGTTATTCAAGTTTAAGTTTCTTGTACTCTCTTCACAGCTTTTGTCATGTTTAAGGTCAACTGGATGTCAATCATGTTTCATGTTCTGTGTCTTTTACGCATAAAGACAGTTGTATTTTCATTGGGCTTACATTTTGATCCTTTTTTGTGCAGGTGGTTTTTGACCATGATGGTAAGGTTCATTTTCAGTTACATATTCTGTATGTATTTGTTCACATCATTCTGTTCATGCAAATATGTAATTGTTTTTCCTGCTTATGCCCAATCACCAATCAGCTAGTATCTCACAGGAGGCTGAGTTAACTCAGAATTAGCATTGGCACCATTGAAGTTACCCTCTTGACCTTTTGTGCCTATATGCGTTCTGATTGAGGTCCTTTTGTCCTACACTAGTGTTTCTTCACTCATTTTTAAAACTTTCTTGCATCCCAAATGCTCAGAATAGGCTTCAAAATCTGAAAAATTCACTGAAGAGCAACTCAATTTTAAAGGTTTTATTGCGGACGCAAGATATAGTTCTAGGCCTTGTATACACGATTATGCTAATATGGGACTATGTGAATATACCTAGAAGCTTTTAAGAAATAGACATTAGAAAGTATCTGTTAGGTGAATCTGTTTAAGCAATGGTTTGGCTGTGAGGGCTGATGATGCTACTATTTCCTTTTTCAATGTGAAAATGTCTCCTACATGTAAAAGATTGTGATGTCCTATCAACAGTAATAAACAATAAATTCCACGTATCTTTATATGTTCTAGTCTTTTGAGCTTCTGCAATGCTGATTAGGTGGAGTATGTACCTATTTGTTATCAATTAGTATTTAAATTATCTTCACCTTCTATTTTTTATCAGTTAATAATTACTTGGCAACCCTGATTTACTCCTTACCTTGTCAAGTCACTTCGTCATGTTACTTTATAATGACAATATAAGATATTGGGCTGAAGACTTCTTTCGAACAGGAACAAGGGACTAAATGAATGAAGGCCTTAAGCAAGCGCTGTATAACTACAAGATGTTGTACCGTGCTATAGAAATGCTTTACTGTTTACTATGGATCTTCTACTTAAATAGGTCGAATGTGGCTCATAACCACTTTTTGTGAACAGCTTTCCTCAACTGAAGGCGCGCCTACTGTGTCTAGTCTATCTCAGGTCAAGTTGCTATCTCGAAGTAACTAACTTATAGGCGGGAAGATAAATATTAGGAACACACGATTTCCTCTCCTGCCTTAAGAACTTGAACTTGACTCAAAAGAGAAAAGAAGACCGGACTAAAACAAAAGACAATCTCGACGATTGAACTTCAGTTTTATGTCAGGAACGTTGACTTGCATCTGAAATTGAGATCATTGTTTACTCAATTGAATTGCCTTGCTTGCTAACTCGTTTAAAAGACACAAAAAGGGTTTTTCATAGCAAATGTATTGGGGGCAATTCTTTTCATAGAGTGAAGTATGGGGTTTTGGACTAAGATCCTTTATCAAAAAACAAATAAGGACCAATGGAATAAAGGGCCTTACTGAAATAGGATGTGCTGTTAACTTGTTATGGTATTGTGTTGTTACAATCTTGTATTATTATCTGATGGTCAAAGCGGATAAAACTCTCAAAAGTGAAGATGAAACTGCAATCACTAAAATCAAAATGTAAGTTGATGCTCCCAAATATCATCATGCTGATGAGATTTACAAAGTAATTTCCACACCTATATTACAAAAGCCTCAAGAGAAGGGGGGTGGAAGGGAGGTAAGGGATGGGAGTGGGGAGGGGGTAAGGTGAAAAGCCATGCTTTTCTTTTTGTTTGAAAAATAGAAGGGCCAAGTATACTCCAGCACCACCTTGGTACCTAAGTTCTACTTTTATGCACACAAGTTCTTGAAGCTTAACAGTCTAGTCCTTTGGCTGTTGTCTAGAAACACAGCCAGCTTTTAACGACTAGTTTGAAATTGTCGGCAAAAGTGCAAGCACTTCGCTAAACTTGCAACAACTTTGTGAAGGTACGAAGAATACATACGAATACCACTAAGAACCCAATATCTCGTCTTGCAAATTACTATATAGTGTAATTGTTATCGGTTCTTGACTGAGAAGCTCTAAGATAATTGCTAGCTTTAGCGACAGTTTGTAAGAAAAATGACTACATTAACTTATTTAATGGATGTTGAATCTATAAGAATTTTAGTGAATGGATGTTGGTGCTGTTTTGGTGGATGGCATGGTTATCGAAGTGGTTGTGAGGCGTACGGAGAGGTGGAGTCTCTGTCAAGGGTATCTGTTGTGGTCAGAGATGGTGATTTTTGATGGTGGTGGAGTGGTTTCAATCTCAGTTTTGTCCTGTTATGGTGTTCGGTTCTAACTTGTTCAGTGGTGAGGCTTGGTGGCAAAGTTTAGTATGGTTCAAGGTAGAAGAACTCGTGTTTGCTTCACACCCCTGCTTAAAATGGAGACAAGGTTAGAAGATTGCAGTGTTACCTAATAACATAGGGGTACATGGTATGTTGATTTTGTCTATTGTTAGTTTGCTATCTGGGTTTGCTTCGGATTGCTTCTTTGGTACCATCCGGCAGGATAATCACATAGCTGTACTTTACTTATATATAGGTGAGGTGAGGATAAGAGATTTGTAGGATGTTCAACTAACGGATATATGACTACTTCATAAAAATGTGGAATTTTGAGTCGTAGATATCGAGAACGTTACACAAGAGTACTATGTTTCTGTTGCAGGATGCGATACATGGGAATCAAGGGGGAAAGGAAGTTAGGTCTTACTTTCACACTGGGCCTTATTATGCTCTCCAAATTCGAGATCCTGCCTTTGGGCCTGGAGCTTTTTTGGGCTCTTTTGTCTCCGATGTAACGGATCTGGCTGGTTGATCTTCGGCCGGCCCATTCTTAGATTTTTGCTTTGCCTTTTTTTCTTTTCTTTTCAGGGGAGGATTTCTGTTTGTTCTTTCCTTCCCCGTAACTGGGCGTTGTATTAACCTCATGCCAACTTTGCCATTATATGATACTATCTTTTACCAATCCCAAATGAGAAAAAGGAAAGAGTGAAGTCTGAATGGTTCGATTGATACTTATGTCTGGACAGCTTTAGATATTATCATTTACCTATCATTTCTAAGTAACTTGTTGGACAAATGGGTGTGTCTCATTTTTATTTCTTGCTTTTGCTGGGTCTTTTTGTTTTATCAATTTGCTTCTTGTTTTACTATCTTATCCTGCATAGTTGACGTTCTTACATAGTTATGTTGTCGGGAGACACTTAGAAATGGCATTAGGGTTTTATTCAACCTTTCTGGTGGGTGGGCTATAGATGGTCCTACAGGAAACTTTTAGGAGGTAGAAAGCATAATGCATGGTTTGAGACCATGCTGGGAGTCTACATGGATATTCCCTTTAAGAGTTAGTGTTGCAGTGAAGGATTAGTGAAAATTCGGTGTATGAGTGCACTGCTTCAGGCAACATTTTGATAAAAGATTCTTCTTTTCCAGGAATTCCTTATGATGGTCTGCCTCTTTCATCCAAACAAAGTGTTGTGGCAAAAGGTATGTGTATGTATTTTTGTTTATTACTTTATCTCACAACGAGTTCAAGATGGGAGCCTTGGTAGAGAGGAAATTCTTATGTAGGATGGTTGTGATGATAGATACAGGGGCATTTTAGGTATCTTGCGGTCTTGTTCTTATCTAGATCTGTAGTATACCCACCAATAAAAGGCCACATTGTCTTATATACTCGTATTGAGCCCAGTCAAATACAATTGAACAATATTTGATGAAGACTGTTGTCCGTACCTATATACTCCCAAACATTAAACCATTATCGTACTGCTGTGTATCTCATGAGCAGCTTATGATACAATTGTACTATATTGTCAAGTGTCTGAACGTTCAGTTACTTTATTTGGGGAAATCAGTGAATTGCAAATGCTTGATTCTTTTTCTGTTTTTGATGCCACAAGTCCTTCTGTTCAAGACGTCTGTGTACCTTTAGAGTGGTAGATGTGGTTTTGGGTTTATACATTATACTATGTGACACTGGACAGTGGAATTATGCACTGAACTGTGTTCAATAAAAAATTTTGTGCTTTAGTGAATACGGACAAACTAGGATCCATGGCTGTTCCTAGTTTTGCCTCAGAACAATGCCATTGCTTGTTTCATGTGCCTCTCAAATTAGCTTTAGCTCTTTAGTCAATTCTTTTGGATTGAAGTCCCTGCATTCCCTTTTCTTTTTCTTGGGGAGGTAAGCGTCGTTGTTGAGCGCCCAAGTAATCCATCTGGAAGGCTGGAGCCATGGCAGTGCCTCTTACTGTAACTTCTCTTTGGTTGAAGTACAATAGTTGCCTGTAGTTCATGGAAGACTTCATATCCTTAGCTCTTCTTATTTTTCAGAGAGAAAACTGAGGTGAATATGCATTGGCTTTATAATTGGACTGGATCTTGTTAACATAATGCATCAAACTCTTGAAGTTTCAAAATTTTAGATGGCCTTTGTGTATGAATGGAGTCATTCTGTTAGCTTTCCATCCACTTCTCCCTTTCAAATGGTTATTTGAGTCATGTGAGGGGCATTTACGTCATTATATACGGAAAAATGGAGAATTTTTAACGGAAAATAGCTAAACAACAGAAGAAAAAGGAAGGGTTGGTCACACCTCATGCCTGCCAAGTGCCGACAATGGTGGCTAGCTATGGCTTAAATGTAGTTGTATATCGCGTATAGCCCATGTATAGAGCCATTGTTTTTCCATGTTGGTCAACTTAGTTAAACTAGGACTAAGGTAGCCTAGGTTACCTTTTTGTTGGCTAAGGCTCTAAAAACGTACATAATTTGGTTTGAGACGTGGAAAGAGGTGGTGAGATCTATGGACGACTATTTGTTGCAATATGCTTATTGTGCGTGAATTTCCGGACAGCAAACAGTTTTGGAGTTCTTCTGGTGTTAGTGGGGTCCAATTATGTGAAGGAGACTGAGTTGATTTTGGTGTTATAATTGAGTTTTGGGATGGAAAACCGGGTTTGGGGCTGCATCTTGAAATAGTAATTTTGGAGAAGTATCACCCTGGTAAGATTTGGGAAGTCATGCGAATAGAATCTTAATGACAATGGATCTCATATAATCATGTGATACACATGTATCAGCACAAAACAGAAGCCTCCAGCAATCCATAAAATCCTTGTTATAATCAAAAGCAGCTAAAGGGTCCGACATATCATGGCAATTGCGCTTATTGTTGGAACAGAACTCAATGCTTTTGTGACTTGTACTAACTTGTTGGCTGATATGACATCAAGCAAGACAGGGTTAACCATTATACTTGTTAATTAGTATTTGAGTGCTTCATATGAAAACCTTCAATTGCTCTTACTCATGTTAGCGTTTTCTTCCCTAGTTATGTCTTCTGAATGTGACTGTGTTCTTGCAAAGATGGCCTCATGGAGTTTCATATATAGGTAGTTTTTCCTTATGATGAGACTTATTTTCAAATTGCTATTAGTATGTGGACAATGTTCCCGATGAAAATGGCTAACTTAAATTAAATAAAGCCTGAGTTACACTGAACTTTTTTCCATCTGCTGTACCGAGCTTTGTATATTTTGTCCATCGTGCATGTGCAGAATGATAGGATTTCAGTTCCCCACTTCCAACTTTAGGACTAACAACGTATGCTTGGATCTCGTGTAGGCCAGAACTTCCGTCACACACTTTACCCATCATACAAGAGCAATCGTCCCCCGACGCCTGATACAATAGTTCAGGGACTTCAATATTTGAAAGCATCTGTCAAAGCTATGTCCATTAAAGTGATAGAGGTTATAGATCCATACTCTCCTTTGAGATTAATGACTGCAGTTGTATGCTGTAATATTTAGTCTATACTTTTAAACAGGTGCCAGGTGTTGAAGCGGATGATGTTATTGGGACCTTGGCTCTTAGGAGTGTTGATGCAGGATACAAGGTAGTTTCTTTACTTCTTGTGTTGAGAAACCTAAAGGGTACTTAAGTATTCACTGACGGTGTCAATAAGTAATACAATGATTACTTAATATGACCTGCGTTATAAGCTAGACCACACAAGTAAGAAAATAACCTTATTGTTTGCACTACTAGATAAAGCACTTTCTACACTATAACATATTCTTTTACATGTATGCATGGATACCGATAAATGACCCGCATACTGGAATGACAGAGGACTTCGTGAACTATCACGTATTTACGTTGTATTTTGCACTAAGCTTTTAACGCGGGAGAAAAATAGAGAAATATCCCGTAAGTTGTTGAGGACTTCAAGTGGAAAAATTTCCTTGCTTGCACATTGCTCTGTAGAATAAGCATTCACTTTACCCTAGTAATAGTTTGAGGAATTTCATGTCACATATTGTTGCTTTAGAATTCACTTGGTCTAAAGTTCTTGTACTGGCTGTGTCACGACTCGAACCCACGGATGAGCCTATGGGTTAGGTCCGTGACAGGCTGTAGGCCCATTCGAACATCCCAGGACTTTGCCAATCCTCGCTACAACCTGTACACAAGAATCTAAAACCGAGCATTTTAAAACTAACCCCTTAGTTGGGTTGTTAGAAATCATATTTAAATTTTTTTCTACGTTGTCTCTAATGACAATTTTCATTAATAAACTAATACAGGTAATTTAAAATCCTATGGAGATTTAAGCTCGACAATTCTCAAAACATAAAAATAGTACTACAATGTCATCCATATATTATCAATGTCCTAAGAGGACTCCAACTCCTCTGGCAATCCTCTTCTTCGACCGAGTCCTCGTGGCTCTTAGGAATATCGAGTTCCACTAAATAATCACCTAAAAATTTTGAAAGAGTGAGCTGCGGGCCCAGTAAGTACACATACCATAATCCCTAAATTAGATTTTGTGTTTGATAAAACGTACCATGGATTTTCTTTTCAAGTTTAGAAATCAATATCTGCATAATGAAATTATCTTATATATATATATATATATATATATATATATATATATATATATGTATAATGTTCTTGCACAACAATTCTCAAAACTGAAGTATGAAATCAAGAAGGCTCATCAGACAACTATTACAGTTTTAACCACTATTTTGGTCTGTTGCGGACAGCGTACAAGCCCCCCTGACTAGGGCCGAAATCTCTCCGGATAAATATTTCGTGGAAGCAGGGGCGACCACTTTCAAGAGTATATGTCATCGTACAAGCTCTATTGACTAGGGCTCGAAATCTAACTTTCTTCCGTTGGATATGGGGCACGATAACTAGTAAAAACTCCATCTTATTCAACATAAACCGGATTTAGAAACAACTGGGAATATGAGTATCCCATGACACTTTATTTTGTTTTCTCGTCAAACAATTTAACACGAAAGCAGTAGCATGTTGAAAGGCTTTAAAATTTGCATTTGATAAAAATCATGTATACTTATACATATAATGGAAAGTAGGGTATACGGAGGAACATGGCAGGAGTACTTACCTTACTCGATAACTGGTTCTTGTACTTGCTCAAATGCCGGTCCTAGCCCTCATCATTGAAACCTAAAAGATAAATCACAAGGGTGTTAATTCTTGAGGCTCAATCATGCTTGACTGCTGAATTCTCCCTCAAATAAGTGAAATTACCAAAATACCTCCGGACTTGTGTAATATTACCAAAAATATCTCGACGCCTAACGTACCTTTACATACCCAAAAATAATCCAAAACATCTTTTTAAACAATTAGGTGGGTTTTTAGGACTAAAAGGTCTCTCGGGAGATTTTCCGCTCAAAATCCTAATCCGCTTGAGCGTTACGGATCATATTTTAAAAGTATAGCAACCAGCATCAGAATGCCGCGAAATTCAAGACACTCATGCCTCTCAATAAAACGAGGTTACTGTAAAATTTTTGGCTAAAAATAAGTTTATTTGTTATATCAAATAATTCAAAAGCCTTTTTTCGAATTGAAACCATTTCATGCCCTTCGCATGCCCAGAAAAATTCCAAAAAATTCCACGACGTAGGTTTCATAAAAATAAGGTGGCTTTCAGTTTCGCACATTGCCCAAATATGTCCAGAAAAGGTTAAAAAATTGGACAAAGGACTGTAGGGGAAAAATGGAGTTTCAGCGACGCTTTTGACTCCTATTCATCATCTTCTTCCCTATGAAACCCTAACCCCAATTTGCCTCTCGGTCTCCTTGCCTATCACCTACAGCCACCTCCTCACGGTGGCCAATGCCACTGCTGCCCGACTACCGCCATGGCTAGTACGGCAGCCCCTCTCTGTCTCTCCCTACCACCTCAGGCCTCCACCAGAAAACCCTAATTTCTTTTATCTCTCTCTCTCTCTACACCCAATCACGCCCCACCACCACCATGGCTGCCCAAGCAGCCTTTCTTCCTCCCTCACCTATACACCACACAAACACCCGCACAACACCATCACCACCATGGCAGCCCCCCTTTTCCCCTTGTCCCTCACTTGCAAACGCCACACAACACCCAGCACTGCCACGCTGCCCCCATGGCAGCCCCCCTTTCCCCCTCTTCCTCACTCGCCTTCTCCACACAAACACACAGCACACACCACCACTGCTGCCCACCATGGCAGCCCTTCCCCCCTTCCTCACTTGCCCTCACCACACCGCACACACCAACACGGCTGCCACCATGGCACCCCTTCCCCCTCTTCCTCACTCGCACATACACATCAACACACACAGCACCACCCCAGCATGGCTGCCCACCACGGCAACCACCCCTTTTCCTCTCTCCCTCACTCGTACACACACATCAACACACACAGCACCGCCATCACGGCTTCCCACCACGGTAGCCCCCCTCTTTCCCCCTCCCACGGCACACGCACTACCAAACACAAAACTCACACACATTATCACACTTAAATCACCCAAATGAAAGGCTAAATTTAGAGAGAAAAGGCTAGGGGTTTTACCTGGAAAGATTTTTGCCCTAGATGCTTCCTTCTCTCTCCCTTGCTCTATTTGGTTTCACGTAAAAAGAGGAGGAGGCAGAGGAGTCCCTGGGAACGGCCTAACCTAAGTTTTTTTTTTTTGGTTAGACCACCCGGTATCCGGACACCACATTGGAGCCGACTAATCTGGGTTCGAGCTGGGCACGACCACATGGGCGGCAAAGCTCTCCCTACCAAGTTTTAACGCAGCTGCATTCCTAGGGCCTGAACCTGAACAACCTCCTGCCAGCTGATAGTGGCCTAACCTAAGTTAGTGTATAAATACTAACCCTAAAAAGAAGTTTGCTTAAAACCCTCACACTTAGGTTATTTCTTTCGAACATCACCCACACCTTTTATATTTACAAAAAGACCCCAAATAAATTAGATTTAGGTAAAGAAAAATAAATTTCCAACGAAACAAAAATTTCGGGGTGCTACATGCTGTTTCTTCTTCTACAATATACTTCACTTGTTCACATTCGCTAGGAAAACATTTGATTACGAATTTAAGAAACATGAGTAAACTCAATGGAAACTTATTAGCTCGAGTCTTTAACTAGTTGGGGTTGGCTACATGAGTCCGTTTCGTGTACTCGTGCCTCTTTTCCAATGACAATGTCTTGGGCCTTAAATGGAGCAGCCAAGTTTTTTCTTTCCAAGAAGTACTCTCATCTCAGAAGATGTGCTTTATTCCTGAAAAGTATTTCGCAGGACGATGACCACCACATAGCTTGGTCCATTATCTCATGACATTAATGTCCTTTTTTTTGCTAAAAACAGTGATGCCCTGATTTAATTTGAGTAGAGAAGGATTGGAAAACCAGACAGTAAAAAGCGATATGATTAATGTCATGGAATTTCATCCCCATGAACCCCGTATTTCTATAATTTTTAAGTCGTTCTTTGTTGCATTCTCTTATTTAATAGAAAGGAAACATAAAAAGGAAACATCTTTTGTTACTGTTGACTCCTGTGCATCTTGGGTACTATCTGTTTGTCAATATTATATAATTTGGGATCACTTCCAGAGTAGTTGTTTTATTGTGAAGAGAGCATAAATGCCCAAAAATTACGATGCATTACGATGTAATCTAGACAGAACTTTGAATGGGTGGTGCTACATTTTACAGTTTGAAAGTCAACTATGTTTAATAGGAATATTAATATTTCGTAGCTACTGCAAGGCATATAGTTGAGTGGACAATATCATAATAAGACAGTTTCATGTTAAAAAGAACTTAAGTGCTATCTCCAATGTTGCCAAAATTCTATTTTACTTTTCCTAATAACTCGTTCTTGCTTGGATTACCATATGTACAGGTACGCGTCGTCTCTCCAGACAAAGACTTTTTTCAGATTCTTTCTCCTTCATTACGTCTTTTGAGAATTGCTCCTCGTGGATTTGAGTTAGTATCACTTTAGCATCTCCCTATTTAGATTCAATGTTACTTGAATGTCTTTAGTATATGGTAACAGATAGTTGTAATTGCTTGGCTTCTGCTTAGCCTCTTTAACACACTCATAACTATTGTTTTCTATGAAGGTTACAACTTTTAAACCACTGACAGATAAAATTGACCTTATTTCATGCTTGGGATTTCATGTGGCTACAGTAACGTACTTGAACTTTCTCGCTCTAAGTTACCCCAGTAGTTTCATGATCCCCTTTGTCTTGAGGAAGATTAGCCGAGATAGATATACTAACCTAAGCAAAGTGTTGTTCCAGAGGGGTTGGGGGGTTTGGGGTAGTCTTTGCTATTTGGCTACTTCTTTTCTGGTAAATCTCAAGTCACTGTACCTTCTTTTTTGATCTGAAGCGTAAGGTATTTATGTTATTCACTTTGACCCTAACATGAACCGTCGAATTTGCTGAAGAATAGACTAGGTTTTCCGAATAGCTTTCTGCAAAATAAGTATCAAGTTACGTGAATATCTGTTTATACTGTATTTCCCCATGAACAGTTCATAATGAGGTCCTGGGAAGCACTGAAACTTTCGGATGGGTTGCATATTTGGTACCCTACTTCTTAGCTATACTCTTTTGAAACGTCACAAAATTGGAGAGCTAGTTCTTGGAAACTTTTTTAATGGACATACAAAGTCACATCTAAGAGGTGAGATTGCTCAGCATGAAGGATAAAAATATTTGGTGGAGAATATTAACCATTAAGCTATGTAGAAATCATCATAATAATCATCCGTTACGCATAGCTTTTGGTTATTATCAAATAAATTGTTGAATGGTTTTTTTTCCTTCCTTTTTTTGTGTATGGAAAATTAAAACTTTTGTTTTTCTTGCCTTATACAAGTTATAGACATGACTTCCCTCACTAATAACCTTTGAGTTAATCGCAGCAAGAAATATAAATGTAGTTTCTGTTCGAGAACTCTGGGAGGCTGGCTGGTGCTTAGTTGCACAAAGCGGGGGTGGGGGCAGGGGCGGGGGCGGGGGCGGGGGCGGGGGCGGGGAAGCGTAAGCACCAAGAAGAATCTGAGGTTGGGAGCGGCTTGAATAAATAAATGCGTAAAGAGTATTATCATTTGTTTAGCATAGTTTACATAGATAGCAACAACAAATAAGGAGACTTTAAGGACTTGAAGGAAGAGAGAAATAAGGAATTGAGTTGAAAAGAGCTTGATTTTCATGTATTCTATCATTTGTTCCATGCATCTCTATCCAGTTAGCGGGATCGAGTTCCCATCTTAGCTTGGCATGAGATCCCATGGAGCTCCTAACTTGGGATCGCAATAGCGAGTTTCCGAGAGAGAAATGTCACCATATTAGGAGTTTCCTACAACTAAGGGTTGGTGCCTATTCTGGCCCCAAAATTGCTTAAGCCTTTCATTCTAATACCAGGGACGTAGCTTACAGCAAGAGGAACTTGCCTATGGATACCTCACTTCTGTTCCTTTGAGGCTAAGTCACTAATTTTTCGTGCCATTTGCGGAATTATTCAAGAGTAGTGTTACCAACCCATCTTGGCCACTCCTTTTAACCGCCCAAAGCGGGCCCACTTTACGCGACATGTCAACGAATATTCAAATGTCAAAGTTCAATGCACAAGGCCGGTTAACCCAAGGCGCTCGTTCAAGTCACGTGGCGCACTTCTGACACAAAAATATTTTAGGTGTTGGAATTGACGCCACGCCCGAACTTCCAAAATATTTTAAGTCTTGGAATCGATGTCACGTGCATGGAACCCTTTTTGTTTTTGCTTTTCCCTCTCTCTCTTCTATAAGTCCGAACTCGGCCGCGTCTTCCCCCCTAAAAAGGGTTGGTTGCACCCTCCCCTAAAAACGGGTTGGGCGCACCCTACCCCTCAAAAGGGATTGGGCGCACCCTTCCCCCCAAAGGGGTTGGGCACACCCTCCCCCCCGAAGGGGTAGGGCGCACCCTTCCCCCAAAAGTGGTAGCGCGCACCCTCCCTCTCAAAGTGTTGGGCGCACCCTCCCCCGTAAAAGGGGTCGGGGGCACCCTACCCCCAACATGGGTTGGCCGCACCCCTCTCCGCTAAACCTGTTGTTGTGCCGTCTCCGCTTTACGTGCCCCCGGCACGCTGCCCCTCTCCACGACCCCCGTCGCAACGCCCGAGCTCCTTCTCCGCGTTATGTGCCCCTGCCATGACGCCACTCTCCACGACCCCGCCGCCGCGCCCAAGCGTCGTCTCCGCGTCACTGTGCCCCCGGCACGACACCCATCTCCACGACTCTCGTCGCTGCGCCCAACCGCTGTCTTTGCGCCACGTGCCCCAAGCACGAAGCTCATCTCTGCGACACCTGTCGCCGTGCTCGAGCGCTATCGCCGCATCACATGCACCTGGCACGACGCCCCTCTCCGCGACACCCATCGCCGCGCCTGAGCGCCATCTTTGCGTCACGTGCCCCCGGCACGACACCCATCTCCACGGCACCAGTCGTTGCTCTCGGAGCGCCGTCTTCGAGCCACGTGCCCAATGACACACGGTGGCCCTTGATGGCACAAAGAAAACCGTGTGTGGCACTCGACTTGCCGCTTACAAGACGAGTCCGCCAACCAATCCCAACAATTTAGAGCAAGCAGTGCATCAACATTGTATAAAATAGTGCACAGAGTAAATTTCAACACAAGGGTAAAACGGTCACAAATATTCTCATTACTTCAATAGCATCATTACAACTTACAAAAGGCTTTGTTTGCATCCACAGTGTGCAATCTAGCTAGACAGGCAAGCTAAAACAAAGCAAGGGACTCTCGGGTATGGGTGTGTGGCACTAAGCAACATGACCTCCCATATAGTACCACTAAGAGGATTTTCCTAAGTGACAGTAGTAGACGTCACTATGTGCGAGGAGTCATAGTGCCCTTTTTAGAGAAATACAACTCGGAATGACTTGAAATTTTACAGGGAAACATAAATATATACAAGGGTGTTCTCCACCAAAATTGAGCAAAAACGCACGCCTGGATCTTTAGATCTTCACGGTTGGCTTTTGGCGTTCACGGGCACTGCAGTTGGGCGCGTGAGCGCTGTGCTTGACGGGCGCATGGGCGCTAGACTTGAAGAACTTGCGAGGGCGCATGGGCTTGTGCTGGATGGGCGCGGTGCTAGGCGGGTGCAAGGGGCAGCCCGTGACACCTCGGCACGATGCACCTCTCCGCGGCACTCGTCGCCGCGCCCGAGCGCCACCTTCCATCATACGTACTGTAACGCCCCTGAAAATTCGGTGCTCTGTCGCCCCGAACTTTCGGGTTGTTAGCCTACCGGATCACATCAAACCTGTTAGATCCTGTTCCCTACCACATACTTTAAAGCATCTGATCCAACACCCATCCAAATTCCTTAAAATACAAGATTTCAATAACTGTTCAAACCTAACTATTAAAACCTAGGTTCTCAATAACCTGATAGAATAAATCGATGGTACAAATCTGGGCAGGGGTCTCATTACCCAGTAGTGATGGGCTCATTGGAATCTCACACAGACTCTAACCCTTTCCCGAACACGCAACAGCTGATCGTCACCTACAAAAGGGAGTCAAACGAAGGGTGAGCTTTTGAGAGCTCAGTAAGGTCGTACAAGGACTACAAAAAGAAATACCAAACGATTCCAAAGAATCCAACTGACAATGATTTCCGAAATGCCTCAAACGATTTGAAGAGCTCACTGATTTCCAAAATGACCAAAATTCATCATAAATAGATACCAAAATAACAATAACGATCACAATGGTTTTCAAACGATCGGTAGAAGATCACTTCCAAGGTCATTACTTCCAAAGTACCACGAAAACTTCTCAAGGGATTCCAACACGAGCACAAGTCGTATGCAATTCAAGGATGCTTTAATTCACAGATGCAATTCGATAATAGTTTTCCAAGGGTACTAAGGTGATCACAAACAGTTCTATCTAATATCAGTATGATTTTTCGATACGATGCAACAGTTATAGATACTGTTAAACATGCACAATTATAAGGCTACATAGGCAGTACTAGCACTTTACACCGGCTTGTCCATCAAGGCACTAGCCCACACCAATACCCCGGCTAGTCCGTCAAGGCACTAGCTCACGATAACACACCGGCTAGTCCGTCAAGGCACTAGCCCACGCCAACACACCGGCTAGTCCATCAAGTCACTAGCCCACGCTAATATCCTCCAATATACCCCAACCCTCGCCAAACGCACCAATGCAAATCTCATGTCGATATGGAAAATGACCACAATTCGATAATACATGTCATTCCATGCTCGACATTAGTCATAAGTAAATCAAATGAGTACTTACGAGTACGAGTTATCAATTAAGGGTTCGGACAAAAGTCCTTACCCAAGGTTCAGATAGAATCTCTTACCTGGATCGGCAGCTAGATTATCCTAACTGGAAAGTCTTTAGCTTTACCCTAAATGGAATAATTAAATCATCAGAACACAGCCTACAGTCAATATTGTAACTTAATACGGACTCACGCATATTCTCAAAATGAACCTCTCACCGGGGATTAAAAAATTACCAAAATGCCCCTCTCCGACTTAAATCACCCAAACGGCCTTCCCGTAAGTAGAATCACCCAAATAACCTTATTGTATGTCAATTTACGCAAAAATACCTTTCTTAGGTCAAATTACCAAAATACCCCTCGTTACACTTAAATTATCAAAATAATCTTTCGGTAAGCCTAATCACTAAAATATTCTTACTGTGTAAGTTTACTAAAAAATACCCTTTATGGCTAAAATTACCAAAATACCCCCTTCAGGGGTGACAAATACCAAAATGCCCCTGGGGTTTCAGGCACCAGAAAATTCTAAAAATATCTTAAAATGCTATTTTAAGCACCCTAATATCATTTATGGCCTAAAAAGTATTTTAGAGAATTTTCGTCCGAAAATCCAGAATTGGTGTCCGAACCGAGCGCTAAAAGGCCAGTTCGGAAAAAATACCTATCGGCCTCAGAATGGCACGAAATTTTGGACAATAAATCATATCAGTAAAATAAGATTTTACTAAAATTTTTAGATCAAAATATTTTGGTTTGCTATGCTAAATAATTCGATAAATTTCTTTAATCGGTACTCCAAATTAGCGCCCTTTGCGGATACCAAAAATTCTCAAAAAATTTCAGATCGTAGGTCTCGTAAAAATATCGAGGGCTACAGTCTTACACTTTGTCTAATTTTGTCCCTAGCTATTCCTATTAATTCGTGTGAAAACTGTCAAAAATAATGTCTTTAGTGAAAAAAACAGTCACTATTCAAATTGAAACACACACTACAACACGTTATTTACACACATCTTCTTCAACCTCTCCTCCCTCTGCCGAAATTAGTTCCTCACCCCCAATTCACGCACAACCACTTCTATATATAATACCCCCACCAAAAACACTTACCACACCCATCTAAACACAATTATACACACACAATTAACACCTACATACACAATTATCACACATACACACTTAACCCATCACACCCGTAACCCACACTCAAGAACACACACTGTAACACTTCACGCACCACAACTACGCACTAAATCCCTCGGGAGTTCACTGAAACTCACCCCCTTCACTCATAGACACCATAACACATAATTACACCACTAATGCACATGTATAAACTGAAACACACACATAAATAGAGGTGTCAATGGGCCGGGCTTGGGCCGACCCAGCCCAAGCCCAACGGGCCTCCAACAAAAACGGGCCAGGGCTGAGGCCGGGCCTGAAATCTGGATATATGGGCCCAGTCCAAGCCCTGGCCCTAGGCCCAATATTTAGGGCCTGGCCCGGGCCCAATTTTTTTTTTGTTCCCAACTCCTTGTTATTTATTTGCATCGATGGCCAACAAGAATACATCAAATTAATTGGTTGAGATTGATACATGTTAATTTGGTGTAATATTGATAAGCCTTTTTTGGCCTACTAACATTATAATTTATAACTAGCATTTTTTGAAAGTTTCAATTTTAATCAGTTTATTTCAAATTTATACTATTAGTTTAATTTGGTGTAAAGTTTTAGCATATATTTTGAAATCCTAATCAATTTATTTCAAATTTATTCTACTAAGCTTTACTTTTTTCACTTAAGTTAAATTTTTGTTATTATAATGTACCACTAAAAACTAGTTGGAATTTACAAGAATTTAAACTTGGAGTATAGTTATTAATTCCCCAGACGATCTTAAGTACAAAGTATAGATTTTGACTAACAGTTTTTCTCTCTACTTGGTCTCATATACTTGGGGGGGTAAAAGTGGAATTTAGGGAAATAATGGGGAATATAGCCGTTTGGGGGAAAAGGGGGGAAAATTAAATTTGAAAAACCGTGGGGCCTGCCAGAAAAGGGCCAAAACCGGGCTTTTTAGGGCCGGGCCTGGGCTTTTTCCTGGAATACCCCGGCCTGGTCCAAGCCCAGGCCCAAAGCCCCTTTTTTTAGGGCCGCCACTGTTCACCTACAGGGCCGGGCCTGAAACGCGCGGGGTCGGGCCAGCCCGCGGGCCGCGGGCCCTTTTGACACCTCTACACATAAACACCTAAGAACTTTTCTTTGTCCAGCCATGTTCATGGCACCTCCGCACCTTGCACCAAGCTCAAACACACTCACAAAAATTAAAATTGCATACTAGGAAGGAGGGGGAAGATTACCCTTGAACATCTCTTCAATCTCTCTCTCTTTCTCGAATTTTCTGCCCAAAATCCCTGTTTTCCCCACTTTGTTCTCCCCTGCTCTCTGTTCCTATTTTGTTCTTCTTTTCTGCTACTGTTCACTTTCTTTTCTTTTGTTTTTCCCGAATTTCCTCCTTATTTCTTTTCTTTTATTTTGTAATCCATTATCTTACTAATATAATCCCTTAGTGATCACATATGTGTCATTATTTTAAGATATATTTCCCTACAATTTGACACATAAGGTTCAAGTTTTTAAAATTTCAAACTAGCCCCCCAAAATTTTCATAATTACAAAAGTGCCCCTAAAATTTCAAAAAATTACATTTTTGTCCAAAATTCTTTTAAGCTTCGATATCCTACTAATACCCAAGCATTGCTCAAATTTAGGGCCCGTTTATTTTTCGGAGTCCTGATGGTTATTTTAATCGGCTCCCGATATTCGGGATATTACACGTACCCTGGGCACTCCTTCTCTCAGCCGCGCCCATGTGCCGTCGTCACGTCATGTAGCCATTGCATCCCCGCACCAGCACCATTGAGCATGCCCTTGGAACCGTACGCATTCTGCCGCGCCCATGCACAAAGCCACTTATACAGTTGCGCCCCTGACATCCTCTCACACTACCACGCCCCATGTTGGTCCATCCTTTATCATGTGCACCTTGCCTTGGTCGTGGAAGATGCTTTATCCCACACCCTGGAGTGCACAACACCCCGCAGGATAGGCTTGCTCTCTAAGACACTATCTCCGCCAGGGAGTTCTAAGTGCTCCGGCATAAGGACTCCCCCCCCCCCCGCCAGGTAGGCGACTCCTCTGGGGCACTACCTAGGTCTTTCAGGTAGGCGACTCCTCCGGGACACTACCTAGGCCTTTCAGGTTGGCAACTCCTTCGAGAGAATACCTTGGCGCGCTCTAAGTGCTTCGATACAAGTACTCACCCGCGGGATAGGCTCGCTCTCCAAGACACTATCTTTCCCCAGGGAGCTCCATGTGCTTCGGCATAAAGACTTCCCTTCCGCCAGAGGTAGGTGACTCTTTCAGGGCATAGTCTGTAGGCGACTCTTCCCGGACACTATCTCTGCCAGTGTGTTTGTGTGACCAGTCTACGTGCTTTAGCACTTGGGGCTATTCATTGCATCCCTAGGGACCATGATCCCGGGTCATTCCGAGACTGGAGTAAGTCTTCAGAGGGCATCGCGCGTAGTCCACTTGATAGTCGGGCATAGGGACCCTCCCCCACCACTATCAGGTTCTTTGTGTCTTTCGACGCAATTGTGGGACTCTGCAAGGGCTTTAGATTGGTAGCTAGATCAAGGGGTTCTCCTGACACATCGGCACTGTGTTGGGCCAGTCTTTCTAGACAGATAGAGCTGTGTGGGGCACGTCGGGTGAATATGCAATCCAACAGTCCGTGGAACACCTGCAATTGTTGTGTCATTGGTGAGGTGTCAGTTACAGACAACGCCATATGTCGCTTGATGGCATATCACCTCAAGCTCTATTTATAAGGGACTTGAGAATTCATTTTCAGAACTTCAGGACCTCAGAACTTCCCTACTCATTTCACTTTCTCACTCTAGAATTCTAGAACTAGAGAATTCTTGAGAGAGAAACATACAGGACCCTAACGCAGGACCTAATCATTGAATTGTGACTGTCGTCGTGTATTCACCTTGCGCCTTCGCCCTCGTAGCACTGCCACTCCTCGGACTCTGCCTGGGAAGCGTTGGTCTCTGCCCTTGTCCCGTTGTTGCTCTGACCCACATCAGCATACTTGACATCTGACTCGGACTGCATTTCTTGTGGCACCTCCACGTCTACTGCGAACCGACTTTCTTGATATCAAGGATTGTCCATCTATTTTACCTAATGATTAGATCATCAAAACCATCAGCTAAGATTTTATGGACTGTAAAGGAGCTGTGAAAAACCACATCCATAAGCAGCGCCCATCTATTTTTGCTAAAAATCAAATTACCAAAACCATCAGTGAAGATTACAGTCTTCATGGATTGTACAACTGCTATAAATATCCACCTTAATGAATAATCTAGTTTCCTAGTAGCTTGAGCAATTAAGGCTTAGGATGGGGGAAGACTTAACGTTTACTGTCAAAGCCTGACCATCCATTAAGACCACTGTTACCATGTTCTGATTCGCTTTGGTATATGGTACATGGTACATGGTCAGTTTGTGTCAAGCTGTAGGTACACGTCACGTGGGTATGCTTCCTTTTGGCTGGATATAAATATCTATAGTATGTACAAAAGCATGAATAGGTTAAATGGCAACACTTTTCCTTCCTCCGAATACCAGTATTTATTCCAATGCTTGATTTTAGCTTTTAAAATTATAAGGATCTTTTTGACCTTGAAAATTGCCAATTCTTTTAGTTAATTACCCATTCATTCTCTCTCTCAAATACCCATTGTTAAACGAACGATCCTCTCAACTTTGAAAATTGTAAGGTTTTTTTTGACCATCCAATTCTTTTTTCATTATCATTTATTTCTTTTCTCAAAATACCTTTTCTATAACGTCGTCTCATCTTAGCTTTTAAAATTTTAAGGGGTTTTTTTACCTTCGAAAAGTTCGAATTTATTTCTTCCCCAAATTACCTCCTTTTGTAACAATGTCCCATCTTAGCATTTTAAATCTTAAGGGTTTGTTTAACCTTTGGAAAGTTCCAATTCTTCTAAGATTACCAGTTTATTCGTTCCCTTAAATTCCCTTATTTACAACAATGTCTCCTCTTAGCATTTAGAATTGTGAGGATTGTTTTTAACCTTTGATAAGTTCCAATTTTTGTCTCAATTTGCCCGTTTATCTTTTCGCGAAATACTTTTTATGAAGAAATGTTTCATCTTAGCTTTTAAAATTGTGAATAGTTTTTTGATCATAAAAAGTTCCATTCCTCCCCAAATACTCCTTTTGTGGCAATATATGATCTTATCTTTTTAAATACATGGGATTTTTGACCATGCAATTATTTTTAATTACCTTTTAGACTTAATTTATCACAACTTGTCCCATGGTTCCCACTTACTATAGAAGAGATTGATAGAAAAACACAGACTCATCGTTTTCATGGGAGAGGCAGCAAAACAGAGGATGAACCATGCAAATCAGAATTTTGTCAAGGTTACAACCTATGTCAAGAAAATATTGCCACCGTGGCAAGCAACGACAAGCATTGTCGAAGAGTGGTGGTTGCTCCTATATCATTGTGAGGTTATGTAATAGAGTTGGCTATGGACGAGAAAGTTGGGATCAATCTCATTCTGTTAAACTATTCCACATCTTTGGAGGGACTTTAACGGTTACAAGTTAGTACTTGCACATAGGTTTTTGGAAGCGCTTGTCGAGACAAATTTTCCTACTTCTGTGGATGGACAAACCAAAAAGTGGCCTTTTTTGTTTGGACAGCGGTACAGGGTTCCATATTTGATTAGTGATTACTTGAGGAGGCGGAGCTTGATCATCATTAACAGATGTTATATGTGCAGGAGGGATGCTGAGTCTACTGATCATTAGCTTCTTCAAATTGCTGTAGCATGGACTCTTTGCAGATTATTGTTTTCCTTGTTCATTATGGCTTGGGTGATGCCGAGATCGCTTAAGAATCTTTTGTTGAGCTCGATAGGGGTGAGGGTTCAAAGAGCTAATGGAGAAGGTGGAGGTTAGCACCGGTGTGTCTTTTGTTGTCAGCTTGGCGGGAGAAAAACAAGCGTGCTTTTGATGATATGGAGATTCCTAAGCAATTTTTGCTTTCTTCTTTCCTGTCTCTTCTTTTCTTCTGGCTGAAGGTGGATTTCTTTAGATCGGGTTTTGCATTGACAGATTTTGTGGATAATTTCTACCTAGGAACAGCTTTGTAATTCTCTTAGTGGTTTTTGAGAGGTGTGCCTCTGGAGATCTTGCTTTTATTTGCAAGTCTAGAGCACCTTCTCAGTACTTTGGACTGTTTTCTTTGTGCTTATACTCGGGTTGGTTCCCCTCTGTTGTTTCTTAGATACAGTCGTACTTATTTTTAGAAGAAAGTATTCAAAAACATTCATATGCCTAAATCACTTCTCTTGCGAAAGGAGAGGACTAAAAGAGTTCACAATAGTTGATTATTGGTTACCTGAATTATTCATACTTCTCTTGCCATTGACCCTCATGGGGGAGGGGTATTGGCCAAGTCTGATTAGGACAAATCAATTACTACCATTTGGCTTTCTACTAGCTACAAACAGGGGAAAGTTTATTATTGCATCTGAAGCGAGACAAACGGGTGGGCAGTTGAAGAGGAGTGGTCTTTCTACAAAGGCTTACAATTTTTGATGGTTCATATTGTTTTTATATGGATAGTTTAGTCATTTCCCGGCTTTATGTTGAGCTTTTGGTAAATATTTGGGTAAATATGCATCCTCGTTAGAAGATTGTTTCACACGTGGTATACGCTCTCTGTACCTTGTATCTAGTAGGCTAGTGAACCCTCCTCTTTGAGGTCATTTGATTAATATTATCTTTTCTCGTTTCGAAGGAAAAGACTTGCATGCTAAAAACTGAAATTACTAGAAAGAAGCTTGTGAAAGCTTACCCCCGTTAGGTCACTGTTCTTTTTGTTGTCTACTGCGACTTTCTACTTGTTAATCTTTGTGCTTAAGTGATTTTGGTAAACATTTATGTTGTTGTTTCCCAGGATGGCCTCATTTGGAATGGATGATTTTGCTGAAAAATATGGATCGCTGAACCCATCCCAATTTGTTGATGTAATGTCACTTATGGGTGACAAAGCTGATAACATACCAGGTTCTTTGCACTTCTTTCATGAAAATAGATATTAACGGGAAACTTAAAATGTTCCTACAGAAATCTGAAGGACGATGGACTTTGAATGCGTCCCATCCGTAGTTTTCAAGTTTGTCTAATACATCAATTATATTCGGTATGATTTGTTGGAAAACTAAATGCCCAGGTCAGTTCAGATCAGTACAGATTAAGATAAGACAGTAGATGCAATATTGCCGTCCATTTTTTCTGATGTGAAAGTCAGAGATTCTTTCGATACTTCCTGAAGTGTCTGGCTAGCTAGTGATCCGTCTCGATGCACATACATGTATATGAGTATACATGAGATTCTACTTGTTAAGGATCTTTCATGTACGCACTTTTGTACACAAGCCCAACTTTGGTTCATCTTGGGGAGAAAGAGGGAGTTAGAGGGTGGTCTAGAAGCTTAAGCTGTTAGAGAATGGGCTTGACATTGTATATCATGCTCAACACTCCCTCAAGTGTAAGCCCAATTGCATGTGGAGAGACAAATCAAGGTGCTCCAGCACCAAGTGCTAATAATCAAAATGCATATTGAATTGAAATCAAGACTTTTGCTTGGGTTATTGTTGTGGTGAAGATATATGGCTTATCTTGCTTTCGGGGCACCAAGTGTTTGCGCTGCTGTCAATTTGGAGAAGTATGGTCCTGAATTTAATTTGGGTTCCTTTTTAGCTGGGCTTTTGTTGTGGGGTTTATAAGATGACATTTGTGTTTGACTGTGGTTCTGTAGCGAGAGGACTTGGTTATTCGTCGGACTTGGTTATTCGTCTCTTACTAGTTTCTTTGCTGGTTTGGTTTTTGTTTCAACCACAACAGTGATTTAGCTTCTGTTTCATTGTTGAAGTTGAACCAGTTATGACTTGAGGGGTTGAATTATGGGCTGTACGCGTAATCGGACTTGCTACAGATCTGTTTGTGTTTGCTTCTGTAATTTATTTTTGAGGAGACAGCTGGAGGTGGGTTCCTTTGGTGCTGTGAGTTTGAATTTGTCTTTGTGTTGTAGTTAGCAGTGATCCTTGGGTTTTGCAAGTCCGTTGTATGGAAGGTTCTTTGTCTTGTTGAAATTTTGATGGCGTGCGGTTTTCTGAGACTCTTTGCCCGTGGAATCCTTTTTCTGTTACGACTTTTCGGTTGCACTTGCATGTGGAGTCCTTTGAGTCGGTGACCTTTCAATAGCAGTTGCACGTAGAGTCTCCTTCATGTTTGTTGCTTCTAGAGCATTGAGCTCCTACATAAGCATTTGGATAAGTTTGTAGCAGCGTTATGGTAACCTTCTTACAACGATGTTCTTCAGAGACCTCTTGGTTAATTTTTTGTTTGGTTTTTGTTTGAGTTCTGTTTGTGAAGAATATCGTAACCGAACTTATTGGTAGTTTTAGCACAATTACTAGAGGGGGAGCATTGGAGAAAGTTCTAGGTAGATTATTAGTAAGATTGATTTTGGTAATGGTTGGGTTTAGTCTAGGGTAATAAATATCCCGATTATGGTTTCTAAGTACTATAATCCAGCCATTTGTCGAACAAACTTTGTAGCAAGAGAGAAAGGGAGTTTTTAACTCGACGATCCTTTTGTACATAGCCCAGAACGTAATAATAAACAATAAAAGCTTATTGCTTCTAGCCTGTCTTGGCTACATAGATTTGACCGCTTTTGACTCCCACTATTCGAGACATTTAGACAAATATTCGACGGTCAAAGTTATATACTATCAATCCAGAGCACATGCTCCAACTCACTTGCCACCCCTTTATTGTAAAAAATATCCCAAGTGTCTTGCCTTCCCCTTAAAAAGGGAATCGACAATGCCTCCTAGCCCCACAGGGTCGGTCTGGCCCGACCTTTTTATCGAGGGGTTATCCTGGCCTCTCCCGTACGGGAGTTAGCGAAGGCCTCCCCTCCTTGGGGTCCTTCTCCCCCTCCCTTTGGAGGGGTGGGCTGGTGTCTTCTCCTTTGGGGGTCTTCACCCCTTCACCTCTCTTGGGGTTGTTCACCCGCTTTTCATCCTTTACCTCGCTTAAGGTTATTCATCCCATCTTTATGCCTTCACCTCCTTTGGCGTGTTCTAGATGCCTTCACCTCCCTTAAGGTCTTCATCCCGTTTTTACATGCCTTCACCTCTTTTGCTGTCTTCATCTGCTCCCCTTGCCTTCACCCCTATTGAGGTGTCCACCTCGTTTGCATGCCTTCACCCCCACTCCTTGAGTACTTGGGAACCCCTTGACTATCCCCATGCTTGACTTCCTCATCTTGGGTTATCCCACCAATATGTAGACCTGGCAAAAAAAGACCCGGACCGGTGGGTCGATCCATACCCGGTCAAAAAACCTGGGTACGGGTATGTATTTTAAAGACCCTTAGAAATCAGACCTGTACCCGAACTGACCCGTAATTTTTGGGTCGGATACGGTTTACCAGGTTTACCTGTATTCAGTGTATATAAAGGGATTTATTTTTTCCCCTAACCCTAACCCTAACCCATCATTTTCATCTTTTCTACGCCGCCACAGCCACTCACTAGAGATCCACCCTCGACCGCGACCGGCGACCGTCAGTTCCCTCAGAGCTCAACCCTCACTCTATTTAAGGCCACTCAGCCACCTCACGTTTCTTCCGCCGATCGAGAAGCCTAAATTTGCTGCCGATCGAGAAGCCCACATCCGCCGTCGCCATAGATTGAAAGGCTCCACCGTCCTCCGTCCTCACACACATCGACATCAGCAAGGACATTGCCGATGGCCGTGACCACCTCCGCAGTCCACTTCCAGTCTTCCACTGTTCACAGATCGACTCCAAAATTTACTATTACTGGACTTTGTTTTTTGATACTATTTGGTATTTGTTTGGTATTTAATTGGTTGATTCATGGAATCGAGAGAAGTGAGATTGATCCTGATGATGTGTTTCATTTATGCTGAAAATTGAGATTGATGATTATTGTGTAATTGATTGTGTTATTGTTAATATGGTATAGATTCTAGATTTTTGGTACATAAAAGTGATTATGAAAATATTAAACAGAATTTGGAAGCCTGCTCGATTATTTGCGGATTTACCCGAACTGTCCGAGTAGGGTACGGGTATGAGGAATGACTACCCGTTAAAAATCAGGTAATTTTAACCGACCCGGATTTACTTGTAACCGACCGGGTATTACCCATTCCCGGAGGATTTACCCGTTTGCCTGGTCTACTAATACCGAAGAAGGCTTCCATACTTAGCAATCTATATCTCTTGGGGGCTTTGTGCTCCATGATAACCATTGTCGTTCCCCCGCGTCGCGACGCCTGAGCTCCGCCTTCACCGTACGTGTCCTTTGCGCAGTTTCATTGATCGCACTTAATCCACCGCCTCCGTGTTATGTGCTACCGTACATCACCTATCGTCTGTGCCCATGCGCGACTCTGTATATCCGCATAGATCCCGTTGCGCCCATGCGCAACTCAGACGTGCCCTTAACACTATTATACTACCGCGAACCCAATGTTAGTCTATATCCTCGTTACACCATATGTTCTTGGCCTTGGTTGTGGAGCATGCTTTGACTTGCTGTCCAAAGTATGCAACATCCCTTTGGGTAGGCAACTCCTCCAGGATACCACCTTAGAGAGCTTTAAGTGCTCCGGCATGAGTACTCCTCTTTTGCCATTTATATGATTATTCTAGGAAACTGTCGGCCCGTTAGAATGGGCCACTTCTGGGGGACACTACCTTGGGGCGTTCTGAACACCTTGACCCGAGGAACCTCATCACGGGATAAGCGACTCCCCATGGACACTATCCCCATCAAGGAGCTCCTACGAGGACTCTGTTATGCCAGCTAGGCAACTCCTCCAAGATACTACGTCGGCCCGTCGTGATGGCGACTCCAGTGCAAAACCCCTCGGCGCACTCCTAAGTGTTTCCATATGAGGACCCGTCGTGGGAGAAATGACTCCCCTGGGATACTATCCCCGCCTAGGAAGCACCGACACCTCTCCTAGGTGGAGATATGGTGTCCTAAACGGACGGACACCCCGACACCGGCTGACACGTGTCAGACATCTCTGGTGGGTGTTCGATTTTTTATTTATTTATTTTTTAATTTCTGACACAAGTGTTGGACACTTCATCGAGGAGTGTAGGACACTGCTCGGAGAAGCGTCGAACGGTTTGGGGCCAATATGAGATTTTTTGAACTGATTTCGGGGGTCAATTTGTAATAAATAGAATATGTGGGGCTCTTTTACAAAGAAACTACTAAATAGCCCTAATCTGTTGGAGCCATTACCGTCTCTCTCTCTCCCCTCACAGCTGTTGTCTGCCGACCACAACGAAGCCATCAAGGGCTGTCGCCGGATATCTCACCGCTATTGCCGGAAGATCTCGCCGCCGTCGCCGACAGATTTTGCTGCTGCCGTCTCCGATGATAACGAAGCCATCAAGGGCTGCTGCTCTCATTTCTTTCCTTTTTTTTTCTCTGTGCTGCATATCTGTAGAACACCGAACGGCTATGTTTCAGTGTTGTAGGCACATTTTTTGTTAAATATTTGATATTTAAGTTAGTTTTTTGTCCTGTACATGACCAAATAAATGTTACTTGTATATTTAGCAGCCCCTTAACACTTAACATCTTTCCCTTATTGACAATTTGACATTAAAAATTAAAGTATACATGAAATTCAGAAACTGGTGTCTAGGCAAGACTGTTGGAACCTTGCTCCCATCTTCCTTTTTTACTCTTTATCTTTTCTTACTCTGTCTTGTATTTTAATTCCTCGTTTTGGTAGTTTTTCATTGTTGTTTGCTATTTTAGATTGTGGAATGTATTATATATATATATAGCGGTGTCTTGCGGTGTCCAAAATCTATTTTTTTTGAAAATTGTGGTGTCTGGTGTCCGGTCGGTGTCTGACGCGGTGTCCGTGCTACCTAGGTCCCTGCCAGGGAGTGCTCCTAGCAACTCTTGAGGACACTACCTTAGCGTGCTCCAAGTTTTTCGTTATAAGGATTCACTGTGGAACAGGTGATCTCTCTAGGACACAATCTCCGCTAAGGTGACAGCGTGATTAGTCTACATGCCCCTGCACCGGGGCCCTTCATCAAAGGATCATGATCTCAGGTCACCCAGAGACAAAAGCAAGTATTTGAAGGGCATCACGCCTCGGCCACTTGGCAAGCGGGCGTCGGCCTTCCCCACCAGTACCTTGACGCCCCCCCTATGAGACTCAGTAAGGGTATTCAGCTGGTGGCTAAATTAATGGCATTCTGGCCAAACCGTCGTTGTGTTACTTAGTCTTCTTAGACAGATAGGCAGATTGAGGCAGGCCAAGTGAGTATTACGATTCGATGGTCCGGCAAAACATCGGCACATGGTGCACTGTTGGTGAGTTGTCACTCCCAGAGAGCGCCATGTGTCGAGTGTCTAGGCATTTTCAGTTGCTATAAAAACTCGACTTGAGAGCTCATTTTGGCAATAACCAAATACTGAATTCAATTGTGGAATCATGACCAAGGAATTCTATGAATAGAAAGAACCTAAGCATTAGACCTTGACTCTGGACCTTAAAACTTAGACCACAACCAGTTTTATAAAAGCGCAAGTTATAACTCAGCGCGAGGAGTGTGCCTAGCGCTTCCAAAGAGGCGCACGCGTTGCACGCCTAGGCGCAAGCGCAAAGAAAAGCCCAAAAAATAGTCTTTGATTATTTTCATTGTGGCACCATCTAAACCATTGTTTTTTCTTCTTCTTTCTATCATAATATCATGAATCAATATCTAACCCCGAAAAAGACCCTAAAACTTCAAATCTCCAATCAATTGATTCCCTCGCTGTTGTTCACTGTGTTCAATGCCCCGTCCCTGGCTGCTACTCCCTTTCAAGTAGATCTACTTCTTCAGTTCACTTCGAAGGCGAAAAAGATGAGATTGGCAAGGAATCTCTGTGGTTTGAAGCCTATGATTTTCTTAAAGAAAGCACTGTTGCCTTGGTCCTTACTGACGATGAGGATGACGGTGTTATGTTCACTTAAGATTAACTATCCCTCGTTGGTTTGAAACTTTTTGTAGTGTTGGAAGTTTTGCTAACTGCAATGTTATGGAATTTTTACGTGACTTTGTAATATCTATTTATTTATACCTTGCGCCTCCATTCGAAAAGGCGCGCGCCTGCGCTTTATTCCTAGACTCCAGGGACCTTTTGTGCCTGAGCGTTTAATAACAATGACTCCAATATGGGATTTTGACTGTCGCTCGCGCCGTACACTAGTCTGTGCCTCTGCCCTCACAACACTGCCACTCCTCAGACTCTGCCAAGGTTACCTTCGTCTCTGCCCTTCCTTACTTTGTCCCTCGTTGTCATACTTGGCACCTGACTCGGACTGTACACCTTGTGGCACCTCTACGTGCACTAAACCCACTTCTTGGCACCAATTTTGGAGATGGAAAATCTCATCCTAACCACACAAAGCCATTCCTAAGTATTTGCTTTGGAACATGACCTTTCATGGATATCGAAAGAGCAATAATGATAACAGTGTGCTTTGTGGTAACTTTTAAGCATGCCTTCTATGGATATCGCAAGGGCCTAAATTAATCAAGCCATACAATTGGATCTCTCCGGTTGTTCGAGTACATGATGGTGAAATTAAGTATGATCTTGAACTTATAGCATTAAAGAGGGATTGTTGGGCAAGAGAGACTGGCAGAGACAAAGCAGCTCATATGCTTAACTGGGTAGAGGGGACAATGGAGTTAGTAATAGCGTTGTTCTAACAAAGTACTAGTTTGAGTTGGTATAGGAAGCTTTTGCTTCGACTTTCTGGAACTTGTTGAACAAAGGCTCCAATATAAGTTAGGGCCTAGCCAAACTTGGTAAATATGCTTAGATGGTAAGGGTCAAGAGAACAAGCACGTAAAAATCCTAGTGCTGTGATGTCAAGGCATGACTGGTCTTTTATTGTGTACTTGATTAGCTGAAAGGATCAAGTACCCATTAAATTTCACATCATCTAAGGTGCCAAAGCGGTACAATATCCCATATCTGCATAGTTGGGTAGCAATCCCTGAATTATTTCCAATTTATTTAAACTAAAACATTCTAAGCGGCTATGTTGTGGGTACCCATCTGGTTTCTTCTTTTATTTCTGCTTGGGAAGTTATAGGGTAAATTACACACGGCACCCATGAGGATTGCCCTAATTACACACGGACCCCCCTATCTTTTTTAATTACACTAAACTACACATTTTTATTTTTCCGCCAACAGAGTTAACAAAATCAATGAAGAGACAATAATACCCCTCATAAACAAATAATATTACTTAATTTGCCATCCCTGAGGTTCAACCACCTTCCCACGCCCCAAATCAGGTGTACATCTCTCTCTCTCTCTCTCTCTCTCTCACACACACACACACACACACTTCCGTTCGTAATCCTTCAATCCACAATAACAATCAACACTAAAACCCAAAATCAAGACTTCCGGGCATAAGCAGGAAGAGACCACTCCTAATCATCTTCCCTTCCCGACTGCTCCCTCTTTGAGCAGAAGCACGCCTCCCTCTCCTCTGAGTTCGCCGCCCTCCAATCACAGCACTCACAGCTTGCCTCCTCGCTCCAACAGCGCCTCGCCGAGCTCGCCCAGCTCCAGGCCAACAAGCCCCAAGGCGTTGATTTCGGTGACTAATGACGATGATCTTGCACACATGATGCACGAGTACGATCGGCTTTTTCGCACTTCGTCCAAGCCGGCTAGGCTGAGGCTGTTCTTGTTCCCGGTGAATCCACCCTTGCCGGCTCAGAGTTTTGGTTCGAGTGAGGACAGATCGGACCGGAAGCGGTTCATGGAGGCGTTAAATTCTGGTCCGGTTCAGTCGCCTCCTCCGCCGTCAGCGGTGGCGTTTGCTCCACCGGGAAATGCGGACTTCTTGTTTGGATCGGATAAGGGGATGCAATTACCCTTTTTGGATCGGATAATGGGAGTGCACCGATGCCGATGCAAATTTCGTGGAGTTAAGGCCGGAAAGTCAGATGGCTACCGGAGCCTTCCCGACTAGCACCATGGGGTCTGATCAGCAGGTTTACATGATCCCTGCTCAGGCGAATATGTACCACGCGCCGCCCAACAGGAGACCGATGGGAAGAAAGAAAGGAAAGATCTAAGGGCACTTTTGGTATATCATAATAAATTTGTGTTGCCCTAAATTTTTTTGACGGTTCCCTAACGGAAGTGGGTTTTATGTAATACAATGACAAACCTTAGGGAGCGGGGTGTAATTAAAAAAAAATAGGGGGGTCCGTGTGTAATTAGGGCAAACCTCAGGGGTGCCGTGTGTAATTTACCCAAGTTATAAAGTGGCTCTGTTATGCTTGATAAAAAGACTGAAGTCCAAAAGTTTGGTCATCTAATTTGCCAGTGTTCTAATGCAGGAGTTGATGGTATTGGACAAGTGCATGCCGTACAGTTGATAACGAAATTTGGTAAGCCAAGATCCTTGGTATCTTCCTCGATACTCATGCCTTGGGCGAGTAATAGGGGTGTGAAAATGTATAATAGACTTCCCAAGCAATAGTGCCAAAACTTATGCGAGGGAATGATTTATTGTCCAGCAATGCAGCTCTACGGTTTTCTGCAAAAAGAGCTTGAGCAATGAGCGTCCCGCTTCAGTACTAAGTAGTCAATGAATTCTAGAACATACGGCATTTTTCACTTTCATAACTTACAATTTTGTGGATGGTTTTTTGGTGATTTTCTTCATTTTGCGATTATTTTGTTGCTCCCATTCTTATTTCTGATTGCTTACTTTTTTTTTTCCCTCTTTGATAAAAAAGGTACATTGGAGAACTTGTTGGAACATGTTGATCAAGTTGAAGAGGAGCGAATCAAAAAGGTTGTCAATCTCTTATAGTGTGACGTCTTACAATGCCTTCTTACGTTCTTAAAGTACACTGGAATCAGATATAAATGGAGCCCTTTTCCTGATCTGTGTTGAGTTTGTCAGACCATGACTTACTGTTCGGGTTTCTGTTGGATTTGACTACTCTCAATGATTACAGTTCGCTAATATTGTTGAGTTGGATCTTATTATCTAGCTGATCCGAACTGCATTGGTAGCAAATCGTGATTGATGTGGATCCTCTTCCAGTTTGGTCCTTTTCATGCTCTTGCCTGAAGCCTCTGGATGATGGTGCATAACAGTTTAGTCAACTCCTTGTTTTTCCTATGAAAGATTGTCACTATATGGTATATTGGTCCTTGCCTATTGTGGTGAACAAGACATCAGCCGTGGACCACTTCAGTCATATCCAAATCTATTGTTCATAAGTTGTTGATTTCTTATAAATAATTTGAAACATAAGGTAGGATATGATAGTCTCTTACAATTGCAGTATAGAAAAGAATAGCAAATAAACTTGGATAAATTGTAGCTCCCTGGAATTGGAGGCAGTAGTAGTCTGATCTGAAGAAAGTCTTTCATGTGGCCCTTGTCGCTAAAGCTATTGCTTTTGAATTTCCTCTAGTAAACAGCAGAAGCTTTGGCATAGGATTCCAGTTTTTTGTTAGAAGATTTCCAAAGCACAAATAGAATGTGCTTGCTATCTATGTATATCATGCAAGACCTTGGTTCCACGTGGAATCGTCCAAGATGGTAGTGACATAGTTCCTACCACTTTATCCTAAAATTTGATTCCCACCTGACATGGCATGCCATGTCATTATTAGGACCCACCAGTATAAAACATTTTTAAAACTGTTTCTCTAAATCCCTTTCGTTTTTATTTTCCGGGTGTCCGACTTCCTGCCCTTTCGACAAGTGTCCCTACCCACCACCGGTGAACGAGACGCCAATGCCAACACCGGTGAACCAGAGAGCAGTTCACTCCTAATTTTCGTCTCTCCCTCCTCCCCTCCCCTCCCCTAAATCCTTAGAGTTATATATCATTTTCTCCTACTTGATAAATATGGATCTTTCTACTACCATATCCATGTTTCTGCCACTAATATTTAGAAGTCTGTGAGAATGGAACGCATGCTTACTGACTACAATTCGACTGGTTGTTTTGTGTCATATAGCATGGAATCCAATATTTTAACCATGTAAAACCTCATCTTCCCAGTTTCTCCTTCCCTGTTCTTAGCTCAATATTGGGGAATACTATTCTCTCTCACGCTCAAAGATATGACGTGGTGTAATTGATGGAGAGTATATGTGCAAAAGAACGGCACAATAATAATGTAGTGTTCAAGTTTTTGTATCTTTCGGATCGTATTGTGCTGTTGGACCACGTCATACTATCACAGCAATAGATATATCTTCCAAGAACTGCTTTCAGGTTGTGTAATTCCTCGTTGTATAGCCTGTCCTTTGTCAGTGTCATGTTTCTTTTAGTCAAAGTTTGTTATGAGTGCACAATTCGGTGAGTCTTATGTGCTTCATAACTCATCTTTTGGTTGCAGGCTTTGATTTCAAATGCCGAGCAGGCTATCCTGAGCAAGAATTTGGTAATGCTATCTTTCGTCATATATGTTTTCTTGTAGTATCAAGTTTTTAGTTTGTCTGAGTAAAGATAATTCAGATTGTGTCATGTTAGAATTAGGAGGGTATACTAGTATTGATCTTAGTACTGCAATGGTTTCGATAGTAGTATCATCTTGAAGATCAACAGTAGCATAGGAGTTGCATTCCAATTGTGCCTGCAGTTGAACTGGCATTGCTTTAGCAAATTTTATTTTTGTTCGGTATTTCATTTTCCCTCTATCACACACTCCCAATGTGAGCATTGAAGGGGGCTGTTCGAGACTTAGTTTTAAGTTTATTATGGAAAAGGTTTCTGGTCTACGTGTAGTTTAGGGCTTATTTCGTGATGATCTTTGTTCTGGGTCTTTTCACACACGGAGCAGATCCTAAATATGATCTGTTCCTTTCAAAACGTGTTAGTGGTTAACTACAAAAATATCTGTTTCTATAATTCTAGTACAACAAGGGATCCTAATCCAGCTTGACAAAGTAGACAGTTACTGATGTTGCTGCTCTTCATCTCCAGTATAGAACATCATCATCACGGGCCAAAACCAATGCAGAGAAAGTAACTATAATGTATTTTATTACAAACCATGAAATGAATTTTATATTATTTTATTTGTAAACCATGGATTTTGTGAATGGGCTAAGTGAATATTCCAAAAGTTTACGTATGACAATAGACTAAATCAAAGGTAATTGTAAAAATGCAAATGTATATAAACATGTACCCCAAAAGCATCAATGGAGTTTTTGAGACAATTTGTAAGTTTTCATTCAATTGGACGTTTATTCTATCTAATATGAGAATATTGAAAGAAGTTAAGTTGTTTAATAGGAATCTGAATTTAATGTGTAAGTTTTTAGAAAGTCAATGCTTAGAAAATTAATGAAGGTTCATGTTAAGTTGTTTTGTACATTGAATCTTTTACTTTCATGAATGAGTCTAACTTAAGTTGTTTTAAATACTATGTACTGAAGAGTTTCACTGAAGTTGTACTTCACCAGAGAACTAAGAATGGAAAAAAAGACATTTGTCTTACAACCAACGCGTAACTCGTCTTTTATATAATAATAATTATTATTTTAGTATACTTTTGCTTTGATATAATGTTAAATATATCTTTCACTATTAAAGACAAGGTTATTTTCACTTTCTAGTTTACTATTGCACACCATTGTTGCTCACCAAAATGATTTTTGACAAAAAAATGGTGGAAAAGCATATGTCCCCATTATTAATGCACCTTTACAAATGGAGTGTTATCGCGTGTCCAACTTGTCGGGGCACTTTGTCAGAGAAAAAAAAGAGAGGTATATGTCTGTAAAGTCTGATGCAATTTGTCAAATATTATTTTTTTGTACAATGTATTCAATCTCCTTAATTGGTTATTATTGCGATGTACTCCCTTCGTCTAAAAAAATTTGATAATATTTCTTTTTTGGACTGTCCCAAAAAAATAGATCACTTTCCAGAATAAGAAAGATTATGTAGGTGTTTTCCTAAAAAAATTGATCACCGTCCAAAATAAGAAAGATTGTGTAGGTGTTTTCCATGTTTACCCTTTTTGCACTCATTTTATTCCATTTTCTCTCTCCATATTTAATCCTCCACCAACCCATGACCCACTTTCTTCCTCTACTCTCTCTCTCTTTCTCGCACGGTAAAATGGGAAACTCATATCCTAAATAAGCGCAAATCAAACACGATCAAATATCATGGGACGGAGGGAATAATAATAGAGCTAATCAAGTGGTGTCATTATAATTGTGAGAATATTGGCTTATAATACAATCTATCTGAATAAATAAATGAAAAATTGGATAGAGTTCACAAAATGGTGGTTCAACAAATTGGAGAGAATTAACAGATAACGTGTGGCGCAAAACCAGAGACGAACTCGTCTTTTTTACATATTTTCTTATTTCATATTGACTTCGTCGGTTTAAGACGAAACTTTCCCCTTCCAGTTGATTTCGAGCATTCCATGTGCTCCTTTGCTTATCCAATGCAATGCTACGAAATTGGTTGCACCTTTTGGAATAGACATGCTCTCTGCTATTCAATTTTCTCAAGATCGCGTTATTTCACCATGACTCCTCAATCTAGCACTTGCAGGTTCTTATACAATTTAAATTAAACTTTTACTGTAAAACTGTATTACAATAGTCAATTAAAATATCTTCTGATGCATGCTCAGAGACTTGTGGCATAATGCTTTATTATAACTTTTGTTCTTCTATGATATTTTTCCTCTTTTCCCAAATAAATTTTGAAGTTAACGAAAAGGCATGATACCACATCAAAAATAATTTTCATTTGCACAGCTGTGGCTGAACACACGTAAATTGAATTTTCTTGATAATTTTGACATCTTACATGATGGCAGGCATTGCTACGTACGGATCTCCCTTCCTATATAGTTCCATTTACCACCAACGATCTCACATTTGCGAAACCAGAGGTACCTGTTGCCCCATACAACTTTGAATTTGAGTGAACCAACATGAATTCTCTGTTGTCTAATATGTATATGTACCAATTCCGTGTACCCGATATGTATACAATCTCATGTTATTTATTACTCTTGTACTCAGTAAAGCTCTTCTTTCTCACAACATACAGTAATTCTACCAGGATTGTAGCAAGGAGGTATAATCCTCCTCCCCTGTACCACAATTCGTAGTCATTAAATATGGTTAGTGGAAAAATTAAGTGACGCTAAATAAGTGCTGCTAATATATGTCGCTTGAGATGTGTGCAGAACTGCTACTAAACTTATAAAGTGACGGTTATTTGTTGCTAACTTCCAGCAAAATTTATCGACTATGGCACTATAATCTATTACTCATTAGGCAGTAAGCTTGTGTCCTCTAGCAACAGCAGGGGTGTGAAATAGTTAAAGTGCGGGAATAGACCCCCCTTTTATGTATATGTATGTGTTTGATACCCCTCTATGTGTATGTATGTACAAGCGGGGGAAGTCCCACTGCTTGTTTGGTGATTTTGAATTAGATTTAGTACTTCTATGTTCTTGCTTGATGGGATATCAACCTCAGTTTTAATGTTGAAAAAATGCTGTCTGATGTGTTTGCACGACTACAAACATGTGCATGCTAGTTACTTCAAAATAGAGATTCATCCTATGTGTGGCCTGAAATTATACTACAAAGGATGTTATTCAGCCCACTAATGTTGACAGAATTTGAAGCACTGATCTTGTTGATACAGGACAATGGCGAGAAGTTCACGAGCCTCTTGACAGCTATCAGTGCCTATGCGGAAGGATTTTCAGCAGATTCTGTCATCAGAAGAGCTTTCTATATGTGGTCGAACCTTGAGAGACAGACCTTGTAGCATATCTAACAGACGCCTGAGCTTCTGTATAAACCACTGAAGCTGTTAAAATACAAGAGTCCGCTGTGCATTCTTTAGTTCGTAGTTTGCTCACTTTGTAAGCTAATAGTAGCGTATAGTTTACCTCTGCATGGCCACGAGTTTTGGTCTGTTTAAGTACCTGATGACAAAATTGTTCATTGTTTGAGAAATCAATGGGAAATATTCCAATTTAAGCAGTAAGTAGATGATTAGCGAGTCAGAAGGGGCAAAAAGAATTGCTGTATTCTTCCTTTCTGTTTTACATGGTAGACGGCACGGACAGAATTATATCAATAAATACGCGCTCATTTACGCTGTCATTCCAGTGAGTAGGCAGTCGTCGGAGATATGCTCGGTAATTCCTGCACCCTTTTCCAGTACTTATATCAAGAAGTTTGTGTTTTCTGTATTGCTAACTACTACTGCGATCATCTTGAGGCTCCCAATGCACAAACTCTATCCCGTTCAGCAGTTTCCTGTCCATGAGCTGCACTTCGTAAAACCTTGGCGTATATCCATTTGTTGCCTCCAACTTGATACATGGACGCGCACTCTCCTTGCATTCATCAGCGGCAAACTGAGCGAGGCGCAGAACATGATCATTGTCACGAGCATCGTCTATTTTGGCAGGAGCTCCAGTAACAAAAGGACCATTTCCCAAGAATGCGCTTGACATACTCTACGCAAGCCCAGACACTAGACGCAAAGCGGTGGTGGAGGCGCAAAGAGAAGCCCAAAAATTCCTGATCTTTGATTTTGCACTGTAGCAACATTTCAACTGTTCATTATCTTTGATTATTTGTTTCAAATAGAATAAATCGATGTCTATACCACAAAAAAAAAAAAAAAACTAAACCCCAAATCCCCAATCAATCAGCTGCTTTGTTGTTGTTGTTGTTGTTGTGTTAGCTCTCTTGTTGCAAATTGTTACTCTCTTTTAAATAAATTTATTCTTTCACTTCACCTTGTAGACAAAGAAGATTGAAATTGAAGAAGAATGTTTGCTAGACTTGGAGTTTATGATTACCCTTTGAAGAAAGTATTGTTGCCTTAGTCCTCATTGATGAGGATGAAGTTGTCATGTTCATTTAGGATTAAGTGCTTTTCATTGGACTTAAAAACTTTTTTTAGTATTGAAAATTTGTTAAATTGTCATCTATTGAATTTTTTTACATGATTTTATTAGTTTAATATATTAATATCTACATGCTTTTATTTTGCACCTCACTTTGAAAAGGCGCGCGCCTGTACCTTGCGCTTAGGTTCCATGGGCCCTTTACGCCTTAGGTCTATCAGCGCCTTTAATAACCTTGTGTGGTATAAATAAGAGGATGCATTTGAAGCTATTTGACTTATGTTGACATTGGTAACAACTTACATTCTAATGACAGAATCGCACATATCTTCTGCAAATTTTTTTTTTTTGTGTGGATTAAATAGGAGAATGAGGCCAATAATAAAGGTTACTGGGCTCTTTAAGATATTCAGAGGTCAAATTAATAAAGATTCAAATACGTCCTAGAAAAATTACAATTAAATCAAAGCAAAACATGTACTCATGTACAGTAACTTACAAGTAACACCGAAAACCGGTGGATCTAAATAAGAGCAAAAGATAGAACCAAAGTTTATCTTGATAGATCCAGATAAATCAAATCAGACTCCTAACCCTTAAGTTTTTCATTTTTTATCAAACAGATTGAAAACCAAACCATACATGTGTTAGCTTCCTTACCTAGTCACTTGTCTTTATGGCTCACACATCAGATCTTTCTTCAATCAGGCAATCAGCCCGAAGGACTTACTAACCATATGATCCGATATCAAAATCCTTACAACATCCACTCTCACAAACATGTGCGTCTGTCGATGCAACAACTTGGCTGGAAACAAAGATTCTCTGTGTTAATAAAGTGTAGCCACCGCAACTACCACCAAACCACCATAGATCCACAAATCGGAGGCCAGGAGGGCTCATCACGTTGGAACTATTCCAAACCAAATTCAAAAGCAATCAAACAACCATCCCCATAAAGCACATTGTTGTGGATGAAATCCGGAACTTGCTTCGTGAACAGACCTGCACAGCAAAAACAACACCTGTTACTCGCCAGAAGGGTTTCCGGAGGGAATTCTCCAATGCTTAATTTAGCTAATGTTTAAGATAGGTCTAATGAGAAACTCAGATTTTGTCACTTACCTTCCTCTGTTTTCTCCTTTTCCTTTTATAGAGTCCTCCCTTAGTGATTAGTTATCCTCCCATTAATCAGGAGTTACCAGGTTAGAGGGAGGTTACTCTTATTAGTGGGCAGTTATTGCCTTTAAGCAGGGATTACCACCATAATGGATAAAGTAAATAGGGGGAAGGTGGGTGGTTACTACTTCCCATATTTCCATTAGTGGTGTGGCAGTTTTGAGAGCATTAGATGGATGGCGACACGTGTCACCATCTCTTAGGTGGTATTTTTCTCCCATATCATTTGCCCCCCATTCCATGTTCTCTTCTGAAGAGAATTATGGAATTATAGCGTCACTACAGATTTTCCCACTAGATTCTCCCCTAAGGAATTTCTCAACTAGGTTTGGTTGAGCAGAGACTTCTTTGAGTGCTCGTCTACTCGGGCTGACCGAATAGAGGCCTCATAGGTGTATCTACTCGGCTTGGCCGAGTAGACATACTTCAAGGGCTCGTCTACTCGGCCACGCCAAGTAGAGGCCTCATAGGTGTGTCTACTCGGCTTGGCCGAGTAGACATACTTCAAGGGCTCGTCTACTCGGCCTCGCCGAGTAGAGGCCTCATAGTTCGTCTACTCGGCTTGGACGAGTAGACTTACCTCAGGGGCTCGTCTACTCGGGATGGCCGAGTAGAAGCTTCATAGGTGTTCGTCTACTCGGCTTGGACGAGTAGACATACCTCATGGGCTCGACTACTCGGAGTGGCCAAGTAGAGGCCTCTGTCTACTCGACTTGGCCAAGTAGACATACTTCAAGGGCTCGTCTACTCGGCCTCGCCGAGTAGAGGCCTCATAGTTCGTCTACTTGGCTTGGGCGAGTAGACTTACCTCAGGGGCTCTTCTACTTGGGTTGGCTGAGTAGAGGCTTCATAGGTGTTCGTCTACTCGGCTTGGACGAGTAGACATACCTCACGGGCTCGTCTACTCGATGTGGCCGAGTAGAGGCCTCATAGGTGTTCGTCAACTTGGCTTGGACCAGTAGATTTACCTCAAGGGCTCGTCTACTCGGCCACGCCGAGTAGAGGCCTCATAGGTGTGTCTACTCAGCTTGGACGAGCAGACATACCGCATGGGCTCGTCTACTCGGCTACGCCGAGTAGTACTGTATGCTCACCTGTAGTGGGCGTGATCCAATGTACTTGTCTGCTCGGCAGAGGCTAGGACCCAAGTAGCTCGTCTACTCTGCTAGAGTAGAGGCGTGTGGTCCAATGCGCTCGTCTGCCTGGTAGAGGCTAGGACTAAGGTAGCTCGTCTACTCGACTAGAGTAGAGGCGTGTGGTCCATTGCGCTCGTCTGCTTGGTAAAGGCTAAGACCAAGGTAGCTCATCTACTCGACTAGAGTAGAGGCGTGTGGTCCATTGCGCTCGTCTGCTTGGTAAACGCTAAGACCAAGGTAGCTCGTTTACTCGGCTAGAGTAGAGGCGTGTGGTCTAATGTGTTCCCCTGTTCAACAGAGGCTAGGACCATAGTAGTTCGTCTACTCGGATTCGTTGAAGTTTTTGTCATGGGGTAAATGGGTAAATTTGCCCCCAGTTTTATTATTAGATGCATGCCACGTGTCTAAGGTACTTCAACGGTTACAAGATCTCATCCGTTGGATGGATTCGTTGTTCCTATATAAGGAGTAGACTTTTTTACCTTCTTCACACTTTGTTTCATTCTTCAAGTGTTTGAGAGAGCGAGATTGGGGCTTTGAAGAAAATTCTTAAGTTGTTTGAAGATCGTCCTTCTTTTTTCAAGTAAGCTTCAAAACTTTTCTAAAATTCTTTTGAAATCTCTTATTTTGATCGAAAATTATGTCTGACCAAGGTGAAGAACATGTTTCTGAGCCTAATGTCGAATCTCAAGGGGTGTGGATAGAACCAACCTTTGACTCTCTATTTTTAGAAACTGGCATTCCCTTGGTGCCTTTCCAAGAGTCAAGGAGAGTTCCTGCCAAGGAAGTTCTAAGGGAAAACGCTCGGTCTCCTGAGCCTTTTGATGCGCATACACTTAGAAGCAAATTAAGTAGCTATGACTTAAAACTTCTACGGGAGCATTGTGAGATTCAGTCAATTATTAAACTTAGGCTTCTCGATGAGGATGAATCAGCTAATATGACTACTATCGATGATATAGGTGTTTACTGGGATATGTTCCTTAATGGTTTTAGGGTTCCTCTTCATCCTTTTTTTTTTTTTTATCGAAGTTCTGAATACCTATGGACTTGCCCCCGGCCAATTTTCCCTTCACGCATGGCGCTTTATGAGTTTTTTCATCTACCAATGCCATAAACTTGATTTGAGGCCTAGAGTTAGGGTGTTCAGATGGTTTTTTACTATCTGTAAGATTACTAAACAAGTAGGTTGGTATTTCTTGAGTCGACGCCCAAAGGCCGTTGCCAACTTATTTCCACACTTGCCTTCATCCAACCATCATTGGAAGGAGAAGTTCCTGTTTGTCAAATTGCCTAAGTCTCAACGGCACGACGTGTGTAATGTGTGGCTTCCAGAGTGCGAGACTAAAGCTTGTAACACATTGTTCATACCCTATTCTGGTCGCACCCCAAGACCCGTCAAGGGACCCACTTTGCACGACACATCACCCAGTCAGCGGTCAACTTTTCAATGCTCGAGGGCCGGTCAAAGCAACGCATGCTCAAGTCACGTGAACCATTCGTGAAGCGACTTCGGCGTGCCTTCCACCCCAAGGGGTCGGCCACCCCAAGGGGTCGGCCTCCCTCTATGGTCGGCCTCCCCCAAGGGTCGGCCTCCCTTGGGGGTCGGCCACCCCAAGGGGTCGGCCACCCTCGGGGGGTCGGCCTCCCTCTAGGGTCGGCCTCCCCCAAGGGGTCGGCCACCCCGAGGGGTCGGCCACCCCGAGGGGTCGGCCTCCCCCAAGGGGTCGGCCACCCTCGGGGGGTCGGCCTCCCTCTAGGCTCGGCCTCCCCCTAGCGTCGGCCTCCCTTGGGGGTCGGCCACCCCATGGGGGTCGGCCACCTGGCTTGAACACCGACGCCGTCACCTTTGACCCCACCCCATTGTCACGACGACCGTCGCTCGCGGCCGCACTCCGCCATAGTCGCGACAACCGTCGCTCTCGGCCGTGCCCCTTCGTCGCGATGACCGTCGCCCGTAGTCTCGATGACCGTCACTTGTGGCCGCTCTGTCGCCATGACAACCGTCGCTCACGGTCGCGCGCCATCCACGCAACGACCCTCGTCGCTCGGAGATCACTCTGCGACCCTCGTCGCCCGCACTCAACCGCGCCCCATGCGCTGCAATCATGTTATATGCTCACGGGATAGGCTACTCCGCCAGGACACTATCTCCGCCGGGGTGCCTGCGTGACTGGCCTACGTGCTCTGGCACTGGGGGCTCGCGTCGGCACCCCTAAGGACTATGACCCCCGGGTCACTCGGAGACGGGAGCAGGTCTTCGGAAGGGCATCTTGCCTAGTCCACCTGGCAGCTGGGCGTCGGGTCTTCCCCGCCGCTGCCAGGCCTGTGGGATTCAGTAAGGGCTTGGACTGGAGGCTGGGGCAACGGGCTACTCTGACCATGCTACCGCGGCATGATCAGTCTCCTCAGACAGGCAGAGAGATGTTGCAAGGGCAGGGCAGCACGAACTTAGGAACCGGCAGTCCAACGAAGGGTCAGTGCGTCGGCCCCCTGGTGACGTGTCGTTCCCAGGGGGCGACACATGTCAACTTATGACACATGCACATTTTTGCCTATAAATAGTGGACTTTGGAGCTTTTTCAAGGATCGGATTCTCATTTTGGACTTTCCACTTTCTCTCTCTAAAGGAAACATTCTCTCTGGAATTCTAGTGAGAGAAATATACTTGAACTCCCGTCTACGGACCCCGGATGCCATACCCTAATTACGGACTGCAGACTGTCGGTCCTGTTCATCGTCACCTTGCCTGCGCAGCACTGCCACCCCTCACGACCTGTCTGGGGAGCCTTGTCCTCGGCCCTTGCGCCGTCCTTGCTGTCTCCCACGTTGCCTACCTGGAAGCCAACTCAGACCGCATCCTTTGTGGCACCTCCACGTATCATCGAACCATTTTCGGCACCATCACACATTACAAGAAAAGGATTTATCGGAGACTAACCTTGAGCACATTTAAAAGCTCAAAGGAACTGAGCCTTTAGAATCCAGATATCCTCTGAGTAATGCTCAACTCCGCGAGTGTGGCATCATTTTTTCTCCTGAGCCTCAGGATTATGACGAGGAAGAAGAAGAGGGCGAAAATGATCCCGGTAAATGCTCTTATCAATCCTTATGTTGGTTCAACTTTTAATAGTGCTCTTACTCTTGTTTTGGGCTCAGAGATCATGTCATCTCGAGCACAAGGGGATCCTCCACTATTCAATGCTCCTGGGGTTTTGGGAGACATTATCCCTGATGAGCTGACTTCTGTCACGGCATTGAAGAGGAAGAGATGCAGGACTTGGATTTTAGTGCGCTGGTCTCAGGAACTCAACCAAAAGTGACCTAGACAGACACTGAAGATTTCGTCTTGGGTTTGTCGACGGCGGACAAGCCCAAGGAAGCCCCTAAGAAGAGAAAAGCGCCGAGTAGAGCGGGAAGCAGAGCTACATCATCTTCTGCTCGGCCCAATGCACCTCATCGTCCTGCTTGGGGAATATCCATTGAGGAATCAATCTTCAAGTCCCCTCGCCCGACTTGTGACTGGTCTAGCCATGTAATCATCCCTATGGATCGCAAGACACTGTCATCCTACGGCATTACCAAGACAGCTAATGGAATGGTTCAGCTGATGTCACAGGTTGGTTTCCTCTCTTCTCTTCTTTGAATGTTTTGTTATGACCCTAACTCTTGTCGTGTAGGCTATGGCGCAGGTGTAGATTGGCGCGGAGAAGCTGATTGCTGCGGACAAGTACTGGACGAAGAGAAGAAGAGAGTAATGAGAGAGAATAACTTTCGCCGGGAGGCCGAGAAAAAAGTTAAGGATTTGAGCAAGAAGGTGGAGCGACTGGAGCTGGCTAACATCGGATTGACTGCCAAGAAAGCTAAAATTTTGGCTCGAGTGTATCATTTAGAGGCCGAGAAATCAACAGTCGCTCTCCAGGCTGTTCAACAATTCAAAAGGTCTAAGGCTTTTATAGACCAAAGCTACCGAGATTCAAAGGGGGCACTTGTGCACGGTTATAATGAGTACAAGAGTGATGTCTTTAAAGATCATCCTGATCTCAACATGAGCATCTACGATCACAAGTTTGCCCGAGAGATTACTACTGAAAATGAACGTCGGACTGAAGAAGCCGAATAGAGGAAGGGTGCTAGGTCCCGGACACTTACTAGTCCTTCCATTAGCCGCAGTTTGGTGTTTCTGGCTCAGCATTCGGGGCTGTTTCGAGGCAAGAGCAATCTGCGATTGAAGAATGCCCTCATGAAGTGGGGCGACAAGGAGATGTTTATGAATAGACTAGGATTACCTTGTCTATTAGATCAATCCTTTAGGATCTTTATTGTACTCTTTTGTATGGCCTTGGAGCCTATTGTGCAACTTTTTATCTCTAATGCAATCAAGGCCTACTTTTTTCTGTTCTTGTTTGTCAAAGTAATGCGAATCCTTTTCCATTTATGACAAAGAGAGTTACATCAATGGATGAACAAAGACAAGGGAAATGAAAGATAGGACTGCTAGGCTGTACAAAGCCGCAGAGTCCAAAGAGAACAATCTAAAGCATGAGCAAGATCTAAAACAGAGTGATATCATAGGAGCAGTGGTGTATGGAGCCCCTCGGTCTTGCTCATGCGTAGTAGCGTCTTAAGTTCGTTGCATTCCATATGCGAGGTATTGCTCTGCCATCCATGTGTTTTAAGTGATAGGCGCCTGGGCCTCCCAGCTTGACAACTTTGTAAGGACCTTCCCAGTTTGGTGTTAATTTGCCAACTGCTTCGCGTGGAGCCGAAGCCTCTATACAACATATGACCAAGTCGCCTACTCGGAATGTACGATGTCGGACTCTCTGGTCATAAAATCTGGATACTTGATGCTGGTAGGATGCGAGGCACATTGCTGCTTGTTCACGATGCTCGTCGAGGAGGTCAAGATTAGCTTGGAGAGCTTCCTCATTTTGAACAGGGTCGTGGGTAGTTAACCGAAGAGATGGCAATCTTACTTCAACGGGAATGAGTGCCTCTGTCCCAAATGATAAATTGAAAGGAGTTTTGCCTGTAGGGGTTCTCGTCGTCATATTATAGGCCCAGAGAATTTTGGATAATTTATCTACCCATAATCCTTTCGCCCCGTCCAGCTTTTTCTTTATCCCTTGGAGAAGTGTACAATTCGTAACTTCAGTCTGCCCATTTGTTTGTGGATGCGCCACAGAATTAAAGTGTTGCTCAATGGTTAGGTTGGCACAAAACATCCGAAAGGTAGGGTTGTCAAACAGTTTCCCATTGTCAGTGATGAGCACACGCGGGATTCCAAAGCGACAGACAATGGCGCACCAAAATAAATCTTCACATTTTTTTTCAGAGATTGTAGCCAGGGCTTTGGCTTCAACCCACTTAGTGAAATAGTCGATCACCACAATTACAAAACGACGTTGAGCTATAGCCGGAGGGAAAGGGCCCATGATATATATTCCCCACATTGCGAATGGTATGGGGCTACTCAACGATGATAGAGGACTTGGTGACTGTTTAGGGATCGAGGAGAAGCGTTGGCAAGCATCGCACTTCCTCGTGTAATCCAAGGCATCACGGTGCATAGTCGGCCAGTAATATCCTTGGCAGAGAATTTTATGTGCCAATGCACGTCCCCCTAAGTGTTGTCAGCATATGCCTTCGTGGACTTCCCGTAGAGCATAGTCGGCTTCCGATAGGGTGAGACAACGAAGGTAAGGAAGAGTGAAGGACCGCTTGTATAATACATCTTCCACAATAGCGTATTGAGCCGAGCGAAGGGTGATGCTCATGGTTTGCTTCCGATCAGCAGGTAATGTGTCTTCCTGAAGGTAGGCCTTGATGGGATCAATCCATGACAGCTCATGCTCAGCTTGCATGACTTCCTTCGCAGCGATGCTCGGTTCATGTAAAAGTTCCAGATGGATTGTGCAGCCAAAACCTGATGGATCAAGAGAGCCCAACCTTAAAAGTGCGTCTGTGGAAGTATTGTCTTCTCTGCATATTTGCGTGATCTTGAAAAGAGTGAATGTGTTCGCAATCTCTTTCACTTTATGCAGGTAATGGGCCATCTTTGGGTCTTTTTCTTCGTATTCACCTGATATCTGTTTCACGACGAGGGCAGAATCGCTGAAAGCATGGAGGGACGCTGCCCGCATTGCACGGGCTAGATGCATGACTGCTTTCAAAGCTTCATATTCTGCTTCGTTGTTGGAAGCCTGGAAGTCGAAGTGAATAGCATATTCTACGGTTAGGCCATCTGGTCCATTGAGGATTAGCCCAGCTCCACTCCCGCTTGTGTTTGACGATCCATCGACATGGAGCGTCCATGTAAACAACCCATGTAAACAACCCAGATTGGATGGGGAGGAGAGGCTCTTCAACCTCAAGGGGAGATTCTTCGGCTTCAATGGGAAGCGTACACTCGACTACGAAATTGGCCAAGGCTTGCCCTTTGATTCAGGGTCGAGGTCTATAGTAAATGTCAAACTTGTCTAACTCGACTGACTAGGGAATGAGACGACCGAAAAGATCTGGCCTGTGTAATATTGGCCTAAGCGGTTTGTCGGTGAGCACGATTATTGTGTGAGTGAAAATATGGTCGAAGTTTTCTGGTTAATAAGGCGAATGCCAACTTCTCCGCATTAGGATATCTCTCTGCTCAGCTCCCTGAAGGACTTTGCTGGCATAGTAGACGGGGAGCTGCTGACCATCTTGTTCTCGGACTAGGATTGTGCTAACCGCAGACTCAGCTACTGCCAAGTAGAGGAAAAGATCTTCTTCCAGGACATGTTTGGAGAGAAATGGTGGTGATGTTAAATATTCTTTTAATGCGTCAAAAGAAGCTTGACACTCTGTCGTCCATTCAAAGTTTTTGATATTCTTCAATGCCTTGAAGAATGGCAGGCAGTGCTCGGTCGACTTGGAGATGAACCTGCTAAGGGCGGCGATTTGCCCTGTCAAGATCTATATTTCCTTGACACGCCTTAGTGCTACCATTTCCTGGATGGCTCTGATTTTCTTGGGGTTAGCTTCAATTCCCCTTTCTGAGACCATAAATCCAAGAAATTTACCAGATGACACCCCAAAGCCGCACTTGGTAGGATTAAGGCGCATACGAAATTCGCGAAGGAGATTAAAACACTGTTGGTGATCAGCTATGTGATCTTCAGCTCGAAGGCTTTTGACGAGCATGTTGTCGACATAGACTTCCATGCTTTTCCCTATGAGGGGTTTGAAGATTTTGTCGACCAACCTTTGGTAAGTTGCACCGACATTCTTCAATCCGAACGACATTATCTTATAGCAAAACAGGCCTTGATCCATGATGAAAGTTATCTTAGCCACGTCATCTTCATGCATACGGATCTAATTGTAACCGGAGAATGCATCCATGAAACTTAGGAGTTGATGACCCGATGTGGCATTAGTCAAAATGTCGATGCGTGGCAACGGGTAACTATCCTTCGGACATGCCCAGATTGGTGTAGTCGATGCAAATCCTCCAATTGCTCATTCCGCCTTTCGGCACCATGACGACATTGGCTACCTAATTAGGGTAATCAATTTCTTGGATGAAGTCAGCGTCCAGGAGTTTATCAACTTCCTTCTTGATTATCGTTTGTCACTCTAGTGCAAAAGGCCGCTTCTTCTGCTTAACAGCTTTGCACAAGGGATCAATTGAAAGACGGTGTGATCACGGATGGGTCTATGCCAGGCATGTCTGCTGCACTCCACGCAAAGATATCCATGTTGGATCGAAGGATGAGATTAACCGCTTTTGGATGTTTGGCTGTAGTGTAGAGTCAATCTTTACTTGCCGTTCGTTATCTCCTTCTATGAGCGATATAGAGGGGGGCGATTCCTTTCACCAGTGCAGAGGCACCTGCGAAGCCATATAAGGGAGAAGATATTGGCTTCACCCTGTCGTTGGAAATCCCCATATGATTGAATGCATCCTCGAAGATGATATCGGCCGAGCTTCATGTATCGACCAAGATGCGTTTAACTTGGAAGGTATCTATACGCAGATTGATGACAAGGGCATCATCGTGCGACAGTCTTATTCTGTCAAGATCTGCATCGTCGAACTCCATAGAGGTGGATGCTTTCGTTTGCTTAGCTGGTCCTTGCGTTAGATTAACTTGCCTAGCATAGGCGTTTCGAGAATAACTGGATAGTCCTCCTATGCTCGGTCCTCCAGAAAAGGTGTTTATCATTGGGGGGTCTTTTGGGAGCACCTTATCTATTCTCCGCTGATTCCTCCTTCCATTTTGCTATTGATCGTTGGTCTTGATAAATTTCTTGTGAAGCCCTTTAGCTATGAGGTTTTCAATTTCGCGCTGAAGCACCTTGCATTCATCGGTTGTATGTCCGTGATCTTTATGGAAGTGATAATATAGTTGGGAGTCTCTCTTCTCGGCTGGCCCTCTCATGGGTTTTGGCCATTTGAGGATGTTTTATCCTTTGATCTGGTTTAGGATGTGCCCGCGAGAAGTATTGAGAGGGGTAAACACCTTAGGGAACGTTGTTCGTGAGCGCTTGGATTCATTCCGGGTTTTCCCTTCATAACGATCTTGCCTTTTTTGTCCCATGTGCGCTTCTTCGTGCTGTGAGGTGGTTGAATCTTCTTCAGCAAGAAAGGATACTTTTCTACCCTGTCAAGGAGGTCCGACATGTTCTCTGGCGGACGTTTGTTTAACGAGAAACGTAAAGGAGTGCCTGGCCTCACTCCTCTAGCCATTGCTGCGAATGTCACTCCTGGATCTAAATGATCAATAAGAATCTTCTCAGAGTTAAAGCGGGCGTAGTACGACTTTAATGATTCCTTCGGTCCCTGGATTATGCGAAAGAGAGCTGAGGAATTCTTCCTTTGCACACGTCTTGTGAGGAAATTGCTCCGGAAGGATTCAGCTAATTGAGCCGAGCATGAGATGGAGCGAGGCGTTAGGTGTTGGAACCACACATGTGCGGCTCCTTTCAGTGTTACGGGAAACGCCCGGCACATGATCTGGTCGGGACCAAATTCAAGTTCATGCCTGAGGTAAAGCGAGCCAAGTGCTCCATTGGGTCTCATGTGCCGTCGTATGACTCACATGGAGGCATTTTGAAGTTGGGGGGAACTGGGAAGAGATCAACCTCTTCTACGAACGGCCGTCCGACAATGATTGGAGCGTTGGAGTAGTGCTCTGCCAGGTTGTCACCAGAATTGACGTAAGTGTTTCTGGTGGATTGAGCCTCGTAGTAGCTCTCTTCGTGTCTTTTGGATCTCGGGTTACGTCGTTCGTCATCGGAGTATTCATCTTCCACTTGTCTCACATGTCGGTTGTTATGTGCCCTGTCTAGTATTTTAGAGCCGCCTGGTCCATCGTGGAAATCCAATCGCTGATGGATAGATTGCCTCTGCGCATTAGTTACTTGCTTCCCCTTAAGAGGCCGAGGAGGATCCAGTTGCAGCGGTGGGTTTTCAATGGCGACTTGCAGCTTTTCGATGGATCGCTGCATTGTCTGAATGACAGCAATCAGGCCAGCTTGGTTGTTTGTAGTCGGAGTGATATTGGCAGTAGCGACCGTAGTGATTCCGGCAGCAGGAGGTTCAGATGGGCCAACAAGCTGTAGTGGAGTTGTGGCAGGGTTCGTGGGAAGTAATGCCGCTATCACAGTTGCTGGCGCCGCCGTCGTGGCTGCGGGGGCATCCGCCACCCTTTTCCCATGATTTGCTGGTCGGGAGGTGGCTCCACCATGAGCAAGGTCGCGGAGTAGCGTCAACAATGAACTCGACGCGAGTGCTTCTTCTTGTTGAGGTTGTGGATGGGGATTTTGAGCCATGATCTGTTCACGAATTTCAGTCCCACGGATGGCGCCAAAATGTTGTGGATGAAATCCGGAACTTGCTTCATGAACAGACCTGCACAGCAAAAACAACACGGGTTATTCGCCGGAAGGGTTTCCGACGGGAATTCTCCGATGCTTAAGTCAGCTAATGTTTAAGATGGGTCTAATGTGAAACTCAGATTTTGTCACTTACCTTCCTTTGTTTTCTCTTTTTCCTTTTATAGAGTCCTCCCTTTGTGATTAGTTATCCTCCCATTAATTCAGGAGTTACCAGGTTATAGGGAGGTGACTCTTATTAGTGGGCAGTTATTGCCTTTAAGCCGGGATTACCACCATAATGGATAAAGTAAATAGTGGGAAGATGGGTGGTTACTACTTCCCATTTTTCCATTAGTGGTGTGGCAGTTTTGAGAGCATTAGATGTCGACATGTGTCACCATCTCTTAGGTGGTATTTTCCTCCCGTATCACACATCAACCCCGTTAAACACAACCCAAGCCTAACTAAAACATCTAATCTAGATCCACAACCCACCAAACGACTACCATGCTACTGAAAAGGAGCAACTCCAAGATAAGGGGGAGGGGAAAAAACCACCTAACAGGGAAGAAGAGTAAGGGGTGGACAGGGAAGGAAAGCCCTACAACAGCTAGCAGAGGAAACACCTAAGGGAGGAAGCTCAAGGACACCATAACCTCAGCAAATTATCAAATCAAAGGACAGAGATGGATGGGGGGGGGGGGGGGTTGTGCAGAGAAGAGCACCACTGCACATATTACCATCATCAAATTCGAGCCCTCAACCAACACAAAACCTAACGCCTAATAACATTGTATAGTAACACATCACCAAACCCAGGCGAAACATCCCACCACGCATAAATTGCAGACCAAACGCACTTGCCAGAAAAATAATGGGTTAATTACAAAAGTGTTCTTAAGATTAGGGTGAATTACAGTCAATGACACTAATTTTAAAAAGTAATACACCTTGACTACAAATGTTAAAAGAGTAACAATTGTATCCATTCGTCAGAGTTTTATTTAAAAAATGTACTTTTTTATGATGTCATCATTATATATTTCCGAAATGGTAAAACTGCCTTTATGTGGTATATACTGCACTTGAATATTTTTTTTTTGAAAATTAGGATTTTGAAACCCTAATTTGAAACTTAGGGTTTTGAAATTAGTGTCGTTGAAACTTAGGGTTTTTAATCCATAATTTTCAAATTAGGATTTCAAACACACACACACACACACACACACCCTTTACCCCTCGAACGCTGTCCCTTCCATCCCCCCACCGCACACCACCTTCACATCATCCTAGCACCATGGCACCACCCAACACCTAGGTCCACCACTGCGTCAGGGTTGGGGCAGAATTGGGCTTTGCATTTTCAGCCACCTTGTTGCGGCGGGGTTGGGCTCCGCAAGGTTGAGCGAATGAGGGGGCTGCGCCGAGGTTGGGCAAGAGAGGGGCTGCGGCAGGGTTATGGCAAGGGAGGGAGCTACATCAGGGTTGGGCGAGGGAGGGGCTAAGGCGATGCGGCGGGGTTGGGCGAAGAAGGGATCTGCTTACAGGATGGGGCGACGGAGGTGGCTGCTAACGGGGTAGGTGGAGGGAAATCTTGTTGGCCGGTGCTATGGTGTTGGGATTTTTAGCTAATTGTCACAATGGTGGTTGTGGGCTTGCGGTGGTGTGGAGTTTGGAGATTGATGATGGTAGCACAATGGCGTGGCCTAGAGGTTGATGATGGCAGCACAATGGAGGTGGTACCGGGGCCATGCCGGTTGTGCTGTGGTGGAATGTTCTGAATAGGAAGAAGAGACATAACTCTTCCATGGACAAATTAGAAATGGTAAATCTTAGTTAGGGACAATCTGGACTTTTCGTGTAAACCGTTATGTATTTTGATATTCCGTTTGATCAACGGATATAAGTGTTTATTTCCTAAATTGATCGACACGCCTGTAATTTCACCTTAATTTCGGAACACTGCTGCAATTAACCCAAAAATAAAATGGGAGAACATACCTCATCAAGAACACAGGACATTACATTTATTAAAATAGATGATTGTGAAATCTCGAGTGAAAAGGTTGTTTGTCACCGCAAAAACTTCCGGAATCCGAAAACAGAAACGGCAACTTTAACCGCACTAAAAGAGGCTTTTGAGTCCTCAAACGGAAACTTCGTAGATCCAGAAGTTAAAATCCTGCCAAAGTTGAAGATCTGGCCAAAAGATTGAAGATCCGAACACAGATCTTCTTGCAAGGGACCAAAGCAAAAGATGGCCAAGGAGGGTTGGGGGGTGAACGGCTTATTACAGAATGGAGAGCTTCCCCCACCGCCCGCCCCCCGCGGCGAGATTGTGGTGGGAATTCGAAAGCTTGCGTGCCTTTCTGTTAAAGTTAATTTTTGCTGCTAAATAGTAAGCTTGTCTGCATCTTCCACAAAGCATCACAGTACATATTGCACCAGTTTATGACAAAATTTATATACTGAAGTTCCAAAAGGAATTGAAAATGATCCGTATCCCGTAAATAAACCTCTTCAAATTTCTAAGAGCGAAACACTGTCGTTAACACCATTGCTAGAGTGCGAAGGAGTACAATCATCTACAGATGATACTAAGGGGCGGTGGGAAGACCGCGATAATGATAGGTCTTGTCTTCCATTTCATCACGTGCAACAAAAAACAGTGCCCGTCGTCCATGACTGGCTTTACCAAATATTGAGCTGAACAGCACAATCAGTATATTACAAAAAGAAGAAAAAGAAAAAGGAAGAAGCTGAACAATCAAATGCAATAAAACGAACTAACCCTTGATATTGAATGGCAGGTCTACGGACAACCAGCTCTTCTGGGGTCTTAATTAGTGAGTCCGTGGTCCAAGGAAGGGGACTATCGGTATGTCATTCCTCAGAGGGGCTTGAACTGGCTATTTCAGCTTCTGTTTTTTCAAGCTCCAGTGTAGCATTAAATCCAAATTCATTTCCAGGAACAAATAACGCTTTGAGTTCTTCCGCAGTCTGAGTAGTGTTGATCTTGTTATCCTTCACAGTCAAATTTTCCTGGTGGATGGACGATGTTATAAGGTTATTCAAGCTCAAAAACGAGAAATATTAAGTTAAGATCAACTTGCCTTCTTTACAAAATCGCCCAGAGTTGAGTTAATGATTTCCTGTATGACAAAACTAGTGACACGCTCTTCACCAAGCATTTGTAGCAGGAAATCTGTTGGGACCTGCAGAGTTTAAGCACAAAAGCATAAAAGTTAGCAGTTCAGTTGCAACAGGAAAGTAAATTATTGGAAACTAACTCTAGAAGCAAAGAGGCACTTACATTTGATGTTTTTCCTGAAGTAGCCGCAATGGACATGCAAATACAATTAGACTAGAATTAGTGGTTTAATAAGCCTGAAGTTGCTACATAAAAGGTACAGGTTTGCAAACTTTGGTACACGAAATATTGTCAGTTCATTGAAATAGCAACTTCATTCCCGCTCTTATGAGATGCAGCATGGTCAACATCAAATTAGAGTCTAATCGGAGCCGTCAAATCAGTAAACAACTCAGACAAAAATTCATTGAAACGAGGCTTTGCATGTGAACACCTTCATTTTCTCCAAGTTCTTCCAACTACTGAATAAAAATTTTGTGATTCAAAGGATAGACAGGCTGGGGCTTGTGTTTTGATGGGACAAAACAATTTACAGATTCCAGAAGAAAAAATGATGAACTCGGAGACTGACGCGGTATAGTCCACCTTAACATAAATAACCAAACCAAGGTTATACTCCAAGTAACTAAAAATAGGAATGAAAACACAACATCATATGAGGTTACAAACTCTGAAACCATATGTGAACAATATGTCAGTATCCCAAGTGAAATAAGCCCACTAGAAAGGATTGAAAGGATTAGGCAATTAGCCATATCCTTGACTACAAAAGAAAAATGAGTTCCCCCATGATGGCTGGCAGTAGCATCAGTAAGTGCATTCAAATTCCACTGCATTTGCAACCATCATGAAGTTTTTGAGTAAAGTACTACCAAATACTTTATAGCATAACACACTCAGAACTAAACAGTTGAAGTTTAGTTGCAGGAAACTCCTAATATGGTGACGTTTCTCTCTCAGAAACTCGCTTTTGCGATCCCAAGTTAGGAGCTCCATGGGATCTCGTCCCAAGCTAAGATGGAAACTCGATCCCGCTAGCTGGATAGAGATGCATGGAACAAGTGATAAAATACATGAAAATCAAGCTCTTTTCAACTCAATTCCTTGTTTCTCTCTTCCTTCAAGTCCTTAAAGTCTCCTTGTCTGTTGTTGCTATCTATGTAAACTATGCTAAATAAATGATAATACTCTTTACGCATTTATTTATTCAAGCCGCTCCCAACCTCAGATTCTTCTTGGTGCTTACGCTTCCCCGCTCCCGCACCCGCCCCCGCCCCGCTTTGTGCAACTAAGAGTTGAAGTGGCAGACATTTCAAATTTTGCCAATAACCTACAACTCAAAACTAATATTAATGCAAATAGAAATGCCAGAGCCTCCAATATACTATTACGTACCTTGATAATCCAACACCTTTTGGAGAAAAAGCCCTTTGTATCACGCATATTATGTAAGCAGATAGCATTTCCAAGTGCTAACATGCGTGGGCAAAGATCTCGCCAAATTTAATAAACTGTCATTACTACAGTGAAGAATGTAAAAGTAATCGAGTATAAAACAAATAAATATGGCAAATATACATGTACTTGCTATGACAGCATCTCAGTGAGACATCTATAGGTGAGGACAAAAGTTAGAGGGAAAAAACAAGAACAAAAAGGAAACAGAGAACAACAGCCTTGCTTGGACAACGATATCAGTCATGCATATAAAGAAAACGAAATATCTCAATCTGATTTTTACTTTCTTGGACCAAATTAGGGTAATCAACATTTTTATGCTAGAAAGAAACCAACCAAATAAAGACCATAACCAAACATAGGAAAAGGCTGTCTCGATTGACACAAGTTTTACCTCCTTTTTGTCTGCGAAAGCCTGGAACTGGTGGTGCTGTACGAGCTAAATTTCTCAAAACCTTCTCGAATACAACTTGTGTCTCCTTCCCAGTCAAGTCCACTCTTAGCTACAGACACACAAACAAGAATTTCGACAAATAAGATCCACAAAACAGGTAGAATATACATGATCATTAAATCGCACTATACCTAAAACCTCAGGTCAGTAATGCAGTAGTCTTAAACCAGAAACTCAATTCTCCCCAGATGATTGCAATCCGGCCATTCGCATATCTTAATTAGACATGGTCATGAAAGGACATACAAAACTACAAGAACATACAGTTTCGCAATGTAAACAGCTCAAGGAAAACACAAAGCATGAGAACTTTTCCAGTTCAAAAATATAAGTATAGTTCAACTTCCAGCAATTAACACCATGTCCGAGCATATTCTTAAAACTTAAAATATTTAGTAGAAAGAATAAACTATTCTAAAAGGTGCGCTTTATAATAAGAAGACCTCATGTATCAGCTCTCATAAAGAGACCAAAAAGAGTACGAAAAATCACTAGTTGTCGTGAGCTAGATGCATGAAAATATTGTTCCACTGGCTTCACGGATTTTGGAAGACCATGACAGATTTGCCTAGCTAGCAAGGGGTTTCCAACCACCCGTAATCCGTTCAAAACACAGGGATTATTACTCTTTCAATATGATACCCTAACGCCGAATACACCAACCTCTGAACCAGATCACTCCATAGATACAGCTCCTAACCATCAGCCAAAAGTACCAGTGGCAACATGTATATATTGATAAGTTCATCCTTCTCTTCCGCTCTTCTTTGGCTATTTCCTGGATAAGATGGCATATTGCAGAAGCAGGGAGAGATTTTTCTGCCAGTCTCTGCTACTATTCTTTTGCTTTTTGCAGAGGTTACCAGTGGAGAAACATGGGACGGGGCCCCATCCCTCGCAGTTTTACACCCGGAATGGGACCGAGTAACTGAACACCAAAGTTAAGGTGTAGGAATTGAAAGGTGCCCCTCCTGAGGTGTACTTGATGTATGCCATGGTTGGCAATCAAGTCGAGCAGTGTGGTTGAAGTTTTCACCATCAGGTCATGAGAATGATTGCTGGTGGGTGTTGCTGCTTGTGTTGGACAGGAGGGCTGGTTACCAGTTGAGGGTGAGGCGTAGTCAAAGAATATGTCCTGAGTCGAGGAGAGAAGAGGTAGGAGACATGTGCCACTACACCAATTGCTGGTCCAGGATGGACATTAGATATTGCTAACAGTGAGAATGTATTGTGATTCTGAAGAAGCAACATTCATATGTTGGGCTTTAGTTACGAGCAGTTTTCTCACCATTATTTCTTCTACCTTCTTTGGAGTTCTATGTTCCTTTTTGGTGTTCTGGTCAGTGCACTGGAAAACCATGAGGGACTTGGCCATTCCACAGTTGTACAATGCAAGCCAGGCTTCTGGTGATGGTTCTCACTAAAAAGATGCTTCCACCGTCCTCTTAATACCAATTTCCATTGGCTACATGAGCAGTAAATTTTAAGTTCTTGAAGTGTTAAATGATCAAAAGTTTGGTGTGTCCATCAATGACATATCCAGAATTGACAACACATGAAGGACTACTTATATGAATATCAGTTTACAACCTTATTCTGCGTAGGTAAACTTAAAGAAACTCGTATGGGAAGTAATCTACTAAGATGAGTGGCAGGGTCTCTCCATCAAAATTCATACGACAACCTGCATCAATATGCGGTCTAGTTGGAGTACACAGGTAAAAGCTAATACATCAGCGAAAGATTGATGAATATATATTTTGGTCCTTTAAGTTTGCTAGTTATGCTTAAACTATCCTCCGCCTTTAGAACAAGGCACTTTAGTCCTCTAACTTTAATTCTGTTACATACAGTGTCGTTTCGTCCCTAACTTCATTGAATCAAGGTATTAGGTTGTCAAACTCAAATCGAGCGAATCCAAAGCAATGGTAACATGAGTTGTACATGACCACCTAAATCCCATTAGTTACCAGCTGACCACTTCTGTAAGAGACCACTCATTTTCCTCGTAGTATGACATATTTAAAGGTAGATAACTCCATTAATACAACTGAGAAGCACAGATATCTAGTTCTAAACCCATAGTATTTGATGCGAAATTCACCATTTTCCTCGTAGTATCAAGAAGTAAAGAACAAAACCATGGAAAACTCCATTACTGGAGATGCATTTTGATGAACGACAATGTTGTAAGAGAAGTTAAGCTAGCAGACTCACTTGTATCTTCTCATCATCTTGAGACTCCACAACTGTCTTGGCATCTTTCACAGTTATTGCACTGTCCTTCAGGTCTGTAATTGAAGCCTCTAAACCTACACCGCCATACGCAAAAGTTACGACTCAGTCATCTGCCAAAAAAAAAAACACAAGTGGAAAAAGAACCAGAATAGCTACACATGCTTCATATTCAACTTGAAGTTAAGATCACCTGAACGAACAGCAGATATTGGCTTAAGAAAACATCCACGACCTCCCGTATCGAGAATGCTGTGGCTTAATGGTCTGCAAACATCAAAATAACAAGCACATCCACTCATAAAACTAGGAACCTTTGGGGTAAAAGCAATGTTATTAAAAGCGCGCCTAGGCGCAAGGCGCACCCAGGCTCACAAATTGCGCCTCGCCTAGGCCTAGGCGCAGCGCGTTCAATAAGGCGCGTGCCTAGTGCGCCTAGGCGCCAAGGCGCAAGGCGTGAAGCGGCGGTGGAGGCGCTCACTAAGGCGCACGAAGTCTGGCCGTTGGATCTGCCTGTGTGGTTTTATGTAAACCGTTGGATCTGCATCTGGATTTCATGTCCAAAATCCCTAAATCAAAATCCCAGCACCTGAATCCTAACTCAGTTGCACAAGTCACGAATCTCAACCCTCGCCTGATCTCTTCCCTTGCTCCGGCCACCATCGCCCCTCTCGCCGCCGGCCGCAACCATCGCCTTTCTCGCCGCCGGCCCCCTAATGCTCCATTCACCGTCACCGTCGCGCTCTCGCACCTTCGCTGCTGCTCCTATCTGCTACTGCTGCTTGGCTGTTCGAAATGAAGCTGCTTCACTCCACGGTCCACAGTCCACGGTCCACTGTCCACCGTCCAACTCTCTTTCTCTGTGTGTGTGTGTAATTTGATGATTTTCCCACTCTTGACTTTGACAGTCCACAGTAAACTCCAATTTTTGATGTACATTAACTTTAAATGCTACACCTTGTTATATTTTTTCTCTAATATTGTTCTTGCAATTCCACAATCATGCCATAAGCTGTTGCGGAATACATTTTATAGTGCTTTGCATGAGTGGATAGGTCGCATGACATATGGTGGTGTTATGTTCACTTAGCGATTTGTTATTTTTCAGTTGGTTTAAGACGTTTCTAATGTTGGAAGCTTGTTAAATATGATGATGTTATGAAATTTGAAATTTTTTCTTGTGTTTGAAAGTTTATTAATTGTCATTTCTAAATTTTTTTACATAAATTTATTGTTTTATTGTACCATTATTTATTTATTTATTTATATTCATATTAATTTTGCGCCTTACTTCGAAAAGGCGCGCGCCTGCGCCTTGCGCCTAGGCTCCAGGAACCTTTTGCGCCATTAGGTGCACTAAGCAATGAAAGTATCCAACATTTGATGGGAATATACATCAACGTTAAAGACAATCAGATGAATACTACCTAAAGAGGTACAAATAAAAGCAAGCATCCCTTGAAAACTCCACATAAATCTTTAATCTATGCAAGAAGTCGTTCAGTTCCTGGTTGTGATACTAAAGGATCAAGCTTAATATACAAGGAATGACACCAGCGGGAGAGACACCAGAGCAGCCACAAGCCCCATCAGGAGAAACACGGTTTCCAGCCAAATCAGTGGCAGTTGTTTTCCCTTAATATTCGCTCAAGTATAATATAGCACAATATACTCTGATTGTAGACCTCATAACGATAAGCAATACAAAATAATTATCGAAGAAAGGATAACTTTAAAAAGCAAGTGCTAGGTGGCAAGTTATTCACCTCCAGCATAGGTTTTGTTGGGAGCATATAATGGTAGTTGTTGCAGCATGGCTAGCTAGAAAATGCATCTTGGGACTCCTAATAGTGAACTGCTGAAAAAAGCAGCCCAGCAGGACAAAGCAAACAATGAATTAGCTCAAAGCAATATAAATTCAGGTCACTAAAGTATAGAATGGCACAGTAAAAAAGAACATTCCAGGGACGTTCCCTCTTGTACATGCTCGCACGCATCAATTTTGTTGCGGGACTAACACATTCACAAATCGCGCTTTTGACTGTTTAGTCCTAGAGATTCTACTACACCTTTTAGGTGAAGCTAACTTCCTAGTACTAACGAATTCGTCAATTCCAAAATTTCACACAATTTTGCCTTATAATTGTTTCTCTCATTATTTGAGTTATGCATTGCTTGTCCTAATCCGCACTGCCCTCGTAGGGCTTTCTTGTCCACTTGTTTTGTCGCTGAAAGGTTAAGATTCCATCGCGAATGCACCGTGACCCGCCCTACAGAGCCGCTTCGCTCCATGCAAGTGCACACGCAGTCACACACACACACACACACAGAACACAGTAATAATCGACAACTTGGCATGCTTTATTAGCAGCTAGCAAATGCTGTATTTTATGGCAATTGTGAAGGAAAGAAATTGGGGCAAGATTCTTACAGTGGAGCCTTGAGGATGACAAAGGGGGGAAGATGGTCTAAACGACGTCGTCAGGGTCGCCATGCTTTTCCAGTCACGAGAGCTCGGCAACTACAACATCATCTCATCCGTCTGTGCTTCCAACATGCTAATAACTAGGTTATATGACAATTTTGTCCCTTATGCCACTTGTTCCATTTTAATTTTAATATATCTTCGTTATCTTGTTTCTTAAATTATTATTATCTTTCACGTGATTAAGAAAGTGGACGTATACTTTAAGTACGTAGTATGTGATACTGCATTATTGATTAAAATAAAAGAACCAATTAAACATAGACTTAGCATATATGTTTTTTTACCTATACTACCTATGAATCATGTAAATCATTTTATTTCATTTTTACCCTTTGTTAATCACTTCAATAATAATCCTACACTTTCATAAATACTATTATTAATTACTAATTTTTTAGTCATTTTCGGTTTTACCCTTCGTTAGTTATTTCAGTGACAACCCTACCCTTCCCTAATTAGTTTCTTTGTAATACATTTAATGAACATTAAGTCATAAATTTAATCTACACCTACATTAAAAATATATTTATGTGTGTGTGTGTGTGTGTTTGTGTGTATACTACATATAAAAGTATAAATGTTGTAAAAATTTTAAAAAATTATGTTTTCTATTAATTATGTCAATTACATTCTTACCTTTCTTTTTAAAATTTTGATAAAATTAAAAGAACATTGGGTAATGAATCTATTCTATACATTGAAAAATAAAAAATGTGATTAGAAAGAAAAACAGAATAAAGAAATTTCTTTATTATTCTCTTTTTAATTTGGTTTAAATGAAATAAACATTAGTTATTGAACTTGTCAATGAGAACTGTGATTTTTTTTCTTGCATCTTTTGGTTAGCAAATAATTAATCAATTGAAAAATTAAAAAATAAAAACAAAATAAAGAAACTAAAATACATGAAAAATCAATTAAGAAACAAAAAATTGTTGGAAAAACAAAAATAAAAAGAGTTAAATATGCATTAAAAAATAAGGATTAAATATGATGCCAATTGAACTGAAAATATGTTATGTTATTGCAGTTGAAGACCGGAGATTTGCATTTCTTATTAATAAAATGTAAAGCACTTAGTCTTGAAAAATACAAATCTTAACCATAAACCAATTTAACAAATTACAAAAATAAAGACGTTGATTCATTCTTTTTAATTTCTCCAATTGTTTTTATTTTCAGCAGTATCGTCAAACATTTCTTTAACTTAGAAGCTTGCAAAGAGTATTTCTAAACATTAAACTTATTACAGTTGCGAATATCAAATATACATTTCTTGTAAAAATGACACAAAAGAAATAAGAACACAATCAAATTATATTATTTTGACTCCAAAACATAAAATAATATCACTTCAAATATTTCTGTCAACTATATCCACGTACAATACTAGTTACATAAAATGGAAGAATCTTCATCAGCAATGTGCATAGTATGTTGTAGGCCTGGCAAAATGGGTGGGTGGGTTGAGTTTGGATTTGAGTCAAATGGGTTTGGATAAAATGGGTAGCTGACCCATTTAGACCCATTTATTTTTGAGTTAACTAGGTCAATCATTAAATGAGTTGGTTTAACCTATTATTCCAACATGATCTATTTACCAAGAGCCAAACCAATTTGACAATTTCTCACACGACCTAGGTTCTAATCCGACACAGCACCTGAACTGACCCATTTTGACCCGACCCGTTGACTTTTTGACCCGATCGGCTGACTTTGACTAGTTGACTTTTTTACTTTTTGGGCCGTGGACTTTTTGGCTTTAATATTTTAATTATTTTTCTTAGAAATGATGATAATGTCGTCATAATAAATTGTACTTCTACACTTCTAATAATAATAAGTTACGTACTCATCTTTTCTTTTTTTGGTTAAATTCGCCTGCAGTGACACGGTTCTTGCAGCCACTACTTGGGGCTTAACAACATCAACTTAGTGAAGATGGATGGCACAGCTGAGATCTACTACAACTCGGCCACAGGCTTTGGCTATGGATATGTACAGCCTTCAGCAGAATGTCTAAATTCTTCGGACAAGAAATTCATTGTCAAACAGGCCGATGATGCACAACCCAGCGAACACTACCTCATCCATACTGAGCTCTGACTTGACTTCCTCATTACTATACATGATTGTGTTACAAGGATAATATGACCGTAGAGTTGCTAGTATAGCATCCAATGCAGGAGTAATTATAGATGCCATTTACTTTGACAAATGAACCGCTCTTAACCAAGTTTAATGACACATTTTTATGTAATCCACTACATGTAATTTATATTTGACTGGGAGAAATTTATAACGGGTCTTACGTGTGTTAGTAGCAATTTTCAGCTTTCACGCCAGTCAAGCACTACCTATGCTCCATAATTAGACTTCTACTTTGGAAAAGAAAGATCTATAGCTAGTACGGTAAGGTTGAATATCAAAATCAACTGAAAAACTTGTATAATACGCTTAAATCATCATCCTCAAAATACAGCTGCCAAAACCCACCAGCGTGATTTGAACAAAATGGCAAAGTCAATAACTTGTTCAGCAAAATCATTTCTTACAGACATTTTATCGAGCACCTGACGGGTAACCTTCTATGAATGCAATGACATGCCGCTATATGTACTACTCACTCTGCAATACACTCGAATATGAATGAACTAAGATTTCAAAATACGTTGACTTGTCGGAATAAAAGAGAGACGAAGATTGAAGGAAAAGAGTGAAGATTGATCAAAAGAGAAAGAGATGGAGAGAACGAGGGGAGAAGTTACCTTTCGGAGAAGGTCGTCGGCGGAGGTGATGACGGTGAAATTTCGTCGTGTGTCGACGATGAGAGTTGTGGCGGCGGTGTCGACGGTAAAGCCTGTGGCCTGTGAGTGAAGGTCGTGTGTCCTCAATGTGGATGAAGGAAGAGAGAAGAATGAGAATTAATGGGTAATCGGCACCCATTTGTAACCCATATAGTATGATGGGTTAATGGATTACAAGATTCTTGACCCATTAATCTAAATGGGTGGTTTTGAGTCATTTTAAATGGGCGGTTAAATGGGTTTGGGTTGCAATTGACACTCCTAGTATGTTGGTTTGGAATAGAACTCATATCTGGACTATCATTTGTTGTTTTCACTTATTTAATTTACTGAGAAGCATGTATTAATCATACTGTATTTTTATATTCTATTTTATATCTTTTTCTACCTTACTTCCCCGTTGCAGCTGTCAAAGAAACATCTCCCACATTTTTTCCACTTTTCTCTCTCTCCTTTGATCTGTAATTGCTCTCCCCAGCCTTGACATCATAATTAGTCATCACACAATTGTTGTCCATCACTATCCAACTACCATGTCCACTAATTTCATCACAACATTAAACCACCACCATGCTGAACCACCACAGTCGATATCACATGATGCTATCTGTCATCAATTACTCAATTTCATTTTTAAGTCTTTTCGTACAAAATTACTTACTCAGAAAATATACATAGAAATTACGTACATTGGTAGGGAGAACTAGATGATCGAGATCTTGAAATTGTTGGAATTGACATCATAATTTAGCAACCATTAAAACTGATGTTTGTGACTTTTTGCTTGATTGGACTGCTTCTTTATTTGGCAAATCGGAATGTGTGTCTGTAATTGAATTTTTGCCAATGCACGACTAGATTTCTTCCTTTTTGTCATTACACAATTCTCCATTGTTTGAGATCGAGTTCTTAATATAGTTTCAGAAACCTCATATAAGTGATCGTAATAATCATGAACTTCATGTACGTGGAGTGTCATTAGTCCTTTTTATGGTAGATGGAAAATTTTTATCATTTTTTGACATCTGACTACTTGCTCTGCTCTAGATTGTTAAGAAAAGAGCGAAATATAACTAAATAAAATTTAAATGCATACAATGGAACCAAGGTTCCGATCGATGAATCTTAGGCTTCGTTTGACAAATTTTTTTTTTTGGTTTTCAGTTTTTAAAGAGCAGCTTAATTTTTTTTTTTATAAAAACAAGTGGGTGTTTGATAACCCCTTTTTTTTTTGAGGTTTTTTTTTTTGGTGTTTGGTAACCCTTTTTATTTTGACTTTTTTTTTTTGTGGTTTGCGGTGGCGGTGGTGGGGCGTAGCGGTGGTCGACGGTGGTGGTGGTGGTGGCCGACGGCCGGAGGTGGCTGCCGGCAGTCACCGGCGGTGGTGGCCGGCGGCCGGAGGTAGCTGCCGGCAGTCTCCGGCGGTGGTCGCCGGCGGCCGGAGGTGGCTACCGGCAGTCTCCGGCGGTGGTCGCCGGCGGCCGGAGGTAGCTGCCGGCCGTCTCCGGCGGTGGTCGCCGGCGGCCGGAGGTGGCTGCCGGCCGTCTCCGGCGGTGGTCGCCGGCGGCCGGAGGTGGCTGCCGGCAGTCTCCGGCGGTGGTCGCCGGCGGCCGGAGGTGGCTGCCGGCAGTCTCCGGCGGTGGTCGCCGGCGGCCGGAGGTGGCTGCCGGCAGTCGCCGGCGGTGGTCGCCGGCGGCCGGAGGTGGCTGCCGGCAGTCGCCGGCGGTGGTCGCCGGCGGCCGGAGGTGGTTGTCGGCAGTCTCCGGCAGTGGTCGCCGGCGGCCGGCAGTCTCCGGCGGTGGGAGGGTGGTGGTGGTGGTCGAAAAAAAAAAACCAAAAGTGAAAAAAAAAACCAGTTTTTGGAGTTTTTTTTTTTACTCTGCAGTTTAAAAACTGGTTTTTTAAATTGAAAAAAAAATGGTTACCAAACGCTTTTTTTTTTCAGTTTTTAAAACTGAAAAAAAAAAGAGGGAAAAAAATTTTGTCAAACGGGGCCTTAACATTTACCAAATCTTGTACTTGAAATACAATCGACAACAAATAGTAATTTACCATAATTTTTTTTGATAATTTATATAATACAAATATATACGTTTCAAGGACCAAAAATAGTGGGTGGAGATCCCTGACTGTAACTAAGGTAACAGCAGGGATGCTGTAACTACTGTTATAGCTGTCGGATTGAGATAAGTGGAGGGTAACGGGCTGAGATGAAGCCACGGCATCAATTTTGGCCCAGACAACATTTACGTTGGGAGACCATTCTTCTCTATCCATTAATGACTCCCTCTCTCTCTCTCTCTCTCTCTCTCCAAACCGACGATAATTCCAACGCCGACCGTTTTCCGGCGACGCCGCTTCATCTCGCCGTTCGGCGATTGACCTTCATCTCACCGTCCGGCGACACCACCACATGTTCTATTCTTCTTTGAAAATTGAAGCGGCCTGAATCTGCTTCGATCTCTCTCCAAACCCAGCCAGGAGGTCCATCTCTCTTTCCCTGATTCCATCTGTCGGCGGCGACGACGGGACCACCTTCCGACGACGGCGATTCAACTCACTTCCGACAAAGCGATCTACAATTCTACATCGAAGTGCCCTGAAATCCCGTAGCCCTGAAATCTCATCAACACCTTCGGCCACACCTTCAGGTACCTATCTATTGTTAAATATGGACTTGTCTTTGGTTTTTGCATTTACAGGATGTATTATTCTGAATCTCTGTGGTGTTAGTTTAATTACTAAAATTGTGTGTGAGTGATAAGTTGGGGTAGGTTCTGCCCTCTTGGGTGTTATATTGGCTTTTCTCTTCAAGTAGGGAAGCAGTTGTCAATAACGCAATTCAGTGGTATAGTGTAATGTTATATCCTTATTACCTTGTTTCCGAATACTCTGAATGAAGCCATCCAACATTTTGTGTAGCTATGGGAATGAGGAATTGCTCAATACCCTCGCAGAGTTACATGATTCACTGCTGCCTTCTTTACACCGGGGTTTCCGCATTATATTTACTGAAGGAGAAAATGGACGTCAGCAAACATCTCATGACATGCTTTCAGATATTGCTGTACTTGAGAGCAAATTGTCATCTCATGAAGATGCTATCCATGAGGATTCTGAAATTTGGTTGGAAATTACTGTACTTTGGCTATCTTAGTGATGAAGTATTTGAAGAGGGTGTCCCACTTTCAGAGAAAAGGTTATAAAAGGAACTTTTCTTGCACTGCACTACTGAAAATAAACTGTGATCAATTACCTGCTTCTCCTCATCCCTCAGAACTACCCGATTTTTAGTTTTTACTTTGAACAATGCTCTAAAGTTTGTGGCAGTTCTAAAAGCAGATTCTTCACTTGTTTGCAAAAGAGAGAGTGTCTATTATTAGTGTGTCAAGAACAATTGCAGTTATTCAAGATCATGTGATTATTCATTTTTGCCTTCAAAACATCCAGCTTCTGGACCAATTCCAGAGAGGAAAGCATGGATATCATTCTCCTTTGCCTTCCATGTGTTTGTTGCATTTCCTACTAAGTTACCATTGTGAGTGCTTTGATTATTTTGACATTTTTTTTCTTTGACTTTACTTATAAACAGAGGAGGAGAATGAGCTTGGTGGTGTCTTCAAGGCTTTTTTCCGGCTGATTTAGTTGTAGTTTTGCTCCAAGAGACATACAAGAATTTTTTTAGCAAAAAGTGAGGACTGTGGATAGTTTCGGTTGTTTAGTTTTGATTAGGGCTAATTACACCTATATCCCTGAGGTTAATGGATAATTACAGTCAATGACACTAAGTTTTAAAATGTAACATACCGTGCCCAAAAACTTTGAAAATGTATCTACCGTGTCCATCCGTTAAAAAATTACACTTTTTGGCTGATGTTATTCATGTGTATTTTTTAAATGCCAATACTATCCTTATATTATATATACATGATATATAACAAAATCTAAAATCTTTTTTTTTTTAAATTATGGTAAATACCTAATTTTCTCTCTCAACAATTTAAACCCTAGATCTAAAGTTACCACCGGTAGCCCCCCTTTGCCGCCCCACGCCGCCAGTAGCCCCCCTCGCCTTACCATCCGGTAGAACCACCCCACCAAGCGCGGCAAGCCCCTTGGCAAACCCAAGCTGTCGAGACGCCTTCGGTAAGCGCCTTGGCAAACCCACGCCGCCGGCAGTCCCCCTTGCCCCACCATCCAACGGACTTGCCCCACCACGCTGGCAAGCCTTGGCTAGGGAGGGAGGAAGACTAGGTAAGATTTCAGGGGGCAATGATGAGGGAGGAAGATGGGACGAAGAGAGATGATAGCTGTTTTAGGTCGGGAAGAAGAGAAAAAGCCGGTGACGAGAGAGGAAGATGGGATGCATCGCCGGTGATGAGGGAGGAAGACGAGTTACGCAGGGGAAGGGGGAGGCAGACAGGGAAAAGGGAGGCAAGCAGGGTGCGACGTCGGGGAAGGGGGTTGTGGGCATGACGGGGAAGGGGGAGGCAGACGGGGTGGGGGGGGGCTGGGCGTGGGAGAGGAAGAATAAACAGTAAATTAGTAAAATCTTTCTTTAAGAAAAAATTGAAGTAATGGCATTAAAAAAAATAAGGTTCCAACTTAAGGGCAATAGGGTCTTTTCACTAAAATCGTTAGGGTTTTTACGATTCCGTTTGGTCAACGGACACAAGTGTAATTTGTCGACACTATTGTCTTTGCCTGTAATTACCTCATAACCTCAGGGACATAAGTGTAATTAACCCTTTTGATTATTAGTAGCCTATCTTATTACTAAGTATTTGTGGATGATAATGTACAGAGACTTATGATTTCTAATAATACATCATGTTCGATTGAAGCTTTGAGCTATTCCGTAATCTATGTCAAGTTCATTTTGTAACCTATTCAAGCTCTTGAAAATGGCAAGAAAGTAACGGGGGAGTTCAACATGTTTGGTTCAAATCATATCCAATCCGACAGCGAGATAGTATTTGGAAACTTCAACGTGCTTTCAAGTCAAACCTCGATGACACTTGAAAGCTATATTTTCAAATGAAAGTTGTTTGTAATAGGGCCTATGAAACATTTTTTATTTTGGAACTCTTGCATGCCTAAAGTATGGATGCTTATTTTGTTTAAATGGATATCCAAGTTGTTAGCGGTTATGAAGTGGTTGCATGCCTAAATGATAGAAATACCTTATTCTTGAAAATTATTAAGTTTGATTTCTTGATTACTTTCATATTGTGGGAAGTAAACGTATATTCTCAGATTTTCAGCGATTGTACTTTTTTTTTAATCAAGCATAAATTGTCTGTGCATCATCGAAAAAGCTTGCGACAAAGTTGTATCCATTTTCAATAAAAAAAAATGAACTTGACAGAGCTTACGGAATTGCAAAGAGCTTCAATCAAACCTGGTGTATTATTAAAAATGGAAACTATCATCATCCACAAATACCAAATAGTAAGACAACATACTAGTAATCAAAACTATACAGCCAAATTAATCTCAGTGTGACGTTGCCAGAAATCAACCATCCTCATTGCCGTAATGATCTCTACAAGAACCACCCCAAAACTGTAAACAACACTTTTCTCAGAAAGATGGAAATCTGCTACAAGATGCCAAGTCTACACAGACCAAAATCTGCTACTTTTGAGTTGAAGTTGTAATCTGACCCCTTCCTCTTTGTTGATGCTGAGAAAGGGTTCCATTCGGCATGTACTTTTAGACGACAATCTGCTCACCCTTCAGAACACAACAACCTAAGAAAGGATTAGATTTGGACGGCTCACAGATGACAATCGTTCAAAGCGGATCATTCGATGAACTCCAAGCATTTGCTTGAGCTACTAGAGTTTGAGAAAATGCCAACAGCCCAACACAGTAAGCAAATAAGAACCAACAACAAGATACATAACCAAAGGGGGGAAAGGAACAATGCCTGATTGATTTCGGCAACAATGCAGTTTTGTATGATCTCATCTCCTGAATGACCTGAGATGAAAAATTGATTCTGCAAGCAAAGAATAATTAGAAGAAAAAACAGCATACAAAGCCTGCTATATGCTTATGCGGGCAAAGTGGCTTATAATGCAATAGCTACCTTTTGTCACTAATATGCTAATATTCGAAGCCTGAGCAAAGCAAAACTCAATCAATGTTGATGATGAGATCGAAGAACACATGGTGAGAAATGAAAATCTGTCTAGTACCTCAATAACGAAGTAGTTGCTCAAGTTCCTTAGATGGCTGCAACACCTAGTGTTGGAGTATTTTAACAAAAAAAATTCTCTTTGTTTTCAAGATTGAAAAAGCATTGAAGTTTTGAGTAAAATTATAAAGTACTTTAGTCCCACATTGCTTGAAAATGGAAAGAGAAAATTTTCTTACATACTTAAACTTTTGGAAAGTTTTTGTCCCACATTGGCCATTGTAAAGAACTTTAAGGAGTATATAAAGTGACACTCCTTGGCCTTTAAGTAAGATGTGCTTGAGTTTAAGACTCGCACGCGCAAGGGGGAAGGACAAGTGGGGGAGATACGGATGCTCTATGGCAGCATTCCGGCCTCTCCCCGAAGCTCGTATGGGACTATAGCATGTCTATTTATACTGCAAAATATAGCTGTTGGGCAACAGTAATATTCTTCATTACTTCCCAACAGTCACATTTTCTTTTATTACACAACAGTCATATTTTTTATTGCAGTACTTTATTTCTGAAATAAATTTCGGATTTATTTTTTGTAACAGATTTCCAACAGCTATTTTTCTTCACCTATAAAATGAGACCTCTTCCTCACTTTTCAACACACAACTCTCAAACTCTCTTTTCTGATTTCTAAACACTTAGACTTGTGGGCATTTTGGTAAGGTATCGAGTGAAGCTTCTGCTTCATTCGTTTGTGCAGAATTACGAGTGAAGCAACAGTAAAAGCTGGGCTGTTGTATCCCGGAGGCGACGTGTCAATAACCTTGCTGCACCGGTGGTAATTCTCCGAAGGGGTGCGAATCGTCTTAAGAGAGCGACCTAATCCGCGCCTCAGCCAGCTGTTTTATATTATATTTTTGGAGTTGTTTTTGTCTGTTTCTTGCAACGATTCCAACATCTAGTAACAGAAAAGAAGCAGCATCTTAGGAAGCAGAAAGGTGGGTTCTAGCACAAACAAGATACTACAAAAAGAAAGCTGAATTAGAAAATAGCAAGCAAGCCATATCACCAGAAACATAAAGATTAACACACAGGGATCCGGAAGGTGTCGTGCGATTTCAGTTGGGGCAGGAACTAACACAAAGCAGGGGTAGCTGTGTAGATCGATTTTTGGAGGAAAGAATGATGAAGTCCTAGGGATCCGGAAGGTGCCGTGCCGTCCAGCTGTGTCGTCTCAGGAAGGTGATGTCCATGCATCGATTTCAGGCCGGTGGCCGTCGGAGGAGAGAGAGGGCCATCGATTTCACCACCGGATGCCGTCGTCGTGCGTTGCGGAGTTTGGCGGAGGAGAGAGATTGGTTACGGCGTCGGATAGCAGGAACGTGGATGTGGGTTGCCGGAAATTGGACGGCGTGGAGGAGCCTCTGCCGCCGCCGACAGAAGGAAACTGGAGATAGTGATACCCGACTGGTTTGGTTTGTTGGGAGAGTAAATGAGCTTCTTTTAAACTTCTGGTGACGTGGCTTAATCCTAGCCGTCCTCTTTGACCCAACTCGATCGGACGACTGTTGCTGGGGTTACAGCATGCCTACTGTAACCCACCCAGCAACAACTGGTGGTCCGGATCCGAAAATAGTCGAATTTGACAAAAAGGATAAGAACTCCTCTGGTGGGTATTATCAGAGAAAATTATAACAATGGAAAACTATAACAGTACACTTTTTTTATTATTCTTCTAAGATAAAAAATACAGACAGAATTAAAACTAAAACTAAAACTAAAAGAAAAGATAAACGTTAGCACTTTCACCTCACACGGGGTATTTGTTTCCAAGAAATTTCTGTTGTCTGGGGCAAACTTGTCCAAATGGCTTCTAAGCGCTAATCCCATACACCCAATTTCACTTCCGCTTTTAGCGACAGAGACGGAGAGGGGGCAGGGCAAGGGAGACTGTGCGAGGCAGGATATGGAAAGTGCAGTGAGCAGTGCAGTCTTTTTGGGTTCAAATCCTAAGGTGAAACAAACCCACTTCATATTATCTTGTCTATTTCTGCCTATATATGAAAGAACTTCCATATTATTCTGCTTAAAAAAAAGCTGTCATACCTTCCTTATCTTGTTAATTTTGTGTGGAATATGTATGCATGTGCGAAAATATCGCGTATTTCGTGGAATTTTCTAACTGGGTTTCTGTTCTTGTTCCCCTTGTTCAAAGAAAGATGATAGTTTAAGGTTGTGGATTTTAAATGTTTTATGATTATTTAGCTGTAAGGTAAATAGGTTTGTGTGCCAGCCCCAATAAAGCTTAGAAAATGACGATGATGATGATTGTGACGAAGGCTTAAATAGGTGATTATGATATTTAGCTGGACCTGGAAGGTAGTAGAATCCTAGTGCTACATGACTTTGTTTTGACAGACTTATGTTACTGATTAGTTCATATTTGTAATCTTAAGCTTCAATGCCCACTCTATTGGTTTCAGTTTATGGATGGACATTTGTAAGGGGTAGGTTGATTTTGAGAAACACACACTATATTTCTATAGAAAGTTGCATTTGGATATGGTTACTAGTCAACTTTGGGAGGTGAACAGACTGAGTTTCTCCAAACTTTGGCCAACTACTTCTCGTCGTGTGCACATTGGTCGTGCCAATTCTTCAGGTTCATTGTACGGGCAGAATTCTGGGGAGATCTGTGGTGTTGGGAGGTCTCTCTTTGCAACATATTTCCTTCTTTCTTTGGCAGATGTTTTATTCATTGGGGATGATGGTCTTTCATAGATGCCACGTTTTGGAGAAACTTTAATGATTGAAAACTATTTTGATGTCTGATTTGTTGCTGCTCTTGGATTCGGTGGACGGAACTAGAGATTGGGTGGATATGGTGGTATGCTTTGAGGGGCATACTATAGATTCTTCTTAAACTCCAAATTTTCTTAGATAAGCATCATCTTTTCCTTGAAAGAGTGTTTGGAGCTTAGTTTGCACGAAGCACGGGAGGGGTTTATAAATACTAAATGCCGTCACTAATTTTTTTTAGACATATTAGACAATATATCTTTATAATCTCTTAGAAGAACAAGAAAATAAATGCAGAGATGATCAAAGAAATAGAAGTGTTAAATAATATAGCTTCGTAACTCTTAGTTTCATTTCGTACAAAGTGGTACTCCATTACTAACAACAAAAGGGTTTTACATCCAATTCACAAAAAAGCCGAAGAGTACCAAAATACTAATGACTTGATGAATGGACAGAAGGCTAGAGTTCTTTCCTTTCCACTTTTGTTTTTTATATGCTGTAAAGCAGTTTATCACATGAACATACACCTAGCAGCTTGTGATGCAACAAAGCAGCCTCGTTACTTGCATTGCTTTTTTGTCTTTACAAGGTTTAGGCGCCTTTAGAACTGTTCGTTGTTGGAGTGTATAACGAGTTGTTGAGGTAGTTGCCATAGAGTTATGGATACGGAGCTTAGTGATGATGCACGGCTAGGAGTTATAGGAATAGGAGTTGTAGTGGCAACATATTCATCAGTTCCCTCATCAGAAATATTATCTCATCAGAACATTCTATTGCCTTCAAAGTTGCTCCAGATTTTTCAATACCGGTAAAATTCTGGGTTTGCATCCAAATTCTTCTATATTGTCTCATGATCTTCCCTATACCACGTCAATAATCTCTCATTATAGTGAACAATGACCAACTTCTCAGCCTTAGTAGCAGCTAATGTGTTTCTTTTCCCACAATGGATGTACGAGTACGTACCCAACATCTTTTGGCACGAGAACTCTCAACACTTTGGGGTAAAGCCTTTATAGCTAACGAGTACAACTTAGGAGCTTTGCCAATACGCATGTCCCGCTATGCCACAACATCAATTATTGCAGTATCTGTAATGACTTGAAGTTCCAAAAAAACACCTCTACAACTCACAAAGTCATAAGTCAGTTGGCTCACCAAAACATATATGTTGCATCGGAAAACAACCTATCTATCTAGTGCTTGAAAATATGCATTTGAATCTTAGTGTCAGAATAAGGTTTCTTCCTTCTTTTACCACCTTAAGCAGGCTTAGCAAGCCAAGAAATTGAATAGTATTTAATGATCAACACATAAATAAGACAATAAAAAGGAAGATTCAGTTTATCCCATCTTTCAACCACAAAATCATGAATCATATTGTGACTTAAGTGATCATCAGAAAGTGCATCTTTTTCTATACCCCAACTTCGTATCTATTTGCTCATATACCTCTCCCAAGACTGCTTTGTAGGAGTTAAATAAAAATTATCATTTTGTATATAGATTTGGTGAACCTAATAAATATTTCACGTTCTCTCCAAATATTGTCATCCATGATAGTATGCTGGGTCTTGTCATGCTCCTCCCTTAGCTGTCTTTTTCTCCGGTTCTCGCATTATTTATGCAGAATTGTAGAAACCAATGCAACTATTACTTAAAGTCTAATTAGAACGATAAAATGGTGGCTAAATCTGGTTTTGGACTTTGAGAAGTCTTGAACAAAGATTGACAAGAATTATGGTTGTTTCTGTATTTCACAATAAATTCTGCTCGTTTATAGGTCTACCAATAAAAAGAAGGCTTGGATCTGAAACATATGGCTATATATTTCATCCGTAAAATAACAGTCCGAGTTAAGCATCCTGACCACAAGGTCCAAGGCTATTTCTTCTCAGTATGCTACTTGCAAGCTTGCAATTCCAGTTGGCAGCATAAATGGAGAAGTGAGTTGAAACCTTGAGGTCTTATCTAAGGTGACGTATAATAACTTATCATGCAAACCAATCATTCAATAACTTATTCTTGGATTACAAGATTTTATTGCTGACGACACATATAACAAATTTCACGTCAATTAGGGGTCAAGAGATGTCTGTTTTATGCTATAGAATGTGTATATGCAAATAATTCTTGACCTTAAATAGACTTCAAATTCAATGTGCATGTTTGGGGTGGCCAAATGATGCAATCGACTGCTTGTATTAAAATTCCTGATTCCTACATTGAGTCATAAATGTACCTTGTGTATGTTACCTAAGGTTTCACCTTGAATTCGCTTTATCTGATGTAATCTACTCCAAAGCTCCTCTAGTGTACCATGCTTTTGCACATTGCAATCTTTATTAGCTTTTTGGAGTTCAAATAGGAGCCAGCAATCGAGTCCAAGAGTTCCTCTCTTGGAGGCTCTTGACCAATAGCATAGTGCACCAAAGGATATCTCTTGAGGAAAACCTGATCACGATGGATCTCCCCCATAAAACTTTATTGTAGTGCCATGTGAAGAGAAAGGAATATATCAAATAGCCCAAAGCAAGCCTAGCCAACTGATTACTCTACTTCGTCTCCACATGCAAGGATCTTTAAGAGGGCTCATCTTCGATCTTTTTAAGTGCTTTTTTGAGCTTGACTCAGAGCAAGCCTAGCCAACTCATTACTCTAATACGATCAGTAAGGGTATTTACCATAGCTCGTGTTCATTGTTCGAGACCGGTTCGTAACGTGAACCAGCCACTGTCGTATGAGCTCGGCCCAGTAAGCATACAAGTACTTAGGTCTTGAGCTCGTTTGAGATTATGTAAAGCTCGGTAAGTTAAATGAATCACTCGACGAACCCAGGATGGGCTCGGGTTGACTCATTTACAGTTGAGAATATGGCTTAGAGCAAAATGGCTTAGAGACTACCATGACTTATTACAACAAAAATGGATGAGTCTGATATATATGGGCTGTTAATGATCTTTGATGGATTTTTGGATTGTAAAGATACAATAATTGGTTAATCTTATGGCCGCTTCTAAAGGTAACGCTATGTTCTTGAGTGCCCATGACTGTTCATCCATCGAAAATAATGGATTAAATCTATGTTATAGGAGCGGCCGGACACCGGTATTGGATCCGTGTTAGACTCGTCATTCGTCAGACGGATACGCCAAGTTGACAGTTCCGGTGGAAGAAGATCAAAAAAAGTCAAAAGAAGGGCTGCAGATCTGGTCCGTAAGGGGGGATGAGGGGGAGGGGGAAGGGGGAGGAGGAGGAGGAGAGGGACTGACCTTTTATCACATTTTGGAGACAGTGTAGTCAGATGTGTTGGACAGATCTGATAAGCTGTTTCCCTTTTCTTTCGGTGAAAATGTCATTCTCACCCCCAAGTTTCAAAAACATTAAATACAACCCAAATTAAGTGAAAAACTCTGTAAGACTCATATAAACTTAATAAATTACGCATATATCCTTAATATTCAAACTCAACCCTTTAAGTTTAGATGTGTCCCCGTGTCCAATTACAGATCCATGTCCCCGTTTCTTGAAATTTCAGAAATTGGCTAGTCCGACACTAGGACACGTGGTCGATCCGGACAACGACACCAAGTCCATTAACATAGGTTCAATATAGCTAAGTTTTTTGCTCAAGGGAATATAGTGTTCAACTTGCAAAAATTGTTTAAGTTTGTTTTTATGTTGCAATTGCAAGCTTGCAGGTAGCATAACTGAGAAGAAATATTCTTGGATCTTTTGGTTGAGATGCTTACTTCACACTCTCAACTTCTGATGAAAGATAAAAGAAAAAAGTTATGTGACGACCTGATGCACAACCCTACCACAGGGCAATGCCTCCCTGAAAAGGGCTTCTCTGGATAGCAAAGCATGTCAAAGGCATGTGAGTCACAAAAGTATCAGAACTTTGCATCTCAAATAGGATAGCTTAGCAATTTATAAAAAAACTCGATTTTAAACTTGAATCGGAGAGGACGAAGAGACGAGTTCAGCAAAAGTGGAATTTATTGAATCTAAGTTTGTAAGAACACGCAATTACGAGATAACGAAATTTGGCAAAAACTTTTGACAAAAGAAAGTGCACCACTAAAAATGTGACACGTGGCAAATCCACCCACATACTCACACGCCCAAAATGGGCTGAATATGATCAGTGATGGTGAGGACAGCTGCCAGGGAGGGGAAGAAAGGACGGTTGTTTCAGAACATCGCAGTGATGCGGAAAACAAAAAAAATTATAGTAAAGAAAATTGAACTAATGGAACAGTGACCAAACATCCGGAGCAATTTTTATTCATGATCTAACTATCATAAACGCAGTATAGAATATCATCACAAGAAAGGGCATCATGAATGTAATCCTTACCTCAAATTACGCAACATTCTTCGCAAAGTTTTGTAATCCTCGAATAATTTCAAAAACTAAAGAATCAAATTAACCCACCTATATTATAGTACATATGAACACAGTTCTAAATTGATTCAAATCTTCCTTATAATCAAATTGGGTTGGAGGTTGAAATCCTCAAAGCCCGTAGGCTTCTCTTTCTTCTCTCTCTCTGGAAGACCAAACTCGCATTATCGATAAAACACCAACCAACTAGTCTTTAATATCTAAACGTGGCAAATAATTCAAAGACTCGTAAGGATGTATTACTTATTCAAAAGTATCTCAAAAAGTTACTAAAACTACGAAGATAGCCTAAAATATAAAGTAATTAGTTATAAATTATTTGGATCAATGTGGAACAAGGATTAATTGAAGAATAAACTCTAGATGAGCATGTGTAAGATGTACGTGTCACTACATTGTTGAGATGCACGGCATAAGCTCGAGCCTGAGTAGTTGTGGCTTGATTAGTTTCTGGCAACCGGTTCTGTAACCCCCTTCCCTGAGTAAATTGGGGCTTAAGAGGTTGAGGGCAATCCCTACTCCTGTGCCCCTACTGCTGACAGCTAAACATGCACCACTCTCCCGATAACATAGACCTTTGTGGTTCTTCTCGCAAGTTTTGCAAGCTTCGGTGGTTCCTGGGTATTCTGAACTGGTTGCTTAATAGCCAAGTTACTGTTCTTGAGTTGCTGAACTACATCATTGCCCTATGAGCTACTCTCTTCTCTTCCTCTCTTCTGTCTTTGTCCCTCGTAGGACGTACTCCCAGCCTCGACATCTTTCTCTACCTTTTGAGCCTTGTCCAAGACTTGACCATACGTGTCTAGAGTCACAGCAGTCAAGAACTTCCTGATGTCATACCTTAGTCCATTCTTGAAGCGTGTTGAACGCCTGTCCACGATATGTATTTCATCTGTTGCAAATGTTGACAATCTGGTAAATCTAGCCTTGTAATCCGTAACAGTTACATCCTCTCTTAGCTCTAACTTTAGAAAATCTTCAACCGTATCACCTTTCACATTTCTAGGGAAGTATTTGGAATCAAAGCCTGCTCCTCAGTACTCAAAGTTCTCTTGATCATTTTTCGCCATTGGCCAGCCTCATTCTCTAGTTGGTCTATCGCCAGGTCCACTGATGATCAATGATGTTCAAAAGCTTAAATCCTTGATCTAATTTGCTCAGCCAGACCCGCTTCCTCTAGCTTATCCAGACCAACAAATATGGTACAATTCATTAAATTTTTGATGATATCTGCGGCCAAAGAAGCATGAGGGGTCTTTGCTTTTAGGTTGACCTCAGTGACATTATTACCAGTGGCAATATTAACCCTACGACCGCCTCTAGCTGGATGTGGCGGCATAGTTCCTCCTGAGATCGCCGCTAAAGTATAAATGCTTTAAGCAAAAGTACCGCAAAGCTAACTTTTCTAAGCTATATGTCAAACATCATGAAGTCCATCTCAAAACAATGGAAGCTTAAGTCCAAGAGTCTATAGAATCTTATACCTAGGCTTTGATTCCAAATCCATCACAACCCGGTCAACGACCCTCACAGGACAATGCCTCCCTCAAAGGCCTCCACTGGACATCAAAGTATCTCAAAGGCATGTCGGTCACAAAATATCAAAACTTTGTTTTTCAATAGGACAGCTTAACAATTGCAGAATATACTCAGTTTTAGACTTGAATTGAAGAGAACGAAGAGACGAGTTCAACGAAAGTAGAATCAGTTGAATTCGAGTTCGTATGAGCACGCAATTATGAAATAACAAAATACGGGCAAAACTTCAACAAAAGAAAGTTCACTACTAAGATTGTGACACGCGGCACATCCACCCACATAATCATACGCCAAAAATGGGCTGAATATGATGGGTAATGGTGAAAAGGACGCTGATACGGACACCGGGGGGGGGGGGGGTGAATAACGGCTGTTTCAGAACAATGCAGTGATGCAGAAAAAGAAAAAAAGTTACGGTGAGGAGAATTCAACCGACAGATCAGTGGCAAAAAAATGAGAGCAAGTTTTATTCGCTATCTAATTATTGTCAACACAATATAGGAAATCATCGTAAGAGGGGACATCACGAGTGTAACCCTTACCTTAAATTATGCAACAATCTTCCCAAAGTTATGTAAGCCTCCAATAATTTCAAAACTTAAAGAATCAAATCAACCCACCTATAGTCTAATTTATATAAACACGGTTAAAGTGAGTTTGGTCTTCTAGAGAGAGAGAAGAAAGAGAGACCCCTAAGGATATATTACTTATTCAAAAGTACACCAAATGATTACTAAAACTATGAAGATAGCCTTAAACATAAAATGATTAATTGTAGATTATTTGGGTTCTTACATCAAATTCTGTAATGACCCCAGTCCACAGCCCCACCATACGGCAACGCCTCTCTCAAAAGGACTAGCCAATTAGGTGCTTATGAGTTCCTTGGTAGGATCTTATAAGGCCAAACACAAAGTATTCCATAGCTGATGTGGGATATCATAAGTTCCCTTATTACGCCATTAGCTTTCTCGCTAAGGCTCGACCAACATAGCCTAGATCTTCCTATCTAGTTAACGTGGGATATACTCAGCTCACCCTTTGTTGCCCTAGCCATCCGCTTGATGTGTGATATATCTAGGCTTGCCTTCGTTTCTTCCAACTATCGGCAAGCCAACATGATAGGCAACCAAAACTTTCAGGACTAGGCCACGACCTGGTCCCCTGCCCCACCACAAGGTAATGCCTCTCTAAAAAGGGCTAGCCAAGTAGATACTTATGAGTTTCTTTGCATGGTCTTATAAGGCCAATCACAAACTAGCCCACAGCTGATGTGGGAGATCACAAGTTAAGCCTTCCATATGTCTAAGACAACATTGATTGTGAAATATATTCATGACCACATACTACAATTCTTTATTTAAGATGTTCTTTTCATAGAGCTTCTCAAAGTTAAACTGAAAGGGAAAAAAAGGTATAGCCGCACTTCATCTTTTACCGGACTAATTTGGTTTCTACTTTTTTAAACAAATGATGGGAAAGTTTAGAAAAAGTGGGGTAGGGGAGGAGCATGAAAAGACTCAAACGAACTATCATGGATGGTGATTTTTCATGGAAATGTGACAGATTAATTAAGTTCATCGAATCCTTATATAGGATGATAAAGATATTTTATTCCGACAGAGCAATCATTGGAGAGTTATATAAGCAAATGGATACAATGTTAGTTAATATGAAAGATGCTTAATCTTTTAGCTTACAATCTTGTTCTTGATTTTGTGGTTAAGGATGAGATATTGCTTAGTTATGTCTTGGTCCCTAAGGATGAGATATCGCTTGCTAAGCCTGCTGCTCTAGGTTGTGGATGAAGGAGAAAAACTAATTTTGACACCAAGGTTGAAAGAGGATATTTTCAAGCACTTGTTAGGTTGCTTTGTGATTCAACATAATTTGCTTTGTAAGGCATTATATCTGTGATCCTGAGTTGCACCAATGTTTATTCTCAACCTCAAGGCGTCGCGGATTGAGCAAGAATTGATGTTGTGGCATGCTGAGAATTGTTACGGTGGAGGCACTGCATTGTGCTCGAAGGTGTTTGAGTACCTACTTATACATTCATAATGTTAAAGAAAAATACTAGATAGCGCTAGGGCTGAGAGGTTCGTCTTTATTTATCAAGATCTGAGTAGGATTATGAGCAAACTGACAAGAATTGGGATGTAAATCCAAATGTTACCAATATTAAAGAATCTGGAGCGACTTTGGAGACAATAGAAGATTTTTGATGATTATTGTATTGCTTATGAAGGAAATGATGATATTGTTGTAACTATAACTCCCATGACTCCTAGCTATGTTAAAGCATCCAACTCAAAAGCAATTGGTAATGAAAGGATAGGTCTACAAGGCTTATACATTGAAGTATTGTTTCTTATTTACTCGATGTGGAATTGATACCCAATGTAGGATTGATATCTCTTAACGCACCCCCGGACGTATGGCCCCACTGATTTTTGAGTGGGCCTAGCACGTGGAGAAATTGACTAGGTGGCTGTGAAGAACTAATTTATAAATTGTCTGCTGGGTCTGGATCGACCAGCTCTAGTACCATCTTAAGAAAGTAAAGATAACATAAAAAGAATTGGCTGAATCTTTTTCTGTGTTGTTATTTATATTGAGTAGAGCATGTATATGTATATACAAGAAGTATCAAATGATTCCTAATTCTAAGGCCATAGAACCCGTGATCCACTTTTAGTGGGATGTGATGAGCATAAAACATGTGATCTACTTTTAGTGAAATTTGTCAAACCAATAAGGAGTGATGAAGCCAATTTTGTTCTTGGGTGTGAGGGCATGAATCACGAATTTACTCCAGGATAGATTATTGGCTCCGTTTAATTTGATGGGTACGAGCAAGTGACCGGGATGATCTTATGCTTTATTGATACTAGAAGGATGGTTCGGGTAAGCAGCGTGGTGGTCTCTATTACATGTCCCCACTACAACAAGCACTTGTTTCTCGTCAAGTTTCACAACCCTCAAATTTGTAGCATATGCGTTTGGGACATCTGTCGCCATTTCGCCTAAGATTACTTGTCCCATCATTGTCTTCCCATGATATCTGTTTTGATAATAATTGTATTGTTTGTCCTACTATATCAACTCGTGCTTCATTTGATTTGTTGCATTGCGATAAATCGGGTCCACACAAAATACCCACTCATTCAGGGGCTCGTTTTTTTCTTACTATTGTAGATGATTTTACAAGGTGCACTTGGTTGTTTCTTATGCAGTACAAGTCAAAAACTAAAAAATTTTAACGTCCTTTATTGCATTTGCTAAAACTTAATTTCATGCCTCGATTAAAGCAATCACGGTAGATAATAGACCTGGATAAAATGGACCCTGACCCGCGGGTAGATCCGTACCCGGGTAAAAACCCTAGGCACGGGTACATGTTTTGAAGACCCGCAAAAAACAGACCCGTACCCAAACCGACCCGTAAATATTGGATAAATCCGGGTCGGGTACGGATTATCGAGGCTATCCGGATTTTTTTTACTATAAAAGATGCTAGGGTTTCATTTACACTCATTTTCTTTTCTCCCTTCTCCTCTGCGCCGCTCCTCCCGTTCCCTCTCTCTCCACGTCGCTCTCTCTCCACGTCGCTCTCTCTCCACGTCGCTCTCTCTCTCTCTCGAATCACGACATCGCCCTTTCTTACATCAACTAGACGTTGACGTCGCCCTTTCTTACATCAACTCAACGCCGATTTGTCCCTCACTTTCTGCCATTAGATCCACAGCAGATCTGCGACGCTTCGCCCCCAGTATCTCCGATCAGATCCGCCACAGCCACAGCCACAGCTTCGCGCCACTGTCTCCGATCAGGCTAGAGTGAGGTATGGGAGTTACAGCACAGTCCAAACCAAAGTGACCTCCGAATCCGATCATGGTCTGCAATCGTCTTTGATAGCTTTGTTAACACTCCTTTTATTTTTTGTTTACCAAATAATTTTTTTCAGATCTACTTGTATTGTTTCGTTTTGTGTCAATTTTTTGTATGTATTTAAGTGTTTTGGTAGTATTGTGGTTATTGTGTTCAGTTGAAATGGTTGTGTTATGGATTTGAGGACCGAGATGATCGCTTAGCGGTAATTGTAGGAATTAAATTACTAGTGATTGTTTTTTTGGGTAATAAATTACTCAGTGATTGTTGTAGTTTTAAAAAAGAACGGAAAAAATACTTGTAAAAAAAAGTGTAAATAAAATTTTAAAAAAATTAACAATTTACCCGCTGGTACGGTTCCAGAAAAACCTTACCCGAAAAAACCCTGGTAAAAGTTACCCGACCCGTTTATACCCGGACCCGATCGGGTTTTACCCATGCCCGGCGGGTATACCCGTTTGCCAGGTCTAGTAGATAATGACAGATAAATTTTCTCCATGAATTTTTTTCTTAGTCTACATTGAATATCAACACACTTGTGTTTTAACTCCACAACAAAATGGGGTAGTTGGACGCAAGCATCACTGTATCTAACTGTAGCACGAGCATTAAGATTTCAGTCTCACTTGCCCCCTACCTTTTGAGGAGAATGCCTATTGACTGTTGGCTATCTTATTAACCAATTACCATCCCCATTGTTATCTTTTAAGTCAACTTTTGAATTAAACAATCATCCAACATCATTTGATCTCTTGAAAGTCTTTGTTTTCCTGTGTTAAGTAACTGTTGCTCATCCCACACAAAATTTGATTCCCCTACCAAACGTTGCATCTTTGTTGGGTATCCTACTTGTCAAAAAGGTTTCAAACTTTATAATTTGGCGACTAAAACTTATTTTTGTTAGCCATGATTCAAATTTTCTGACACTATCTTTCCTTCGACTTCACATCCAAATCCCACATTGTCCCATTTTTCTTTTGACGTCATGGACAATTAGCATTCTTCACCTTTCTTGCCCACCTAAAAAGCACAGACTGCGGTACGGGTGCGGATGTGATACGGGTACAGATACGCAGATACATCATTTTTTCAAAAAATAGGATACGGGTGTGGTTGGGATACGGCAAAAATTTATTAAAGTATATTATATATGTGTAACAATAGTAATGCTATTCTAGACAAACAATAAGATAGTTTGTTAATTTGGTGAGCTGCTTAGAAATATTGAAAATGCATAGCCAAATAAGCTAAAGTTTGTACAAGTTCTGTTATTTCTTGAAAGTACCGGGGCAAGTTTAAAAGATTGTCAATAAAACAGGGACCCAAACATAATAAATAGAAAGTTGGGTACACACTTACAAACCCTTGCTTTTTAACCAGCCGTCACCTTAACCTCAAATAAAAAACCAGCCGTCACCTAAACAAATAGATGACCGATCTGTTGACAAAGTTGAGAGCTGCGATAGCAGCTCTGCCACAAGAAGCCCTCGCCGCTGTCCCTTGCTAGTCGCCTCTGCTGTCAGAGACCGTCCGTGGCCTCTGCTGCAGTTTCTATCGGAATACCATCATTGCTATCGGCGGAGATTCTTCCCTATTCTCTTCTCCTTCTTTTCTCCTTGTTTTTCTTCTTCTTCTTCCGTTCCTCTCTGTCAGAAAAGCCCTAGGTGTGTGTCCCAGCCGCACCCAAGATCTAGAGAATTAATTAAAAATAATAATAATTTTGGACACACACCCAGTGCTCACCCATGCTGCAGTCGACGCGCACCCCGTGCTGGTGCTTCACCCAAAATGCCGCACCTGTTCTACATAGTCGCCAACAAACATCCCATCTTCCCAACCTCAATCCACCGAGCTAGCTACCATACATGAATTTACATCTTCCATGCAACCTCCCTTAGCTGAATCCACTGCCAAAGAGGATATTTCTCATCCTACCCAACCTCTTATATCCTCGCTGCTAGCCCAATCTGTTGAACCTATTTCAACCTCTTCAGATTCTATCGCTCCTTCCCCTTCTCCTCTGTGACAATCCCTTTAGCCGTAGCAATGTTCGTCATGGCATAAAAATAATGTCAGCACAAGTCACTCATCCTTCCACAGTGCCAAGTTCTGTGATGGGTACTCGATATCCTCTTTCTCACTTTCTTTCCTACTCTCGTATCTCTCTGCCCATTGTACCTTTTTAGCCAACATTACAGGTCATACCGAGCCTCACTCATATGCTCATGCTATCCTTGATCCATATTGGCAACAAGCAATGAATGCATAGAAGCATTGCAACAAAATAAGACTTGGAGTTTGGTTCAACTTCCTGCTGGTCATAAACCTATTAGCTGCAAATGGGTTTATAAAGTCAAATACATATCTGATGGCACAATTGAGCGTTATAAGGCTCGCCTTATCGCAAGGGATATACTCAAGTTGAGGGAATCGATTATCAGGAAACATTTTCTCCAATAGCAAAACTCAACTACATTCGCTGTCTTCTTATTGTTATATTTACCCAACATTGGTTCATCTACCATTAGATGTTCAAAATGCTTTTCTTCATGGTTACTTGCAAGAAGAAGTGTACATGGAACCTCCACCTTGTCTTCGTCGATAGGGGGAGAACGTTTTATATCGGCTCTACAAATCCCTCTATGGCCTCAAACAAGCATCAAGTAATTGGTTCTTCACCTTTTTAGAGACCATTTTGAGAGTAGGTTATCAACAACCAAATGTTGATTATTCTCTTTTCACCTAGGCGCGATCCTCATCTATGTTGATGATATACTTCTCACTGAAAATAATCTTCAAGAAATTGAACGCCTCAAAAATTTCTTCTAAAACGCTTTCGCATTAAAGATCTTGGAGACTCGAAATATCTTTTGAGTATTGAATTCTCTCATTCAAAAAAGGCATTTTCATGTCTCAGAGAAAATATGCACTAGATATTTTACAAGATTCGGGACTTCTAGGTGCACGCCCAAACAATTTCTCAATGGAACAAAATTTGAAGCTCACTCCTACAAATGGAGTTTTATTGAATGATCCAACTATATATAGAAGACTGGTTGGCACATTGATTTATCTTACTGCCACAAGGTCTGGCATAGTCTGTTTTGTTCGAACACTTAATCAATTCATGCATGAGCCTTGTAAACCTCATTGGGATGCAGCCATACGAATCCTTAAATACATCAAAGGTACTCCTGGTCTAGGTTTACTATTTCGTTCCACAAACTATATAGCTTTGAAAGCCTTTTGTGATTTAGATTGTGAGGTTGTTGTATCACAAGGAGGTCAGTCACGGGATATCACATTTTTCTTGGAGATTCTCTTGTCTCATGGAAATCCAAGAAGCAAGCTAGTGTTTCTAGATCATCAGAGGAACTAGAATATCGAGCTATGGCAAGTATTTGTTTAGAGCTAACTTGGTGACGCTATATTCTACAAGATTTAAGGGTTCCACAGGTAGCTCCTACACGATTATTTTGTGACAACCAAGCAGCTTTGCACATTGCGGCGAATCCTGTTTTTCATGAGCGCACAAAGCATATTGAAATAGTTTGTCACATAACTCGAGAAAAACTACAAGCCGGAATGATCAAATCTTCATATCTACCTACCCGCTTTCAGTTAACAGATGTCTTCACAAAGTGATGGGAAAAGATCAATTCGAGACACTAGGTTACAAGTTGGGACTTCATGATATTCACTCTCCAACTTGAGGGGGAGTGTTAAGGAATATCTTCCTTATTGCTTCGTGACAAATTCCCTAAAAGTGGATCAAATGTTTTATGTTCATCATATCCCACTGAAAGTGGATCACGGGTTCTATGGCCTTAGACTTAGGAATTAATTGATACTTATTGTGCATATATGTATACATGCTTTTCCCAATGTAAATAACAACATAGAAAAACATTCAGCCAATTCGCTTTATGTCTTTCTTTATGTTTTCTCTTTATTTTCTTAAGAAGCTATGTATTATCCCTAATGGCATTAGCTATAATGGCTTTATCTCATGGTGGTAATGTTTGTTGTCCCCCAAGGTCTTCGAGTATGTACTCCTAGTCTCCTTCATCCATAGTGTGAAAAGAAATATGTTAGGTACTGCCAGGGCTGAGAAATTGGTCTTTATTTACTATAGTCGGAGACTGCTGTCAAGATTTGGGTAGGATTATGAGTCAACATATAAGAACTGAGCTGCAAATCCGGAATTTACCGATATTAAAGAATCTGGAGCAATTTTGGAGGTAATAGAAGTTTCTGATGATGATGGTATTGCTGATGAAGGAAATGATGATGTTGTCACAATTACAACTCCTATGACTCCTACCTCTGCATCATCCTTTAGTTCAATGCCGTAACTCTAATAGAACTACCTAAACACCTCGTTCATCCACTCCTCCAGCTTCTAAAGAACATGTTCAGAGGCGTCTACACTTTGCAAGGATAAAAAAACAACACAATTATTAGGCCCATGTGTTGCGTTACTAGTTGCTAGACTTTATTTCATATCTTAAACTGTTGTATAAGATGTGAAGAAAAAGTGGATAGAACCCTAGCCTTTTGCTGTTAATAGCGAGTCTGTGTCCACTCATCAAGTCGGTAGTATTTGGTACTCTTGAGCTATCTTTAGTAGCCAGAACTTAAAACCTTTTGTTATTGGCAATGGAGTTCCCTTTCGTATTCTACACGTCTACTTCTTTGTTCATTTCTGTATTTGGTTTTTTATATTGCTGAGCTTTGAGTGTAAAGATGTATACACAATGTTCATATATTTATTTGTCCAAGCCGCTCAAACTTGGTGCCTACGCTTCCCCGCTCTTGCTTCATGCAACTAAGCATAAGTGATAAGAGACACTTCAGATGCAAGAAGTGGTGTTTGCAAAAGTATCCCCAAGGTTATATGCATTTATTGTTCATTTGCCTGCAATATGTATAGTACAACAAGGCCATAAGAGCGTGCTCCAGAGGCTAGGTGGTGACAGCCCCTGCCAGCCCCCCCCCCCCCCTCCCAAACTAAACAAAATATGACAATAAAGAATTGAAAGATAATATGCTTAATTAAGAAAGTTCAATGCAGAATCTCGTCCCGCTTCATTCTAATACTTGTGATGAACCATGCTAGTGTGCTTGAATTTTTAGAGGCGCTACTCTTAATGTGCACTAACTCACCCTCTTTAGTTTCCAAGTCACTTGCTCAATTTCGCTTAGAAGTCGTTGTCTTGCTTTACTTAGTTTCATGTGAACTTCAATCATTCATGCACTAGAACACTGATAGTATCCTTTTCTCCTCCTTGTAGTTAGCGAAAAGAAAATTCCTGAGATGCACAATGAATTTATTGATGGTGGCCAAGAAATTACTGTACTAACCTTTTGTGCTCTTGTTGCTATAACTCAAAATTATACCTGGTTTTCATCTTTGTATGCAGATTTTAATTCCTGTGCATACCACGAGCGTCTCCATTTCTTTTCCATATGTTCCTGCTAAGGAGATTTGCTTTTCTCTTATGATGGAATACAGAGCCCAACAATTTTGTGGAAGGTGCTACTTATTTTAACCCAGCCTCTTGAACGTCCTTAACTCCTGGAATTTTTATCAGATGAAGGATAAGTTGTCTTTTTTTTTTTTACTAAAGGTGCATGCTTTTGTTTCTCCTTTACTTAGGTATGACTGCCCTTTTTTCACAGCTAATCAAATGAGGGCGGCAACATGTCAAAAGAACTAGATTATTTAAGTCAAACCGGTGAAATTAGGCATCCAATTTAGCAGTGATGTAGAGTGGAATCTGCAACGTGGAAGAGATAATTTTGGAGTGCCGCTTGATGCGGAGCAACAGATGCCACTTGAGTTTGCTAATTATGGAAGTTTCCACCACAACCAGATCCATGCAACTAATTTTCTGGGATATCACTCTCTGCAGCAAGACAATATCAGAAAGTACTTAGATCACAATAAGTTTGATTACGCCAATACAGAATAGATTGAACAAAATGAGTATTGTTGACAAGACGAATCTAACATGAATTAGGTCCTCCAAAACATATCCATCTTCCCCATGCCCTGCATCGGAAGGCCTCAAAGTATGCCAGGAAACATACCCATCCTTTCGGAAAGCTAATTTTGCTGCTTTTATTGGGGTTGCGGATGCATTGGCCAACACCCAAGGTGGCTTGATCAAGGGATTGACTAAAATAAGCTCATGAACTTCCTTGCGATGCCATGCCACTAGATTGATAGTTTTCTTCAAAACCATTGAATGACAATCCGCTTGGACAGAGCTTCCACCGGTAGTATCTCCCGAGTCATGACACTTGAATCAGGTAAAATTTGACTTAATTAGAGGGTATCTAATTCTGCAATGAAGTTCTTCCAAGCAACTTTTAGCGGTTGCAAAAGCTGCTCTTGCCAAAGTGATGTAGCATCTATATTGACCATTATTGTTTACTCCCTCCGTCTCTAAAAATTTGATCATATTTCCTTTTTGGGCCGTCCCACAAAAATTGATCACTTCCAAATTAAGAAAGATTCTGTAGGTATTTTTACATATTTATCCTTTTTATACTTTTTTTATTCTATTTCTCTCTCTTCATTTAACTCTCTACCAACTCATTCTCTCTTTCCTAGCCCACCGCTTTACACTTTTTTATTCTATTTCTCTCTCCACATTTAACACTCTACCAACCAATTTTCTCTCTCCTGGCCCACTTTCTTCCCCCTCTCTCTAAAGGGTAAAATGGGAGAAACACACAATATATAACCTAAACCATTAATATGCGTGCAAAGTCAAACTGATCGAATATTAAGGGACGGATGGAGTTTTTACTAGTCAATTCAATGCCGTATAGGCATTAACGAACATGAGAGTACTGTATATTGGCACTAAACTCCCAGTTGGAAAGGTTGTGCTTGCTCCCCATATATTTTATCTGAATTCACCTGGAATTAGAAAAGCGAGCAGCATTTTGTTTGACTGAACGCAACACGTTACATAACTCATTGACGAGGATTAGGAAAATCGAAATGACATTTTGGGTGACATTGAGCTTACAAGTTGGTGGTTTTGACAAGGAAACATCATCATTATTGCCTGTCCAACAAAACTAAGGCCTTCTGTGATAGTGGCAGTGCTGTTATAAGCAGAATTTTGTAAGAAAACCGCGGCCTAAGCACACGAGGCTCCCTCCATTGCAGGGTCTGGGAGGGTTAATGTACGCAACCTTGCCCCGCTGTGTGGACAGACCCCAGGTCAAGGTGAGGAATTTGCATTTTCTGAAGAGCCCTTGTATAATATACAGGGGATTCAGAAAGTGGAACTATTCATTTTCCTTTAACTTAGACGTCATTCAATTTTATACGGATTCATGAAGTTTCCCTTTATTGGTTTATTACATATTTCTTTCAAAATTTTGTGGTCTTGGACTGTCAAAGCCGCACTACCTCTGCTGCATTCTGGAAGTTAAAAGTCGATCTTGTACCTAATTACGCATGGGAAACTCATTATGATGATTTACCTTTCACGTGCAGAATGAGCACTAAACATTTTGCTATTCAAGCTGTATCAGCAGATGCAAAACCAGGTCAGTAATTTCTACAAGTACTTAATGCCCTTAACATTGTGTTCATTGCTGTTAATGGGTGTCTGTGGGATGAAACTCCAACAAAATTAGGTGTGAAAGATTCTGAAGTATCTTCTTCACAATTCGAAGGGTTTTCGGTTACCACTAGTACAAACAAGGGTGACGAACTAAAGGTAGAAACACCTATAATTCTTTTTTGTTTCAGACTCTATATGAAGGGCATTATACGTAAATATGAAAGTTAAAAACAGTGTTTTTGGCACAATTTTTACTAGTGCTGAAGTGTCTGTGTCACGGATAATGTGTATGTTTTGATAGAATTACGTTTTACTCTATCGTCCTTTTCTATATTTTCAGTTTTTTCATTATTTATATCCTTAAAAACAGATAGGCATAGAGGTATCCGGTGGCAAAACCGAAGAAATTTTTGACCTTGTGTTCTCAAACATGGTTGCTGATGCTCAGCCAATTCCAGGCTTTCGAAGAACCAAAGGAGGTGAGCCTTTATTGGAAGCAGTCTTCTTATAAGCTTTCTTAACAAATGTAGTATCGAACGAACCTTCCAAACTCAAGACACGTCTGAACTTTATTCTTGGACCAAGCTCTGTTTTCTTCTTTGCTTTACATGGACCTGATTGCAGCTTTGCTCCCTTTTTACGTTTTCAATCCTCTTTTCCTGATTACTTCTTCTTAGTCTAATATATTCCTTCTTTCTTGCATTGGATGATTTTATCTGTGGCAAACAACATGGATGTATCAGGAAAAACTCCCGATGTAAGTTTTTACTTACTTTTGTTTTAGCTTTAGTCACCTTACTACGATTGTTGCTAAGTTGGGAAACAGCTCTCTAAGTAAAAGTCAAGTAGATTGTTACATTATTGGTACATTTAGACCACTATGGTGTACAGTGGACTCCGTAGGTCGAGAAAGTATGAACACTGGATTATCAGGCAAAACATATATATATATATATATATATATATATATATATATATATATATATAGGAGCTGATTCGTTGATAGCGCTAGCAAAATAGGAGAAGTTGCCAGCGCGATCTGGCTGTCCACGTGCGATCTGTGGACGGCCTAGATCTTTTTTTTGCGTTTTTTTAAGTCCGTTCGCTACGTAATGTAGCGGACGATTTTTTGACAAAAATACCCTGCGGTTTGAAAAGAACCCATCCGCTACATTATGTAGCGGACAAATCCTTTTAGCTTTTTTTTCTCTCTCCTTTCTCTCGTTAATGTTCTTAGATTCTATCATTTCTCTCTCCTCTCTCATCCGCTACATTATGTAGCGGACAAATCCTTTTTGGCTTTTTTCTCTTTCTCCCTCCTTTCCCTCGTTAATGTTATGACATTCTTTCATTTCTCTCTCCTTTCTCTCATTCTCTTATTAATTTTCTGACTCTTTCTCTCTCTCTCTCTCTCTCTCTCCTTTGTGTTCTCCTTCTTCCTCAAAAGTAGAACCCCAAGGGTACGAGAGAATGCTACAGCTATACAGTTGTATCAGATGCTAGATTGCTGGGTGACCAAGTGAAGCTGTGCGTTCATGATGGTGTTTGCTGTGAAATTGATTTGAAGGAACCCTTAAAGATCAGTGACCTCTCTGTGGGAATTCGGTTTTCGCTTTTTTTTTTCGAGAAAATGATTTTACAGCCCGGTGATGGCTTGAAGGTTGATTCTTTCAATATACATGCTTGGTGTATCGCACATGACGATGCTGAAAATGGGATGACATTTCAGTGGCATAAGTTTTGTAGCTTCGTAGACTGCAATTTTCCTGTGAAGGCCAAGAGTTGCCCCAGCTGCACAAGCGTTGCATGGTTTGAACCCGTGTGGGGTCATCCCTCTCCCGACTTGGATTGGAACTTCACCTAGTTTAATTTATTTGTTCTCTTCTTCTTGTGTTAGGGGCTGTTTTAGGCCTTCCTTTTTTTTTTTTTTCTTTCTGTAGCAGGTCCTTCAAACGGGGTTCTACTTTTGAGGAAGGAGAAGAGAAAGGGGAGAGGGGAGAGGGGAGAGGGGAGAGAGGAGAGAGAGAGAGTTAGAAAATTAATAAGAGAATGAGAGAGAGAAAAAAATGATGAGAGGAGAGAGAAATGATAGAATCTCAGAACATTAATGAGGGAAAGGAGAGATTAAAAAAAGCTAAAAAGATTTGTCCACTACATAATGTAGCGAATGGGCTCTTTTTAAACTGCAGGGTATTTTTGTCAAAAAAAATCGTCTGCTACATTATGTAGTGGACGGACTTAAAAAAATACAAAAAAAAGATCTGGGTTGTCCATAGATCGCACGTCGACGGCTAGATCCGCTGGCAACTTCTCCTATTTTGCTAGCGCTATCAACGGATCAGCTTCCTACACACACACACACACACTTGTAAGGATCACGTGCTTTGCACGATATATAGTGATTTAAAATAAAATATTCTAAATCTTGGTTAAAAAATAATTAAAATTAATCAATACAACTATTATAGTTAAACGATAATAACAAATCAATTGTTAACTACTAATCATAATATGAAAGGTTCATTACCCAAAACACGGTCTTACTTTCAAACCCGAATTTTTCACATCAGCATCACCAATATTTTTTGCTATTTATCGTACTTATTTTTTTCGTCACATCAAGTTGCCGCTATACATAATTCTGATTGTTCCATATTATATCTTGTTATCTAAGGTACACTGGCATTGCAATTAGTCTCAAACATCTCTCACAAATATCTAACTCTCAAGAAACACTACAAGTTTGATTGTACAACGATAAAAGTGAAGAAATTTTTTAGAGATAATTAATATCAAGTGTTTGTATTGGAGTATTGGCACTTTTTCCTACACGCATCACTACTAAAACTCAAAATATCATCACTTATGATTTTCAGTATCATTCATTACTTATCATGTTTCTTTCTATCCAGTTATGGTCATTTCTTGTAGCGATAATTATTGGGGTCAAAATATCCCCTGCAGTTTATTTGCTTTTGATAATGATCTATTCTATAACTCCTTCAGTCTAAAAAAAATTGATTATTTTTTTTACTGTCCTAAAAAAATTGATCAGTTTTCAAATTAAAAAAGATTTTGTAGTTGTTTTTACATGTTTACCCATTGTAGACATTTTCTTATTTTACTTCTCTCTCCACGTTTAGTCATTCACCAACTCCCTTTTGCTCTACTGAATCAATTTCGTCCTCCCCCCTCTCCTTTGGGATAGAATGAGAAACTCGTGAAATGAGATTTATATCTTAAACAAACGTGCGTCAAATATGATCAAATAATTTTGGGATGAAGGGAATATAAGTTTCATGTATCTCTTATTTTAGAATTAAAGTACAAAGCAAGTCTTTTTCAACTTTTTCTATCTTTAAGTTCCAACGTTCGAATACAATTTGTTTAAAACGAAGCTTAATCTTAATTGTACTCTCTTTTTTCTACTTTTCAATTAAAAAATCTATAATGTAGTCTAAGTTTCTTTTGATAGTATACTCTAAAGCTCTCTTTCATATTTATCTAGCATGACTTTGTTCATCATAGTAGTAAAAAAAGACTATTAATTTAGATGTAGATGTAATTTAGCATATATTTGTCTTAAGATTTTTATTTTTAACACAGACTTTACCTACTCATCTAAAAAGTATATATACATGTCTGTGTGTGTCCTTTTGAAATCCATACTACAAAATGTACGTGCGAAGTTGATTTCAGATAGTGGTAATGAACTAAGTAACTTCAATAATGTTCACAAACCTATGTTTTTCACCCTATATTTATTTACATGCATTACAGTTTTAATATAGATACAAATTCAACAAAAGGTCATGAAGAATAATTTGTAACCCAGATCATTCATTAAATAAAGACTTGTATCATCAAAATAAAAAAAAAAACATATCACTTATGGCATAAGGTTTTGAGAGTTAAGAAAATTATAGGGTTAATTATATCCATGACCTTGAGGTTAAGATAAAATTACAAGTATGCTCATTAGTTAGAACAAATAACACTTATATTCGTTGACTGAACGAAAATACTGAAAGGATGTAAAGATCAAAATGCCCGTCACTTAGGAATGTAATTCTTCAAATGTCATTCCTCATCCCTTCATCTCACTCATATAGCCCCACCACCACTTCCATCCATTTAGATTTTTGAGCTCTAACACACACAAAGACAACATATACATGCATCTACACACGTGTGCACCCATCCACACACAGACGATATGCACACATACCCACACACACGCACCCATTCCCCCTCCCCCCCCCCCCCAACTAGCCACAACCACAGTCACAATTACATCCTACCATTATTATGTTTTTTAGCTTTTTCACTTTTCTTCAGCCTTCTCATCCCAGTCAACTGTCACGGCTTTCTCGTTCTACTCACTTGCAACCAACCATCATAATTCAACAAACCAAATGAAGAGAAATGAAAAATTGAATTTGGGGTTTAAAATTTGGAAGATGTATAAAATTTCTTGTTTGCATCAAATTATTACGCAACACCATGGCAGCTGCCGCCATTAACTACCACTAGAGCAGCCTTCCACCATTGACGTTCGCCGGTGATGTGATGATGTGATGATGTGGCTAGTGAAGCTGAGCCAGTTTGCTGACTTTAACGCTGAGTGCTTGCCGAGGAAGGTACAGTGACGGGATGGGTGGAGAATTTGGGTTAAAACCCTAATTTCAAAAATTAGGATTTGTAAAATTTTATATTGCATATGCCTTGTAGATACAAAATGAAGGGAGTATCAACATTTAAAAAGTACGTATCGATATAAGAAAAAAAAATATTTTTTAACGAATCAATATGGCTTTACCCTTTAAAATTTAATATCATTGACTGTAATCCATCCTAACCTCGAGGACATGAGTCCCAAAATTATAAGAATCCACCTAGTCGAACTTGTAGATATTCTGGCTTTATCATATGTCAATAAATTTAAATTTGCAGTTATATGCAAAAGTTAATAGAGGCAATAACTGGTGCACCTTAATTTATAGGAAAAAAAACATGATAATACCTGAACTTAAGAACGGTTCTCTAAGAAGCAGGGACAATTAAGGTGCTCATTTTATCGATTTTGATGTTGATAAGTTTTAAGGTTATGTTTTGATAAGGTTTTCTAAAAAGGTGAACAGAGACTTACTATCATATTTATACGATTGGGCTAGATCCACTCTACATTTTTGTCACTTAAAGATGCATTAGTGACTTTTAACCTCTTTAGTAGCAAATTGATTATGATTAACCAAAAATATTGTAGTTTAGGCTCACCTTCTTAAAAGTAAAAGCACTCCTAAGTTTATTTTTAAGTTTAGTAAACCTTTTATTTCTAAAAGGGTATTTTTAATGAAAAAATCTGTAGCCATTTAATCGCTTGAGATTATTTTGTACGCTGGGGCGACATCGTTACCCTTTTTTTTTATTTTTTATATTAATAGTCTTTTGTCACTAAAAGATGCATTAATGGACCTCTTTAGCGTCAAAATGTTTAAAGATAGCCAAAACTGTAGTAATTTAGCCTCACCTTAAAAGTCAAAATATTTAGAGAACTTTTTAACTTAAAAAGAACATTTTCAAAAAAAAATTTAGTTATTTAACCCCTTGCATATAAAAATTTGAGAGCTTTCAAGTTAAAAAAGTTATCAATCATTTGAGCCGAAAAAAATTGAAGTCTTTATTAATTGGGGTTTATCTAATCCTATCACTTGTTATTAATCGTTTGAGCCGAAAAAAAATTGGAGTCTTTTTTAATTGGGGTTCATCTAATCCTATCACTTTATAAGAGTGAAATATGTGAAGATAATAGCCATATGAAACATGTTATCATGTAAATATATGATACCTCGGGATACAATGTATCATACAAAGACAATAATCATATGAGAAATATGTTGTCATGAAATAAAAGTATTCCAATAACTCTAATTCGAATATAGGATTATGTACTTACCACGAACTCAGATTATAATTAGAAACAAAATTGAATGATAAAATCAATTCTTATACATTTAAATTTTTTTAAAGGAACTCCAGTTTTACTATAATTTTCTTACACCAATGTCTGTAATTGAAATCTAGAATTAAACTTCAATTTTATGATAGTTTCAATGTAAATATATATACATGCACAATAATTAAAATTTGTAGCATACACATCAACATACAAATATGAAATAAAAAATTTAAAAAGGATTAAGTTTCTGATAAAATATTCAATCTAGTTTAAGTAGATTATTTTTATATTTTTGAAGGTTATAGAAAACATTGTTCTACAAGTTATTTTCATTAATTGAAATTAATGGAGAAGATGTAGTAGCTTGAGGTAGTTTAGCTTTAACGTGAATGGAAACAATAGGTTTGACAGAAAATTTTTCAGTAATAAAAAAACACGCAGGAGTTCAAGGGTGGTTTTATAGGTTTTCATAATTTTTTTTTTCTGAAAGACAAAAGAACCCTTAACTTTAATTAAAGCATATATTCCTATAAGCTATATTCTAAGGAAAGATGCTTGATGTCCTAAGAGAAGCCAAATACACTTTTATTTTTTAACAACACTCTAATTCAAAATGAGTATTTGATGGAAAAAAATGTTTCAAGTGAAGATATCAGTTAAAAAGCGCATCTTAAGAGAAAAAAAAAAAGAATTAGCCATTTAATCTCAGTCAAGATTACATATGCATTTAGAAAATCTTAAAAACTCTAGTTTTGTGATACCTTATGTCCGTATTAAATATCTAGAATCAAATTTCAGGTTTATGACAGTTTCAATGTGTTAATATGTCTATATTGAAATCTAATAATTTAAATCTGTAGCATACGCATCAACATAGACATATGAAATACAAAACTAAAAAGGATTGAATTTTTGACAAAATATTGAGTTTAGCTTACGTATATTATATTTTTCGAAAAAAGCTTTAGAAACTATGTTATCTACAAGTTGTTTTCTTTAATTGAATATGACGGAGATGATGTAGCAACTCTATTGGAATATAAGTCAAAACATCCTTTTACTCTGATAAAAGCATATATTCCAATAAAGATAATTTAACGAAAGAGACTTGATATTATATGAAAAGTAAAAAAACACCTTTGTTTTTTAAAACACTTATTAAAAATAGGTATTTAATAAAGAAAAGTTTTTAATCAAAAGTAAAAACAATCTTTAACTCTAGCAAAAACATATATTCTAATAATGATATTTTAAGGAAAGATGCTTCATGCTTGATATCTTATGAGAAGTCCAAAACACCCTCGTTTTTAAATAAGGATATTTAATGGGAAAGAAATGTTATAAGTCAAAAACACCCTTACTCACCCTTAATCTTTTATGGAAATATCAATTAGAAAAGGGTAATTTAAGGAAAGAAAAGATTAGCCATTTAAGCTCATACATGCTATTTATATATATATATATATATATATATATATATATATATATATATATATATATATATATCCTTTCCTACTATGTAGTTTCCAAGAGTGGCTACTAGGAACAGCTGCAAATAGGGTTTTTATCCCCAGGGTTGATCATTGCGACTTGCTAGCATGCGGTCATGAACATTTCTATAAGAACCACTTTTCTGAACCAAAAAATCCTAGTTTTCATGCTTTCTGGAGCATATAGTTATCTGAAAAAAGTTCTCTTCTTCATGAAGTTCTGTACTGTTCACGTGAAAGCTTTCTGCATCTACTGGCATTTGAAAGCTTTATCTGTCAGTTTGGCTCATCGCACGGGGCTCAAGATTTCACGACCACTATTGACATTGTTCTTTCCTTTATTCTGATTGATGATAAATTCAACTGAAGAAGCCTCACTTGCAAGTATCGCAGGTCATTGTTATCAGTAATAAATTGCTAATAAATAAATTAAAAGATCAATTGATATCATTGTGCGGTGATGCCTTATTTTTATCTGTTCTTTCATCTCTTATCCTTTATATTCTTGCAACTGATGTAATGCTGGCTTAGTTGCAGAGCCCTCACACTTCCTCTTAAGAAACCACCTTTACCGTCAGGTGAAGCGTTAAACCTTTTGTTGGAGTATCCTTTACCCCACACAAACTAGAGTAACAGAGTAGCGGATTAGAAGATATTAAGAAGAAAAATAAAAGGAAGAAGTCATGATGCATGTTCGGGACATATACATCTTGTTCTTGTTTGCTTCAAAAGCCGTTGCCATATTATGCTTATGTTCGTGTATGCTTATGTTCGTGTATCAGATACCCAGAGACATTCTTCTACAAGTTCTTGGACCTTCCAAAGTTTACAGGGAAGTTATCAAGAAAGTAATCAATTCTACCATAGCTGAATACATCAAGAGGGTATACCTAATATTTTGCACTCTTTTCTTGCTTTTTCTTTATTCCCTTTGTTTTTGCTTTCCTCTTTCTTACAAATTTACTTGCAAGATGCTCGACTTTGTTTGTTCTTAACATCACTTTTGCCATTCTTTATGTTTGATCTTCATTTAGTGAATGCCAAAACCAGCATGAAGGTTATCTTTTTGAAATGAATATTTGAGTTAAAGAATGACAAATAAGACACTTGGTATCATTAAATTTGAAAATTTTATAACATCTGGCATGTCAATAATTGATCCCAAAATGGTAGGATCGGCTCCTATATCAGATGGTGTGCACTCTAAAGGGCAGGTCAAAGCATGTTCCAAGACCAGGCAGGAGTGTATGGTGTGGTGAACGTAGTGGCCGACAGATAGGTGCAGAGGTACGGTGCGGTATCTGGGGCACGTCACATGGACGCGGAAATAGCATGCGGGGCCAGGGGCAGGCAACATAGTCGCGGCGCAAGAGCGCGATGTTTAGGTGTCGTGCAGGTGGCAAGTAACATAGGGAGGACTCGTGTGCACCACTGGTGAACACAAGACTGCGGCCTGGTAGCGTATCAACGACATATAGGCATGACCAGTGGACATCACGGTAACTGGTGTGGTACTGGGCATATTGGTATACCATGGGACATAGGGTCCAGCCACACCAAAATTTCCTTTATGTCGCTAGAATAGAGCACAAGTATGGTCAAATGTGGTGATATAGGTTAATTCACCCAAGGTGTTCCATGGTGCGTAGTCATGGGTGCATGAGGTCTTATGTAGGCATATCATCCATTTGTATTTGAGGGGCTAATATATAGGCATGAGGCATTCCAAGGAGCGGAGGGTGTGGAAAGGTGGCTTGGGGAGACGACTCCCTTGGGTAGGCGGCCCCCATGGGGTTTCCCTAGGTAGGAATGCTGCGAGGGGTTTTTTTTTTTTTTTTTGGGGGGGCGGGGGGGTGTTGAGAAAGGGGGCTCAGGAGAGGGCTGTATTGGCCCCCACTAGATGGCTACCCGAAAGGAAGAGAGAAGGGTTGGGGGGGGGGGGGGGGGGTTAAAAAGGGGAGATGGAATGTTGAAGGGGGAAGAGGGTAAGGAAGGTTTGACCACCCCAGGTAGGCGTCTTGAGACATGCTTTGGGGGTGGGGGGTGGTTGGTCACGAGTCATGACTGTGACATTTTAGAGGTGTGCAAGCCCCTGCAAGGATGCCATGGTAGGTGACCTCTAGGGGAATGCCCACCTGGTGGCTTCCTAGGGGGGACGTTTATGGGTGTCTCCCCAACGGGTGCGCCAAGACGCGTACCTTATTTTCTGGTCTAAGGGTTAAAGTAATGTTGTGGGTATTGCAAATTAGTGGCACGTGGCGCACTCCAGGCGTAGTCACTGTTTACTGAAATGGATAGTCAAAACTTCCACCATTAGATAATTGGGGTTCCAATGTCTTTAGTAATATTAGGTTGACTGATATTCTGCAAGAGACCATGTGATCAAAGTATAGTTTGTTTTATTATTATTAATTTTTTAAGTTTTGGCTAATTTTCAAAAAGCATGCTTTGTCAAGCGGGAAAGGAAAAAAAAAATTTGCCTTTTGGTGCACATGTTGGATATCTCTTAAAGTGCATTGTTTAACATTCAGCTGCTATGCTCTGAATGTGTGTGTGTACGTGCATGAGAGAGAAGTTTTTTTCTTTTAGACATCTCGTAATAAGAAATAAACTTGCAGTTTTCCCAAATTACTAAACTGGCGCGTCCTTTTTTGAAAAGAAGTATGTTGCAGTTATGTTTTGCCATCAGGTTGGTTCAGTTTCTGGCCATCCTTGTGAATTGAGGCAGTTTAACTTCGCCTTTATTTCTCTCCTATTCATTTGAGCTGATCCTGACTCTGTTCATACTACTTACTTGGCTGACATAAAATTGCAAAACTGAATTAGTGTCACTTTCCCCCCTCCCTCGCTTTCCTCTTCTACCACCACTCGATTTTCCTCCTATGGTTGCAACAGTTAACGTCTATGCGGTTTCTCGACGTATTGCAGGAAGGTTTAAAAGTCAGCAAAGACTTGAGAGTAGAACAAAGCTTTGAAGATCTGGAATCCGAATTCGAACCTGGTGATGCCTTCAGATTTGATGCAACTGTTAAGCTTCTAGAACAAAACTAAATGACGAAGTTCCGTTGCCGGTGGGAGAAATAATCCCCAGTTTTTTTTCCTATGAATGGGCGTACAGACCAGTGACATATGACGGCAAAGTAGCCTCCTTCAATCTTGCCGGAGCCGTACCCATTTTTCCTAGTTCCTAGGTAGAGGTGTCAATGGGCCAGGCTTGGGCCGGCCCAGCCGAGACAATGGGCTGGGCCCGGGCTGAGGTGGTTGAGAAATGGGCCGGGCCGGGCCCAGGCCGGATAAAAATGTAAAAGGACGCAAAGTTCTGGCACCGACCAATTTATCTCCAAAGCTTTCTGCTGAGAAATATGAACCTTACCAGGATCCACCACTAAATAGCTACAGCAATAACACGAGTATTTGATCTAAGCCTACTTTTAGTTTTATATATGTTCCTTCTTTAGAAAGCAATAAGCAGGGGTATACCGAGCAGATGACGGGTTCATAAAGGTTACCAAGGCAAGATATATGCAAATGGAATGCACACAGGTGCCACCACATACGTATGGTACTAAGATAATATCACGTGATTTGTTAAGCCCCCAGGTAAGGTATATAATTTGAAGGAGAAAGCACAGTAATCAACACCACTGAAGAGTAGAGAAGATGGACAGACTTAGGGAGAAACAAATGCACCTTGTCAGGGGTTCTACTGCAGCTGAACCATATCCAAGGTCAACAAATAACAGAGCAAGGTCTGAATTTTTGCAAATGGCAGGAGTAGAAATCAAGGTTCTACAACGGGAAGTTTCCAATGTCATATATAAATAACAAAGCAAATGCCAAGCGACTAAAATAGCTCAACTGAACGAATTTTGCAGGCATAGACTAGTAATAGATGAGTGTAAGAGGAGAAACTGGGCCAAGCCAGCCCTAAAAATGGGGCAGTTTCGGACCAGCCCGTTTTTTAGGGCCTGGCCCTAGACCTGGCCCAAGGCCTTTCGGGTTAGGACTGGCATTGTTCTTCGTTAGGGCCGGGCCAGCCCGGGTCAGATTAGGGCCAAGACAGGCCGACCCGCAAGCGGCCTAGCCCTTTTGACATCTCTATTCCTAAGTAATTTTTTTGGGTTAATGAGAGCGATATATACATATGACAGAGTATCGAAAGCAATGAGCTAAAGGAAATAGATACACGTAAAAAGATGACATCTCTATCTGGTGGGCATCACATGTGTAATTTGCGGTCAAAAGGAAAAAAAAAACACAAAAAAGAAGTAATGTACAATGAAAAGCAAGTAACGTATTATAAAAGGCTTCCCAACAAAAAAACTAACAGTTGTTATGAAAAGGTTGAAAACCCTACCACTAATATTGGATGACATATCCATTCGATAAGAATTACAGTACAAGTAAATACGATAATTATTTTTTCTTTGGAATATATACAAGATTATACTAATTAAAACGGGATAATTAAAGCTCAGAACTTGATAGAAACTAAATAAAAAACCAATTGAAGCTACACAAAATGAAAAGGCAAATAGATGACTACACACGTTGGTAACCAAATGAAAACTCAATTGTAGCCATCTGTTATTCTTAACCATCTGAATACTAGCCACGTGCTAGACACCAGGATAACTCACAAGCATGAGCATCTCCACACATCACCTATATTACATGCGGCGCCTTAAGTTGAAACCTCTCAATCTCTTCTGTCCACCAAGCACAGCCGGCACTGGGAACTAGAGATGTCAATGGGCCGGGCTTGGGCCGGCCCAGCCAGCGCCCAGCGGGCCAGAAGAGGGCCAGGGCCAAACCGAGCTTCGAGCCTTGCAAATCGGGCTGAGCCAGGGCCGGGCTCAATGTGAGGATATCCTGGCCCGGTCCAAGTCCAAGCCCTAGGCCCTAACTTTAGAGCCGGGCTTAAATAAAAAATTATTTTTTTAAAAAAAATTCTTTTTATCCATGTTTTATGTTATGTAAAAATTAAATTTAAGATAAATTTGTTCATAGGCCCTCCTTCCTTTTATCTCCATAAGCTTTTTATCAACTAATTTTTTTTAAAAAAATTGTTCTATTATTGTTTTTACAAAAAATATTAAACGGGTTTTTGTCCCTTTATATTCACAGGGTCGACAGAACACTGAGGTATTGAGTTTGTTTAGTTGTAAGTCTCTGCCTCCTTTTCTTTCCAATTTAGATTCTCAAAATAATTTCTTACTACAATGAAGCCTATCTTTAGTTTTTGGACAGCTTAATGTTGTATAGCTAGCTGAGTAGATATTTTTTGTGGACATGGGTGTCACCCCTCTGGTGTTCCTTGTTAATACATATCATTACTTACTAGAAAGAAGGTAGATCAGTTGTGCACTCATGAGTTGCACTATGATTGATTACCCACCTCTATTTTTTTATTTTAGTTCGCTATTCAGTCATAACAAAAAAAGGAACACCAAAGGCTAGTACGAGTATGAGTCCAAGATTGCCTACCCTTACTTCTGTTCCTCCATTTATTTATGTTTGGAATCAGGTGCGAAAGAAAAGTGTCAATGACGTGGGTAGAATGAAAATGCATTGCATGTTTGTCTTAAATTTCTTACCCATTCGAAATGATTTTCTATTCTTCGTGTACTAGCTTTTAGCGTTCATCTAATTGAAAATTTCTTGTTAAAGTTCATAGGTAAGATACCCAAGGGAATTGGGCCAAAATCGGGCCATTTTAGGGCCGAGCCGGGCCTGTTTCTCAAATTATTCGGCCTGGCCCTAGCCCTGGCCCAAGGCTTGAGGGTTAGGGCTAATCCGGGCCCAAAAAAGGGTCGAGCCAGCCCGCGGGCCGCCCGGCCCTTTTGACATCTCTACTGGGAACGGATCGAAAAATAGTCGTTCCCCCATGTCAGTCCATAACCTGCTACCTCAACCACCACCACATCCCCAAGACCCAACCGTCGGATCACCCTGTCAAAGCACGACCAGAGCCACCTCCACGACGAACGCCCACCGTCGGATCACCCTAACATCCTGAATCACCTCGACAACCACCATTGGCAACAAGCCTTCCAACCTTCTGTGAATAGGGGGAGGGGGATATAAACCCTAGAAGGATAAATAAACCTATTCATAGACCCCCCTCGGGGGCCAACACTCTCAAAACCCACATACTCCATTCTCTGGCCACTACCCGCAAAATCCACATACTCCCTTTTCCGGCCACCGCACCCACAATCTACAAACTCCCTTCTCCGGCCACCAAGCCCAAATCCCATTGAGTAACAACCCAACCACGCACAATCCCCGACCCAACAGCTTCCACCTTGATACCCAACCAACCTTCGCAACCCAAATCAAAACCCTTACCCACATACACAACCAATCCCACAAGATGCCTTCCGGCAACCCAACAGTTTTAAAATGTTCCCCGACCCACATACGCACAATCCCCGACCCCACCCAACAGTTTTAACATGTTCCTTTCCAAGAACTAATACCATAACCGCAACTAAAACGATATGACTTTTGTGCACCTTTATAACCAGTTTCATGCTTACTCGTACTTTTTGCTTACTGTAAGGCATCAAAGGCTCTCAGCATCTTGCATAGCTATATGGAGACTTTATAAGTCGAACATGAAACATGACAATAAAAACTTTTGACAGTGAGGCATATCGAGATTCTAAATTGACAGACTTTGCAAGTATGGTCGAGACAGTAAAGTACACTTCCACTACTATGTAAGTAAGGCCCCATTCAAAGTGCTTTTCAGTTTTCTTTTTTGGAAGACAAATACCATTTGGAAAATTGCCTTTGAGAATTGTCCAGAAGACATGATCAAAGCATTTTCTTGTTCTTTCATAGATAATATGAGGAAGAAAGAGATATATAAGAGCTAACTCATGGGCTATCATTTACAATGCGACTGCATTTTTTCGAATTTAATTACTCATGCTAAATTGAATCTTTTGATCCATAATTGGAGGGCCAAGGTGTAACAACGTAACCTGGTTCATTACCCCATTACAGGGCAATATTTCCGTCAAAAGGGTTAGCCAAGTAAGTACTTAAAAGTTCATAGGCAAAGTTTTATAAGGCTAATCATAAATCATCTCACAACCAATATGGTATGACACAATCTCCCCACCTTATGATGCTAAGGCTCGATCAAACATGGGCCATAATCTTTCTCTCTACCCAATATGGGATGGCTCACCTTTAGTTGCGACAACCATCTCTTAATGTGGGATATACTCGGGCTTGTCTTCATTTTTCCTAATCATCGGCAACCCCACTGGTATCTTTGAGTAGCTTTATCAATTAGTAGCTATAACAGGTGAAGGTTATGGTTACGAGATACAAATGATATGGTAACTTAGAGACTTAAGTATTGGTGGATGTGTCATATATGTGCGTTAGATTTTAGGTCCTTTTAATGTAATATATATGATAGATTTGAAAATAGTTTAAACTGTTTTGATTTGAGACATCAGAGTGCATCGAAAGCATGGTGATTACAGTTTCAGTCTCTAGTGTTATGTGTAAGAGCTTATAAATTTGTTTATCCACAATGGCTAAGTCAAAGTGGTCTGCTTCAAAAATTGTGAGATGGTATTGGTTTTACTTCAAAGTGGTCTACTAAAAAAATATATGGGAAAAACTTATATCTTTAGGTGATTTCAAGGTTTTGATTTGTGAACTTCATAGACGTCACATCATCGCAGTTTTAATTAAGCCTTAGACAATGAGTTTGTGGTCTTGGTAGTCAATGGAATATGGATATGAAGATTGGGTTTGATGATGTTTTAAGTAACCATGTGTTTGAAGTACTAAGATGTTTGTGGGTATATAATTTTGGAATTTGATGTTGGCGATTTGATTAAGTATTATCATATTCAAAAGGCTAATAGTACGGCTGATGCATTGGGCAGAGGGTGTGCCAATAACTTATCAATTGTAAATACTTGTTAGCCTCATTTGTCAACAAAATTCATCAAGAGAGTATTGAGATAACTCAATTTTTTGCTTTGTATAGGCGTAGGTTTCGATCACTGAGATGTTAGTATGAGGTGATAAGAATGGAAGTCAAAACTAAATGTTCGTATTTTGGTAGAACACAAGCCATATGTGATGAAAAATTGCTTAGCTCTTTGGCACATCTTAGTATTGAAGTTAAAAATATTAATATTAAGTAGATTGTGCAAAGAGTATGGTTTGATATATTATCTGAGTAGCACAGTAGAATCATGATGAATTAGAGATTGATTTCATTCGTTGAATTTGACTGAAACAATTTAGTTCAGTACGTTTCGTCTGCTAGCTAAGTCATAAATATTTCAAGGTTGAAATTTTTATTTAAAGTGTGAGGAATGTAACGACTCCTGTTGTAAGGCAAGAATTTTTTTTTAGGTAATGCATAATCTTTGAGATATCATAGAGGTTGGGAGTAATCAATTTTTTATGATTAAAGTACGTTGAATTTTGGGGACGGATTTATTATTTCTTTTCTTTTGGGGGGGGGGGGGGATTTATTAGTTCAATACGTTTCATCTGCTAGCTAAGTCATAAATATTTCAAGGTTGAAATTTGTCACAGTGTATCTGACTTTTATGTTTCTAACTTACTTACATGAATTGGAAAGTGAGTTAACTTAGCGGGATGAGCTAGAGACCATGATCTTAAATTCTGAACATCGTCTCACGTGTTAGTGATGGCACGTGTGACACATTTCTAAATGACTCTCTTGAATTTTCTTTTCTCTATTCTAGATATTTGGTTTTGATATCTGATTTAAGTTGAAGATATTTTGAACTTATTTAAAGAACTATTGAATTCATTACAGTCTATTTGAATTATAGAATATTGTTATCTGAACTACTAAAAATCATTTCAAACTTAATTTACTATTATTTTGAACACATTGAAACCTTTTAACCTATTAAAAATGTAGTTATCTCTAGAAATTTGCTAATTTGATATTCTATTGTCTGCTGGTATAAGCTATTTGATCATGTTGCTAATATAATTTTTGAACAGAAAGTTAGTGCATTAGTCTTGGTATTCGGCCATGCCCCTTGATCTCATATTTTTATCAACTCCAAGTACTATTATTAATACAACATGCTTCATACTCCGTGGGTGTGTGTGTGTGTGGGGGGGGTGTGTGATTATCTTTACCTGACTTTATGCTCACCCCTTTACTTTCAGGCTATGGGCCAGTATTCAGAGTTGTGCAAAGGATTATAAAGCATAACTTAGTAAGAAGTTTTTTAGTCAATGATTTTTCTTTTATATTTATTGTCAAATAGATTGTAAGAGACAATTAAGTACCCTTTGAAATATTTTGAAACTTCGTGCAAGAGTAATTTAGGACAATGAGATTATTTTAAGTCGGTGTGGCATTTATCAAAAAAAAATTGTTAGACTTGTTTTAGATGCTTTGAATAACCAGATTGGAGAAATCTATACTTTTTGAGGGTTTTTTTTGAATTTAGTTATTTGTAATTAACATTCCGAAAAATCGGGGCGTTACACAAGGTGATTTGTGTGTATCAAAGAATACTTGCTTCATAGCTACTATTGTCTGTGCCTTGCTCGTACTATTGAGCTGTCCACTATTTTATTTATAAGTTCACTGCTGAGAAGAGCTCGTATAGTGTGGGCATAAGTCTAATCAAATATCAAATATAACTATACAAAAGCCGAGTTTTTCACTTGAATTCTTAGTTTTGTGATTAGCTCTGAGGTTACCTTGAATCTAGACTTCTAATTTAGTCTATTTACTATCCACTTTTTATCCATTGAATTTGGACTTCTAACCTGGACTTCTTATTATTGTTACAATTAATCTAGACTTCTAATTTACTTACTATTTTAACAATAATTTTGACATCGTAACAGACCATTCCCGCCTAATATGCTTCCCTTTGAATCTTTGATCTCTCTTCCTTCTTCTTTCTTGCTTCTTTTCTTCTCACACCCTTCTTCGTCAGTATGTTAGTATTGATTTTTTGGTAAGGTCCTCATCGCCTCATCAGCTAGATGACAGGTAAGTACATGAAATGCCTATACTACGCCTTTAGTTTATTCAAAAAATTGCATAAAAAATAGGTATACTTTAAATCCGAAATTAAAAAAAGAAAGTTGTAAAAATGTTTATCTTCTAGGTGTAGAAATAGATTTTCTCCCTTTCGCAAAAAATTTCAACAGAACTTTGTTATTTCTTGGCTTTTGAGGCCATATATTGCAACTAAACTTGGGAAAGAATTGCCTTTACATAGATGTATTACTTATGTTCTAATATTGGAAAATAAGTTTCAATATTTCACAATTGCATTTGGTTGTTCTTTACAATATATATTTTGCAATTATTGCATTTTTTCCCCGTATTTTCTTTCTTTCTGCTTGCTGTGAAATACCTAGGTGTTAAGACTTGGGATTTGATGAGAATTTTTGCTTTGTGGGTTGCTAAAAATGAAGGTGGGGCCGGTGGGGTGGAGCAAGTGTTAGGAGCAATCAGGAAGAGCTAATCTAAAGTGATAACGACGCTATGCACCGATAAACAAACAACAACAATTTTGTTAAAAGTTATTTACAACAAAACATCAACAGTCAACTTAGCATGAGCAATATCTCAGAAAGGAAATAGGCCAGTGAAATGCAGCCACTACATGCGCTTTGGATGCAACTGCTGGTTAGTTTTCTTAGGAAACGTAAAAAGTTTTCAACAAAGAGTCTTGACCACCAATAAAAGCGAGTCACCGAGTACAAGTGCACATGAACACGAGTCAAGAACATGCATTGTAGTCATGAATCCCATCGTGCGGCTATGGTGATGCAGATGCCACCACGAAACCACTGCATGTCATTGATGTTCCGGTGCGTACCCGATAACTTCTCCATGCGATCACTAATTACATGAAGAAATTTACCGACAAGTGTTTATGTTTGGTTGTTTTCCTCTTAGTTCCTTCAAGGAAAAAGTTCTACTATTGTTATCATCCTTTTTGTTGGATATATCTAATCATAACTTTCTGATGCCATTATTTTAAGCTTTGCAATCTAATTAGCAAATTAGAGGCTTGATTACTGTCTTATTCATGCAATCATGTTCAAATATTTTAATTAATTAGGTCTTGCATGCACTCAATGCAGTGGTGGTAGCAAACTTGAAGTTATTTTCTACAAATGGGAGGAGAAGAAACGGAAACAAATGGGAAGAAGCTGGTTGGAGGGAGCTGGCTAGAGGAGAGCTTAAAATGCAAAGACAAATCCGACTCACTTTTAATTTTTTTATATTCAATACAAGTGAGAGGGTTATTTTTATTATAATTCTATTTTATATGTCTAAAATTGTATATTGTAAAGCTTTCTTATTGGCAAAATAGGTGTAAAGTATTAATAAAATATTCTGAACAAAGATATATTAAAATATCAAAATAAACATTATGCGTCAGTTCGTAGAATTCTTGCATCTGTTTTACCAATTACTTAATCAATTTGCACTTGGAAGCTTATATACAAAGGGTTTAAGTTTTACCTATGCTGTTGTAAATGCATAGATCCGATTTTATATTACACCATACTAACAACTAAGATCTAGAATTTTTTGTTGTATATATATGGTTAAGTTCTTAGGGTATTTCAATCCTTATTTTGATATCTTTTCTTTTGTCACAACATTATTTCTTAGCGGCAAATATGGGCCAAAAAGTCAAAAAGGAAATGCTTAAAATAGTCATCCCTAGATGTATCATCTCGGCAATATTAGATATTACAAAAAAAAATAAAAAATTAGCCCTAACATTTCCGTTAAAGAGAATTTAAGTCGATGAAAGAAAAGGTGACTATAGGGGAATACAATGCTAATTTGCTTATAACGTTCGTCAATTTCCCAATATGCCAATTTGTTTGTGTAGCACTACGTTACATAAACATGAGTTATCTCATATAACAATTAGATAAAAAAATTGAATTAGCATAGAACTATAAAAAAAACATTTAATTGGTAAAAGGTGAAGTGTAGTAGCCAATCCCTAAGCTATGAATATGCAAATATTATTGACTAGATTTTTATAAACAAAGAAATAAAGGAGGATAATCAATATTTTGGTGAAACTTGCGATACATTGGTTCAACATCGACCCCGGGATTCTTTCCCCGTGTCTCACTTCTTTTCTATATTGATTGAAATTGCGAACTTTCATTGACCGAGCTTTCACCATCTCCGTTGGTGACTAAAATTTGGTGGTTCGACAGACAGATGGAGACTCTTTGACGGGCTACTCTCCAAGCAGCACGACCTCGCTTCCTGGATTTCTTCTTGCACCATCAGTCAATGCTATTGTCATCTTAAGTAGTTAGCTAAAATATTTAAGAAATTCATAGACTTAAGTGTTGTTAATTTTTTTTTGGGCATTTAGATTCTATTTCATTATGGTAAAGTATATGATTAGCAATAACACCTAATTGCATATTATCCCGTGCATTTGCACGGATACACTAGCTAGTTTTTTTGAAAAAGCACATAAACGGGATATCTGTACAAAAGGATAATACATAATCGGACCGTTGGGAGCCTACGACTTTGTTACTAGTCCATGGCCAAATACACCGAACACGCTTTCAATGCCACGTGGGAAAAAAAGAGTAAAAAATGGTCAAAGAAATCAAAATGGACAAGGACCCATTGTAGTGGGAGAACAACCAAGGTAGGATGGGGATCAAACTCAAGAGGAGTTCATTCAGGCTGGTCACTTTAGGACAGGAGTGTGATCTCGGGGGCTTCAAGTCTAACTCCACACGATTGTGCGGATCCTAAAGGTTACTTTTGCGTGAGACTTCCACCATCCTAAATTGATTGGAGTTCATAGGCAAATGAGGTGAAGCAACAGAGCAATCAAAGTGGGGATTGAGATTTCCTGCTGTAATCATGGTTACTCTCTCTTTTCCCTCTCTCTCTCTCTTCCCCCTCACATTGCTGGGTACAACACCTCGGTTACAGCAGGAGATCCATATCCTCGAAGTGGGAACAAGAGTTATGCAGTTACTTCCTGGTGCTGCCACGTGTCACAAGGAGACGAAGTACTCCAAACTCGCTTAAAACAAAAAATGGTTTATACTTCATTTTGGACACGCATTAGTAATTTCATCACTTTTAGATTTATGAGGATTAACGATAAAGTGCTATTGACCTTGATTGGTCAATAGCACTCAGTTCGCGCCTTTGCTCTGCTTTAGCCCTCTTAGTCCCCCTGCGCTCAGGCTCCCTTTGTCTCGTTCCCTTGTTCACGCCCTCGCTCTATCCTACACGTCTTACTTGACATTTGATCCAAACTAGAATTGACATGTAACACCTAGACGTACGCTCAAACCCACCTCCGTCAAAACAAATTTCAACCATGTCCTCTCCAAAACCTTAAGCTCAAGATTATATTAAATTAATGAGGGCCTCTACAAAATCCATGTCGCAACACCATAAGACGATCTTGGGGCACCACTTTAAGTCTCGTAGTAGCCTCCCACATACCGTTATTTAGGCACAAGGTACCACTGTAGACACTAAAAAATAATTTTACCAGTCAATAGTAGGTTATTTTAGTGACCAGTTAATTATTCAACGCTGTGGGAAATGCAAGCCAAGATGTAGACTTGGAGTCAAACAACACCACGAGCTCGAAGTCAAAGAGAAGTTGGAAAGACTAGTCCAAATAAAAAATACTTGGTCCAGCCCATGGTCTTTCTATCAGAAAATTCAAATAAGTCAAGTTTGACCGAAAGACATTAAATGGAAAGGAATCAACTTAATTGATTCGGATTGGATTAAAGGGGACAAAAGTTCTTTTAATAAAAAGTCAAAGCCCAAATCACAGGTTTTCTAAACATAATTCCATCACCTTGCTTATAAATAGAGGCTCTCGGGTAGAGAAGCAAGACACACAGGGTCTCTGCAATCGAAGCTAAAGCACCGCCGAAACTCAGTAGCATCCTAGGTTGTGGTTCATTTGAAGAACAACACGCACTAATTTAATGTCGTTTTTCAATCGAGTACTTCGAAGTCATGAAGATTGATTTCTATTTCATTGAAAATCAAGGATAAATTCCTCTTCAACTCAGGTGATTCCACAAGTTAAAGATTGCTGCACTTGTTCGGGATTAAACTTCGAAGTTCTCGACTGAGCACCGTTTTGAGATCAAGCTATTTCAAGCCCCTGGATTATAACCAAATCGAAAATCGAATTAGAGAATTTACATTCATTTTGTGTAGAAATCACAAAGTGGTGTAACCCATAATTTAAAATTGTTGAATCAAATTTTGTGCAATTATTTCTTGTCGCGGTCCTTAGATACGAAATTTATGCGTACAACCATTGAACTTGATCCTATTGTTTTTCTAAATGGTCGTAAGCATGAGCCAAGTCAAATAAAAGATACGACTGAATCTAGACTTTATGACTGAAGGCATACCATTTTTATTTAATTATGCTCACATTTTTTTCTTTATTAAATATTAAATTCACATCTTTCTATCACTAGGAGCATCAGCAATACATTTTAACCTTTTAATAACAAAACTTTGTGAATTTATTTAACATAACAAATACGGAGTACAAAAGAATTAATTATAAGGAACTCCCCGCGGCTACTGAAATCTTTGGGGAGACGAGTTTAAATTAACCCTTGAAAAAAGACCGGCTCTTAGAATTATCCCGTGCTGCCGGAGTACTTGCATCTCATTCTCTCTGATTGTAGCGTCCGCAGCAGGGTTGTTAGGGTTTTTGTGAGATTCACCCTGAAGAAGGAAAATTTTCGCAATGGTAATCTCTCACTGTACCTACTGAATTGTTTTGATCCACCCTGTAAATCGATCTTGAAAATCACAATCAGTACTACTTTTTGGAATTGTTCATGAGGGTTTGGGCTTGTTTTTCAAGCGAGCCGATTTGCGAGGACATTGTTCGGTTTAATGGGCTTTTGTTATTTGCGATTTTGTTGTTTCGGATAATTGAATTAGTCCATGGAGCTGATGTTAATTAATGGCGACAGTTCATAGTTTGATGAACAAAATTGGTTCTTTGTCGCATATATACTAAAATGGGGGCACTGATCTGTGGGCTTATGTTAGCGATAGGACTTTCTCTTCGCATAGCAGGTATTTGTTTGCTGTGTTTCCTTCTGGTCTGATCGCATGCCAATATTTTGAGCACATTGCTTGATTTCTCAATTGCAGTTGCTGTTATTGGATTTCCTCCTTTGATTTCTTGGGAATTCTTAGAATAGCTTTAGTACCATGTGAACCTCTCAAATAGCAATTGTCAATTAAATAAGTATTGTTTGGCAAGTCAAGCTAGGGAGAAACAATGAGTGAAATCAACATTTACATGTACTTAAAGGGTGTTTGGGATTGATTCTAGACTGGTCAAACCTGATTAAATTCAGATTGAATCAATTTTGAAGTGTTTGGCAAAAAAAAGTAAACTAATTAAATCTGCTCCGATGTGCTCAAAACTGATTAAATTCATAATCCTCATTTTCTTGGATTAAAATTTAATCAGTTTTGGAGAATCAGGTTTGACAGAGATTTACCAAAATATCCTTACATATAAACAACATTAAATGCTTAACTTCAGTTTGAATACACTATATGGTAAATTGTTATATTAAACCTACTTTAATCCCTTTTTATCCAAACACCTTCAACAATTTTTAATCTATTATGCTTAAAATGGATTGAAGCTGATTTTAGAAATTGATTCTGATTTAATCAAAATCTACTTTTAAGAATCTATCCCAAACGACCTCTTAATCTATCCTACGAATTTGCAAAAGTCAAATGGGGGAAATCGTAAGGAATGGTGGTATGCGTGTCTTAAAGTACTATCAATTGTATGCTCATGATTTTGCTTCAAGCTGATCCGTCCAGAAATAGCTTGTTAAGAGTATCAATATACATGGAGACTGCCGTTTCTTAAGAGTTATCACCAGAAGAGAAGAGCTGCAGTAGCCCCATTAGCACTTACATCTTTAACAGCATGAACTGAAACGTTGTGAGGATATAAGGATAGTTATGAAGTCATTAGCATCATCTTTATGCATGATGCATTGATACATATGAATGTAAGAGTGATTTCATCTTGTTTCTGAAAAAATTCTCCGAGATTCTTGTCGTGGTTTGTAGAGAAGCAGATCAAAGGGTGCTAATTGTTTTAAGGACTTAACTAGTACCGGTAGAGCTCATGTTGATCATGTTCTATTGCGCTTTTTGATGCCTTTATTATCTCGCGTTTCTCTTCTACTTGAATGGGTGTGATATTGAATTAATTGCTTACACTATGTATAATACCTGCTATCATGTTTGGGTTTATAATATTCCTTCTGTTTTGTTAGGTACGTCTACAACCTGACCCGTTTCTTAGTGAACTTACGAACATGTTTGAGCGCAGCACAGAGAAAGGCTCTGTTTGGATTACTCTGAAACGATGTACATCTACGATCTTCCACTTCTTTTCCGTAGTTACTTTAATGCAAGCGACCTTATTTGGGTGATACTCTATTTCATTTGCAATGTTTATCAGTGTTTCGTGCCTTCTTTTCCAGCATCTGACAAGTCTAAGGTCCAGAGGAACAAAATGGCGACGGCTGGGCTGGCAATTGACTACAAATGCCTTGTACGAGCAACTGATGGCAAAAAGACCATTGCGACCTTGGTAACTAGCAAATCTTCTTCCTTCTTGTAATCTCGTTGATCTGTGAAACTTTCTTGTTGCTTCTCTAAAGGTTGTTACTGCGCTCTATTTTGCAGAAGTGTTAGTTCTTTAGCGGTGATTTTAGGCTTTCGTATAATATACAGTAATACTATTGCTAGCAATTACCTTTAATTGGGTGATGGCACAATAACTGGCACGTGATGTGCTACTTTATCTTATGTGGAGTTCTTGATGGGGGTAGATCTGTCGAGTCAGCGCTTGCATGTACTGTTGTTGAGCCTTATGTTATTAGGCTCAAAGTGGATTTCCAGACTCAGAGGTGGCCTTTGCTTGTTTATTGATGAGTTGTTTCTTCGAGCCATGTGGTGTAGTTAACCTTGGTTGTGTAGCGAATTTTACATAGCACTCTCACCCCTATACCATATCTACTCCACTCGGTAGTTAACCTTTGGCTTCGGTGGCAGTGTAGAGTGTCCTAGGTTCTGTTTGGAGTTTTACAGAGAGCTCGTCTGGTTAGGTCAGGGGCTTTCTTGAAACCCTACACCTTTTTTCTTTTTTGTTGTCTAAACCTCTTGCGCACATGAGCTTGACACCACCACCCCGGGATTGTAGTAGGCTGGCCTTGTTCTTAATGCGAAGAATTGCAGAGGTTCATAGGCAATTTTAGTCCTTGGGACTTTCTTAGCTTAACGTTTTACAGAACATATACAATTTTGTCCCTATAGATCTTGTCCGTAGAAGACATAATTGATGATGCATTGAGTAGAGGAATTACTGACGTGGTTTTTGAGAAAGCAGATGTTACTGCTGTTGGGCAGTGTTGTTTTCTTTAATCATTGTGAAGCAACTTTGCACAAGTGAACTCTTTTACGTGACTATCATTATCCATCAAGTTTGTAGAATATGAAGAGAAAACTGTGTGATGTGTTGCTTGCTTAATCTATGAATTTAGTTTAGGGGGCAGTGAGTATTAACAAGTAAAAGCAATGTGGTTATGCCTATATATCTGGATGAGGCTTCGAGGTATCATCGGTGTTATCTCCAGATGTTGTGGTGGATGGAAATTTTATTTTTAGTGTGAAAAATTGTTTGAATGTAAGCCTAAACTGAAAAGAGAAAGAAATGTAGACATAATGCTGAAAAAGTGAACCATTTATTTATTTTCAGTCCACCTTGAGGATGAACTACAGTGGTCTCTTTTGAAGTTAAAAACGATCATCATATCCCTAGTAGAAATAGTCGTTATCACTAGTAGGACTAGGTCTTTGTTACACCTCATGTACGTGCCCAGCCAAGCGACAAACAACTCAGTGGATTGACCTTTTTCCTCTTCCTTCTTGAAGTTACATTGATCGTATGTTCTTCTTTAACCTGGTTTGCATGCAATTGCAGGTGGGGGCAAAGGACCACCAACGCTTTCAAGCTTCTTATGCAACTATTTTAAAGGCCCGCATGACTGCTTTAAAGAAGAGGGAGAGGAAGGAGAAGAGAAAGACTACTGATACTGATAAGAAGCAAGAAGGTAGGAAAAAGCGCTCTTCTGCTGCCAAAGCCTCTGCTTAAGCTGGATCGCCCCCTTTTTTTTCCCCCACTCTTCTGGAGAATATGATTGCACCCAATTTTTGTGTGCGTGTTGTTTAGGATTATACTAGTTTCAGAAATTACTGACAGCGAAGAGATAATGGCTCTTATGAAAATGGTTTTATCAGACAATTGTTGTGTCACCATCTGGTAGAATTGATACAGGAAGTACATGTAGGTTGCCATGGTGATAACTTTGCAGTTGAAAAAACTGAACTTGCACGATCTTCCCAGAGACGAGGCAGTGTGGAAATCTTAAACATGCTTATACACCCTCTTCAAAGGCGACTGATAAAGAACCTTCCGTCCTTCAAGCCATCAGCGAATAAAGTAGCAAAAGCATCCATTCTAACCTTGGGGAAAAACAGGCCTACTTCAAAAGCTCCATCCTCCGAGTCTCTACAATGACCAATGTAGAACGAATTTTCCATGTCGTCGACGGCCAGTGGTTCGAACTTTTTGGGACTTCCCCAACCAAAATCTGCGGTATAAGTAGTGAACTTAGGTGACCCCGAGATCCCAACATAATTCTGCTGTACTGCTCGTTCGAAGTCCAAGATCCACGTCTTCAAGCCCTTCAACACCCCTTCCTCATCCGGCAGCCTTTTACGAATGCCCTCCCCGATCAGCTCAGCCACGGTTATCAACCCTCCTCCAGCCATTATTTGATCAGTTTTTGCTGTTGTATGACAAGGAACCAAGCTGTTACCGAAGTAAGTTGCTGGTATGGGTGGATCCAAACGGCCCCGGCATTCGGCCAGGGTGGCAATGACCTCGGCTTGATCAATGTCGTCGACTCTAACTTTCTCACTATCGCGCGTCTTTACCATGCAGATCCAAATATAAGTGCACGCAACAGTAAAAGTAGAAACACGCGATTACGTTGGCCTCCGTGACAAAGCCAACCCTTTCAGCCGTTTGACGTCGGCTCGCCTTATTACAAACGTAGCTCGAACCATGTCCTCACCTAGAACAAATTGAGGGTACTCAAATCTAGCTTCTTTCATCTGCTTTAGAAAAATTGCCTCCAAACCAGTTGGGTCTTTGATCATACTCCGATCGAAAACTGGGATGGTTTTATCTGCCAACAACTTCGCGTCTCCTTTGAATTTGGTAACCGAAGCCCATGAGTTGATGAAATGCATCCATGACATGAAGTCCCCTGCAAGATGGTGTAGGGTGAAAGCAACACAAATGCCCTCATTCGGAAACAACGTAACTTGAACGGCTACCAACGGTACTACCACGGCATCTGATGCCGTGGTAGCACGTGGCAACTGAGGGCGAGAGGGTAAAATGCACGAGGATTGCGCGCATGATTCCCCGTGAGATAATTGTAGTCATAGTTACTCGGCAAATGTTACCGAAGCAGAGTTGCCATCGACGTAATGAATAACGGGCTTGCTAGTACCGGTACCAGTGGGATATATCAAGTTGCCAGCCAACGGGAAGAAGTGTTTGAGAGTGAGGGATAAAGAGAGTTTAAGATTGGGAACGAGGGTTTCAATGAAGTAGGCTTTGGAGTGTGGGAAGTCATAAAAGAGGAGGATCTGGACCGGGGGGGGGGGGGGGGGGGTAGTGATAGCCATGGTATGTCCAGGAACGAGAGAGGGACTGATGTATCAGCCACCGTGCCCGGCGGTGTTGGAGTATTTTAACAAAAAATTCTCTTAGTTTTCAAGATTGGTTTTGAAAAAGCATTGAAGTTTTGAGTAAAATTATAAAGACTTTAGTCTCACATTGCTTGAAAATAGAAAGTGAAAATTTTCTTACATACTTAACTTTTGGAAAGTTTTTGTCCCACATTGGCTATTGTAAAGGACTTTAAGGAGTATATAAAGTGATACTCCTTGGCCTTTCAATAAGATATGCTTGAGTTTAAGACTCGCATGCGCAATGGGGGAAGGACAAGTGGGGGGGATACGGTTTGGCGACATTCCAGCCTCCCCGGAACTCATATGGGACTATGAGTTCAAACAATCATATTTTTATTGCAGCACTTTATTTTTGAAATAAATTTCGGATTTTTTTTTTTAACAGATTTCAAACAGCTATTTTTCTTCACCTATAAAAGGAGACCTCTTCCTCACTTTTCAACACACAACTCTCAAACTTTTTCTAAATACTTAGACTTGTGGGCATTTTGGTAAGGTATCGAGTGAAGCTTCTGCTTCATTCGTTTGTGCAGAATTACGAGTGAAGCAACAGTGAAAGCTGGGCTGTTGTATCGCGGAGGCGACACGTCAATAACCTTACTGCACCGGTGGTAATTCTCCGAAGGGGCGCGAATCGTCTTAAGAGAGCGAACTAGTCCGCGCCTCAGCCAGCTGTTTTATATTATATCTTAGAGTTGTTCTTGTCTGTTTCTTGCAACAATTCCAACGGGCGGTGGTGCAACTTGGCTTTGCTCAAGCACCGTCACCATGTGGGGAGGAGCCATACGAAGTTGATGATGATATCCTGATCTATATCCTCTATTTGCCTTCAAAGAAAATGCAGGCATCTGAAGCTTTGGGGTGCATCAGAACGAGGATATGATAGGGTGGTTGACTTTAGCATTGCATGCTATATTCAAAAGAAATGCATATGGGTTATAAGAAATTCAAAAAATAATAATATGATGTAGACCATGTATTTTGCTCAATTCACGATTTTTTTTGGTATAATAAGAGAATTGTATTGATAATATTAAAAGGGTTACACAATCGCTCTGTTGTAGAACTTACAAACTTTGAAAAGTCACGACATTCCCGTGACTTGGTGGTCATGTATACCGTAACAAAAACCTTATAAACTAACACACATTACAATTGAATTAGAGCAGAACATATCTAACACTTTAACTCAACTTAAAGTAACATGCAGAGTTTACAGGTAGAAGAATCCTAAAGAATCGGAACATAAAAATAACAAACTATAAAACACAAGGTGGTAGTAATAGAGCAGACAATCGGGAACTAAATGGCTCAAAGGCAAGGAAACCGTTTAAAAAGGCGCATCACATATCCTGGCTTTTCAACGTTGCAAAGTTTGTCCTTCAACTTACACGCATCAAATCCAAATCAATTTGGCAGAGGAACCACTACTCACCCACAACAAACCAAAGTGACCCACATGATGCTTAAAACCAGAACAAAACCTAACCCCCCTCCACCCCCCAAACAAAATGCCCACAAAACCCCATGAAACAGATCTCTTCCCCCCCGGGTCCCGAATCCCCCCCACTTCTTCCCAACAGAAATGCACCCTACCCCAACCCCCCCCCACATAGACCCTATCCCCCCCACCCCCCTCCCAAGACCCCACGGAGTCTTAAGAACAACCCATAACAAACAAGACCCCAAGCCCTCCTGTTACTACTACTGAAAACACAACCAACCACTAACCCATATCTCCACCACTGAAATTTGGAAACAATAAGGATGAAAATTAAACAGTTGAAGGAATATTAAGAAAAGACAGATAAAAAACGCAGGTGAAAATCCGGTCGCCGCTAGCAAGATTCAGGTAGCAGCCGATGAGATTCCGGTCACTTTTGGCGAACTGTGAAAAATCACAGGATCGAGTAGATCTATTCAAATCTACCAAGATCGGAGACTTACCTTAACATCACCGTCTCCGATCAAATCTGGAACACGCCTTGCAATAGTCCTTCTGCCACTTGTGCCGCCGGCCACCAATAGAGCACGCCATATATTTTACCACCACACAGGACATGAAATGGAACCTACGGACTAATCGCAGGCGTGGCAGCCGCCCCACACGCGCGGGAGCATGGTGGGGCGGCCATGGTGAGTTTCTGTGGAGGTAGGTTTTAGAGAGAAGGCATAGGGTTTAATTTTAGAGAGAGAAAAAGCCGACGACCATTGAATTGCTCATTTCACGATTAAGTCAACTAAATTATGGGCATTAAAAAATGTCAACTGTGTGTCAATTATTAATGATAATTGTGCTCAATCATCCGAGTCATTCTTATCTCAAGGACTATATATTTAGCCACTATAAATATTTAGCGACTATTAATTGTCATTATACACGGGATTGGAGGAATACTCCTACAACCTGGGTAGGAGCCAAAATTTATTTTTACCAGATTGAAGTTATTCACGAGGGAAGTAATTAAAGTGTCCTAGCTAGCAAGAGCTTCTCCATGTACATGCCATAACCAGAGGGGAATGAACTCACCCGAGTACCGGTGAAAAGTCATGCTTACACCACCATGGAGGCTCATGGACTTGGCTAACCAATTGCTACAGCATTGACCTCACTGTAATAGAAAAAAAAAAGAGATACCTGAACATGCTTGGGCTACAAAAATTCGGCTTGGGAAGAGCTGGAGTTCTGTATGAGATTGTAAGAAGAGAGAGAGGCTTTTTCTAGCACTAAAAGTTTCCCATTACTGAAAATGACCAAGCAATTTGGTGTATTAGGTCGCCTCAGGGGCAAGTTCTCAGTTGTCAGCTTGGAATGCTACGAGGAGGCGTAAAGCCATCGTACCATGGTGCTCGAAATTAGTGTGGTTCCCTGCAGGAACTAAACCTAAATATGCTCTGAGCATATAGCTTTTATGTAAAAGAGGGCTGAATAGAGTTTGAAACATTGTCCCTGATGATAATTGTTCTCAACATCAATAAAAGAAAACATTGAAAACCATTTAATGGCTTGCCCTTCTGCGACTATTCTTTGTAGGTTGGTCCTTGCACAGGCTACAGGTAACAGCTCCACTTAAACTCTTGGCTTCAATTTTCGTCTTAGGCAGTACACCATTTTCGAGGGAAAAGATAGAGCAAGACTTAGCAAGCCCATTCTTGGCTGCAATGCAACTACTGCTTATGGACTCTGGCTAGAATGAGATCGCAGGATCTTCGAGCAAGAAAGGAAGGAAGAAGGAAAATGATGAAAGCTAGAACATTTGTGTCGAGCTTTGTCCCTTTAATTTGGAGGCTATCATAACCTAAAAAAAATTTTTGTGAAGGATACGTTTTTCTGTTCCATTCTTTAGAAATTTAGTGGCGAAACAGCTTGGGTTAAATCAAAGAAGGTGGTATATATGTTTTTAAAGGCATTTGGACGAGGTATTTCTACTAGAAATTATATTTTTTTTGCAAAGGATATGAGAGTATATTTGGTATAATTTACTGAATTCTAGGAGAAATTCGAAAGGAAAATTTGGGGGCCGAAATCTCCGGTAGAGATAACCACTTACTCACTATACTAGTTTTTTTTTTTAAAATCAAATCCGCATAAAATCTTTCAACACTTTTGTCCCTCATTTCTTTCTCATACTTTAGCGGTCGCCTCACTTCTTTCTCATACTTCAGCGGTTCCTCTCTCTCTCTCTCTCTCTCTCTCTCTCTACACATTAATGTATATTTGCATCACAACACAAACATATATTCTCAACAATCTAAATTTATTTATTTATTTAACAACCAATTATAGATATTCAATACCCATCCTCAAAAGTTGACAAACATTAAACTCTAATATTTTTTTAAATTATGAAATTTAAAAAAAGAACTTTTTTTTAAGGAATTGTGAGTAATATTTTGAAAAGTTAAAGGGTCAAATACACGTTAGTATCCTGAAACTACCACAAAATTTCACTTGAGGGTCTTAAAGTTTAATTTTTACACATAAGGGCCTGTAACTTCACATTTGCAACAAGTAAGGGCATCCGTCTAAATTCCTAATGGTTCAGCACTTTCCGTCAGGGGTATTTTTGGGAACTCATATTTGATTTTTTATTGTAAAATCCTTTGATTTTTAGAACCTAATTTGGAACCCTAAAATTGGCATTGTTTCACTCATACCAAATATGGAGACAACAGATTTCAATTCAACCCCAAAACCCCAATCCTCAAAGCTCGAATGTGATTTTAGTCCAAAGCCATTCTTGTGATTTGTACCGTGATCGCACCATAGCCATCCTTGTGGCAGCGAAAGAATTTTCCAGTGTGCTGAGGGTAGTTTGGGAGGGCGGTGTGGGGCTGCCGGCGGGGAGGGCGAGGGATAATGAAGGAAGGAAGAGAGGGAGAACGGCGACGGGGCTTGGGACCGGCAATGGGCAGCATGGGGCTGCGGCAGGGAGGGCGAGGGATGATGGAGGAGGGAAGAGAGGGAGAACGGCGACGGGGCTTGGGACCGGTGATGGGCAACGTGGGGCTACTGGCAAGGAGGGCGAGGGATGATGGAGGAGGGAAGAGAGGGAGAACGAAGACGGGGCTTGGGACTGGCGATGGGCAGCGTGGGGCTGCCGGCAGGGAGGGCGAGGGATGATGGAGGAGGGAATAGAGGGAGAACGGCGACGGGGATTGGGACTGGCGATGGGGCGGTGTGGGGATGCTGGCAGGCAGGGCGATGGATGATGAAGGAGGGAAGAGAGAGAGGAGCAGCAGTGAGGCTGTAGGGGCGGTGGCGACGCCAAGGGGTGCGGCGGGGAGAAGAGATATTAGGGTTTTTTTGGGATTAGGGTTGAGAGAGGAAGAGTAAGAGTAAGAGAGAGAGGCAGTGGATGGGTCGGGTAACGGGTTATGGGTCTAGGATGGATACTGGCTTGTTAAAGGAAGAAATGCGCGGGTGGGTCAGGCGCGGGTCGGGCAGGGCGGGCGGGTTCAGCCCTATTTCTCTTGAATTTTTTTTTTTATTTTTCAGCCCCAAGAGATTTTTCAAATATGAGTTCCCAAAAATGTCCCTGACGGAAAGGGCTGAACCGTTAGGAATTTAGACGAATGCCCTTACTTGTTGCAAATTTGGAGTTACAGGCCCTTTTGTGTAAAAATTAAACTTTAAGACCCTCAAGTGAGACTTTGTGGTAGTTTCAGGGTACTAATGTGTATTTGACCCAAAGTTAAATCAATCTTTTTGTAAAGATAATTGAAATGGTAAATAGATGAGATCATAGTGAACTGAAAACAATAGAAACGAGGTTTCTAGGGATCCAAAAAAGAAAACTAAAAGGATGTATGTCAGTGAAATCTTGAACGGTTTCGAATTAAGCGTAGCACCTAAAATCTTCATGATTTAAAAAATAAGAGCGGTTGATAACGCTTGGCTTTGTGGCACTTCAAATCTAGTTCTTGCAAAAAATAGATCAAAATTTTAAACTAAGTTTGGCTTACTAAATACTTATTTCTTAATTCTAAATGAGAGTGGTTATCAAAGTTATTTACCCCTTCCTAACACGTGTGCAAACACGTATGCCCCCGTTTTTTCTGCTTTCATGTGCCCACCTAAAACTAACATAAGAACACTTCCATTAGTGGTACATATTGTTGTTGCTATAGACGACACTATGTTCACCTAGTATGCTGGATTTTGGTTATTTTGTCGAAGCACTTGTTGCTGAAAGAATATAAGTTGTTACTAGTGCATTAGAAATCATCAAGATCTTTACTTATTAGTTTAACGATACGATGGTATCACAAACCAGCTTAAACAGACCGTACTATATTTACATCCCCGCATTAAGTCAAAGGCAAATCATCTCAGGTCTTGTCTGGAAAATCACAAGGAATTATTTCCAGCATCTAGTAGCAAAGGATTTGGCGCTGATGACTTCAAGGGCACGTTCTTACGGTTACAGGTTGAGGTGCCCGTATAAGTGATCAAGGTCAATCCCCACAAATTCTCCTACCGAGTTTTGTTGCTTCTCTCCCTGCTCTAAGCTTGGCACCTTATCAGTTCGTAGCAACAAATGCACAGACTTGGGATCAAACACGCAAACCAGTTCCGAGTTCCAAATTTCTCTTAAAACTAAAAATCTTGGCCACCTATTCCATTAGAAAGACTACTAAACAGTAAACACCCACATAGTCTAAAGACCCCATTCGGACTTTCCTACTGTGAAGGCTACCAAACGCCAATTCTCGTCTTTGCTGCTCACATGCAGGTAATCTCATGCTAACAAGCTGATGGTATATACATGGCAGAGGTGTCAAAGGGCTGGGCTGGGTTGGGGCTGGCCCAGCCCGGGCCCAGAGGGCCAGAAAATGGGCAGGGCCATTTAGGGCTTTGGGCCTTAGAAACCGAGCGAGGCCCAAATCTAAGAAATGGAGGCCCTGTCCAAGCCCTAGGCCCTAACTTTAGGGCCGGGCCCTGGCCCTTCTTCTTTTTTTTTAATTTTCTTTTTTGTGTTGCAAAAATATTAATTCACGAAATAAATGCAATTGATAGGCCTAAACCATTCAATATCTCTCTCGTGGCTAATGAAGTGCCTTAAAGCTTTACTTTTACTCTATTTGAGATTATTGATTATTTGCAAAAAGACAATCTTTTCACATGAGAAAATATAACTTTTAGTCATGAAATTTTTTGTTATCTATACTCAACAATGAAACCTACTAACTTTTTCCAATGATATCTTTAAAAATTTTCATTCAAACATACATCTAGCTTTGCATTTTACGTGGTATTAAGTATATAATTAGAAACATGCATCATTAGACCACTTTTACTATGAACGTTTTCGTACTTTCTGGAGTTATGTTCCCCATTTTCATTGCCTAAATTGTGTTGTTTCTAGTTCCTAGACAAACAAACATACATTTTCTCTTCATAATTCCATAAAATTAATATAGAGGAGCCTTGCAAGTAAAAGTAGATAAAAAAAAAAGTAAGAACCATCATCATGAGCTGAAAAGAAATCTGCATGTTCAAAAAGTTAAATAAAAAAAAAATATGAGGTAGAGAGAAAGAATGAGGCGCGAGAAAGAAGGGGAAAGAAATCTGCATGTTCAAAAAGTTAAATAAAAAAAAAATGAGGTAGAGAGAAAGAATGAGGCGCGAGAAAGAAGGGGAAAGAAAATAATAACTTAAAATGGTTTAGGGTTAGATTTAGGGCCAAAAAGTCAGGCCAGAATAGGGATGAAGAGAGGGCCAGAACCAGGCTGGGGGTTGGGCCTAACCCGGGCCACCCGGGGCTTCTGGCTTGGCCCTTTTGACATCTCTAATGCTGATATTAACTTTGTGTGGACAATTGCATGCGGAATGTTTGTATCATGAATCATTCTTTAGAACTGTAGAAATTGATAATTTTTGTATCAGTGCACTTTGTTGACTAGTCAAATAGTCAACATCACAGAAAATACAGGTCGTACAGCTGACTTGGAGTCAAAAAAATTGATAGGCTCGAACTGAAGTTAAATAAGAGGAATTAGTTCATTTAAAATTATTTGGTCAATGGGTCTAGAGAAAATGTATGGTCTTACGATTGTAAAAGTCAAATAAGTCAACTTTGACTAAACAAAAATATTTCTATTTAATTAAGAAATTCAAATTGACTTAAAGCAAACAAAATCTCTTTAATTACGAAGTGACAGCCCAACTATGGGTTTTAAAAATAAAGGGTCTAGATAGATTTGAAAAACAATACACACTAATCTAATATCGTGCTTCAATTTAATGCTTCCAATATTTCTTTTTATCTTAAATCAAACAAAACTTAGATGATATAACTTAAGTATCTCCACACTTGTTTGGGTTAAAGCCTCAAAGCTCTAGATCAAGCATCATTTTGATGAAGTCTCTCTTTGTGAAAAGGGACGACAATGACCAGAACCCCCACCCACAAATAAATTACCAGTGCATATTTCAAAGGCACTTGCCCCCTCAAAATTTCCCTATTTCCCTTTCCCTAAAATTCCTTCTTCTTAAACATTCATCGATTGGATTAATTTGGTTAGTACTTGGTAGCTAGTGTGGGAGTCGCTACTCGGTAATGGTGGTGGCATGGCAGTTTAGATGAACAAGAAGAAGAATGTAGGATCAAAAGAGTAACCAGAATTTCTAGGGGAGTAAAATCTGTTTGGAAATAACTCTTTTAGGATTTGGATTTGAAATTTGGAATTGGAATTGGAATTCAATTCCCTTTTTTTTTTGGAATGGAAGGGAATTCAAATTACAGAATTCCTATTTTTTGTTTGGAGAACAAAAGAAATGGAAAGGTAATAAATTTTTAGACAATTATAACATTGACTTATAATAAATAAAAAATACAGTAAGTGGTTTCAAGTGTGCTAGTACTAGCACATGGTGGCGATGGTGGTGGTGACGGTGATGGTGATAGTGACAATAGTGGTGGTAGTTACGGCGATAATGGTGACAGTGATGGTGGCGGCGGCACTGGCATGGGGACAATAGTGGTGTCGATGGTGGCAGTAAAAGTGGTGGTGGTGGTGGTGGTGACGAAGGCGGCTGCGGCGGCATCGGTAGTAGTGGTTGCTGAGGCAACGATGGTAGTGGTGGTGGTGGTGGCAGCGATGGCGATGGTGAGGGTAGTGGTGGCAGCGGCGGTGGTAGTGCTGGCGATGGTGGTGGTGTTAGAGATGTCAATAGGGCCGGGCAACCCGCGGGCTGGCCCGACTCGGCCCATTTTTGGCCCGAGCTGACCCGGCCCGAAAGTGAACAGTAAAGGCCCAAAAATAAAGGGCCTTGGATCTGGGCTTGGACCAGGCCAAGGTTTCATCCAAAAAAGCTGGGGCCAGGCCCGGCCTAAATCTAGCCCCAAAATGGCCTGAAATCAGTCCCGAAATTGGCCATGACACGGTTCCAGGTTCCTCCACGAGTGCACCGCCTACTAGCGCTCCGTCGACCTCAGCCTCGATGCCATCTTCTCCCGCAGCGCCAACCTCGACCGTCACCTCTCGTCCTTCCTCCGCTCCACCGATGTCCTCCACCTCGTCAAGTCTGACTCTGACCTCGTCCTGTCCAATGTCTAATCCACCTCTGAGAGGTCCGCGAGCTCAACCTTTCCCAGTCGCGCGTCTCCCACACTGTTCACACATCGTCGAGCGATTGCATCGACGGTGTCAAAAAATCCCTGGCCTCCAAAGACTTTGAATTCGCCACCACATTCATCCAGTCATTCCTCCAAATCGACTCCAAGTACAAGGATTCTGCTTCCGATCAGAGAGAGCAGCTCTTGGTCTCAAAGAAACAGCTCGAGTCTATGTCGATCGTTCGGAAGCGGCTGTCTGCGGCCGTCGATCAGTGCGACCACGCGACGATCCTGTGGTTCATGAGGCTGTACCCTCCCCTAGATTTGAAGGAGGAAGGGCTCCAGGCTTACGTCGGCTTCTTGAAGAAGGTCGTCTCGATGAGATCGCGGCTCGAGTTTGACCATTTGGTAGAGCTGATGGAGCAATCGTATTCATCTTCATCTGTGGGCAATCAAGGTCAGGTGAATTTCGTAGCGTGCTTGACGAATTTGGTTAAGGACATCTTCATCTGTGGGCCAAAAAAAATTGGATTGGGCCCGGGTCCGGCCCTAAATATTGAGCCTAGGGCCAGGGCTTGGACTGGGCCCATATATCCCAAATTTCAGGCTCGGTCCATTTTTCATTCATGTGGCCCGGCCCCGGCCCATTTTCGTTAGAGGCTCGCTGGGCCTGGGCTGGGCCGTGCCAGCCCACGCCTGGCCCATTGACATCTCTAGGTGGTGGCAGTATTGGTAGTGGCCGCGACAGTAGTGGTGGTGGCGGAGGCGATGCCGGTACATTAGCAGTGGCGAGGGTAGTGGTGGTGATGGTAGTAATGGTGGCGGTGGTGGTGGTGGCAGTAGTGATGATGGCGTGGCGGCGGTAATGGTGGCAGATGTGGTGGTACTAAATGTGGTGTGGAGGTAGTGGCAATAAAGATGGTGGTGGTGGATTAATCGTTCAAGAGATCCAAAAAAGAGTAAGATAGGTAAATAATTACATTTAGATCAAGTAAATCAAAATCTCATGAAATCCGACCATTTTTCATCGGATTTCACACTATAGAAACAAATCCAGTCAAATCTCATACCTACCTTTTCAAAATTTTACTCACTTCTTAACCAGAATAGTAGTGAATTGTTAACTAGTGTTGAAAACCTTTTTTCATGAAACCACATACCGACCAACCTTTTTTTATAGCTCAAGCCTCGAAAACCCTTCCTTCCTATTTTCTTGTTATGCACCCATCATCATAACCTCTCTGTGAAGGACCGCTGGTACATCTACTCCAACTAATCCTTACATCATATGTCTGTTCCTTTAAGTATCATGGCAGAAGGCTTTGAAGGTGACGACCCACCCAGACTTCCTGGTCTGGAAAGGAGTAGTATTCTTATCTCTGTCAACCAACAGAAACTACGGGCAGATAGAGCAAAATTTCGAAGCATGTTAATGGGAAAAATCGTGGATGCAGAAGTCTTTATTGAAAGAGAAGTTCAGAGGTATGTAGCTAAATATTGGTCACTACTTGGAGATGTAAGTGTTCAAAAAATCAACAATCTTTTCCTTTTTCACTTCACCACCCCGGAACAAACAAAGCTTTTGCTGGATAATGGCCCACGGAACATCAAAGGATGCCTCTTGGTTCTGAAGCCGATTCTGAAGTCGTGGCAAGATCACACTATCATTTCTCATGTTACATTTTCTACGGTGAATTTGTGGGTTAGAGTGGTTAACATTCCTAGTGATTGTTATCACCAAGATCTTGCGCTTCAAATCGACACCGTGTTAGGTCATATTCTGGATCTGGATTGATCTGAGAGAAGGTGCAAATATAAGAATTACTTTAGAATTAAAGTAAGGATTAACATTGATGAACCTTTATTCCTGGGTGTTTTCATTCCTCTAACTTTACAGAGAGAAGAACATTTGATGAATTGTGATGTTAAATGGTTGGCTTGCATGTATGAAAGAGTTTGTCATGCATGCTATCAGTGTGGGCGCATAGGGTATAAACGTAATTTTTGCATGGAATCTCTAAGAGTTGTCTTGGAATAGCTTCGAAGATGATCGGCTCTGCTTAATGGACCGGATTTGATTCCAACGTTCGTGGCAGTTGGAATTCCAATGTTTGAGCAATCCTTGAGAGCTTATCTGAATGTAGACATCAACCGCAATTCACGGGTCCTGATTTTGGATACAAGCTCTGGGCTAGATGTTTTTAACCCAAACCGAGATTTTTTTGGAATTTCTTATAACTCTGGTACGTATTCTACGGGAAATGGTACCCATTAATCCTCTGGAGACAACTCGTCCCATGAAGATTCTACTGTAGCTGGCCCTCTTGCCAACGAAACCATGGAGATCATACATGCAGAAGTTAAGTCTGAGGATGACGTCATTATGAATGATGTCCCTATTCCTATCAACTCTATACAAGATCCTAGCCTTCCTAATGTGGGGATGAATGTGGACCCACCTTAGCCAAATTTACTTTAGGATCTCTCCCTGAAAAAGATCCTTCTGGACATTTCACTTCCACATGGCCAACATGCCCCCTGCCCACCAAAAAGCCGTACTAAAATCCCTTTCCCCTTAACCATGTCTCACCATAGCCACAACCTCTAATTCCCTCTACCAGACTAGATCCCTGTATACTAGCCCAAGCTTTCCCTAGGCCTAAGTCTAATCAAGACCCATCTTTAAAGGCTAGGATGCCTCTTCAAGCTCCGGTAGGTTACCCAACTCCTATACCTAGACCAGTGACGTGCACAGTTATTCGGCCATCTCAATTGCTTTCCATTTTAGGTCCTGGGTCCTTTGACTTAGAGCCAAATTTTCAAATTACAAGCCCAATTAAGCTACCAACCAGTCAAGGCCTAAGCAATGTTTTTCCTATAGAGCCCAACCCGTAATCTTCTCTGGCCCAACCCACCACTAAACCTCAAGACCTTTTAGGGCGTGGACCTTCTGAACAAGGCCTGCCCCCTCCACCTGTAGGGCTTGTCTCAATATTACAAAACATTTTAGCCCAACCTAAACAGATAGATGAGTCATGCCTACTCAATTCTTCTCATGACCTGCTCAAGCAAGCCCAAGAAGCCTCTTATTTAGCCCCTTCCTAGGTTGCGCCGGGCCAGCCCATTAATACAGAAAGTGATCAGCCCCTTTTTCTTAACAGCCCAATGGAAATGATAGGATCATACCCAAGCCAGCGTTGCACTATGGAAGCTCCAGATTTTTGCCCTTTGGTTTTGGCCCTGTTAACTAAAAATGTGACCAAGACAAACCAAGGTGGAAGGAAATTTGTGGTGCCAAATTTTGAAGACTCATCTGATGAGGACTCTAAGCTGGAAATGGCCTCATCTCCTAAACCAAATGATTTGAAACTGGAAAGAAGGGCACCAGGTTCAAAATCAAAGCAAGCTTGCCAGGAAAACAAAGAAGATAAACAGTCGGCAGGTTCAAACTCCAGCAGAAAAAGGAAGACTCATGTGGCTATGGAAATATCTGACCACTCTACTTCATCTAATGGATCTCAACCTTCTCCTGGCCTCAACTTTCTAGGTTATTTCTCTCATAAATTCCTGCAAAAAACTTTAATTTCTTGCTAGTTTGATAAACTTCACAAATTGCATGCCCGATTAAAGAAGATACAATTTTGATGCTTGGATTACCTGAGTTTTGGCATTTTTGACATGGCTCAAGTTAGTTTGCTCCTGTACTCTATGAGTTGACTTCTTTGCATTCTTTGTCTCCCTCCCAAGAATCGCTGAGTTATCATAATCACAAGAGGAAGATAGCTGTTGACTCTAGCTTTGCCAAAAATCCAAAGAAAAAGAGAAAGCTGAAACTTACTTGGGCAATCTCAGGGTACGGGTCGTTGCCGTGGAAGCCTTCTGATGTCCTTCATATTGGTATGGGATGCCTCTTTTTCAGATTATTTTAACAAAAATCCTTGCTAGGCATATTCTCACCAAGTTTGGCTTTTCTCCTCTTTAAAGCCTGGGTTTATTTTCTCACCAGTTCGCTTCTTCCTCGGGTTCGTTGGTTGTCCATCCACAACCCCAAAGGTTTAAATGAAACGACTTTGCTGGAACTGTCGAGTTCTCGGGCAACCTCGAGCAGTTCACTTGGCAAAATTGTTTGCCCGTTCTTTAGATTTAGATTTCCTATTCCTGTCAGAAATTAAGACAGACTTTGCCTCAGTTGGTACCAAGTTCAATAGATTAGGCTTTTCTTTTTTCACGGGGGTTGATTCAAATGGATTTAAAGGAGGGACTTGGTTAGGTTGAAAATATTTGTTGTCTGTTTCAGAGAAAGAATCTTATAGTAATCTCGGCATCATATAGACTAGGCCTCACTTGGACGGCGGGGTTTGTTTATGGACACCCTAACCTGTCCAAAAGACAAGCTATGTGGTATAGAATGGAATCCATTCTATTTTAAGTTGAGGAACCACTAATCTTGCTAGGCGATTTCAATCAAATGGTACACTTTGGAGAAAAAGATGGATTGCACAAATTTCATTTTCCAGGGCATGACGGATCGAGGAAGTTTCTTTTCACTTTGGGCCTATGTGACTTGGCCTGGGAAGGCCCTCCGTTTATATGGACCAATAATCGAGAAGGGAAGTTTTGTACTTTTGAAAAACTAGATAAAGGTTACATGAATCCTGATTGGCTGTCTATATTTCCTCAATCTATGCTTCAAAACAAAAGTATCCAGGGATCCGATGTAATATCCTGAATTTCGGGAGCCGATTAAAATAACCATTCGGGTTCGGAAAAATAAACGGGCGCAAATTTTGAGCAATACTCGGGTATTAGAAGCTTGTGGAAGCTTAAAAGAATTTTGGGACAAAAATATAATTTTTGAAATTTTGGGGGTATTTTTGTAATTTTTGAAAATTATAGGGGCTATTTTGCAAATTTTGAAAATTTGTTACAAGATGTTGACACCTCCTCCTTGGTTAATGACTCAGCTAACTAAAAATTTTAATATTGGATTGGATAAGTGAAGATTTTGAAGAAAAAAAAAGAGAACAAGAAACAAAAGGGAAACCTTTCCCTTTCGGGAAAGGAGAAGAACAAAACAGAGAAGTAGCAGCAACCCAGAACTCGCGGGAACAGGGGCTCGGGCAAGAAATCAAGCAGAAAAATCACAGAGAGAGAGATTATGAATGATCTCTTGAAGGGTAATCTTTTACCCCTTCTTATCTGCTAATTCACTGTGTGCCGTGGGTGTTTAGTGTGTGTTCTGTGTGTGTGTGTGTGTGTGTGTGTGTGTGTGTTCATGGAATCGGGTAGTCGTTCATGTGTATTATGGTGGGTGGAACTGCGTATAGAGTGAATTGGGTTAGGAATTTGTGAGTATTTCGGTGTATCCGAGTGTGGTTGTGGCAATATGTGCGTGCTTCAGTGTGTGTCGTGAGTGTGTGTGTAGGTGTGTCGCGGGTGAAACTGTGTGTGGATTACAGGTGTTTGCGGGTGTGATTCATGTATAAGTTTGTGTTGTAGTGTGTATTAGAATGTGTTTTAGGTATATAAGGGTGTTTCAGTGTGTGTATTTATGGATATCAGTGTGTGCGTGTGTGTGAAAGTGAGGTGTGCTTCGGCAAAGTATGGGGAAGATGAAGTGTACGTGTGTTTAGGTGCGTTAGTGTGTGTATGATTTGAATAGTAAGTGTTATTGTCGCTAAAAATAGAAAAATAAATTAGGCAGCCTTCCATAAAATTTTATAAATATCTAGGGTTAGAATTTGACAAAGTCCAAAACTGTAACCCAAAATATTTTTACGATAACTACACTCTGGAAGTTTTTCAGGAATTTTTGGGACCTGCGAATGGCGCTAAATTAGGGTACCGATTAAAGAACTTTATCAAATTATTTAGCATAGTATACCAAGTTATTTTAATCTGAAAATTTTATGAAAACCCTATTTTACTGGTATGAGTCATTGTATAAAATTTTGTCCCATTCTAAGGCTAATAGGTATTTTTCGCGAAACGAGCCTTTTAGCGCTCAGTCAGAACACCGGTTCGGAATTTTCGGGCAAAAATTTTCTAAGATAATTTTTAGGCCAGAAATAACATTAGGATGTTTAAAATAGCGTTTTAAGATATTTTTGAGATTTTTTCGATGCCGGAAACCCCCAGGGGTGTTTTGGTAATTTATCACCCCGAAGGGGTATTTTGGTAATTTTACCTATAAGAGGTATTTTGAAGTAAATTTACATATGGTAAGATTATTTTAGTGACTTTGCTTATGAAAAAGTCATTTTAAGAATTAAAGTGTAACGGGGGGTGTTTTGGTAATTTGCCACCCGAAGGGGTATTTTGGTAATTTGACCTAAGAAAGGTATTTTTGCATAAATTTACATATGGGAAGTTTATTTCAGTGATTCAACTTATGGGAAGACCATTTGGGTAATTTAAGTCTGAGAGGGGCATTTTGGTAATTCTACACCCTAGGGGAGTTTCAGTAATTCTACACCCTAGGGGCGTTTCAATAATTTTACATACCCGGTGAGGGGAGGTTCATTTTGGGAGCATGTGTGAGTTCGTATTGAGTTATACTTTTGTTATGTAGGCTGTATTCTAATGGTTCGATTATTCCGTTTAAGTTAAAGCTAAAGACTTCCGGTTAGGATAATTTAGCTGCAGATCCAGGTAAGGGATTCTATCTGAACCTTGGGTAAGGACTTTTGTCCGAACCCTTATTTGATTACTTGTATTCATCAGTACTTCTTTGAATTACTTATTACTAATGTCAAACTCTGAAGTTATGTATTGATATTAGCATGTTCTTGCCCAGAAAACCCTAATATTGAACTTGAATCGGTTATTTGAAAATCTTGTGATGCTCGCATGTTATTGCGGGCTGAGCAAATTTGATAATTGTCTGTATCCACTTTCCCGAATTGTTGTGATTATATTTGATAATTATTCGCAGTCGTTTTGTTGTTTATCTGTGATTTTTCTTTCGAAATTCTAATTTCTTCTGAATTGTTATGTCTAAATCTGATATCTGTTCGTAATCGTTTTTGTTGTTTATCTGTGATTTTTCTTCTGAAATTATGATTTCTTCTGAAAAATCTGATTTCTTCTGAAAATCCCGAATGCTGACTTATGTCAGGATGATTATTGTTATGAGAACCCGAATTGATTTTGGGGATATGAGCTTATGTTAACGCTCATTATATTGTTAATTTCTGTGTTGACCTGGGTACCTGTTTAGTGGGGAGGCGGTATAAGGCTGGTTGAATCCTGCATGAAACACAGGCTAGTACCCAAGTGGACTAGTAATTATTTAGTACATCATGCATGTGTACACTATATGAGCTTGCCATAATGGCATTGCAATCTCCCAGGATCAACATTGATTTTTTATTTTCTTTAGCTAGAATGATTCGTGCTTTGGTTGAAAGCCCTTGACAAACATTCATTGTACTTAGTTAGAAGGATTTGTACTTGGATTGAAATCCCCTGACAAGCCTTTATCATATTATCTGATTTGATTTCTGCTTGGGTTAAAATCCCTCGGGAATTCTTGCTGTATTTTAGAAATGAATTTCTGCTCGGATTGAAATCCCTTGAGCAAGGGAAATTTTCGTGGTACTTGGAAATGCGGAATTGAAAAGGATATTTTATTGATTGTTTTGAATCTGTTCGGATTGTTAATATTTATTTTGGTATCTATTTCTGGTGAACTTTGCTCAGTTTGGGTAATTATTGAATTTTGATCGTTCAAAGTGTCTTGAAAATCATCGTCGGTTGAATTTTTCAGAGTCGTGTTATAATCTCTTTTGTAGTCCTTGTACGACCTTACTGAGCTCTCAAAAGCTCACCCTTCGTTTGGCTCCCTTCTACAGGTAATGATAAGTTGTAGCAGGTTCGGGAATGGGTTAGAGTCTGCGTGAGGTTTCAGTGAGCCCATCACTACTAAGTAATATGGCCCCTGCACGGGTCGGTACTGTCGATTCATTCATAAGGACTCGAGTTGTAAAGAACTTAGATTTTAACAGTTTAAGTTCGAGCAGCCTTGTAAGCCTGCATTTGAAGAATGTTGAGATAGCATCGGATTAGATGTTGTAAAGTATGTGTTAGTGAACAGATATGACAGGTTTGATGTGATCCGGTAGGTTAACGACCCTGGAGTTCGGGGCGGTGGAGCTCTTGATTTTTGGGGGCGTTACATTGGTATCAGAGCAGTTCGGTCTTGTGGTATTTAGCGCTTAAGTATATGATTCTGTAGGCACGGAACCACAGAGTATAAGTAACACGTTTCTGTAGAATCGTATTTCGATTGATGAGAGTGGGGTAGGGTGATGGTAGAGTTAAGAAGTTTGCCTTGATTGTAATTGAGTTGCTCTTTAGCCACGTGATAGAATAACCTCGATAGATGTACATTATATCAGTATGGTCTGCATTCGGAGCACTGGCAATGAAGATAGTACAGAGGGCCTAGTGGTCCCCGATAGATGAAATTCCAGTAAGAGTGTGAAAGACGAGTAGGGATTCTTTTTCCCGGCATTAGAAAGACCTGACCAAATAATCGCTAGATTTGGTATTGTGAGGTGTGAAAATTCTATGATTGTAGAGGGGCACCCCTATCTAATAAGGGGAAACAGCAAAACCCAGAACTGATAGTTATGAACCTGATTTCAATTTTGATGACATAGAATTTGGCAACTAGCAGTTAGGATTTCGAATCTGGCCCAACCACAACCATAACCTCAAAATGAGAGTATCTTGGCGACCTTAACAGATGAAATGACTAGCTACGTGGAGTTATTGAACCCTATAGAGATAGTGAATTGGATTAGCAAAATGGAAAAAAAATTTGAGCAACTGTGAGTAAAGTGACGAAAGATTGAATTTGTTGGATATAAACTGAGAGACGAGGTCGATCAGGGGTGGAAAGAGTATCGAAGGATCTGACTTATTAGAAATTGATTTATGTCATTTGGGAACCTTTTAAAGAATTATTTTCAACCCGAATTTTGTGAGATTTCATGAACAGATGTGAAGCAGATTAAGAGTCAATAGATGAAGTTGAGATGAGGTTTTGTTGCCCCGTTAAAATTGCGGTAAGGATGTTATTGACGAAGGCAGGTAGATGCCAGAAGTCTGAGTGGGGGCTTAGGCCTGGACTGAGAGATAGAATGCTTCTAGCTCAATTGACGAGCAGTATGGAATGTCTTTACTTGGTATGTGCTTTAGAACAGCCTAAGTATGAGAATAGAGGAAGGCATGAGTAAATACAGGACGGATATAAGAAAGATAAGTAAGAATTTTCCTAAATAGATTTGTGGGAGCTGACAGTCGTCAGCAAAAAGTTTTACAGTCGGCATAGCACGATGCTCAGGGTTGAAGGTTGGGGCAGGATCAGGGATTCAAGCCCACTTCGATACGATTAAATTATGATCTGAATGGAGTTCTGAAATTCGATCAAGGCATAATATGAAATTTAGGGGAGCGCAGGGTGAAGACGCTCGATCAATTCAAGGTATTAGAGCTAAATCATTGTATAATTTTGGAGTTTGACCTATACAGAGTATTGGTCAGGGTGACAGGTCAATTTCTATCCACCCCATGTGATATTTGAGATAGAAGTCAGAGTAGTGAGTTATGCAATAAAATGATTGGATGATGTTTTAAGCATGGCAGTGTGAAACATTAAGTTTGAAACTATCTGTTTGCGAGAAATGATCTGTCAACATTTGTCATTCACCTATAGCTAATGTAACAGCGAACCGTATTCCTCGGTAGGAAGAGGGCAAGGTCAGTAGGGGCTGAGGCCCAAAATATCAGTTAAAGTCGGTTTAATGTCTGCTTAGGATGTTGTCACATCCGATGACGCGGTGCCAGGTACACTACATGGTAATCCATTAGATTTTCATAAATGGTTTGATTATGGAGTGTCAAGTACCTTTGTATCCTCTACCTTCGCATAGTGATTGAAGGTGAAACTTATCTGTTAAGAACTGATCTTGTGATAAGTACTCTGTTATGAGAGTCTTCGGCTGTTTTGTGGTTATCTGTGAGTAAACAATCTATGTTTGGGATAGAAATCTTTCTATGGACCTCACTCTAACTGTTATTCATGATTTTGATATCATACTAGGTATGAATTGGTGATTTGCTAATCATGTATCCGGTATCGTTAGGAAAACCCTAATCGTATTTGGAAAGTTGTACGGTATGCATAGTAGTTAAGTTGATGATTTGATTGATGAGTAAGAGTAGTGCTTTGGAAAGATGACTGGCGTTAAGATTGAAGGTTTAGTTTAGGGGCTCAAGAAGGGGTTTGGAATTCTCTCTATCATCTGATTCATTCTTTTGCATATTGAATTCAAGGACGGCTTAATTGAATGTCAGCTTACGCTGAGACGTCAGAAAAGATGTCATTCATGCTGGTTCGTCTTATTCCTTTCCGAGATATTTATCTGTCCTTTTGAATCTATTTGGACTTGATGAGGTAGTATCTGACCCACTGGCCATGGGGAAGTTACGAATCTTATTAATGACCAATAACTCCTTCTGATTCTGATTGCTCTGAGTCGTTGGGTTGACTTTGCTTCGTCAGACCTGTGTCATTGTTTTTGTGTCCGTCGTTTCTTCTGAAATGTCACAGAACTTTTGTTTTGAACTCCGAAAGCTAATATGCATGATTTTTGTTAAAGAATTTTGTATTTTGATTGCATGATTATGATTATTGTTATAATTATTGGTATAGTTTTCCCTACCTAGATATGAGGTTAGGTAGATTCCTAAACCTCAGTTAATCTGTGAGCGAGAGTAGATTTTGAGAACGTGGATAAGGTTTGGATAAGTTATTTGATAATTCGGTATAAGATTTGAGACCTTGACTGAATACGTGGTGGTAATTTTCTGTCGTTCTGTGAAATGTATGCAGAACTGTAAGTATGCAGTAATAGTTATATTAAGATAACGCGCCTCTCGATGATGAACTTGGCAATAATTTGGAGTCATTTTTTTGAGGTATTAGAGTGTGCAGTGAAAGTCGGGTGGCTACAACTTTTTGTCATGATTAATTATCTGTGTTGGTGGTTGCGAGGTGTAATAGGAACTAATTACCCTACGCATGTTAGCTGGGGTAAACGCAAATCAGGGGGAGACTATCGTTTAGTATTTCAATATGCCTTAAGCTTAAAAAGTTAAGCTTATCAACGTTGAGTAAGTTGTACAAATGATGTAATCTCTAGTATAGTATCAGCATAATGCGAGGCAGCCTATCGTGTTAGAGCTTGACTTAATCTGTGGATATGCATGGAATTTGAAGTGGTGTAGGCTCTGCTCAGCAGGTTCTGGAAAAGTCAGAGTGAAGTGTTGGTCGGACAGGGTTTCAGTTCAGCATTACGATTTAAATATAAATAATTGCGTTCGAGTATTCGTGGGATAGGAATTTGGGCATGAAAATTAGAGATAGCTCAGCTACGACATAGAGTTATCAGAATAAAGCAGTAGAAGTGTAGTGCCTACGTGTTTTGGGATATCCGCGAGCAAATTTCGAGGACGAAATTTTTATAAGGGGGGAAGAATGTAATATCCCAAACTTCGGGAGCCGATTAAAATAACCATTCGAGCTCCGAAAAATAAACGGGCGCTAATTTTGAGCAATACTCGGGTATTAGAAGCTTGTGGAAGCTTAAAAGAATTTTGGGGCAAAAATATAATTTTGGGATATTTTTGTAAATTTTAAAAATTAGAGGGGCTATTTTGCAAATTTTGAAAATTTTTTACAAGATGTTGACACCTCCTCATTGGTTAATGACTCAGCTAACTAAAATTTTTAATATTGGATTGGATAAGTGAAGATTTTGAAAAAAAAAAAAGATAACAAGAACAAAAAGGGAAACCTTTCCCTTTCGGGAAAGGAAAAGAACGAAACAGAGAAGTAGCAGTAACCCAGAACTCGCGGGAACAGGGGCTCGGGCAAGAAATCAAGCAGAAAAATCACAGAGAGAGATTAGGAATGATCTCTTGAAGGGTAATCTTTTACCCCTTCTCGTCTGCTAATTCACTGTGTGCCGTGGGTGTTTAATGTGTGTTCTTATGTGTGTGTGTGTGTTCATGGAATCAGGTAGTCGTTCATGTGTATTGTGGTGGGTGGAACTGCATATAGAGTGAATTGGGTTGAGAATTTGTGAGTCTTCTGGTGTATCCGAGTGTGGTTGTGTGGCAATATGTGCGTGTTTTAGTGTGTCGTGAGTGTGTGTAGGTGTGTCGCGGGTGCGATTCATGTATAAGTTTGTGTTGTAGTGTGTGTTAGAATGTGTTTTAGGTATATAAGGGTGTTTTAGTGTGTGTATTTATGGATATCAGTGTGTGCGTGTGTGTGAAAGTGAGGTGTGCTTCGGCAGAGTATGGGGAAGATGAAGTGTGTGTGTGTGTGTGTGTGTGTGTTTAGGTGCGTTAGTGTGTGTGTATGATTTGAATAGTAAGTGTTATTGTCGCTAAAAATAGAAAAATAAATTAGGCAGCCTTCCACAAAATTTTATAAATATCTAGGGCTAGAATTTGACAAAGTCCAAAACTGTAACCCCAAATATTTGTACGATAACTACACTCTGGAATTTTTTCAGGAATTTTTGGGACCCGCGAATGGCGCTAAATTAGGGTACCAATTAAAAAACTTTATCATATTATTTAGCATAGTAAACAAGTTATTTTATTCTGAAAATTTTATGAAAATCCTATTTTACTGGTATGAGTCATTGTATAAAATTTTGTGCCATTCTAAGGTTGATAGGTATTTTTCGCGAAACGGGCCTTTTAGCGTTCGGTCTGGACACCGGTTCGCAATTTTTGGGCAAAAAAATTCTAAAAAACTTTTAGGCCAGAAATAACATCAGGATATTTAAAATAGCATTTTAAGATATTTTTTAGATTTTTTCGGTTCCGGAAACCCCCAAGGGTGTTTTCGTAATTTACCACCCCGAAGGGAAATTTTGGTAATTTTACCTATAAGAGGTATTTTGAAGTAAATTTACATACGTTAAGATTATTTTAGTGACTTTGCTTATGAAAAAGTCATTTTGAGAATAAAAGTGTAACGGGGGATGTTTTGGTAATTTGCCACCCCGAAGGGGTATTTGGGTAATTTGACCTAAGAAAGGTATTTTTGCATAAATTTACATATGGGAAGCTTATTTCAGTGATTCTACTTATGGGAAGACCATTTGGATAATTTAAGTCCGAGAAGGGTATTTTGGTAATTCTACACCCTAGGGGGTTCAGTAATTTTACATACCCGGTGAGGGGAGGTTCATTTTGGAAGCATGTGTAAGTTCGTATTAAGTTATACTTTTGTTATGTAGGCTGTATTCTAATGGTTCGATTATTCTGTTTAGGTTAAAGCTAAAGACTTCCCGGTTAGGATAATTTAGATGCAGATCCAGGTAAGAGATTCTATCTTAACGTTGGGTAAGGACTTTTGTCTGAACCCTTATTTAATTACTTGTACTCGTCAGTACTCCTTTGAATTACTTATGACTAATGTCGAACTCTGAAGTTATGTATTGATATTAGCATGTTCTTGCCCAGAAAACCCTAATATTGAACCTGAATCGGTTATTTAGAAATCTTGTGATGCTCGCATGTTATTGCAGGCTGAGAAAAATTTGATAATTGTCTGTATCCACTCTCCCAAATTGTTGTGATTATATTCGATAATTATTCACAGTCGTTTTGTTGTTTATCTGTGATTTTTCTTCCGAAATTCTGATTTATTCTGAATTGTTATGTCTAAATCTGATATCTGTTCGTAATCGTTTTTGTTGTTTATCTGTGATTTTTCTTCTAAAATTATGATTTCTTCTGAAAAATTTGATTTCTTCTGAAAATCCCGAATACTGACTTATGTCAGGATAATTATTGTTATGAGAACCCAAATTGATTTCGGGGATATGAGCTTATGTTAACGCTCATTGATATTGTTAATTTCTGTGTTGACCTGGGTACCTGTTTAGTGGGGAGGCGGTATAAGGCTGGTTGAATCATGCATGAAACGCAGGCTAGTACCCAAGTGGACTAGTAATTATTTAGTACATCATGCATGTGTACACTATATGAGCTTGCCATAATGGCATTGCAATCTCCCAGGATCAACATTGATTTTTTATTTTCTTTAGCTAGAATGATTCGTGCTTTGGTTGAAAGCCCTTGACAAACATTCATTGTACTTAGTTAGAAGGATTTGTACTTGGATTGAAATCCCCTGACAAGCCTTTATCATATTATCTGATTTGATTTCTGCTTGGGTTAAAATTCCTCGGGAATTCTTGCTGTATTTTAGAAATGAATTTCTGCTCGGATTGAAATCCCTTGAGCAAGGGAAATTTTCGTGGTACTTGGAAATGCGGACTTGAAAAGGATCTTTTATTGATCATTTTGGATCTATTCTGATTGTTAATATTTATTTTGGTATCTATTTCTGATGAACTTTGCTCAGTTTGGGTAATTATTGAATTTTGATCGTTCGAAGTGTCTTGAAAATCATCGTCAGTTGGATTTTTTGGAGTCGTGTTATAATCTCTTTTGTAGTCCTTGTACGACCTTACTGAGCTCTCAAAAGTTCACCCTTCGTTTGGCTCCCTTCTGCAGGTAATGATAAGCTGTAGCAGGTTCGGGAATGGGTTAGAGTCTGCGTGAGGTTCTGGTGAGCCCATCACTACTAAGTAATGCGGCCCTTGCGCGGGTCGGTACTGTCGATTCATTCATAAGGACTCGAGTTGTAAAGAACTTAGATTTTAACAGTTTGAGTTTGAGCAGCCTTGTAAGCTTGCATTTGAAGAATGTTGAGATAGCATCGGATTATATGTTGTAAAATATGTGTTAGTGAACAGATATGACAAGTTTGATGTGATCCGGTAGGTTAACGACCCGGGAGTTCGGGCGGCGGAGCTCCGGATTTTTGGGGGCGTTACATCCGACCATGCTCCAGTAGTGTTTCAATCTAGTATGGGTACTACGGGAAGATGTAAACCCTTAAGATTTGAAGCCATGTGGCTTCATCACCCGGACTTCCTTCCACTGGTTAAAGTCACCTGGGACTATCCTATTTTAGGTTCTCCCTTATTCCGAACGATGTCTAGCGGAAGACTTCTTGCCAAAGAATTGGGATCCTAGAATCGAAAGTCTTTTGGTCATCTTGTCGATGAAATCAAAGCAACCCAACAGCTCCTCCTTTAAGCACAAGTAAATGTCTCTAATCATCTTTCAAGGACCAATTTTCTCCAACTCCACTCTCGCCTGAATTGGCTTCTTGACGGTGAAGATATGCATTGGGCATAAAAAACTGGAGAGAAATGGTTGAAGTTGGGAGACAGAAACACAGTTTTTTTCATGCGGCAACTATTGTGCAAAGAAATAAAAACTTAATTTTGAACATTAGGGATGCATAAGGAAATCTTCTTTCAAATCAGGATGCCATCAAAACTCGTTTTTTTGACTATATTAGGTTGCTCTTGCGAAGTAATTCAACCTCTAGTCCGCTTGACTTGAACAACTGTTCCATCAATGCCTTCAAAAAATCCTTATCCCAAGATCAGTACAACCAACTGTGTGTGGCCTTTCGGGCCCATGAAGTGCGGTTAGTAATTTCACATCTTCCACCGCTAAAGGCTCCTGGACCAGAATGCTTTCCCGCTGTTTTTTACCAAAAATCGTGGTGCCTTGTAGGAACAGAAATCACCTAGGCTGTTCTCTCCTTGCTTCATTCCGAGCATATGCTTGCATGGATAGATTTCTGGATTAAAGAGTTCCTACCGCCAATACTACAGGATGTGAGATAAGAAGATTCATCAGTATTTACAGTAGCTGATGTAATTCATGATGCCAAGTGGAATCTCCAGCTTTTAAGGAACAACTTTCCTGAGAACATTTGTACTAGTATTAGGAGTATCCATATTTCAGAAAGCAATATCCCGGACAAGAAACTCTGGAATTGAACATCCTTTGGTTTCTACTCTGTCAAAACTGGTTACCAGGCTCTATATAAGAGAGCAGCTTGGAAGTTAGAGGACTGAAATCCTAACTACAATCTAGGACTAAACGTTGCATAAAAAACATGGGGTTGACTGTGGAAGCTCCACCTATCACGCAAAGTACAAGTTTTTTTATGGCAAGTTCTGATGAAAAATTACCAACCAAAAAATTCCTTTCCGAATTGAAAATCAACAATGACAGTGCTCGCTGCTTTTGTAATCTGCAAATAGAAACGTGTGAACATTTATTCTATGAATACTTGGGTGTGCGTGCAGTCTGGTTCGGTTTGGAAATAGGCCTTCGATTACAATCGCCCTTGCCAACCTTCGAATGGCTCATAGCTTGGATCAACAAAGGGAATGCTAGATCCAAAATCACCACAGTCATTTTTACCACGCTATGGTAAATCTGGTTTGCATCGAAATGAAATTGCGTTCAAAGGGGCCTCCTTTAACCCAATGACTATTATACAGAAGGTCCAGGCCCAAGCACATCTGACATGGAAGGCCTTCTCAAAAAATTCCATAAGGATAATAGAAAACAATACTTGAGGGATCATGACAGCTTCGTTAGAAAATTCCAAGGCATCTTATAATGTCCATATTACCACATGTTCCTGCTCACATAAACTGCCATTTCTTGTCTATATAGGGTCTCAATTCCAACAACATAGACAGAGATCAGGACTCAGGGTTTGCATATCACTACCTTTGGGAAACAGATTGGGTTCTTATCCGACTTCTTATTATGATCAAGATTCGTTTACTTCTAGTGCCCTTACAGTGCTAAAAACACTACAGTGGGGAGAACATCATCATATGTACCATATCATTATTTACACTAACTCCGTTCATTTGCTTGCACAGATGACAGGACAGGCAGAGATTAGCACAGTAACATCACCTATTATATATGATATAAGCTTGATCAGTGCGCATTTTCACTTTTGTCGGATATTAAAAGGAAGCAAAAGGCTGCTGTTATGACATGGACTCATAGACTAGCTACTTTCAGATCTACTCTTGCATATTTGGACAATGATTAGCTTCCTTTTGCTTAAATCATCTGTAATATATTATTTTGTACTTTGTATAGTCGGGACGGCTTTTTTATGTGTAATATATTTCTCCTCTTAACCAAAAAAAAATTCTTTTTTTTAATGTTCCAAACAGTGTTGTTAAAGGCGCAGGCGCACCTAAGGAGCAAAAGGTCCCTGGAGCTTAGGCGTAAGGAGCAAGCGCACTCCTTTTCGAAGCGAGACGCAATATTAAAATAAATAAATAATAATACACTAAAACAATTAATTATGTAAAACATAATAATAATAACATGACAATTAACAAACTTCCAAACACCAGAAAAAGAACACCAGCCGCCTTCTTCTTTGTCTCAAGTTACCAACATTGAAAGAGCATGAAAACTTCAAAATTAACAAATCAATTCGTTGTGCCAAACAGCCCCTCCAACTTCATTGCCCATCTTTGCGTCAAAAGACTGCCCCTTCTAAAAATATGTTATCATTTGATTCATTTCTCATCAGTGCTTACCATAGTACTCACAACAAATTGCAGCAATAGCATTACGTGACAGAATAACATCTCACAGCAATCTGCCCCGCCAGACTTTAACAATTGTAGTATAGCATCTCACAACAAATCATAGCTAGCTTTGTCATTGAAGTAGGAAAAATAAAAGGCACAAGACAGAAGACAAATCTGTGGAATAACAGCTGCTAAGAGGACCAGCAATGGCGGCGGCTGAAGCAGCACCAGCAACCGGAGAGCAGATGGCCGAAGGAGACGGGAGATAGGCTGGGGCGAGCGGAGACGGTAGATGTGACGGGCCGACGGCTACGAACAGAGCAAAGCTTGTGTCTTGGGTCGCGAGGTTATTGTTAGAAACTGTGAGAGACTGAGAGGGCTTGGGTCTTGGGTTGTGAATCAGAAACTGATTTGGGGGTCGTGAATCGACGGCCCACATGAAGAAAATCCAACGGCTACACAGTCTTGCGCCTAGCTTGGTGCCTCCACCACCGCTACGCGCCTAGCGCCTAGGGGCAAGAGGCACGCGCGCGCCTTCTTGAACGCGTTGCGCCTAGGCCTAGGCGAGGAGTGCTGTGTGAGCCAAGCTGCGCCTTGTGCCTAGGCGCGCTCTTTATAACACTGGTTCCAAACAACAAAATTTAAGTATTTGAAATAAAATCTCATCAATTCCATGGTTCCAAACACACTCTAAGTGCTTCTGTTCATCATGAGAAGGGGCTTCATTACACGCAATTAACTTTGCTTGAGCTCAAATCTGGGACTTACATAAAGAAAATATTACTTCTCTGAATTCACTAACGTAAGCAACACACTCTTAAGATGGTTCAGAGGTGACTTAGGATCGGTTCATGCATAAACTGGGTCAAAGATATCCTTTACTGTCCAAACCAAAAATGGAAAGAGAATTACACTAGCAACAATTTTGAAGGTTCCATGGATACCATTTTTCAAACAAAATTTCTTAACAAAAACCTACTTGGTTTCACTTTCTTCTGAGTTATCGTTCAGATGCCCCAGGAGGGCTAATGCAGAAACCATTTCTTTGGAAGAATATAACAGAGCCATGCGACAAGCTAGCATCTTCTCTAGGGAAATCTTGGAATAGCGGGCAGGCATGATTACCGAGGAGTAGATATGGTTTGCACAGCCATCGACCTATTGTACAAAGACCAGACAGAAACAGATGCCAGAACCAAGATTAACTTGGAAGACCTCCAACGTAATGCTAATGATAATTTCAGTGGTGATGAAACCCTAGATTAAAACTCCTCATAAGATTTAGGTTTAGCTTTTAGATGGGAATTGAGGATGCGCTTATACTTTTCGGGGCTGTCCCACCACGTTGGCGTATTGACAATTGCACGTTCTAACCAATCAGGCTGGACCTCCTCCTTCTCTGACAGCCTCTGGAAGAACTTACCCCACTGGTACATGGTCCGCCTGAGACGAAGACTCTTCTGTCCTCCAAAAATAAACTTGAGGTAGTCTTTCACAAACACAGATATCTCTTCACCCTCGACAATGAACATGTACTGCATTAAGTCAACCGAGTAAATATATCAATCAATGCATTAAAAGACAACTCAATGGGGAAATACACCGACGCGCCGCTCTTTGCCTCACATGAAGATCACCGAGCTGACACTCCTTCAAATTGTAGGACCATATTAACAAAAACAGAAAAAAAAAACTTTTACTTTTGACTGTCCATACCCAATTAAGTTCTGGCCTTGTCTATTCGTTAATATTTTCAGCATTGCATGCCTAGCTACAGACGAGCGAATAGTAGCAGTGAGAAAATGACAGGTACAAGCTTGTGCACACCTGGAGAGGGAGAGGGAGAGGGAAAGAGCTATTACCAGAAATATAAAGCCAACGGTTGCCAAAATCACTTGCACCGTCTCATCCACGACCCCTGAAAAGCCTTCATCATCTGATCCACCAGAACCATCACCCCCACCACCACCTGGACGGTTACCACCACTACCTCCACCGGAGAATTCTTGTTTTTCGATTTGCTGACGTAATACATCCTCTAGTGACTGCTCCTTCTTTAAACCCCCCATGGCTTTCTCAAGAGATTTCCATGGAGAAGCCTGCTATAAATTTGCCATTGAACACACTTATTATTCTGGCTATAGATGAGTCGATAAGCTTTTAAATACCAGTTCTGTATAAAGAAAATGCAAGCACACAGCACAATTTTACAAGGTTTGAGTTTCAAATGGTTGTAGGACATGTGAATCAACCCAAGACCACCTGAATAGTAAGCGGTACCACGACTTATGTCATCTAAAGGCATGCCATATTTGGATTAATTGGATCTAGGTGATGAAGAATCCTTTGCACCCGAGCGAAGCCGTCGAATTTGCCTGCCTCTACTCTAGCCGATAAGACCCAATTGAACAGCATGGTTGTACGGTCATTGCCTACTAACATGTTCCTTTTTGTCTCTTTTATTTAGAATGAATGCGAGGACTGAAGTTTAATTAGCACTTAACTGACAAACCTTAGAAAGTCAAATGACTCTGGTACAATCCCCTGCTAAAATAATCATTAGTGTTGATCCCTTTATTTAGTGGAAAATTTGTGAAATCAAATTACACCTAAATGGTTATGTTAGATGCAGCAAGTATAAAAACGGGACAGGCTTATTGCATAAAGTCAACTGCCTGACCTATGCAATTAATCACATTTCAATGTCTCTCTTTTGTGTCAAATCCAATGCCCCCTGCCAAACGGGGGCACAAATAGGACCAGAGTACAGAAAGCTATTCTTCTTATATTCTTGGATTCCATATTGATTCTCAGCTCTGATTACCATTTGGGGCAGAATACATGTCTGGGAAGATGATCCAATAACTTAGACTAGGAGAGGGAGCCATAGTTGTGCAATCTACGTGTCTGAATTTAGAGCTTAACATATTTGCCAACGACCAAAGGCAAACGAATGCAAACTAAGAAATAGTTTAAAAATGCCCTTTACCTCATTGTTACTTTCCGACTTCCCTTTGCCACCAAATAAACAGACAGGTGTACATTGCTGGTACCTCAACGCAGCAGTGCTCAGTCTAAAAGAAGCTTTACGACGTCTTGTGCATAGGTAAGCTGATGAACCGCTGGTCAGTTTCACGGAATGGTGGTAGAGTTGAAAGACATTCCCTGGAGCAGCACAGAGCAGAGATGGAGGTTGCCAGGCAGCGACATGCGTGTAGCTCATCTCAACAAGTAGCTCAGTCACCAAGTAAAATACACATTAAGCTGAAATACCCTGTAATTTTGCTCTCTCACAAAATCTGCAGATAAGATAGGCAAGAGGCCAGATTAAAAATTAGAGAAAATAAGATCAACTAAAAGAGCCACACGGAAAACTTGATAACCACAAGAAACAAAGTAAAAGAGCAAAACCAAACAGCGACTTACGAATTCATAAGGCAGTCTAAGAGAACTTTAAGAACTGGACGTCTGAACCAACATATTACTGCCTATCATCACATTAGTGCATCACTAAAAGCCTTCTAGAACATTTGTGCAGCTCTGAGCCATCAAAATCCTTAACAAGATCTTACTCCATATATATATATATATATATATATATGGGAGCTGATCCATTGCTAGCGCTAGCAACTTAACCCAAGTTGCTAGCGCGATCTGGCCGTCCATGCCTAAGAATGGACGGCCAGATCGCGCGCCACAACAGCAATTTTTTTCACCGTTCGCAACTTAATGTATCAGACAGTAAATTATCGTCCGCTACATTATGTCGCGGACGGCCAAATCGCGCTAGCAATGGATCACGACTATATATATATATATATATATATATATATATATATATATATGGGAGTTGATCTGTTGATAGCGCTAGCAAAATAGGAGAATTTGCCAGTGCGATCTGGCGGTCCACGGGCGATCTATGTTCTGTCCAAATCTTTTTTTTGCGTTTTTTTAAGTTCATTCGCTACATTATGTAGCGGACAATTTTTGACAAAAATACCCTCTAGTTTGAGGCAGTGCCCGTCCGCTACATAATTTAGCGGAGTACTGAGACACTCTTTTCTGACTTTTTTTCTTTCTCCGTCCTTTCTTTCTTTAATGTTCTGACACTCTCTCTCCCATCAATTTTCTGACTCTCTCTCTCCTTTCTCTTCCTCTCTCCTCCTAGTTTCCATCTGATAGATTAGTTCAGACCCACAAGCAAAAATGTTCAAACGGGTCGTGGTAAGATGTAGATGCCATAAAATAAAGCAACATAAAGCAAAAACGAAGAGCCTGTACGCTGAGAAGTCCTTTACCCTGTCATGGAAACAAAGTGAAAAAAATTTCATTAGCATGGAGACAAGCCTCCGTTGATACTTCGCAAAAGTCACGCAGAAGCTAGGAGGAAAACAAAAGAAAAAAGGATTAAGAAGAAATGGGCAACCACATCCATGGCTGTCAAGAACCCTATAGCTAGGAGGAGAGAGAAAGGAGAGAGAGAGACAGAGAAAGTAGAGAGAGAGTCAGAAAATTGATGGGAGAGAGAGTGTCAGAACATTAAAGAAAGAAAGGACAGATAAAGAGAAAGAGAAAAAAAAGTCAGAAAAGAGTGCCTCAGTAGTCTGTTACATTATGTAGCGGTCAGGCACTGCCTCAAACTAGAGGGTATTTTTGTCAAAAAATTGTCCGCTACACAATGTAACGGACGGATTTAAAAAAAACGCAAAAAAAAATATCTGGATTGTCCACAGATCGCCCGTGGACGGCCAGATCGCTAGCAAATTCTCCTATTTTGATAGCGCTATCAACGGATCAACTCCTTATACATTATATATATATATATATATATGAGGCCAGAACATACAATCTAGCCCTCTAGAAGAACTCAGAAGGTCTCTCACTGTTCACAGAGACTCCTAAAAGTACAACCTCAAGCAGCAAATAGATATCTCTTTTCCGGCCCCTTCAAACCTCGAGAAGTTACTTTTGATTAGCTCTCTTGTAGCCTTTGAATCCAGCAATTGCACCTAGTTTAACCTCTAAAACCAACAGAGTCCCGCAGGCTGTCCTAGATATAAAAAATTTCCTCTGGTTTCAGGAAATAAATAACTTATTCGCCACAAAAATAAAAAAAAAATCAGTTCAAAGATTTTCCTGAGTCCTATTGCGCATTTAAGCGCATCTGAGCACATCACCATATAGCCCAGTATCGTCTATCTTGGCGCCTCAAACCTCAAACCAGCCTCATGGGCAACTCACATACATACATCATGGATGAGTAATTTATATGTCGAGTGCGTATCTAAGTGTCTAACTTGTCAACAAGCGAAGGCACCTAGGGATGGGAGCAGGGGGCCTAGTTCCAATGGTTTGGTAAAGTAATCTCTTCTAGTCTCCACAATGCGTCTCTTCAACATTTTTCCAAAAACTTACAAGAAGATGAGACAAAAAACCAATCGTTCAAGAATGAAGTTGCCTTAACTCTTTCAAACAAGGCGACCGAGGTTAGATGTACTGCAGCCCATATAGCAATGATGTGAGTACGAGAGACGATGAATTTTGAGTGCAGATACGCGCGAACAAACTTTACATATAATTAGAATCCGGGTGCGTGGAGGATACATCGACTATCTTGTCACACATGTTCATATATTCCATGAGATAAAATAGTATATGCATCATTTTGACTATGCAAAGAATAAAAAAATGCGTACTCATAACAAAAAATCAGCCGCCAAACTAACTAAACCAACATAGGACCCTGACATTTTATTTATGCTACCGAAAAAAAAATGCAATATCAACAAGCAAGTGACACCAAATCCAAAAGCCTAAAACAGTAAAACCGTATGCTTCTGAGTACACGCAGAGGAAGGTATGTCATACGATCAAAAAGTTTTACTTCCACGACCCCATCCACTCCATAGTATAGCTTCCATCTCCACTACGCACCCGGGACGCACCCAATTTTTGAAAAACAAATAATATATACCGTGTTTCTCCTCCTATTTTTTGTTGAGACTAGTGCCTCCATATGCTCAATTCCTTCTGAGGAGGAAGTCAGGCAAGCAGTCTACTCATTTGATGCACCCGATATGCATCCTATGCACCCGATACGGATACTCAGGCCAGAATGGAGCACCCATGCTTCATTTATTGCAGCCTACTCCAAATTCGTAGATAGGCTGTTAGAGTGAGAAGGCTCGTACATCAACCACCACAACACGCTTTCCCCATCCGCCTGGTATGGAATGCGCTTCTAGTATGCTGATCGGCTGCCTTCCATTCTATCCAATCACTGGCTTCCACACATGGAACTTAACCTTCTCCTCCAACGAGCTAGCAGATAAAATCTGATCACTGGTGCTGGTAATCAGCTTTCTTGAGGCTAAGCTATCTATATAGACCATGACAATCCACAACCCACGAGATTTTTCTAATTTAGGAAGGCAAAAACTCACCATGGCCATAATCCTTTGACAATCATAGAAGCATTTAAAACAAGAGGTCATGCAATGGACTAAAACACTCACACCTTATTTCGGCTCCGAGTTGGTCATTTTTATATCAGAGAAGTTGACTATATACAATTAGAACATTGTTACCCTGACTAAACTGATCCAGTAATCTTAACAAACCTAATCGTATTTTAAACTGTTTAAACTTCGACAGTAATTTATACATGGGCTAATACACCCCCTCAAGATGAAGGTGGGCAGGCCATGAACCTCCTTTGGAATTTTGATTAACTCTTCTATTTTGGATCCGAAACAAAGAAGAAGAAGAAAGGAAGGAAAAAATATAAGTTACTAAATCGAAATAAAATTATGAAAGATTTCGCTGCAATCAATCTAGTGAATAATATAAAACGATTTCTAAACTATGTCTCAAATCATGGTAACGTATTTCATTTAAGTATCTTGTATACTACCCTTGTCCTAGACCCACATTTTTATTCTATCCCTATCCCCCTATTAAAAATTTCTTAATTTAATTTGAACGAGTCTGGCACCTGTTCAATCCACTAAAATCTTCAGCTTGCCAGAAAGGAATTGGTACCTTGTGCATGAGAGACCTTCGGTGAAGATGTCCGAGATTTGATCCTTGGTAGAAATAAAATGAACTTGGAGCTCCTTGCGGCGGACTTTATCACGAACAAAGTGGAAATCGCTTTCAACGTGCTTCATTGGGGCATAAAAAACTGGATTAGCAGATAAATAGGTGGCACCATATTGTCACACCAAATGATAGGAATGCAGGTTTGGGGGAACCCAAGTTCCGTAAGGAGAGAAGTTGGCCATGCAAGTTCAGTGGCACAATAGGCACGGGCATTGTACTCGGACTTGGTGGACGACCAAGCAACGGTTCTTTGTTTGCGAGAAGACCAAGAAACAAGATTACCACTCGTATATAGAGCAAACTTGCCAGTAGATTTCTATCTTCAACGCTACCTGCCCAATCAGCGACCGTGAATGCCTGAATATCCCAAGAAGTTGGTTTGGTGAAAACCAAGCCACGATTAATTGAATGCTTCAATTACTAAAGTATACATTTAACACGAACCCAATGATCTCAAATACATATACTACCACGCCTTATGACCGCAAAGGCAACATCTGAGAGAGTCACAGTGAGATACTGTAATGCACCCATGCTAGAGCGATTTTTTGTAGGATCAGAGTAGGCAGCACCCACTTGGTTGGATACTTTTTTGGTGGAGGACATGGGGGTGTGGACAGGCTTGCATATCCATTACCATTTCTAAAAGAAGATAATGATGTATTTACGTTTGGAGAGAAAAATACCTGTAGGACGTCTAAAAACCTCAATCCCTAAAAAATAATGCAAATCAACTAGATCTTTGAGATAAAATTCAGCTCCAAGAGATAGGAGAAAAGAGTAAAGGTCGAGAGGAATAGTTACCCGTGATGACGATGACCTCAACCTTAACCGGTAAGTAGCTGATGATGTCGAAAGAGTTTAAGGAAAAGATCAAGGGATCCGTTTGTGGCAGTCGACAGAACAAAGTCCAAAGACACAAAAAGTTAGACAAACGGTTGACAAGCACAGGGTGCTTGTTTTATGCCATAAAGAGAGCGGTGGAGCTTACAAACATGATGAGGATGAGAGGAATCCTCAAACCCAGGCAGTTAGCACATAAAGAATTCTTCGCAAGTAAGCCGTGCAAAATTGCATCATTGACATCAAGTTGTCGTAACGGCTAGCTATGAGTTAAAGCAATGTTCTAATTTCTGCATAGGTGGTCTGCTAAAAAACAAAAACAGGGCAGCAGAATGTTTCATGGAAGTCGATGCCAGGTTGTTTGCAAAAACCTTTGGTTACCAAGCAAGCTTTCTAGCGCTCCAACGAGCTGCTGTCTCTCTCTTTGACAAGAAAGACCCATTTACACCCAACAACGTTTATATTGGGACGGTAAGGAGCCAAGGACCACGTGCCATTTTGAAGGAGTGACATTACGCCATTCTGAAAGTTTTTGACCTTGTTTAACAAGTGTTTCACTGGGAATGTTTTCTCCATGGAGGTAAAGGGACACTTTGGCTTTAGAGAATTTGTCACAGCATAAAGAACCATAGGGTCGTTTTGGAGGGGAGGTTTGGACGATTTTAGGTCAAAAGTGATATTGGGGCGGTCGGCATGAGGACTTGGAGAAGAGACAGGGGAGTGAGTACGGGAGGAAAGGAGGTGGGATAGATGAGGTATAGTTTGATATGGGTGAAGGAGATAGAGATAGAATAGCTGACTAAAGAGATGGTGAATATGTAACAAGAGATAAAGGAGGGGTAAGTGACATGTGAGGAGTTTGCATGGACGAGGAATTGATGTTTTGCGTGGATAAGGTGGGAGGTGGCTGTGGAACTTGCGAAGATTGAGAGGAGGGGGCAGACGGGGCAAACGTGTGGGAATAAGAGCCTAGGAAAATGAGGGTATTTTTTAGGGTTGAGACCCTGAAAAAAATGTAGATGTTGATTCTTCACGAGATAATTGTCATTTGTCAACCTAAATTTCATCACTGATGAATTTGGCCCATTGAGGATGGGCAGAGACACATCATCTTCCGAGGGATTTCATGAAGAGTCTAATCGAGATTCGAACTCCACGTGTTAGAAGGAGAGGTGAGGGCATTCGCTAAGGCAGTCCAAACTTAATAACAGGTATTGCAACCAACGGTAAGCGAAAGGATTTCTTCTGAAAAGAAAGAGATGAGCATGCCTATGACGAGAGAATCTTAATTCTACCATAATGAAAGTCCGCTATGAGGGCGGATGCAGTTTGTCCGGTTTTAGGGAGATTGCCGTCATTGAATCCAATGACTCGAGTCCACAATGGAAGGTGAAGGATTTCAGGGAGTAAATTCCTCGATTAGAGTTAATGATTTGACTCTAAAATTCTTTGATTATTTAGTTGTATTTTGGTAGTTATATTTCAGATCATGTACAACTATTATCAGCTTTTATAAGCAGTTAAGTTGCCCGTGTGATTTGACCGTCCCCGCGCGATCTGTGGACGGTCCAGATCTTTTTTTTGCCTTTTTTTTAGTCCGTATAGCAGACGATATTTTGACAAAGATACCCCTCAATCTCCAATTATATCTTTTTGCTACATAATGTAGCGGACGAGAAAAGGAATAATCCTATTACTTTCTGGAAAAGAGAACCCGTATGTCAGATCTGGAAAAAGAGAACTTTTATTTTCTCTTTCTTCCTCACCTCTCATCTTCTCCCTCTCCCTTGTACCCATTCTCGATGGCAGATTTGGAAAGGAGGCCGTCATGGCGGGAGGTAGCTGGGGAAGGGGAGGGTAGACAGTGGGCCCGCGGCGAACGTCCCACGGTTGCGTCATGCGTGGCCACGTCATACAGTGGTGCGCCATCGCCTTCTTCTGCGGCTGCGACGAGCTCTTAATCGCAAGCCCGAAGTTAGCAATAGTCGACGGAAGACAAACTCGTGTTGCCTTTTCGGATGGAGGCATGGAAACCACCAGGCTATTGTCTCTGCTAAGGTCATACTGTGGGTCTAAGTCCTGGGAACAAGGCAAGCTCCTTCACCAGAAAGTGATAACCTCGGGCTTACGGAGCAACATTGCCTTGTGTATAAGCCTTATTAAATTTTATTTCTCTTGCCAATTATTTAAACCCGCAGATCTTGTTTTTCGAACCACTGAGAACCCATGGGACATCTCGTTGTGGAATAGCCTCATGGCATGTTATACCAAGAATTTTATATTCGTTGAAGCTCTTGAGCTATTTGAGGAACTATTGCACCTACCTTATCTCAAACCTGATAGTCATACATACCCGAGTGTTTTAAAGGCGTGAAGTGGTCTTGGTAAAGCTGGGTTGTATGCCAAATGTGGCATGTTTAGATGGGCAACACATCTGTTTGATGAAATGCCTAAAAGGGATGCGGCGTGTTGGAACACTGTCATTTCTTCGTATTATCAAAACGGACGGTACGAGAAAGGAGCAGGCATGGTGATGAACACATCTTAAAGGAACAGTTAAAGTAACAATTAAACTACTACAGGCATTGTATTTTTGTCGAAAATATCGTCCGCTACATTATGTGGCGGACATACTTAAAAAAACACAAAAAAAAAGATCTAGGCTGTCTACAGATCGTGTGTAGACGGCCAGATCGCGCAGGCAACTTAACTCAAATTGCCCTCGCGGTCAACGAATCAGCATACATACATACATACATACATACGCATGCATGCATGCAACCAGCGTATGTATGCATGCATGCATGCTCGGCCTCTGTTCAATGAGAAGAATATAGAGTGAAAAAAGGTTCTCTATTTTTTCATGGCATCAAAGCTAAAACTCTGAACCTTTGTTTCCGCATCTTCGGTGTTGATTCCTTCCACGTAGGTCATCAGCCTTCTTCTCCAAACCAGTCAGCTTCTCCTCTTTACATCTTCGCACGTCATCAACGACTGGTAATGGTGCGGTGACTTCTGAAATCAACATCTCCTCCAATGACTCCTTTGTTCCACAGGCTGATGGACTCCCAACTCAAGGAAATTCTGATAGTTCAATCCTTCCCATCACTGGGCATAAGCTAAATGCACTTAATTACCTCCAATAGTCCCAATTGGTCTTTATGTTCATTAGTGGCAAAGGTAAAGAAGACACTCATTGGAACCATTAAAACTCCATTTAAAGGTGATCCCAACTACAAAAGTTGGAATTCCAAGAACCACATGGTCATGTCTCCGCTCATCAATACGATGAATCTTGAAATTGGCTAGAATTTCATGTTTTACGGAACTGCCAAGGATATCTGGGAGAATGTCAAAGAGACATATTCAGAACTCTTTAAAGCCAAAGGTATTCTACATAATCTGCAACAAGGTGATACCTTTGTAACTCAGTATTATACTTGTTATTGGCAACAGTTCGATATGTTTGAAAAAATAACAAGGGATTGTCTATTTGATAAAAAGAAGACAAAATTGTGAAAAAAGAAAGGATACTAAAACTATTGCTAGGTCTCAACAAAGACCTTGATGAGGTCAAAGGAAGGATCCTTGGAACAAAACTGTGAAGCTTTTTCAGAAGTCTAAAGAGAGGAGAGCAGGGAAAAGATTAGGAATAATTGCAAAAAATACCCCTGTAGTTCGGGGTAGTTGCAAAAAGACTCCTCGAGTTACAAAAAATGGCAAATGACCTCCTGTGGTATTAATTCTGTTGCAACGGTTAGAGAAATCGTCCATTGACGGAGCGTGGTAGTCACTTCTTAAAAAATGCTTTTAATCAATTTTAATATATTAAAAAGACTAAATTACCTTGCTTTTTTTTTCTCTCCCACTCAAGTCCCAATTTCTTTTCCATTCCAATCAAACCCTAACCCTAGCCACCACCTCACCAACCAAAACCCTAGCCTCCAGCCGTCTCTAGCGCCTTCATCAACTGGAGCCAAGTTCGTCGCCACCACCAGTCCTTTCCACCGCGAACTCCGCGTCGCCATCCCCGTCATCTCCCCCACCTCTTACATCGCCGCTCGCCCCGCAATCAACCCCGACGACCTGCACCGCCGCCAAGCTTAATCAGCTCCTTCATTCCCTTTAGCCCCACTCTTCCAATCCAGCGCCTACTGGGCGGAGCAAACAATCAATCAAGCCAAAGACGGAGATGCAATTTCTGTCTCTGATCCGTAACAGCAACGAGATCGACCCACCCACTTTCAGGCCATCAACCCTATCCAATTGCTCCGCCAATTGCCCCGCCATAAACCCTAGCCAATTGCGCCGCTGCCACCGGCCTGATTCAATAACCAAACCCTAGCCTATCCAAAACCAAGACCATTCGGGGGAAAAAACCCTAAATCTATAATTAGGGTTTCGATCAAGCCCCGTTAGGCGCTCGCCACTAGCCCTGTCCACCCACCATGACCAGCGTCGCCGCCCTCCAGCCCCGCCATCAACCCCATACTTGCGCCTGCACCACCATCTTGATCCACCACCATGAGTTGCCCCCTGTGCCCCTGCCTAATTCCAACATCATTCATACGAAAGAGAAACCCTAGATCTACGATTACAATTACAGATTATATGAAGGGACAATTTAGACATTTTTTCATTTCGTTACGGGAGTTGACGGGTGTAACACTTTTTAAGCTTAAGCATCTTTTTGCAATTTTTGTAACTCCATGGGTCTTTTTGCAACTACCCCAAACTACAGAGGTATTTTATTTATCCCAAAAGATTATGATGGGAAGACCAAGAATTCAAAATTTTGGTGAAAGTTCTGCTCTTGCTACCTATGGAAACATCAACCAGGGCAGTGATAACCACCTCGCAAAGGAAGACCTTGGTGTGATCATTATTGTCGTCCTGGACGCATACTGGAAAAGTGTTGAAAAATCCATGGCAGACTCGTTGATTGTAAAGCAAGGAAACCTCAATCTGAAACGCGTGGTTATGTTGCCACTATTGAGGAGAGACAAATATCTGAAAATGTTGTCTTTAGCAAGGAGCGATTGGAACTTCTTCTAAACATGTTCAATTTAAGCTCAAATCAATCTCTCAGTTATCGGGTCAGGAACTATAGCCCAAAAAGGTATATTTCCAAGTGCTCGTAATAGCAAGGTTGAGAAAAGCAACCCTTGGGTGATTGATTCAGGGGCTTCTAATCACATGACTGGTGATATCTCTCTATTTCTTCTTATTTAGCATGCTCTAATCATTATAAAGTTCGTATTGCTGATGGCTCTTTGTCCGCTATATCCGGATCTATTGTTATCTCACCTTATATAAGTCTTGATTCTGTCCTCTTGGTTCCCACTTTATCTTGCAACTTATTGTCCATTAGCAAACTCGCCAAAGACCTTAAATGTGTTGCTAACTTGCTCCCTACCCACTGTATTTTTTAGGATCATGACTCATGGAAGATGATTGGCAATGCTAAGGAGTGTGCGGGCCTCTATCTTTAAACGATGGCAACCTTATGAACCAAACTCGGACAGACCGGTGTATTTCCAATTATGTTCTAATGAGTCAACCCAATAGGGATTATATGCTTGTCTTTAGTCATGATAATAATCCAATTATGTTATGGCACCGGTAGATTGAGCCACTCCAGTTTTATGTACCTTACAAAATTGTTCCTATCTCTTTTTAAAAATTAAAAACCGACCTCTTTCAAATGTGAAATCTATCAACTAGCAAAACTACTAGACATGATATTCCTGTGCACTCATATCAACCATCTCATCATTTTCCAATTATTCATAGTGATATTTGGGGCCCTTCTCATATTCACAATATGTGTGGTAGGTGGTTTGCTACTTTTGTGGATGATCATAATAGGTAACTTGGTTATTTCTAATGAAAGATAAATCTGAAACTGTCCCTATTCTTAAAAGGTTTCATTCTATGCTTCAAAATCAATTTCAAGCCAAAATCCAAGTTCTACGAACTGATAATGCCAAAGACTATACTTTAAGTCTACCTTAGGCAACTATCTTGTTGAAAATGGGATGTTCATCAAAGTTCTTGCACTGATACTCCTCAATAAAATGGGAGAGCTGAGAGAACAATCGTCATCTTCTAGAAGTAGCCCCCGCTCTCTTATTCACCTCAAATCTTCCGAAACAATTTTGGGGGGACGCTATCTTTACAACAGCCTATCTCATTAACAAAATGCCATTATAAAAACTAAACTCAGCACTCCTATTCAGGTTCTCGCTCACTCTTACCCCTCTACTAGTCTTATATCCACTTTACCTCTTAAAGTTTTTGGTTATTCTGCTTTTAGTCATATTCCACCACATCTTAGGGGTAAAAGACTAGTTCCAAAGGCTGTCATATGTGTTTTTATTGGCTATTCTTCATCTAAAAGAGGGTATAAATGCTATTCTACTAAAAAGAAGAAACTTTACAACACCATGAATGTTACCTTTTTTGAAAATCAAACTTTCTACCCCAAAACTTCAGGAGATGAATATCAGTTTTGGCATCTCCATAATGAGCCTATTGATTCCTTTCCTTTAATCTCTCGCATCAATCCTAAAAACAACATCGAGTCTCCTTCTCAGGAGGAGATCTCCTCCCAATTTTCATACTCAGAATACAGGAAATGGAAAAATGTTGTTTATTTCAGGAAGCCAAGAGATAAAGAGGTAGAGCACCCAATTCTTCTCGAGCCTTGCCAGGATCCTAACCCTATTCTTGTTCCTGCAGAATCAGGTAACACTAAAAACTTATCTGATTCCATTTCTGTACTTTGTAATGATCTTGATATTCCCATTGCCCAAAGGAGAGTGAGGCCTTGCGTTGCACCCAACATCCCATATCTCACTTTGTTCATATGACAATCTTTCCCCAAGTTATCAGGTGTTTGTTTCTAACTTATCGAAAATTGAAATTCCAACTAGTGTACAAGGAGCCATGGCAAATCCAAAGTGGAGAGCTGCCAAAAATGAAGAAATCAGTACCTTCATAAAATTGTACATGGAATATTTCAAGTCTTCCTGAAAGAAAACAACCAGTTGACTGTAAATGCATCTTTAATGTAAAGTATAATGGAGATAGAGTATTGAAAGGTACAGGCAAGCTTAGTAGCGAAAAAGGCTTCACTCAAACCTATGGGATTGATTATCAAGAAACTTTTGCTCCTGTGGCTAAGTTGAATACAATTCAGGTTCTTCTATTCTAACCTTGATTGGCTTCTTCATCAGTTAGATGTCAAGAGTGCCTTCCTGAATGAATGACTTAGAAGAAGAAGTCTACATGGAAATTTCTCCTGGTTTTGAGAATAAGGAAAATGCACAAAGTGTGCAAGTTAAAGAAATCTTTATATGGTCTCAAGCTATCCCCTAGAGCTTGGTTCGACGGGTTCACAGAAGTTGTAAAGGAAGACGGGCACACTCAAGATCAATACCATACCCTGTTTACTAATTCTTTAGCTGGAAAGCTTAATATCCTTATTGTTCATGTTGATGATATCATTCTTACGGGAGATGATTGTGAAGAAATGAACTGGTTGAAGACTATACTAGCCAAACAGTTTAATATTTAAAGATCTTGGAAAGTTAAAATACGTCCTTGGCATGGAAGTAGCTCGCTCAAACAAGGGGATTTCTATTTCCCAACGGAAATACACACTTGACTTATTTAAGGAGACTAGCGTGCTTGGCTGCAAGCCTGTTGACACCCCATGGACTCAACCTATAAAGTAGGCATGAAAGAAGGGAGTACTCCCGTTGATAAAGGGAGATATCAACGCCTTGTAGGGAGACTTATCTATTTATCACACACTAGGTTTTCTGTCAGTGTGGTAAGTCAGTTCATGAATAATCCCACTAAATAACATCTTGACGCTGTTTATAGAATTTTGAGATAACTAAAAATGATACCAAGCAAGCTCCTTCTCTACAAAAAATGGTACAGCAAAAACATAGATATCTACTTTGATGCAAATTGGGCTGAATCTATCAAAGACCGGAGATCCACTTCTGGTTACTGCACATATGTTTGGGATAACCTGGTAACTTGGAGAAGTAAAAAGCAATTTGTGGTGTCTAGGAATAGTGCTAAGGGTGAGTTCAGGGGTATAACACTCAGTATTTGTGAAGGAAGGTTCAATAAAAGTCTTTTGTGACAATCAAGCATCTATAAATATTGCTACAAATCTTGTCCATCATGACAGGACCTTAGTTGCACAAAGCGGGGGCAGGGGCGGGGAAGCGTAAGCACCAAGAAGAATCTAAGGTTGGGAGCGGCTTGAATAAATAAATGCGTAAAGAGTATTATCATTTGTTTAGCATAGTTTACATAGATAGCAACAACAAACAAGGAAACTTTAAGGACTTGAAGGAAGAGAGAAACAAGGAATTGAGTTGAAAAAAGCTTGATTTTCATGTATTCTATCCCTTGTTCCATGCATCTCTATCCAGTTAGCGAGATCGAGTTCCCATCTTAGCTTGGGACGAGATCCCATGGAGCTCCTAACTTGGGATCGCAAAGCGAATTTCCGAGAGAGAAACGTCACCATATTAGGAGTTTCCTGCAACTAAGGACAGGACCAAACATGTCGAGATTGAAAGACAGATTGTAGGACGTATCATCCAAACGGTTTATACTCTTTCAACTCACCAACTAGCTTATATTCTCACAAAAGCTTTACCTAAAGTGAACTTTGACAACTTAAATTACAAGCTGGGAATGACCAACATTTACTCCTAGCTTGAGGGGGACTTAAGCATTTAACGGAGTAAATTCCTCAATCAGAGTCTATGTTACATGGACTCAGTGCAAGTGTCCGGGTCGGATGTGTCAAGTGTCGGATTCGACTAATTTTTAAAGCACAAGACACGGGGACACGACAAAATAGTCATATCTAGTATTACTTGTTAATAATTTCTAAGGTAAAAATGATGTTTTATGCGACGCACATGATTTTAATTGAAAACTTATCTTGTCTCAAAACCAAAGAAATTAAAAGAAACTCTACAAGATAGTGTTCATAGTAGCATATCCTATGAGATGTGTTAAACACATATCACATACTCATGTCCAAGTGTCGAGTGTCCGACACAGGTACTTCATGCATTCTGAAGAATTCATGTAACATAGATCAGAGTTAATGATTTAAGTCTAATTGATTCTTTCATTAGTTAGTTGCATTTTAGGTAGTTATATTTCCGATCATGTATAAATATTGTTAGCTTTTATTAGCTAGGATTCTGATTGTAACTAATCCTTTATTTTACGGTACCTAATTGGGTCCTAAAATTAAGGATGTATGTTACTTTCCTTCCTATATATACTCCGCCTCCGCCTCTGTTCAATGAGAAGAATATAGAGTAAAAAAAAGGTTCTACATTTTTTCAGAAGGGAACCACCTGCATTTTCGAGTATCGATAGCTTTTGTTTATGAGTTTAAGGAATATATAATAATGAGCTTGGAGTGGGATGGAAAGGCAGGTGACAAGGTAACAGCAGCAGAGTTTGGATATGTGTTGCTCGAAAATGCCATGAGCATAAAAGAGTTGTCGTTGGACTAAAGCTTCTTTTGATACCAAGGCAGATACGGGGTAATTTCACAAATATAAAATTTCAAACATTGAATTGTTACCTTAACTAAAATGATCCAACTATCTTAGCAAACCTAATTATATTTTAAAAAGGGTTATTCACCCGTGGACTGATAGAAGCCATGGGTGTCCATTACAAAGTGGCCGCGACCACCTATTCGTTTTCTGTTCAAAAGTATTAAAAACCTTCCTAACGTTTCAAACTCCAGAAGAAGTCAAGAAGCGTACAGAAGAAAAATCATACTTTCACCGCGCCGCGCCTCAATTACCAGATGCTGAATACTGTCGTCACAGCCATCATCGTAATAAAATAACCCAAATCAAACAAACCAATCACCCAATAAAACACATGGCCATGGCGACAAAATCCACAAAAAAATGGTAAACTATCTTAGATAAGGAGTTTTATGTTCTAACGTTCTCGTACATTACCATTTCTAGCTTGAAAATTGTCAAAGAAACATGCAAAAACATCACAAATTTTCATATCCATCTAGAATAGCGAAATATTATAAAGAACACTATGAGAAGCAATGGAAACCCCGGGCTGAGATGATTTTAGGTACATATTATACAGCTATCACACTTCTCAAAGAACCAAATAGGATAAATATTAAGGACTTACCGTTTGAATCTGTCATCTTGGCGTGGATGACTGGTTGTTGCTGAGAGAGAGAAGTGAAAGAGCAAAGCAAATGAAAGAGATAAGTCTTGGCTACCCACTAAGGTTGGAGGAACAACATGGTGAGAAGCTTTTAGGCCTTAGGGGCTAATTGGCCAGGAACTAAATGGCCTCCTTCTAGAAACAGACCAAAATCAACACAGGCATAGACCTAAGGGCTTGTTTGTGGTAGCTTCAGCTTGAAACAGAAGCAGCTTACCAACCAACCAGATTATTTTTAACTAGATTATGCATAAAAGCTGGTGCATAACATCTCTGTGCAACTTCTCATAATCAACTTTTTTGTCAATAATCTCATCTTGACTGTTTGGTTAAATAAGGTGAGAAGTTGTTATTTGCTAAACATGGACCAAATGGAAGAAGCTACAAGTCAGCTCCTTGTTTATTACTAGAAATTTAAACAACTTATTGATGCTAGTTTAGCCCAGCTTGTAAAAAAAGATGATTTTCCTACGTTTCTCCTAGCCAATGTTGTGAAATATTAGAGCCTATTAACATCTAAAACTTCTTTCACACACAACCTAACAAAAACTTTATTTTTTCAGGAATTCCAATTAGCTTTCACACTAAGCCGGTGCGAGGCCTTCTTTTTTCCTTTAGTTGTCGCATTTGACTGGCAGATTCCATTTTGTATTAAAAAAATAACTACAACGAGAAACAAAAAAAATATTCCGCAAATATTGAAACACCTTCATACCACCGAGAACTGACTATCTTGTACCCATATCAATAGAAACTTACTGAGTCGACAATTTCGTGCCAGTACTACTCGAGTAAACAAGACATCACAGGACTAGACTACCATGCTTTCTACTACATGGGTAAACAAGAAATCACCGGACTACACCACCATGTTTTCTACTACATGACTGTACAAGGCATCAAGAGCTAAAACCAACATAAACTAGGACTCTTAGCAAAAATTCTTTTCTATGCAGTATTTTCTCCCTGGCCTTTGCCAACAACCTTGCTGTAAAAGTTTCAATCAGATATCACATAGCACCAACAAACACTGAACAGGAAACTAATTTAGAGTTGGTGCACCGTGACCGTTAAACTATAAACCACAATATTGTAAAACCTCTCCGTGCACTGACCGCCTTGAAAGAATTCTGAATCACGAGCAAGAAACAGGAATGTCGTACGAAACAGGCCAAAGATTTTTCTAAGACACTGAACCTTTAATTGGTTATTTGCAAAAGGTTTTAAAAGGAACCCTAAAGCTGAACTTTTATGTGGGTTACTTGCATAAGGTTCTCATAGGAACAGAAAGCAAGCAAATGGACGGAAGAAGGTAAGCACTGAATTTTTCCTACTTCGGTACATGAATGCTCCAAGCAAATGAACAACATCTTTTTTAAATTACTGTGAACAACTATTTTTTAACCTTAGCCTAACTTCAGGCCAATAACAGTAAAGTTCAAACGGAAGGAATATCCTAAATTAAAACCTGAACATATTCACATAAATGGCAACACCAATCCATTGTATGACACTATAATTCCCATGAGACGCAAACAGCACCGCAGACTCATTTACAGAAAACCTAACTTCTAACCCAAAACCCATCTTAGCCATCCAAACCTAAATCAAGAAGCCAAACCAAACCCATCTCAGCCGTCCAAGCCGCCCTCGTCCTGGAGTGAAATCTATAACATTGGAATTCTTAGTGAAAACATTCCAGTATGGAATTCGGATGATCAAATAAACAAACCCCGTTCAACAGATTGCAAAACTACATTCGCATCGACCAAGTCCGCCCTCGCCCATGTCTCGGTTCGAATAAAGAAAACGAAAAGATATATTGATTATAAAACTACGCAAGGAAGGAGACTCACCTCTGTTGATGGACGCCGTCACCGGCGAATAACCGGGCGGAGTGGAGGCTGCTTCGTGGCGGGAGTGGTGCTGTTCCAAATAAGGGTTCTTGTTGAAATGGATAGAACAAATGAAAGGGCGAAAGCAGTCATTCACCACGTTCAAAATAGGGACAATACGGTCAGAATGAATTAGTTTCATCAGTGTGTCTACCGAGAAGCAAACGGGAGCATATGGTTTACCTTTAGATAGAGAGAAGGGGAAGAAACTGGACGAGTTGGTGAATGGTTAAGCTTAGATAGAGAAATAGTATATTAAAAAGGTAAACATAAAAAAATACCTATAAAATCTTTATTAATTTGAAAAGTTAGCAACTGTTTTCAGACAGTAAAAAAAAATGATTAGCTTTTTGAGATGGAAGGAGTATTTTTTTTAAAATAAACTTTAAGTTTGTAGAGCGAAACTTGCAACAAATTATGTGATGTGTGTTATGGAATCGGCCATTTATATGTGTCGTTCTAGTGTGGACGTGCGATTGCTGAGAAAAAAATAAAAATAAAAATTGAAGAGCACGTGGAGGCTATCTTGCACTTAGGTCAATGACGGTCTTTGGCATGGCGTGGCGTGGCATAAACTCAAAAAACTTCCAATTATAGAGAAACTCAAATTCTTCTTATGGCAATTCTTTCATCATCGGTTTCATCTATCTGAACTCTTTAAATACAACTGTCTGATGCCTGATCTATGCCCCCTTTGCCTACAGCACTCTGAGACACATGAATATCTTTTCCTTGGACGTTGTTGGGTTAAAGGAATTTGTTATCATAATCTAGGCACACATTACAATTCTATACAAGGAATTTCTTCACCTAAGTGTTGGTTGTTGGATTGGTTAGCGAAGTCGTTTTCAAGAATTGCAATTAGATGTTGCGTATAGTGTAGATTGCTGTTATTCTTTGGACCATCTGAATTAGTCAAAATGCTTTTGACTTTAAGAAGGAACCATTTTGTACTACTCAGATTTAAGTTTAAAGTCGTATGTTGTTCCGTAATATTCAAGCCACTGGTAATTTTTTATTTCATTTCAGGAAAATGCAGAGTAAGAAAAATCAGTTCATGGTATTAAATCGATCATTACCGCTTCAAGGGTTTGAACATTTTCATCCTCCACTTTGTCTCTTTCATTTTTTTCACAAAGTTGTAACTGTCAAGTCCCCCCATCCCCAATACTTTGTGCCATATTTGCTATTTGTCCTGATTCATACATGAGTTTTTGGCTTGATCTAGTTGTGTTTAATTTTCACTGGGTTCCGATTGGTGTTTGTATTGAAGTACTTGTTCCTGCTGATGTCTTTAACGCCACAGCATTAACAACTTCAACTACTATACAATGGCTGAGCAAGTTTCGTTGTTTACATATTATTCTCTTTCGTTCTTACTCTGAATTCATGTTGCAAATGGCTACTAGTGTCAGATAGATGTTGACTTCGGCAGACTTTTTGAGTAGATTGAGTCACAGTAGTACGAAATCACTCCTTACATCTCGCCCAAGGATAAAAGGTGTGTTACTACAACAATCGGCTTTGGCATCTCTTTTTCCTGATTGGAACACGTAGTACGGTAGGAATAAGTTGCTCGTAAACAGTCGGTGATACCTCTTCCCTAAATTGATCCATAGCCTTGATGAGAGTTATTGTAGTGTTTTGTTTCCTTGTTACCTCTTTTTTCCTGACCGGAACACGTAGTACGGCAGGAATAGTTTGCTCTTGAACCGCTTGTGATACCTCTTCCTTGAATTGATCTATAGCCTTGATGAGAGTCATTGTGGTGTTTTGTTTCCTTGTTACTTTTTGTTACTTTATCATTTACTTATTTAAATGGACTAGTATAGAGAACGTGTGTTACACGTGAATATAGTCGAGAGTAATGTTTGAGATGATATTATTATCTTTTTTAGGATCAAAATAATTTAATTTAATTATGTTTTTATTTTTTTGTGACTTATTTTAAAAGAAATGTATATTTAATGTTCGCAATTGTAATCAGTTCAATGTTTAAAAATATTCTTTGTAAGCTTTTGGATTGAAAAAATATTTGATGGTACTGTTAAAAATAAAAGCAAATGGACAAATTAAAAGAATGAGTCTATGTCTTTATTTTTGTAATTCGTTAAATTGGTTTATGGTGAAGATTAGTAATTTTTAAGATCAGGTGCTTTGTATTTTCATTAACGAGCTGTCGTGCACACACGATGCGTGTGCGATGAAATCATTGTATAACTCTTTATCACTTTTTATGATATTTACTCATTACCGGTGCCATCAAATGAGTAAAAAAGTCTTTAGATTTTGAATACAAATGAACGAAGAAATATCAATATCAGTGATCAATATGATAATATTTGTCATAAAAATTAACTAAAAAGTCGTGTTTACATTGAAAAAATAATATTCATAACATTGGAGATTAATTTTGATATCTAATAATAAAAACAAACTTATAGAAGCCATCACAACTTTGAATACATTTATTCTTTTGTCGCAGCAATATAAATACATTTCTCAATATTCGCCCCTTTCTCTCATTTATCACAAATAAAATCACAACTATATGAATGATGTACTTTACGATAATAAATAAATAAAAATAAATACACAGACATGTGAATTAAGAATGTGATAGTGTAACAATAAATCTATAAATAACCTCAAATTTCAACATTTTTAAATTTCAAAAACAAAATCCCCAAATTGCATAGTTCTGTTACGAACCATCAGTGCGGCACCCAGTCTTCATGATCACCCCTCCTTAAAGAGGGTGGCCGACCCCCCTTTTAGGGAGGTGGCCGACCCCCTCTTTAAGGAGGTGGCTGACCCTCCTTAATGGGGAAGGTGCGCCAAGTCCAAGTTCGCATATTTTCTAAGTGTTGGTGGCACCGATGTTGGCAACAAAAATAATTTTAGTCATGCAAAAATGGGACCTGTCGCACAAAAATGGGACCCTGGTGGGCCCTTTGGTACAACCAGAATAGGTTGGGACATCTTGGTGAAGTCTATGTATATGTTGTAGTGAGTTGATTGAACTTTTCAAGCAAAATCATCATTTATCAACTCGGAACACACACACACACACACATTTTTGCAAGAAAAATAGTGTGCAAAAGAGATGTTAGCGTGAAAATGAGATGATCTATTTGAAAAAAGAGTTGCTGGGGTTACAGGGAAAGCTTGTGGTTTGAAATTCAAATGAGTGGCCAAGATCAAATCTTGGCCCACCCATATATAAAGAGAGGGAGATGGGTGAGTCTTCCTCAAGACTTATTCAAACTTCAAGAGAGAGAAAGAGAGAGAGATAAAAGAAAGAAGAAGAAATGACAACAAAAGGGAAAGAAGCCGAGGGTTGGCGAGGAGGATGAGTTGGGCAAGGGGTCGGCGCCGGTGATGGGTTGGCCGCCCCTAGGGGGCCAGGTTCAGGGGGAAGGGAAGAGGGAGAGGGGGAGGGAGGGAGAAAGGGGGACGGAAAGGGGGAAAGGGGAGCGGGTCGGCCGTCCATGGTGGCTTGACAGGTGTCGGCGCTGGTGAGGGGAAAGGGAAGGGGAATGAAGGAGAAGGAAAAAGAAAGGGGAGGGGGGTCAGCCACCCATGGTGGGTTGGCTGGTGCAGGTGGTAGCGGGGGAAAGGGAGATGAGGGAAAATGAGAGGGAAGGAAGAAGGGGTGAGGGGTTGACCAGCATGGGGAGGTCGGCCACCTAGATTGTCCAACGTGCCCAACACTAGGCCACACAGCTTGAGCCGACGCCAGTGGTGAAGAAAGTTAGGCAGAAGATGTGGGCGAAGCCGCAAGGCGCTGCAGTTAGTGCGTCGCGACTGCCGTGGGGTATGACGACCACACTTGTTTCTGCGCCCGCCAGTAGATGATGCCATGCTAGTGCCAGTCAAGGGGTCAGGAGTGCCATTGACGTTTGACATATGACCCGGTGGGGTGAAGACATATGAACCAAAGCGGAACAAGACGAACACATTACTGGGGTGAAGGGAGTGGTACCTTATGTTCCAGACCGAGAGCTGTGGAGGGAGTTGGCCATCAGGGTGGCGAATAGAGCTTTCATGACGTCGTGGGGTGGTCCATCGATGGGAGAGGAGCCGCGGGTGCCGTCATCATACGTCCGGGCTCTGAGCTGGGAAAAGGCACCTATTATGTCGCTGAGATACATATCGACGTTGTTGATTGAGAGGGAGGATATGCTCTGGTCGCCTGTGGTGTTCAAGAGCCATAGTGCGATGCCGCTAGGGTGGGACTTCTGGTGCAAGGAAATGCTGTAGTCGTCAGAGCAGACGTGGTTATTACAGTCGCTGGGGCTGCTGCCGGCGATAGACATTACTACAAGGGGTTTGGAGTTGTACAGGGATACACCGAGTATGACCCTGCAACTGTCAAGGTGGAGCACGTAGTAACATATGTTTGTGACAGAGTTCGGAGAGATCGGACTCACACTGCTGGATGTGATGATGCTGACAGGGCTACCTATGCATAGGGAAGAAGATGCTCGGGTGATCTGGCTGAGTGGGGAGGAGCGATTGTTGCAGACACATTTATTGGACATCCTTACTGAGATGAAAAAGCACCGGAAGGGGACTTACGGTGGGTGGATCTGACATTTCTTTGGTGCGGAGCAGGCGAAGGCCAGACAAAAGCTAGGCAATGCGGCAGAGTTCATGACGGGGCCATATCACGGCAATGAGCGGTACGAGATAGTTGCATTCTTGGCCATGTTCCTATCTTGGTAAGAATTGTATTGTCGTCTTATTATATGTTTGGATATGTTGTATGTCACGCTTGTCATATATCATGTGCGCATAGAAATAGTTGGCGTGGTTGATAAATTTTAGAATAGAATTTTGATAGTTGCTGTTGATCTAGACCTGTAGGTACGTATTTAAGGGGACACCAGAGGATGGTATTTCCCTAAGGGTGTTTTCGCTGGCTATTTGGATGCCGCAGGGCAAGCATGTCTAGCTGGCTCCCGTGTATCTAGGCACGCTGTATTCACGGCTAGATCAGTTTGTGAATGACGTGAAACAGTCACATGGGTGCTATCAGGTGGCGACGTATGTGGACTGGATGTTCCTACAGCAGTATCTGTATGAGTGCTTCCCAGATTATCGACCAGCAGGATACCCTCTAGAGCATCCGGCACCTACGATGGGGACGGTGACCCGGCCAGGCAAGTCACGGTAGGTGGGTTTGTGGTGTAGCGGGTCACGAGCATTTGCATGGGCAGGTATTAGGAGGTCGGAGGGTCCATTGGCACAGATCTTGGACCCACGGGAGGCGTGTTTACAGCTGCCATACCTGGATATGCATGCATCGTATGGGGGTGCAGCCGTGGTTGCACGTGCAAGAGATGACGACAGGCTTGACGAGGAAAGAGGACCTGGGGCTGGGACAGCTCGCACTACTAGTGGCCTATTTTTTGTGCTGGCTCCCGGTGTTGACAGATGATGGTGGGAAGCCTGTCGAGTGTCATTATTATGTGTCGAGGTATAGCCCATACCATCTTGCGTTGGCATTCGGGTATGACTTAGAGCCCCCCTGTGGGTATCACAGCCCCTGGAGTGTGACGACTGCCTTTGGGTATACATGATATGACAGAGTCCATGAGTGGCCAGCACCGACGTCATAGTGGAGGTGGTTGGGTATAAAAATGGCAGGAGCAGTGACGGTAGAGTATGCCAGCTGGTGGGAACGGTTATGAAAGAGCTGGGCGGGGTGGTTGGCACAGTCGTCAGGCACACGGCGACAGGTGGATGTGTTTGCATGTGACCAAGCATTGAGTCTGATATTAACCACAGTCGCGAGGCAATCGAGGATGCCGGCGCTAGTGACAAGGAGCTCTGTTGCAGGCTCGGAGAGGAAGATGGAGGAGGAGGCTGAAGAGCCTGAAAACGATGCCCCCAAGGAGGATCACGAAGAGGAGCCGGTTGTTTATGTGCCGAGGGTGCCGGGGGTTGGTAAGGGTCCTCTGTCGGCACTACTAGTGGGTATAATGGAGACGGCTCGCCAGGCCAATGAGAGTACATCAGCTCTATGCGTATCTAGATCGAAGAAGCCGTGCGACGCATCAGATGAGCTGGACTCCAAGGTGAGATGTGTTGTTTCCTTTGTTTTGCATTAGCCATGTCATTTGTGTAAGATTATAGATATATATGGATTGATGGCTGCTTTGATAGAAGCTTGAGGAGGAAGTTATGGAGGAGAACAACGAGGCAGACACCGATGTTGAGGCAGAAGAGGCGATGGCAGGTGATGTGAGTGGGCCAGCTGGGGTTGATGAGGTGAAGGTGGTCGAGACGTTAGGGGCCGAGGTGACGATGGAGCCAGCTGGGCGGTCAAGTCCTTTGCCTGTCGCGGAGGAGACGATGGAGGCCCTGTATGGTAGAGCGATGAGTGATGCGTTGATGTTTAATACCAATGGGTATTGGTGGACGAGTACGGAGACAGGGGTCTTGGGAGGTGACCGTGGGGGCCCAGTTGAGCCCGAGCCTATGGTTACAGCCCCAGTGGTCGAGCAGGAGACGTTGTTGCAGGCTGGTGCAGAGCGACATCATGACACATTGTCAGCGATTGAGGCTGGTGCTACTTTGCTAGCGATGCACTCAGCTAGTGTTTGTGTGCAGATGACTGGGGGAGTGCTGGATACGCCAGTAGGGGGTGACGGTGGGGGAGAGGTGAGCGGAGGCTCGTCGAGTGGGCCGGTGGATGTTGCGTCTTGAGAGGGTCTACAGTTGCCTGTCGAGATGGTGTGCCGGCTGGAGCTTGTGAAGGCTGCGTCCCCACAGACCTTTGAGGGGGTGAGGGTGGAGAGCCTGGTGTTGCAGAGGTTTGCATATGCTGGGTTTGTGGAGTGGGTGCAGCCGTTTACGAGTGTGCCGCCATCAGGCTGGGCTTCAGATTTTATATCGCCGTCACTTGTAGAGGTTGTGCCATTTACGTCATTGGGCGTGCAATTGGATTGGTTGGCAAACTTCATGAGATCGAGGGGCAAGAGCCGGGAGGTGGAGCAGAGGTTAGACGCGGTGTACATGCAGGAGACATTTTTGGAGAGGCGTCGAATATGATTGAAGGGGAAGCGATCAGAGATTGCTGGAGAGTTGGCCGATATTGATATGCAGGTAGCGGACATACAGGGGCAGCTGGTTGACTTACAGAAGCAGTTAGCCAACCCACAGAGGCAGCGGGCAGAGGTAGAGGTGCGAGAGGTAAAGCGGCTTAGGCGGCAGGCCGAGCTTGATATGGGATGGTCCGATCTATAGGCTCAGTGACAGACACATTAGGTAGGCAGTATGTAACCGGTTGTAGCATTGTTGGCTAGGCTTCCCTATGGTTTATGGATAGTATGTTGTCTTTGTAATGCCCGATAGTGGCTAGCAAACTTTTGATGTATATTGCCTATTTTGTCTTTATGAGTATGACTGCCACATTGTCTAGTATTGATCCTTGTTGTTGCCTGATGTGCTTGTTTGTTTGTGTCGTGGTTGAATGTCTTGCATGTGTTGGCGTCCTGTTAATGTTCCCCCTCCCCACCCATAGCAAGTGACTTGGTGAGCGTAGGTTAAAAGAAAAGAGTGGATGGTAACGGAAGCTAAGGCAACAGAATGATTTTGTATTGATAGTACTTGGGCCAAAATGCCATTACATGAGTAGAGTAAAAAACTTGTAATAATCAACAAAAGTTACAAGTATGTAAACAGGGATGCGTATACATAAATGCCATGTGGGCAAATGTGCTATGTTATGGGCGGGGAACGCTGGGGGGAATACTTTCGCAATTAACTATGCATAATACTTCTTTAGGTAGCGGCCGTTGATAGGGGTCATGATCTGACCGTCGTCAGGGTTAAGCAGGAGATAAGAACCATTATCACGGGCTGCATGTATCGTGAAAGGGCCTTCCCAGTTTGGCATGAATTTGGGGGCGGACATGTGTGGCTCTTACATGTTTTGAGGCTTAGAGAATGAGGTTGCCTTCGATAAAGGAGCATGGCTTGACTGTCTTCCCATAGGCTTTCGTGAGTTGTTCATGATATTTCTTCGTTAGGTGTAGGGCAGTGGCTCTTCGTTCATCAAGGCCCTCAAAGGCGGCCATCCACGTTACGTCCTCCCCGAGACCGCTGCTTATGGAGAGCCGGGCTAAGGGCACGACTATCTTAGCCGGCACCACACACTCATCCCGTAGACGAGGAAGAAGGGTGTGGCCTTCGTCGCTATGTGCTTGGAGGTTCTGTAAGCCCAAAGGCCAGACTTAGCTTTTTGAACCATGACCCACTAGCATCATGAACCATCCATGACAGGATGCGGAGCAGAGTCTTGTTGGAGGCTTCAGTTTGACCATTGTTTTTGTGGATAGTAGGGAGTTGACGTGGCATGGTTGATGATGTATCCTTCCATAAGAGCTTGGACATCCATGTTGATGAACGGCATGCCGTTATCGGATATGACACACCGGGGAATGTCGAAGCGACAGATGATGTGATCACGTAAGAAGTTAGCAACAATGCCTCCCGTGGCTCTTCGGAGAGGTATGGCTTCGAACCACTTCATAAAGCATTCTGTTGCGACCATGATCCATATGTGATGTCTGGATGGCGGGTGGATGGGGCAGATGAGGTCGAGGGCCCAAGAGTGAAATGGCCAAGGGGCTAGAATCATGCGAAGGTCAGATGCCGGTGTATGCATCCTGTCAGCATGCCACTGGCAAGGTTCACAATGTTGGACATGGGAAATGGAGTCAGACTCCATAGTCAGCCAGTAGTACCCCAATTGTAACAATTTCGTGTACAACTTTTGAGATCCTTGATGCTCCCTACAGTCTCCGTTATGAACTTCATTAAGCACTTGTACTGCCTGGGCACCCTGTAGGCATTGCAGGGTTCGTTGTGAAAAACCTTTGCCAAATAACTCACCTTTGGTCACAAAATCCCTGACCGATTTTTGTTTGATAGAATGGGCCGAGCTATGGTCAGGAGGTAGAATCCCATAAGATAAGTACTGGATGAAAGGCTGACGTCAGTCACCCTCAACATTGATCACAAGAGCTTCCATATTGTCCGACGCATATAGGCATTCGGGGCAATCCCATTGTATATCCGAAGCATCCTTGGCCATGGATGGCCAGAAGAGGCCCATGCCCTGTAGGCGACGGTATAGAGGAGGACCATCAAGGCCACAACACTTCTAATGGCTGAGCTAGAGTTTATGCCATGCTTCTCCTGGTGCCAAACACTGGGTTGGAGTGCCTCCGGGACATCATCTGTACAGGACATCGCCCAATAGTAGAAAGTCTGTGAGGGTAGAGGCATGAGTAAGAGATGGTGCCTTGAGTTAGTCGATGATCGGCTGCCTCCAATCATCGGTGGTAGTGTTCTTCAGTATCAAGTTTAAGGCTGTGCTGGGTTTAATCCGCTTGATAATAGTCAACATCTGTTGTTCTCCGTCAACCTCTATCTTTGAAGCGATGGTGGCCAAACTGTCTGCATGTCTATTGTGGCACCTATTGTGATGTTCATACTGGACATAGGCAAGTCTTCCTTTTAAGTGTTGTACCAAGGCACGATAAGGTGCCAAGGCTGGCTCCTTGACTGTGAACTCTCCGTCAGTCTGCTTCATGATCAAGTTCGAGTCTCCCTTCACACATAAGGCCTTAACCCCCATACTGATGGCGAGCATAAGGCCAATGACAAGTGCCTCATACTCGGATTCGTTATTAGATACTGGGAATGCAAGCTTGAAGGATAGAGAGGTGGTAACATCATCTTGGTTCTGAAGAACGATGTCGGCACCCCCTTGCCGGAGGGGTGCTTCATTGGGATCTTTGCTTGTAGCTGAGCCGTCGAACTCAAGCGTCCACAGTTCATCGATGTCAGTAATCAGGGTTATCTCCTCTCTAGGCAATTGATCTGAGGTCGGTTCATATTGTTGTCATGGGAAGAAGGCTAAGAGATCTGCGAGTTCTTGACTCCGTAGAGCTATGGAGTTCTTGATAGATAAGCCGAACTCGACCAGGAGCAATAACCAACGGGTGAGTCGGACAAGGCGGGGCAAGTGAGCATGTACTGGAGTGCATCAGCCTTGGTAACAAGTGTGATTTGGTGCGCCAAAAAGTAATGTTTGAATTTTTGTAAAGCATAGAATAAGGCTAGACAGTGCTTCTCGATCTCGGAGTAATTGGCTTCAGGTCCCTGATTGACCGATTGAGATAATAAACAGGACGCTCCACCCTATCCACCTTTTGGGCAAGCAGAGCACCTATAGATCTAGGCGTGGAGGTCAAGTAAAGTAAGAGTGTGATGCCCCGCTATGGCACTACCATGGTTTGCGGTGACATGAGGACCGACTTGATCTATTCGAAGGCGAGCTGTTGGTGCGCACCCTAATTCCACGGGGTGTTCTTGCGCGTCAAGTGCTGGAATGGTGTGATGAGCTCGACCAAGGCAGGAATGAATCAGCGGAGGTAAGAAACCTTGCCAATGAGGCTTTTCAACTGTTTGGTGTTCTTAGGGGGAGGCATCTCTTGGATAGAGGCAGGTTTGGACGGGTCAACGTCGATGCCCTGTCGACTAACCAGGAAGCCGAGGAATTTTTCAGAGGAAACTCCAAAGGTACATTTCAGTGGGTTCATCCGCATGTTGTATTGATGACAACGATCAAAGACTGTGTGAAGGTCTGTGAGGTGATCACTTTCCTTTTTAGACTTGATGATAAGATCGTCGACATAGTCTTCCACTGTACGGTGTATCATGTCGTGGAAGATGGCTGTCATCGCCCATTGATAGGTAGCACCCGCATTCTTGAGGCCGAAGGGCATGACTTTCCAACAAAAGTTTCCCATGGGCGTTTAGAAGGCTGTTTTGGCAAAGTCGTCAAATGCATTTGAATTTGGTTGTAGCCGACGAAGCATCCATGAAAGATAAGATTTTGTGTCCGGCAGCAGCCTCCGTAAGCATGTCAATGTTGGGCAATGGGAACTCATCCTTGGGCATGCTTTGTTCAAGTCCCAAAAGTTAATACAAATGCGGACTTGGCCATTCTTCTTTTATACAAGGACGACATTGGCCAACCATATGAGATGAGTAATGGGTTCAATGAAGCCAGCTTGCAAAAGCCGTTCTATTTCTGTCTTGATCTTTAACTCGAACTCAGGACGAAAAGTTTGCAAATGTTGTCGGGCGGGAATGGACCCGGGAGCAATATTGAGATGGTGCATCACCAAGGCAGGGTCCAATCTAGGGATATCATTGTAGCTCCATGCCAATACATCCCGATATTCGCAAAGAAGGGTAACCAATTCCTTTCTTCGACCTGGGGCGAGTTTCGTGCCAATGTACGTAAGTCGTGGTTCCTCACCCGGGTCAGCCAGGTTGATTTCTTCAAGGTCTTTGGCTTGAGGTCAGGCCCGGGGCCGTCTTCATAGTAGGGTGGGGCTGCTCCGGGGGTGAGTTCAGGATCTGGAGGGCAATGCTTGGCCGCGTAGCACCAGTCAGCTTCCATAAGAGGGTCATGATCGAGGGATCAGTTGTCGGACCACCTGAGGCCCCCCTGCACCGTCATAATTGATAGATAACTTTGCCATTTTGGATGATGCATTGAAATGTCGGTGTAGCCTTGTGTTTCTTGAACTGAGGAGATGAAGGCGGGGAAGTAGGCTGTGTAACAGGCGGTGTTACCGAGGTTGACCCTTTATTCTTACCATTCTTCTTGGCTTTGGACTTGGGAGTCTGTAACCATACAACTCGCCCTAGTCGGGCAGCCTAGTCGAGTGGATATGAGTGGCAGTCTCACCATCCTCCGTGATTTTGGTGAAGAAAGAGACCTCAACAAAGTAAGATTCACCATATTCGAAGGGGCCCTGGTTGCGGGGATTGTCATTGCTACCTCATGTCCCGCAGGACCAGTCACTAGTTTCACACACTGGTGGTACGTTGAGGGAATGACCTTGTTGACATGGATCCAAGGTTGGCCAAGCAGGAGGTGGAAGGCAGGCTCGATGTCTATTACATGAAAGGTAATGGCGCGACGGACAGATCTGACCATGAGGTCGATCATGATATGCCCGAGAGTTGATTGGGGACCTTGTCTGAAGCCAATGATTTGGATAGGGTCTCGGATGATCTTTTGTGTGGAAATGCTTGCCCTTTGCAAGGTAATAAGGGGTATGAAATTGACTGAGGCCCCATAGTCTACTAAGGCACGGTGGAAGCCCGTGCCATTAATGGTGCATTTGAAGAACAACAATCGATTGTGGTGTTCGACTGGTAGTGAGTCTTCGTCTGAGAAAACCAATACGGTAGAAGGAATATGTCAGAGTTCAGCTTGAGCAGCGAAGCATTTGAGACCGAGGCCTGTGGTGAACTCGATTAGACAATTCGAGAGGTAGGTCCTTGCAACAGGTGAAAACCCTATTTCATCCAAAAATCTTTGATTTTTGACATCTGTCCGAGGGAGGACGTCGACTGACTAGCCGAAGGTACAGAAGGTACGACGGTGGGGAGGGTCTCCATCGAGGCTTGCATAATGACAGGCTCGACCTGGCCAATGATGGCCATGTGGACCTGATGGTTCCCGTTGTTGTTGCCTTGCGATGGGTAAGGGTGCCCACGCACATCATTGTTCTTCCTTAGCTTTAGGTCGCCCGCAGCAACCTTCCTTGCGAAGATGTCTCATAGCCCATTGTAGTGTTGGAGGGGATGTCTGACAGCTCCGTGGTAGGGGCAGTAATTGGGCTTAGCCTTATCCGCTTTCGTGATATTCATCTGCATTGGTGGCAGGTGGAAGTTGGCGTCATTGGCCACCCATTCTGCCAAAAGTTCTTGTACTTTATTCAAATCACATGGGTAGTCAGGGACGGTTCTCGTTGCCTTCGCTTGTCAGGTCGTCGATCCCCATCTTGGGACTAACACTTGGAGCCACTATAGTTGCCGATGTTAGTAGTGGTGTTGTTGTTCCGAGTGCCAGAGGTGTCTGATGTGGCTAGGAGTGTATTTTATGGGTGAGGCTTTCACGGCTTGACGGGACCGACCGACTCGTAAGTACGGCCGGCAGTCTCCTTTAGGTGTCCCCACGACCTCAACTGCAAGTTCTCAATATGCACTCGTTACACTTCACTCATGTTCTTGATGCATATCGGGACCAAGGTTTCATCTTTGTTGAAGCTCATACACTCGAGGCATTTGAGATGGAAGCCATGTACGTATTTGTTCAAATCTTCCCCCGGATTCTGGCGTATGCCAACATTATCAACAATGGTGACTCATTTAGCTTCATAGTGAAATTTGTCCAAGAAAAGCTGGACCATTTCACTCCAAGAATGGACAGTCCCCGTAGGGATCTGGTGGTACCAAGTATATGCCAAGCCTGCGAGGGACTTGTGAAACTCCATCAACTTAAAACTATTGCCCGGGCCATAGTACTCTAATGAGCTGACAAATCTTGTTAAGTGCTCATGGGCGTTGCCTTCACGTCTATTGAAGAGCATGAAGGTTGGCTGTTTGTACTTAAGGGGGTAGGGTGTGATGGCTATATCATCGGCATATGAGGCATGACCTATTAACTGGGCTGAGGAGTCAGGTGTAGAATGCTGTGATAGGCGGTGTATGAGTGCTTCCAAGTCTGATTGTGTGACATAATTGCGGGATGGGTCTTCATGGCTAGTTAAGGGGTGGTGGCTGGCTGGGGTGCCGCGAGCCCCCGAGCCCCCAGATGGTGCAACCTGATGAGCGAGAGCAGGGGAGGGTTGGTATATGATAGGTGGTGGTGACGACAGTTGTGAGGGAGGGGGTATGGGTGGGTGGGCAAGACAGGTCTACCACTTGGCCAGTAGTTTGATGTTGTTCAGTTAGGTAGGGATTAGGTTCCATCTCAATGGCTTGGTGAGTTTTAGAAGAACTTCAGGTTGGTATATGCTGAGGTATGACAACTGGAAGAATCTGTTGCGGCATTAGTCCGAGGTCTTCTTGTGGTCTACGGAATGGCACCGTAGGAGGAGGTATGTCGGCGACAGGTGGTGAAGGTGTCGTGAGTCTTATCTCCAAGGGTCTGGATGCTCGAGGCGGTGATGGTCGCGACACTAGGGCCTAGGCAACATCAAGAGTTGGCCCAGGTCCTGAAGGCTGGACCGGTGTAACATATTGTTGCGCTGCCAACACCTGTATGGATTTTTTCATGTCCATAATGGAGGCCATCAGTGTAGTTTGCGAGTCTTGCAAGCTGGCTATGGTAGGAGTAAGCTGTTGTATGGCTGCATTGACCACCACTTGCACATCGGGTGCAGTGACTGAGGGTTGATCTTGATGTCGTGTGGCACTTGTCTCTTCCTGTTCACCAAGGTAGGCCTTTTCTTGCACCGTAGGAATGAGGCCTTAGCTGGTAGTCCTCCGCTGCACAGGCATGGTGCCTAAGTGTGGAAGATAGGCAGACTGTAATACGATGCTCACCTCCCCAGCGGAGTCGAGAAAATGATGCTAAGGAAAGTGGGCCGTACCTACGTGGAGGTGCCATAAAGGATGCAGTCTGAGTCAGCTTCCAGATGTACAAAGAGAGAGACAGTGAGGGTGGAGTAAGGGCAAAGAGCAAGGCTCCCTAGGCAGGCCGTGAGGGCTGGCAGTGCTGCGGTGCAAGGCAGAGATGAACAGCGCCTGTAGTCGATAATCTAAGCTAGGGTCTGAGTCAGGGGGTACAACGTCAGGGGTCTGATATCAGAGGTCCAAATGTATTTATCTCTCTAGAATTCCAGAGAGAATGAGTTTTAGAGAGAGAAAGTAAAAATGTCAAATTAGAGAATTCTCTTGAAAATGAAATCTAAGGTCCTCTATGTATAGGGAAAAGGGGGCCTGTGTCATCAGCTGACACGTGTCGTCCCCTGGGAGTGACACATCACCAAGGGGGTCCATAAATATCAGTTCTCCGTCGAACTGCTGATTCTCAAATTTGCACTACCTTGCCCCACACAGTGTCACTCTACCTGTCTGAGAAGACTGAAGACACCATGACGGCATGATCAGAGTAAGCCCGTTGCCCTAGCCACCAGTCCAAGCCCTTACTGAATCCCACAAGTGTGCGTCACGTGTTGAGAACCTGACAGCGGCGAGGATTGCCCCTATAACCAACTGCCAGGCGGACTAGGCGCGATGCCCTCCAAAGACCTGCTCCCGTCTCGGAGTGACCCGGGGCTCATCGTCCTGGGGCGCCGATGATCATCGGTGACGTGAGTGGACGTGGTCGTAGCTCAGACGTGCCTAGTGTCATGAAAGTCACCCCAGGTGGCGATAACTTTATGGTAACGAGCCTATCCCGTTGCGAAGGGTCCTTGTTCCAGAGCATCCCACCAGAATAAAGATGGCGATGGCTTCTGTGGTAGCGAGCCAATCCCCTACGAGGGGTCCTCGTGCCAGAGCATTTCGAGCGGAGTCCCTTGTAAGGAAGACGGTGATGGCTTCTGTGGTAGCGAGCCTATCCCGCTGCTAGGGGTCCTCGTGCCGGAGCACTACGAACGGAGCCCCTCGGAATGAAGGCAGCTATAGCTTTGTGGTAACAAGCTTATCCCGCTGCGAGGGGTTCTTGTGCCGGGGCACTATGAACGGAGCCCCTAAGAATGCTGCATACTCCGAAGAGTGGGTCGAAGCATGTTCTACGTCCATGGTGGGGGTGCATGGTGTGGTGAATGATAGTGGTGCCTGGGGGCCGGTAACATGATTGTGGTGCACGGGCGCGACGACAACTGTCGTGAGACAATACCTGGTGCCGGGGGCACATGTCATGGAAGTGGGCGCATGGGCGTGGTCATGGTGCCGGGGGCACTTTAGTCTGACAGAGAGCCAGGGGGCACGGCTTTATCAGCGACGCGGCGCATGGGCGCGATGGAGTGTCGGAGATGGCGCGTGGGCGATGGTCAATGCAATTACTGCGTACGGGCGACAATGGGCGCCGTACGGTTGCGGTGATGAATGGTCATTGTAAACCGTAGTGCGTGAATGAGCTAAGCAAAAGGAGCATCAGCAGCCCCCCCGTGACTAGGGTGGCCGACCCCCCTTAAAGAGGGTGGCCGATGCCCCCTTTTAGGGAGGTGGCCGACCCCCTCTTAAAGAGGTGGCCGGCCCCCCTTTAAAGGGAGTGGCCAGCCCCCCTTTAAAGGGAAGGCATGCCAAGTCCAAGTTTGCATATATTTCTAAGTGTTGGTGGCGCCGATGTCGTTATGTTGGCGACAAAAATAATTTTAGTCATGTAGAAAGTCAATGAAAAATGTGTGTGACTTGAGCGTGCGCATTTTAACAGGTCGACAATGTTGAAAAGTTGACCGTTGAATATGTGACGTGTTGCGAAAAAATGGGACCCTGGTGGGCCCTTGGGTGCGACAGAATAGGTTGGGAACAGCTTAAAGATGACCACCTGGGTAAAAATGTCAAAAGCTACTGCCACTAGCCCACTCCAATATCAGTTACCACCGGATACCCTCCACTCCCTTTACGTAACTTCCCAATCAACTCCTCCTCCTATTCTTCTCTTCTTTCATTTTCAGTCCATTATTGCAATTATCGGCATCAAATTTCTCTGTTGAAATCGCTACAAGTAAGTTTTATGTCCATTTATCTGGCATTTTTGCGTCAATTTTCTCTGCTTTAAATCATTTCTCCATTTCTATCAAACCATTTCTCCTTACTGATTTAAGTTTTATGTCCATATCTCACCGCCCAAGCCTAAAGCCGATTAGAAGAGTTAAGTGCAATAGAAGAGGTCACCATTAACCGAACAGCGTGAGGGTTTCAAAGAGCAAGGCAACTTTTTTGTAAGCAAGCAGAAGCCTAAAGCCGATTAGAAGAGTTAAGCTCGGGTACTGCTTTTATCTCTATATTAACATTTTAGCTTACACAGTACCCCAACCCCTTTATTCCCATTTCTCAATTTCTCCCTTACAGTGGTTCTAAAAAATGCGGTGGTTGAGTTTGTCAACGGTAGTTGTGATTGTGGATGCGGTGGTTGTGGTGTGGGATTAGCGGAGGTTGGTGGTTTTTGGCGGTGGTCGTGGTGTGGGTGTTGTTGTGTGTGGTCGGCGGTAGGTTGTTTTCAGCGGTAGGTTATGGTGGCCATCGGCGTCAGTGGCCATTGGTGGGATGAAGACGACCGGCGTTAGTCGCGATTCTGTTGGGGACGGTTTCCATGGGTGCGGCTATGATTGCGGATGTGGTTGCCATTGGTGGTTGTTGGTGTCTCTGGTAGGATGAAGACGGCCGACATTGATTGCGATTCTGTTGGGGATGGCTGCCATGGGTTTTGGGCTTGGTGGTGACCGGTGGTCGTCTGTGTGCAGGTGCGTTGTTGTGGGTGGCTGTGGGTTGCCGTAGGTTGTTGTGGTTGTGCAAATGGTTGCTTTTGTGGCCAGCGATGGTGGGTTGGGGTGATGGAGAGATTTGATTGCTGCGGTGGTGCTCCAGGTGGCGGAGAAGTGGGTGTCGCCAGAGGCTGTTGCCGGAGGCGACCCTTGGATATTTTGGATGTGAGTAGTGTTTGTGGGTGGTCTTGGGTGGTCGTTTGTGCGGTGGTGGGTGTTGCCAACTGAGTTGCCGGCGGGTGATGCCGACGGGTATTGCCGGCAGGGAGTTGCCGCGATGGTGTCAACTGTACGAGACCCATCACTGCCACGTTCTTTATTCGTTGTACCGAATGCAATTGGTTGTACAATATGCAATGTGGGTTGTACAAAATCGTTGTTCTTCCATTATTGGTTGTACAGTATGCAGTGTTCGTTGTACAAAATGCATTGTTTTGGTTAATAATATTCGAACTCTTTACTTTATTATTTCAATCATATGCATGTTTGTTTTTTAAATTTAGTCTTTGTTGCACTTACAATTTATTTATACTTTATCACAAAATGTATAAAAGTAACGTTAACATTTCTGTAGTATTTATTACACTTACAAAAATTCAATCTTCTAATTAATTAAAGTAAGTTCCCTTTTCAATATCAACCGCACCCAAATTTTCATAATTATCGCTTAATCCTGCATAAAGCTAGAGATAAAAAATATTACCTCAATTCATTTTGTGGTTCATACGATAGATTTAACTACCTTTCGGCAAGCTTGACAAGATGCATGTCGGTTGTTTTTTAAATTTCGTCTTTGTTGCACTTACAATTTATTTATACTTTATCACAAAATATATAAAAGCAATGTTAATATTTCTGTAGTATTTATTACACTTACAAAAATTCAATCTTTTACTTAATTAAAGTAAGTTCGCTTTTCAATATCAACTGTACCCAAATTTTCATAATTATCACTTAATCCCGCATAAAGCTAGAGATAAAAAAATATTACCTCAATTCATTTTGTGGTTCATACGATAGATTTAACTACCTTTCGGCAAGCTTGATATGATGCATGTCGGTTGTTTTTTAAATTTCGTCTTTGTTGAACTTACAATTTATTTATAATTTATCACAAAATGTATAAAAACAACGTTAACATTTCTGTAGTACTTATTACACTTACAAAAATTCAATCTTTTACTTAATTAAAGTAAGTTCCCTTTTCAATATCAACTGTACCCAAATTTTCATAATTATCACTTAATCCCACATAAAGCTGGAGATAAAAAATATTACCTCAATTCATTTTGTGTTTCATATGATAGATTTAACTACCTTTCGGCAAGCTTGATATGATTTAAGTGAGGTAAAGGTTATCCCTTACAAAATAACTTAGTATCTCCCATTTGGATAATAATAAGTTATAAGTAAAAATAATATTTTTACAAAAAAAAATCTAAAAATAAAATGACGGGACACGTGCGCTATCTGCCAAGCATCTAGCATTGTAAACGCTTGACTTTGCTACACATTGAAAGAAAAACTGGAACATTAAGCATCACCGACTTTTGTCATATCAATAATAATAATAACCTTTAGAATAATTGACCTTTAGAATTTTTTTAACTATGTCTTTTAAATAAAATTTAACCATAAAAGCCAAACACGTCATTATAGGTAGTTACTACTATTTGAGTTCAACCAAATAAAATTATCCTTCATAAAATGACTTTAGTAACTTGACACTGTTTTGGATAATAATGTATTGGGTAAAAGTAATCCCTCTTTGGGGGGGGGGGGGGGGGGGAATTATCATCCATAAAATATTGGACACGTGGACTTTGTGCCAAACGTCTAACTTTGCAAATACGTAACTTTGCTACAAATTAAAACCAACTAAAATCTTATGTGTCACTGATGTATTTAAGTTTTTAGATGGAAGGCCGCACAGATGAATCAACTAATTCAGTGAACAACGAGGGACATCGCCAAAGAGAACGTAGGCAGATTCGTAGAGAGTTGATATTCAGTCGACGTACTCACCCAAGAAGAATGTCAATTGTTGAGATCCAACCACAATCAAGAAGTGAAAAAATGAGAAGGAGAAGACAAAGTATGAGTGCTGAGCAAAGAGAAGTACACTTCGCAACATGATGGGACAACTAACGGCAAATGCACTATGCGAATCTCAAATGCCAATGTTCTAATTGGAGAAAATACAGATGCCCTTCCCTTAGTGCAAAACGAAGCATCCACAAGTGACCAACACGCGTCCCGACATATATCCAGTGTGGAACAACAGAGAGCGCGACGAAGAAATTATCAGGCTGAACGGAGATAGAGGATGTCATCTGAGCAACGAGATGCACACTTACAAAGACGTAGAGCAAATTATCAGCCGCAAGGACCGAAAAATGTACAAGGTAAGATTGATGATTAAATGGTAAGTTATTCATTTAGAGTTACTAAAGTATTCAAAATATTGTCACAGTTGCTTACTTGGAATCCGCTAATGCACAAATAACACATGATACTGTTAGAGCTTGCCTCAAACAGGTACGAAATGTGACAATACACCTTTATTTTTATTTTATTTTCAAATTATTCATTTCACATATGATCTCTTTGTGCGATAACTTATTTGTCCTCTTCACTAACAACCTACACAGAAAACAACATAAGACGTAGCAGTGGAGATTTAGTCGTACCTCAAAGAGTTGGGGTTAGTGGATTTTACATTTAGCAAGAGATTATCATGAAAGTCATGGCATACCTAGGTTCCAGATACCTCAAATGCGAACATGTCCTTATTGCACTGCACGCCTATTTGACCATGAATCGTACGATTTCTGTTGCTTAAACGGAAATAATTCCCTTCCTTTGGTACCATGTCCACAGAGATGGTTGCTCTTTACTCTGATCAAAGTGAAAGTGGGATGCAATTCAAGCAACATATTAGAGCATACAACCATGTTTTTGCATTTACATCCATGGGTGTACATATTGATGAGGCACTGGCCACGAGCAGGAATAGTGGTGTATATACTTTTCATGCACAAGCTGCAATTTATCATAAGATAGGTAGCCTACTTCCGGGCTCAGCTGCTAGACCATGTTACCTGCAGATGTACATATATGATACCGAGCATGAAAAAGATAACAGATTAGCGAAGAATGAAGTTTTACAACGTGAGACTTGTGACAAGTTGAAGCAAATCTTGGATGCCCATAATCCTTTCGTGCATATGTTTAGACATTTGTCACAAAGATAAGACATAAGATGTCACGACCCGAACTCACGGGTAGGCCCGTGAGCTAGATGGGTGACCGGCCGCAGACTCAATGGACTCCAACCAAGGGCTCTGTCAGGCCTTACTACAACCTGTATTCAAGAATCCATAACCAAGTAATTTAAATCTATCTCCTTAATAATATTTCTAAAATCACGCTTATAATTTCTTAATAAATCCCCAAAGACATTCTTTATTTAACAAACTAACATAGATCATTTTAAATCCGGTGAAGATCTAAGCTCCGGAAAGAAATCTCAAATTACAAATTCAGTACTAGCATATCACCTAATGATTTATTAAATAATCTAAGAGTACTACAACTCCTCTAGTAGTCGTCTACCATAATTCTCGTGGCCTTCATTAGTTCCGGTTCCATCTAGATCATCGCCTGAAAAATATTTATAAAAATGTGAGCTTGGGGCCCAGTAAGTACACATACCATATCCCTAAAATAGGTTTTGGGATTCATAAGAACATGCCATGATTTTCTTCGATTTAAAATTGGTAAACATTTTCACAAGAGATACTATACATGTATCTACTTTTATGAAAACAATTCATCCAAGATTCTCAGAATCGAAGTATGACATCAAGAAGGCTCATTAACAACTATTACAGCTCATCATAACTTAGGTATAACGTACATTCCCCCTGACTAGGGCCCATAATCCCTACTCCATCTGGGATAAATATTATTCGGTCAGGGTATGTGCCCCTGGACGAGGGCCCACAATCCATCCTTCGTCTGGGATACATATTATTGTGGACGCAAGGGCAAACCAGGAACAATAGTACTGTGCGCCAACATATCGTCCCGTTGATCAGGACCCAACAATCCAACTTTCTCCCATGGATATGGGGCACCACAACCAAGCCAGAAATACCGTCTCATTCAACATAAGCCAACTTTAAAAACACTACTCATAGAAACATTCCATGGCATATTTGATGTATTATAATTTACAGAAAAGCAGTAGGGTGTGAAAGACTTTAAAACTTCTAATTGGAACAAATCATTTATACGTATACATAGATGGAAAATAAGGTATACGGAGGAATATGGCAGGAGTACTTACCTAAATAGCTAAGTGATTCTAGTTCTTGTTCCCAAACTTGTCCTAACTTTTATCTATCGAAACCAAAACAATAAACATATATTATTTATTGCCGTTCAATCATGCCTAGGTGCTAAATTTCCCCCCAAGTGTGCAAAATTATCAAAATACCCCTGAACTTATATAAAATTATCAAATTATTCCTGACGCCTAATGTACCATTACATACTTAATATAATTCAAAACGTCATTTTAAACAACTAGGTGGGTTTTTCGGACAAAAATGGCCTTTCTAAAAATTCTCCATTTGGAATCCTAAATCATTCCTTAAATTGAGTGCTAAGGTTCTTATTTCAAAGTATATCTAAATGGCACCAAAATATCACGAAATTTCAGATGCTCAAGCATCTCAGTATGTTTAGATCGCTGTAAAATATTTGGCTAAAAATAATTTTGTCTATTATATCAAATAGTTCAAAATAAGATCGTTTCAGGCATTTTTCATGTCTAGAAAAATCCTATAAATTTCTACATCGAAGGTTTTACAAAAATAAAGCTAGTTTTAATTTTGCACTTTGCCCAAATATGCTCAGAAATGGCTTAAAAAGTCTTGGGCAATGGAATAGTCTATAATTTTAGAAACAACATTTTTTCAGCAAAACCTAGTTTTGTACATTGACCATTTTGAGCCTGAAACATGATGAATCTTAGAAAACTCAAAACTAAAAAGTTAAAGTAGACTTTCTAAGATTTTCAGAAATATAAGGGTCACAAAAATTCAATGACTGATGACTTCTCTATAGTAAATCGAAGTGGCTGATCAAAACAGCATATCTCTGTGCAGACCAATTTTGTTCGATGGTTATTTTGGAGCATAAAAACTACGAATCTCAGAAAACTCAAAACAAAAAAGCTTAAAAGGACTTACTGAGGTTTTCATGAATATAAATTTCACAAAAATCCCATGAGTAATAAATTTTCTATGATAAATCAAAGTGGCAGCCAGAAACCAAAAATTCTAGACTTCTACAATGAATTGGCTTTAAGGTCATTTTTCAATGTGCAAACATGGGATTCTGAGAAAACCCAAAAATGACAAAGTTGAAGATGACACAATGAGATTTTTAGAAAGTGCAAAATTATCTCAATTGGATTTGAAATCAAGGAGATATGATAAAACCCAAACTCACTCTTATGCTGCTCTATAGCAGCCTTCTTCTCGAACACACCCACAAAAGCTACCAATTTCACAACAAAAACATATATAACATCCAAATTCATGGCTAAACTAAAGAAAGAGTTTAGGAATTTCATTACCTTGAATTTCTCCTTGCCCTAGCTTGGTTTTCTCCTCCCTTTTCTCGACTTTTTCACGTGAAACAAGGGTTGGTAGATCTGCTAGGACGGCTGCCCTCTTAAGACTTCCTTTAAAAATGGTTGCCCTAGGTTGGAATAATTCTAAAGATCCCCCACACTTAGCAAGTGTTCTCATCTCACCCACATTCCTTTTAAAATGCCATAATAGTCTTAGATTGAAGTCAAAAATAAAAATATTATCGACCAATGAAATGTTCAAGGCATTACAATCTTTCCACCTCGTTAACTTGCAAGCTTAAAAAGCATTATTAATGGTCGCTAAAAGTCACAATCAATACCGTTGGTAATAATAGTCGCTAAAGACCCCAATTAATATATATCACCAGAACTGCCACTAAAGGAATAACTAAGATTCTAAGATTCACCGTAAACTGTATTCTAGGTGCGGGGCATTACATAAGAAACTGTAGGCTGCTAATCAAAGAGCAACCATCAGAGCATAGCCAGTATAATCTCCCATCTGCATTAGAAGTTGCGGCCATATAAGTAGGTGGCGAAGAGGCAGGCAATATAAATCCAAGAGACATTGTGGTTCAAACAATATCTAAAAACCTTATGAATGTTTAAGATGTCGTTGGATATTACGACCCTCTTTCAATATCTGTTGTTATTGCCTTAAGGGAGCTATGGGTGAGATATTAATAGTAGAAACAATGATGGCTCAAGTGTAACATGTCGCGACTACTATGCTTTCATGTTACAGGTAAATGACTCCTTACACTTTTGTGATATATTCATCGAACGCATTGTCATACTCTTAACTCAGACTTGCTTATTATTCATTTTGTTAGATTCGTCAAGGTCATTTATCATTTTTGCTTCGTGGTGGACGTTTACTTCAGCAGTATGTAGTCGAAAATTAAATGAAACTTGAGGCTAAGATGGATACGCCAACATCAGGAAGATATACGTGGAGAAATGTACCAAGGTTTACAAGATATGTTAAACATAGGTGAAAATGATGCAGGTAGAACTTTTAATCTCTTACAAGTACATGAATTGAACCTCCGGTAGTGACATATTTTAATGCATATACTTATGTTGTGGTAGGACATGTTGGGAAACGGACGATATTGCCATCATCATTTATTGGAAGTCCACGTGACATGTACCAGCGTTATCAAGATGCAATGGCATTAGTACAGAGATATGGAAACCAGACATTTTTTTCACTATGACTTGCAACCCATTATGGTCAAAAATTACAGCTGAGCTTCTACCTGGACAAAACCATAAGACCGTCCTGATTTGCTTACTAGGGTATTTCGAGCAAGATATGAGGAGTTGAAGAAAGATGTTATGGATAGGGGAATATTTGACAAGGTAGTTGTCCATGTCATGGTGTTTGAGTTTCAGAAACGTGGGTTGCCACATGTTCATCTCATTCTAATTTTACATGAAGACGATAAGTTGCATACTCCTGAAGATTATGACCCCATAGTCAGAGCTGAGATCCCTTTCAGGGATGAAGAGTCTGAGTTATATAATGCAGTTTTAAGGCATATGATACATGGGCCATGCGGTGTACAGAACCAAAGAAAGCTGTGTATGAAGAATGGAAGTTGTAAAAAGTAATTTCCAAAAGCATTTTCTGCAATAACAAGATTGAGGGATGACTCATATTCGATATATCACAGGAGAGATGAGAGGAGGTCTATTGCCTTAGATAGACGTGTGGAGGTTACTAAAATATGACTGTCACATTAATGTTGAGATATGTGGTACACTAACAAGTGTTAAGTACCTGTACAAGTATGTTCACAAGGGTCCTGATCGTGTATGTCTTGAAGTTCGACCAGGTCCCTCATACGACGAAGTCAAACAGTTTGTACATGCAAGATGGATATGCGCACCCGAAGCATTTTGGCAATTGTTTAAGTTTCCCATAAGTCGTATGCATCCGTTCGTTGGATGCCTTCAGATACATCTGCCCTGTAGGCAACATGTAAGGTTTTACGCTCATCAAAACATTTCTGATGTGCTCGCCAATGATCAAAACAGTCGTACAATGCTCACAGAATTCTTCAGATTGAATCACGAAGATGAAAATGCAAGACAATATTTGTATCACGAAATTACTGAGCATTACCGATGGGTGGTGGGTGAAAAAACTTGGTGCAGAAGGCGAAATAACCGCAAAGTAATCGGAAGAATGTATACAGTACCACCATCTGATTCAGAATTATTTCATCTAAGAATCTTGCTTAATCATTTAGAGGGCCACAATATTTTGAAGATTTACTAACTGTAAATGGAGTTATATATCCAACTTTTAAGCAAGCTGCAGAGAAAAGAGGTCTGCTTGAAAATAATAGTGTTCGTCAATGCCTGTTAGAGGCAGCCGCAACATGCATGCCTTCAGCATTACATCATTTGTTCGTGACAATACTGGTATACTGTGAACCGAGTAGAGTACGGGAATTATGGGACAAAGTTTATCCTTTCATGGTAGAGGATTACCTATCTTCGAGCACTATAACTAATGTTTATATCACGAACAAACTTCTTCAAGATATTAATACATTTTGCCAACTCATAATAGGAGTGTTTCTGACTTTGATCTTCCACGAATGAGAGGAGATTTTGATGATAGTGCTGGAATCCAAAAATAATATAGGATCAGCTATCTATCGCTATTTCACAGGAAGACTTGGACTCTGTCCGTACACTTAATAATGACTCAAAGTGTGCATTCAATGCTATTATGGGATTGGTTGAGCACAATGAGAGTGCGATATATTTTGTTGATGGTCCAAGTAGAACTGGAAAAACATATCTTTATCGTGCCCGTCTGGCAACAATTAGAAGTAACGGTAACATTGTAATTGCAACAGCATCTTCTGGAATAGCAGCAACGTTATTGCCTGCAGGGACAACAGCCCATTCCGTTTTCAAGCTGCCACTGGCTCTCAAGGCTTCATCTGTTTGTTCAATTAACAAACAATTTGATAGAGCTGAATTGTTGAGGCGGTCTTCGGTCCTAATTTGGGACGAAGCAACAATGACTTATAGGTATGCACTTGAAGCTCTTGACCGAAACTTACGTGACATCGTTGGCGTTGATCTTCCTTTTAGGGGAAAGGTAGTGGTTTTTGTCAAGTTCTACTAGTTGTGCCAAGAGGTGGGAAGTCAGAAACAATTGATGCGTGCATCGCCAGATCATATTTATGGTCTGGGGCCAAAGTTCTTCGGTTGAAGGAAAACATGAGGAGTAGAAATGACCAAGAATTTGCTGAGTACCTATTACGAGTTAGAGAAGGAATTGAACCCACAATTACTGATGAGATAATTAAGGTTAATTCAAGCATGGTTGTAGATTGGGAAGGACCACAATAAGTCAATCGGTCACTGATAACACCACGGGAATGAGCATGAAGATATTTGAATGAGAATGTGATCCAAAAATATTCAGGAGATGAACGTATTTACTATTAATATGATAAAGTTAAGAATGACACACGTCTTCTATATCACCCGGATTTTCTTAACTCCATTACACCCGGTGGTTTGCTCTCACATGTTTTGAGATAGAAAAAAGGGTCCCCTGTTATGTTGCTAAGGAATATCGATCAAAAAATTGGTTTATGCAATGGTAAAAGGCTGTTGTGTCGTGACCTTCATGACACCTACATAAATGTTGAAGTTATGATGGGACACCATAAAGGCACAAGGGCATTCTTGCCAAAAATAAAACTGAGAATAACTGATAGTGCAAATCTTCCATTTGAGATGATTCGTTATCAGTTTTCAATGCTCCTCAGTTTTGCTATCACAATCAACAAAGCACAAGGTCAAACAATACCGAATGTGGGGATCTACCTTCCGGATCATGTATTCAGTCATGGGCAACTATACGTGGCATTGTCCAGAGGAACATCAAAGGAAGCGACAAAGATGTTGGTTAAGAAGGGAAGGATTGACAACATGGATGCAGTATACACAAAGAACGTTTTTTTACAAATAATTGTTACAAACATCACGTCTATGAGTAAATTCCCAAATAAGGTTCATTGAATTTTTACTTTCATCTATTACATGCATATTATAATTTCAAGTTATATTTTGTCTCTACATTCAACGCATGGAATATAAAATTTATGCACGTTTGACATTCTAGCTGAAAATGAAGAAAATAATGTCGACTGTAGCATGAACAATGTCAGAGTTAATAACGAAACCTTCAATAATGTTCTTAATGAATTGGATCTCTGTTATACGTGGATATGATGCGACAATGGAAGTACAGTTAATGAGCCAAAGGTATGCAAAGAGACTTTCATATCAAATTCCATATAACATCTTTTAGAAAAAAAATGTCTACTTATATAAAACTAAACTTATAGGTAATAAAAAACATGGTCATATGCCCCAAGTTGCCCATCACAGTTACAATGTTTGGATTTGACAATGGTGCTACGAGAGCTAAGAATGTAGGAGCAAGAGCGGTAGGTTTACTATCTTTCATGGCATTAGATATTTTACATATGCCTTATTACCTTACAGTATTGTTTTCAACGTCTACAAGAACAAGGTAGTGCAAATAATTGAGTGAGACTTAACAAAGGTGATAAATAGATGATATATTGTAACATGCAACTTTCACATAATCTAAATAAACAATTATAACAACATGTTTATATAGGTTGGAATAAAATATCGAAGATATGAGTGGGACGAAAATAGAAGTTTCGGGTACGCAAACAATATGAAATTTGTGTATAGTATGAGGTTGAGAGTTAACACTTTCATGAAAATAAATGCAGACACATGCTACGAAAGGAAGACAGTAGAGAAGTAAGAGTGATAATTACACTCCTCTTTTTCGTGACAGTACTTGCCATTGTAGTATGTTTTTCTAATCTGAGCCGTTGTTTTTTTTTTTTTTTTACAAAATGGAATTCATTATCGCACTACTTTTCATAGTTTTTCAACGAATACTAGCGGAGAAAGAAGATGCACGTTGCTGAATATAAAATGATATGCCGTTCTTTGACTGGGTAGGAAATAAATATTTTTTGCCAAAATTAAAAGTTAGACATGTGAGTAAGGTAGCAATGTTGTGATGCCTATACTATTTTTTGCAGGGCCATGGCTGAAGTTTCAGGAAAACAATTAGAAGACATAGTGGAGAAGAAATAACGTCGATTTATTTTTTTTATGCAATCTTTGATATCATTTTATTTAAAAGTGTTTACGTTTAATATGTAAATTAAAATAGACTTTCTTGTGATACGTAATGTTATATTCTACTTTTTTAACTTTGATCAAATATTACCTAAAAGATCTTTTACGACTGATACAATAAACGAGTCGCACACGCATCGCGTGTGCACTGCGGCTTCTTAATAATAGTATTTATAAAAGGATAGAATAATAATGGAGTAGTATTTATGAAAGGATAGTATTGTTATTGGAATGATTAACGGATGACAAAAATAAAATAAAATAACTTACAAGATTCATACTCTTATAGGTACCTAGTACAGAGCACGTGCGTTGCACGTGAATACATTCGAGAGTAATGTTTGAGGTAATATTATTATCTTTTTTGATATCAAAATAATGTAAATCAATTATGTTCTTATTTACTTTGTGACTTTTTTTAAAAAGAAATGTATATTTGGTATTCGTAATTGTAATCAGTTCAATGTTTGAAAATATTCTTTATAGGCTCTGATTTTAAGAAATGTTTGATGGTACTATTGAAAATAAAAATAAATAGAGAATTTAAAAGAATGAATCTACGTCTTTGTTTCTGTAATCTGTTGAATTGATATTTTGTTAAGATTTGTAATAAATGTAAGAATGTAATTGACGTAATTAACGGAAGGCATAATTGTCCAAAAATGATTTATAATATTCAAATTTTTATTTTTTATAAATAACACACAAACACACACATAAATATATTTTTTACAACCACACATTTTTGTTTTTCAATGTATAAATGTAGGTTTAGTTTAAATTTATGACATAATATTCATTAAACGCATTACAAAAAAATTAATTACGGAAGGGTAGAATTGTCATTAACATAATTAACAGAAGGTAATACTGGAAATGATTACAAAATTAGTAATTAATGATAATATTTATGAAATAATAAGATTGTTATCGTAGTGATTAATAAAGAATAAAAATAAAAATAAAATAATTTACAAGGGATTAGTGTGCTAACATCAAGATTAGTGTGCTAGCATCTACATCCTTACATCCTTAGTGATACTAAAAAACAAAAAAAAATAAAATAAAAAATGGAGTAGCGCAAATGAACCAGTGTTGTTTGGTGAATGACGTAGGCCTCCTTTTCAGAACCGACCAAAATCAAAGCAGGAACGTTAGCAAGGGCAAGACTGCAGGAGGCGGCAAGACAGCAGGAGGGTTGTCGTAGGAGCGTAACCACCCCCCTCGCCGCAGAATAGGTGATTCTTCTTGAGCCAGGTTATCCCACACGCGCGCGCGCGCACACAGTAGTAGTGCTATGGATTTGGAACTGAATTATGAGATAATCAGGGTGGCGAACTTCATACGCAGTGGAAACTTCACAAGAGTCGCCTTGCAGGTACAATTCACTCTCTCTTCCCAATTTCATCGCTTTAGCCTGCTCTATTGGTGAACGTGGAGAAAGAAACGATTTGATGTTTCTTTCAGAATGCCAAGGAAAGGTATTAGTACGTTCAAAGAAAGAAAGAAAAGTGAAGAACTTTATTTGTTTGATGTTGTTTGGAATTTGCTAGAACTTTGAATTTCCAGCTTAACTGAAAAACTATAATTAGAGGACATGCTATTTTCACCCATTGGATGCTTTCTCACCTCCTTGTTGTCGCTAAGAAAAGCACAGAAAAATTAGCAAGTGATAAAAGACGACATCTGTATTGATGATTGGAGAATTAGCGACAATGAAAAGATGGAGCGCGCTTATCAGTTTTTAACTCATTAAGGATCAATTCTGTTGTTTATTGTAGCAAGGAAAGGAGATTTTTTTTGTTTTTGTTTTTTTGTTTCCTGAACTTATGAAATTCCAGCTAACTGAAGTACTTTCATGGTTTACTAATGCCATAGGAGTTGATAGATGCATTCGTTTTTTGATTCCTGCAATCACTTCTGTCATCTGAACTCTAGAGGTTTTCAACAGTTAGTAAGGATCTCTAGCGACAATGGAGTGCAGCTATTTTGTTAATTTCATTTAAGTGGAAAGTAAGTGAACCTTTTCCTCTCAATAATTGCTAATTTCTAGCTACATGAAAGGCACTTGTTCTGTATATTGTGTCTGTTGAATTGAACATATATTTTTTTCCTTCCCTTTTCCTGATTTTTCAGCAAACGTAATGCTCCCTCCGTTTATAGTTCTTGTCCTAATTGATATTTCGCGAATTCCTTCTATCATAAAATTCGAAGGTTCAAACGTTCAATCTTACTTTTTTTTTCCCTTAGTTTGACTCGTCAAAGATTATTTATTTGTTATGTAGTTACTCTTAGAGTTCAATGCTATGTTTGGATGTTCGAATTACTATTATTCCTGGTAACTGAATTCCACTTTTTCTTTTCCTGTTGTCTTGTCAAAAAAGGCAATACACTTAATGCTAGTCATTGTGGTTTGATTTATTAGTTCCCCGACGAGCTATTGAAGGATTCAACTAAAGTAGTAAGTGCGCTGCGCGAAAAGCTTCGTTCATCAGAACAATCATGTACTCAAGGCAATGGAGACGTGAAGTTGTACGTGATGGCTGATACAACGTATGGTAGTTGTTGCATCGACGAGGTGGGTGCGTCTCACATTAATGCCGATTGTGTCATTCATTTTGGGCACACCTGTCTTAGTCCGTAAGTATACCGCTTTTGTGTTCGAGCTTCTTCTTGATGCTTATTAAGGTTTCCCGTGCTATTTGACTTTTTACTTTTCATTTAGCATGAAATTATGTGGATTAAGCACTCTTTTTTCTTGTCCTTGTAGGACATCGAATCTTCCTGCATTATATATTTTTGGAAAATCTTCGATTAGTGCATCTACCTGTGCGAAAAGTATATGCAGTTTTGCATTGACCAGTGGCAAGCCTATTTTGGTAAGATAAATTACCTTGTGTTTCAGTTCGTGCCTTGACTTCTCTTTGGTTAATTGCACGTATAGCTGTATATGCTTCTCGGGAAATTGGATTACTGTAACCGTGCTGGAAATGTTGTTCATTACTCTTTTATGGATACTGAGCTCATTTTTGTGAGATAACTGACGCTTTCCATAAGTGACAAATTACCTGGTGCCAGCTATTTAGATGAACATAAAGAAGTACCTGTTTGCTGTATAAGAATGGTTCTAGATATTAATAGTCACATAGGGTTTCAGAGTGAATAGTTTCAGATGTTCGGTTGAATATGCAATTGAAAAGTACCAAATTTTGACCTTTTGCTGAAAGTATTGTGATAAATACCTATTGCCTGAAAGTGCTTATCTGCTATAACAAAACACTAGTGTTTCACTGCACTCAGCACCATGACCCAAAAAGGGGCAAATGTTTATTCAGTGACCTTGGATAATGAAAACTTGCGCCACCTTTGTTTCCAAGTAATGATGTTGTGCTAGTTAGGGAACTGCGATAGTGAAGTTTTCACCAGAGCTCCATTGCCTTTGTTTGTCGTGAACTCACATTAGTTGGTTTTATTGGGAAACAAGTATCAAAAAACAATGACATCTACGAAGATCATTAAGAGCTGTGAAAACCAATAACAGCCTTATCCTCTTCTGAATCGCCTTCAGTCCAGCCCTATTAGTAATTAAGGTAAAATAAATATTTTTCTTCTTTTGCAACCATTGAGTGATTTTTAATTCACTCATTTCTGCATTGACAGAACAACCGTGAAACTCCAGCTCTCATTTGCTCTCTGTACAGACCTTAGTTGCAGGGTTCTTGCAAGAAGCCACGAATTCCCTGAGATTCAGAAATTTGCGCTCCCAACTTGGGAGCTTGTTGGGAGTGCGATCCCATGTAGGTTGGGATCGCAAACGCAAGTAGCTGCAGATTCTTCTCTTCTCCTAGCACTGAGGTTCCTTAGGCTAACTTGTTTGTCTGGAATGGTAGCTGCATACTGACCATGATGTGATAGCTTTAAATTTTCTAGCAATGATTTCCCTCATGGTGAGGCTAAAGGCTGTTGCAGTATGGAGGCTAGCTAATTATGATTATTGGATTATGGTTGATTCTTGGTAAAACAAAAAATTTACCATTGACATACTTGATTGACTTGAAACTGGGAATCAAGCGATTGATTCACCTAATCACCTGGCAAACTTACTTCTCAGACTGAAAGGAAAATATGACAATTCTGATTCTTATGTATGCCTCTTTTCCTTTTTGTCTAATTCGCTCTCGACATTTCGACTGGAGACATCCTGTATGGAAGCTTCCTAGGCTGCTATTGAAAAAGGGTTCTTAGTACCATCCTTCTATGCCCACTCTTCTAGCATTACTGGCAGTACTAGGTGTGGGTTTATTATGAGCAAACATTTGATTCCTAATTGAAGTGTCTCTTTTTGGTTGATTAGGTTTAACATTAAAGAATGAAAAGGGTCAGAAAATGTCACTGTGCTAGCTATATGGATAAGAAAGTTCTGCCGTTGTCTCTGCTGTGCGTAACATGAGACTTGATGTCTTTTTGCATTCGGTACCAATTTTTTTTTTTTTCGGTGTGTGAGGAGTTGTATTCTATTTCGCAGTGTTTTGCATCTCTATGTTGAGTTTTTCATGTGCTCAGTGTTCTGAAAACATTTTAGACAGTCGCTGCTCTTTTTTTTTTTTCAAAAGCGGCCAGCTGGCCCTCATCCCTAGTTAATTGATCGCTTCTATGTTCTCTATTGACCTGATATATTAAAAGTCCACCTGCTTTCAGTATTTCTTTTTCAAGATATGCTTTTTAACTTTTGCTTTACATTATTAAATTTATTTTGGTTTGTTCAGTGTTGACCATTGTTGTATTGTTCAATGTCGCTTAGGAATGAGCCGGCATACGATTTTTTCTGTGCTGGTTTTGGTGCTATCTTATCTTATGTTTTTTCATTTCCATAATGCAGATTCTATTTGGACTTGAATATGCCCATGCAATAGATGATATCAAAGAATCAGCAGTAGCTGAATCAATAAATTTATGTGGGTCCACATCCCAATTACAACTCCATTATGCAGATGTTATGTGTTCAGTTGTTAATCCATCAGAAGGGCACCTGAGAGTCGGAAGCTGTGCCGATGGTTGTGGTAATGCAGCTGATACAAGATATAGTATTGGAGGCCTGACATGGAGTGTACCCGGAGGTCAAAAAATAGAGGATTATTCACTCTTTTGGATCGGTTCTGATAATCCGGCCTTCTCAAATGTTGTACTGACATTTAATGGATGTGAAATTGGTACATACTTATTTGACATTCAGATGAATTCTGTGCCCTTGTGCTTTGGACTTATAGCGCTCACTAATCTTTGTTACAGAAATTACAGAGACACTCCTTGGTTTTAAGAAACAAGTTGACCCCTCCCAGGCTTAAGATTATTTTGAAACCCGACGTGGTGTCGCTTATTCTGGTTTGTTTTCAAAAGTATGTTGAACTGTGGTTTCACTGTTTGGCCGATTCATTAAAAACTTAATTGGTTTGGAGGAATTAGTAATTTAACAGAGTGACGGAGCTTTGATTTTCAAAGTCTTTTGGGTTCAAATCCTCATGCTCGAATTTCTCCCCTTTATGTTTGTTCCCTGGTTCACACTCTATTATGCTTGTAGGTGTGCACTTTTGGCTTTTCTTTCCATGTGCAATCAGACTTGCACAATGTTTATGAATGGGTTGAAATGCGATTGCCATTTCTAACGGGAAGAAGTGTCTCGAAAGCACCGCTGTAGAGTACAATAACTCTTAATTCAAGGTGTATATGTATATAGGATGGTCCAGTTTACAAGGCTTTCCCGACTTGGGGGGGCGAGGGGGGGGGGGGGGTCTGGGGAGGGTTGATGTACGCACTCTTTCCCCCTTTTTTTTGTGGAGAGGCTAAATTTGTGACGTCCAGGTCACAATGGAGCAACCTTACCATTGCGCTATGGTTCACAAGCTGTATACCTATGTAGATACTCATTAATGTTTCCAATGTATACCTATATTTTGTATATTTCTACTTTTTGGGTGGTCCTTATTTTGGGGGTGCAACACATTAGCACACTACCTAAAAATGAGCTAACTAAAGTTACATTTTTCATCTTTTTGGTATTTTTTTTGCATTTATCTCAGTCAGATATGATGCAACAGAAGACTATATGATGACTGATTTTTCCCAACAGAGAAGAATTCTTAAGCGTCGGTACTATTTGTTAACATATGCATATTGCCTTTTTACTTTTTGATTTACTGGCCCCTTTATCTACTTATGGCATGTGAAATTGCTCATTTTCCTACCAGAATCCCATTTTTTTCCTTCTACTGGTGTAACATTACTTACTTTGTAATGTTTATACAGATATTACCTTGTTGAGAAAGCCAAGGATGCGGGTATTGTTGGAATTTTGGTGGGAACTCTTGGGGTTGGTATGTTTCTTCTTTACTGGGAGATCTTTGTGATGATTCATAAGCTCGATTGCTTCTTTTTTGCGTATAAACATTTAGTTTATGTTATGTAAAGCTATGTGATTCAAGTTGTTTAAGGGTGCTCATGGTGTATTCATTTGTTCGCTTAAGATTAGAGGCAGAAAGAAGTTTCAATCTGCTTTTGAAATGTTGTTGTTGCTTTTCAATTACCCCTTCTGCCCGGCCACACGTCTTCTCACTAGGGCATATTTATCATTATTGCTGCCATATACCAAATGGGCTTTAGCTTTTGTTGTTTGTTATGTTGATTGAGGTTTAGTCTCATGTTTGTTTATTTTCTTAGTGTAGAGCTTTTCTCACATGCATGCTTAACATGAATAACGATCTTAGGCTGTGGTTCCTGGAATGGCTTGACAGCTCTGAAGCACGGACACCTCTCCTAGGTGGAGGTTTGGTGTCCAAAACGGACGGACACCCGGACACCCTCCGGACACTGCCCGACACGTGTCGGACACCGCCAACCGGTGTCGGAATTCTTTTTTTATTTTCCGACACCGTGTCGGACACTTCGTCGAGGAGTGTCGGACACGGCAATGTGCAGTGTCGGACCGTTTGGGGTTACTTTGGAATTTTTGGAACTAATTTCGGGGGGTCAATCTGTAATAAATATAATACGTGACGTTTTTTTTACAAAAACAAATTGTGCCCTAATCTGAACCATTGCCATATGCTTCACTCACCTTACGGCCGTCACCTATCTGGGCTATCTCTCACCTCACGGAAGCCCTTCTGAGCCATTACCGACTTGGAGCTGTCGCCGGAGCTGGTCGCCAACATTCTGAAGCCTTACGCCGACAGATCCAGTCACCGTCGCCTTCACCATCGCCGGAAGCAGCTGCTGCCGTCGCCATCGCCGGAGCTCACTTCAGGAGATCCTCGATCCGGTCGCTGACCCACAGGTCCCTTCCCTCTCTGTTTGAAGGCGTTCTCTTGATTTTTCTTTTCTCCTTCTGTCAAGACTCGAGTCAAAGTCATTTGCAAGAGAAGTTTCTATTCCTTTCATTTGCAAGAGACAAGTCTTTTTGCTGAGTCAGAGTTTTCAAGTTTCTATGCCTTTCTTTGGTCCCACGTGTTAACTTATTGTCTAAACTAGTGCCATAAGTTTATAAAAATACCCCAACTCATACCAACATAATCAAAATCAGCTATACAAGTACAAATGTACAATAATTTCAAAACAGCCCACCAACTCATACTTATTGTATTCTATTTTAGATTGTGGAATGTATTTGATATATATATATATATATATAAAATAAAAAATATTTAAAAAATAGTGGTGTCTTGCGGTGTCCAAAATCTGATTTTTTCAAAATTGCGGTGTCCGGTGTCCCCGTCGGTGTCGGTGTCCGACACCGTGTCCGTGTCCGTGTCCGTGCTACCTAGCTTGACAGTGCCAAATGCTCTATCCTTGAATCGGTCCTATTACAATTTAAGATTATGTTCACTGTTTTTGTTTATTTAGCAGTTAATCTGTCATAGGCTTCCTGCATATCCATTTGCAGCCCTGTGCTCCTTAAGAAGATCCGTTCATTTACATTCACACTGAGTGTACATGTTTGTGGCTGTTTTTGTGTTAAAAAATATCTTGGTTCTTCAAATGCCATCAGTTTGCAGTCTCTGCGCTTTTATCTGCTACGACAACTCTGGTTTATGTCATGCAAGAAGACTAAATGTATTTATTGGGACCTTAAATGCAGCTGGCTACCTTCATATGATTCATCAGATGAAACAGTTGATCACAACAGCTGGGAAAAAGGCATATACACTGGTTATGGGAAGACCAAACCCTGCAAAACTTGCCAACTTTCCAGAGGTGAAGTTTAAATCTTTTGCTGTGCTGGTGGTAAAGAAATACTGGATGATTTGTGACTTTTTTTTTTGTATATTGCAGTGTGATGTTTTCATTTATGTCTCTTGTGCACAAACTGCTCTATTGGATAGCAAAGAGTTCTTAGCTCCTGTTATCACTCCTTTTGAAGCCTTACTCGCTTTCAACAGGTACAGATCTCGATTATCTTTTATCCACATGTGATCCAACATATTTAACTTCACTTTTTATATTTTTACTTATCAATAACCTCACTGCTACAATTTGGCGGATGGCTTTAGCATCATCAATTCCCTTAAGTTCTCCTTACCACAGGCAAGTCTTGAATCGAAGAATTGCTTTCAACTTTTAGATATTATCACAACTCCGAAGATTCTTCAAGCAGAGTATAAAACATATGAATCTCATGCATATTCTAGGAGGGTAATGTGTAGCAAACTCTGAAGTGGGAACTTTATCTGCATAGGGCATAGTACGTCACGTATCTACTTGAATAACTGTTGTGTTGTGCGAAGCAATTGATCGATTTTCTACATTAAGGGAAATGAGTTGCCTTTTTACTTGTCAAAGGAGAAAATGGGTTAATAGGTTACCCCATGTTTCCGCTTTGAGAACTATACCTTTTAGCTGAGTGCAACTATATGTTACCGTTTTCGAGTAAGAGAGTAATCCAAAAGGTGCCAAAGCTCTTCCATCATGGTATGAATAGCATTCCATACTGATTCTGTTTTCTGTTTAGTTGCTTTAAATGATTCTTCTTTCACGTGTTTACTTAGTTACAGATACTACGATAAGTTTTCGTAGAGATCCTTTTACGTAATGGCAATTTTTAGTCAACCAGTTTGTAGAAATTTATATCTCAAGGGACTTCTCAAAATTTAAGGGCTACTGTGCTACTACTTTTGAAAGTCATGTTTACAAATCCAATTAAATATGTCCACAATAGCTGTCTTCCATCTAATGCTAGTTCCCTTTCTCCCCCACCAACTATACAGAGGAAGTCAGTGGACAGGAGCATATGTGATGGAATTTCGGGACTTAATCACTTCAGCTGCAGTGGATACTCAAACACAGTCAAAAGAGGCTCGGTTTTCGTTCCTTCAAGGTGGATATGTAGAAGATTTTGATAGTCAAGGTGATTTTCTTTGTCTGAGTTGGCCTTATTCCTGCAGTTACTTTTATCTGAACTATCTGACTTGTTAAGAAAGCGGCAACATATTTGTACTACCTGTAGTCATTCTATCTATATGGCTGCTTTAGATGGTGACTAAGCATTCTCCCTCTTTCCTTCTTTATATTTGGCATGTGCCCTAAACCATTGCTTGTTGCTTTGTGGATGAATGGAAACATTTGGTTGGTGGTAGCTTTTGGATCTGCCCAAGAATGTGATTGCGAAGCTATTTCCTTTAGCTGTTAAAAGCAAAGAATTTTGTTGCTACGTCCCCTTTAGTGACGAAAGAAAATTGCAAAATTAGTCAAAGGGGTGCTGCAATAGCCCCGCAGTGATTTAAATGTTGTTGCGAATAAATATTTAGCAAAGAATGCAGATAGTAAGTAATAAGTACATTGGTCAAAGGGGTGCTGCAATAGCCCTGCAGTGATTTAAATGTCGTTGCGAATTAAGATTTAGCAAATATTGCAGATAGTAAGTACCAAGTACATTAGAAGATTTTTACACTTTCTTGGAAGTGGTAAATCATAGGAGGACATATTTTCAGAGGTGATGCCGAGTCTTCAGTTACTAAGTGCGAGCGATTTAACACCCCTACCCACCCCATTTCTAAAATTTGAACTTCTGTCTTCTTGTTTTACCAAAGTTTTGCTGGGAAAGGGGGATACTGTTACTGTTTTCCAACATTTCAGGTAGTTGGTGGATCAGATCCTCGTATCTTGTCTTCTTCAGAATAATTTCATTTGATAGTATTTGATTGAAGAACTAGGTCTCTTCGTATATGGACAATGGCATTTTGACTGAAACTAGAACCGATGAATGTGTAATTGCTGTTGTAAAACGGAAACTCAGAAGAGGTATCAAATGTTAATTTTCCATTATACCTGGAAAGAACCTAGTACAAAAGGAATAAAATTTCAAAGTCTTTGTACCTGAATAGAACCTAGGAGGCGTTGGTGAATTAAGTATCTGACAAGTATAAGATCACCCTCACGCTTTTATGGCTAACATTCGATCTCTTTGAGTCCGTTCCCTCATTCATGCTGGAACAGCTTCATTAGTGCTGAAGCCTCTTGGACTCCCTGCCCAGGAGTCCGTCGATTTCTTGATCCGGTATGTTTGGGCTGCTACATTTCAAGCTTATTCTCCTTGCAGTTCAGTACCCAGAACCTATAATACATACGTCAGTTGCATTGCCCAGCTAGCAAATGTGAATTCAATGCTTACTGGAGTCACTACTCCAATCCAATCTTGGCTGCTTAGCATATGCTTTTCCCCTCGACGTAACTAAATCACCACTTGCAGAAGCATGTCCTCCTGTTATTCTGAAAGGTTCCATTTCACTGAGAAATTGGAGAACTATGGATTAAGAAATCATGGCTTGTTTGGTGTTTCCTTTAGATGACTAAGAATTGTACTAAAGTGGACCCTTTTGGGAGCAACCCCATGTAGACAAGGAGTACGCAGCGAAGCTACAAAAATCTACTACTAGGTGATACAGTGCACCTCTCTCTGAAAAGTTCACTACCCAACAAGGGCAGCTCAAGTAAACCATTCAACCAACACAGATCTATTGAGAAATAGTTACACCACCGCTCCAAGGCTAAACTGGTAGTTTGATAGACAAAATATACGAAGGCGAAGGTCGATTCGAATATTCTTCTGAGCGACAAAAAAGGTCTCGGGAATGGCGCATCCAAATGCACATCCGATGGGCACTTCTAAAGCAGGATATCCTCCTTTTGTCATGGTATGTGATGGATCCTTCAGACATCTTAGAAATCAGCTCAACCCAGCTGACCTGTTCATGGGACATGGCTTGCTTTACTATCACAGCCATACTCGAACTACCTTTTCGTAAGGTACTATGTTTATGGGGATTAGCTTCAACTTTAATACTTGGGCTTGGCCTTGCTAGACCCTTGATCTTGTTCACTAGTCAAGCGAATTGAGCTGGTTTATACTCGGTCTTGGCTTTGCTAGAAGCTTGATCTTGTTCGCTTGTCGAGCCACTTGAGCTGACTTTGAACTTGAAATTTCTGTTGTGTTGTGGGAATTCTTGATCAGCTCTGAGTTAACTCGGGGTGTCACGGTAAAATTTCGAGTTCAACATTTTCAACTCTCAGTTCAGAATTTAAGAATGACGACAACAAAAATAAAACTTGGAGGAAAAAGACAAAAGGAAAGATTACAAAACTACTTGTGTATAATCCCAGATGTAGAAATGCCTTTTGTCTTCATACTCCACTAAGCCCTCCCCGCTCCCCCACCCCCCGGCGTCCCCTGACTGGCCCTTGTAGTAGGTTCTGAATATTATTATTATTGTTTTTGTTATTGAATGCATGTATGTGTTATTTTATGTTTTTTTTATCCCTGTATTCTTTGTTAATGGAGGTAAGAAGGGCGTTTAATTTGTTTCAAAAGGAATCAGTCTTAAACAGAATTACCACCATTGCTGGTGCTTGTTACTCTTCCTTTCCTTTCCGTTTTTTTTTCTTCATATCACTCAAGTAACGAAGGAGAATAATTATGTCAATTTAACTTTAGGGTTGGAGACAGTTTGAAAAGAAAAAGGTGGTCCCTAGCAGTATAATGTGGTCCCTAAGTTAGTTTCCTACTGTGCTAAAGCGCACAATAAAGAATATATTCTTGTCCTCCATGGGTTGATTGGACAAACTCATTGCTTGTAAAGACAATAGATACTTGTTAAGTCTTGTTGCATTTGTGAATAATTGTGATGTAATGTTAAAAGCACAACTAATGTGATAAAGATTTGTGCCATGAATCAGAGAACAGGGTGGATGATAAAGATGAAGGCCTTGCTCTAGCGAACGTAATGGATAAGGCTCTGCAGGTGAGCGGTAAGGACCCACATTACCTAATCAAAGGAAGAGCTAAATCTGGTGCAGAATTTTTGGCAGCCCGATCTTTTCAAGGTCTTGACATTCACAGCAAGAGTTCATTACCGGAGCCAGTTATTATTGGAAGAACCGGAAAAGCATCTGGGTATGCAGATGAGGCAAGCAAGCTGCAAGCCCATGGAAGATGAGACAAGCAGTAGGTACTGATCAGCCCCCAATGGAAGATGGGGTAAGAAAGGAAAAAATGTCAAATCAAGACAACTCCACATGTGGGCCAAGATTTCCAAGCAGGAAATGACCTCCTGGAGGGCATATCTCATCTTGAAGGCAATGGATATAGATGTTTTGTTTTTATGTCAGTTCCCAGTGAGTTCCTCTCGACATAATGCCAAGTTTTGTCATCTGGAGTTAATAATATACCCCGACTGGTATAAGGATTAGAGAAAGCTGCGAACTAGAAAAGGTTAATTGACAAATTCTTTGGCTTACAGCATTGCACTCCGTATTTAACTTCTTATCAGATGGATATTGCTTTACCTATTAAAGTACTTTCCAAATGTGATTCATGGGCTAGCTTGGGATATGGACTCAATTTTGGATAGTTGTGGTCATATTGGAAGGTGTTATTTTATGTACCATGTGTGTGTTTTGGGTGCCTTATTGGCGTAATTTGTATTTTTCTGGAAACTAGCAAGGGTGTGGGAGATCGGTGACAGTGGTTGACTGGTGGTGGTGGTTCTGCTTCAGCTCCTGTCTTCGCTGCCTTCGCCGTCTGTTCCCAGTTGTTCTTTGGATCCTACTAATGTGTAATGAAGGTCGTCATTTCCTCTGTCCATTTTGTGAAAATAATTCTTTCCTTCGATGTTTTTTCAAATATTATAAGGTTTAAACTTTACTTAATCGATACTTGAAAACTATTTTAGGATTTATTTATCTTTAAAAATCTCATATATAGTTTTTGTCTTTTTATTTAATTGTACAATAACTTTTTTTTTTTTTTTCATATCGTGATTGGTAAATTGGTTAGAATGAGTTTTAAAATGCCTAGAATAATGTTCAAATTACATAAGGTAAACTAATTTAGCCATAAATATTCGTGAATATTAAGCAAATCATAGAAATATGGTATCAAAAAATGTATTGTCTATATCTCAATTTGCGATAAGGTTTTCGAAGTTAAATATGAGTTCAATGTTTAGTTTATTTCTAATTTATTCTCTAAAGTAACTCTTGCTTTTCCCTGTAGGTAATCATAATATGTTAGCGAGTGTTTTTTCAATTTATAAAGGCTTGTATTACCGTGATGAATCAACTTATAAAAAGAATGTACTGAGAAAATTTTGTTGAATTCTAGTGTCCATATAATTTTATCCAACTCCTTGCCAATATTGTCGCAATTGTACAGTAGGAGCAAGAAGGCCTCTACCTGGTAAACCTCTTGACCCCGTAATCTTCTAAAAAATGTGGGATTCCATACAATTGATTGACCCTCCATCTGACGTACCTCTGCGATAGTTTTCTCTTTGTCATTAGAGAGCAGAAAAAGATCATAAAATTCTGATTTTAATGGAGCTTTGCCGCACCATACATTGTTCCAAAAAGAAATGGAATAGCCGGGACCAACTTCCAGTTTAGCAGCCTTCCAAAATGATCCAAAAACCTGGCAGAAGCCACTCCAAAGTCCATAACCATGAGGCCCAGAAGGAGTTGGCAGCGACCACACGTCTTCGGAGCTGCTGTGCCTGGCAGTTATAATTTTCCTCCACAAACTCTCTCGTCTGGTTAAGAATCTCCAACACCATTTGCCAAGTAATTAACGCAATATTGAACCTCCCGAGATCCTTCACTCCCAAACCACCAAAGTCTTTGTAAGCTGTGACTTTGTCCCAGTTGACTAGATGATATTTAAAACGATCCTCAGTACCTTGTCATAAAAACTTGCCCATAATTTTATGAAGTTTATTCTTGGCCTTTGAAGGAATAGGAAATAGCGATAAGTAGTATGTGGGTAGACTGCTGCCCCCACTAGAGAGGAATTTCATCTTCCACCCGGCTAGCTTTCTTTCTAATTTAGTAATTATCGGTTCCCAAATTGTGGATGATTTGAATCTTGATCCGAGAGGTAGACTGAGATAAGTGGTGGGAAAAAGACCCACCTCGCAACCCAACACAACTGATAATCTGTCCATATTCAAAATATTGCCAACCAAAAACAATGAACTTTTGCTTAAATTTATTTTAAGGCCTGAAACCACCTCAAAATAGAGAAGGACTAAACCAAGGTAACGTAGACTATCAATTGAGTCTTCACAAAACACTAATGTATCGTCTGCAAACAATAAATGACTAACCATTATGGACTCCACACCTGAGCCAACTGTGAAGCCCCGAATCCAATTCAAATGAACAGCCCTTTCAATCAACTTGCTTAGTGCCTCTATGACAATTATGAAAAGAAAAGGTGAGATAGAATCACCTTGCCTTAAGCCCCTAGAACCTTTGAAAAACCCAGAGGATTCACCATTTATAACTAGAGAGAAAGAGGGAGATGAAATACAAGAGTTATCCAAGCCACCCATTTCTCCCCAAAACCCATTCTTTCGTAGCAAGTATTATAAGAATTTTCAATTGACATGATCGAAAGCCTTCTCAATATCCAGTTTACATAAGACACCATGCTGCTTCCTCTTGATTTTCTCATCCACACACTCATTAGCAATCTGTGCTGCATCTAATATTTGTCTGCCTTTTACGAAACATGCTGGCTAGAAGAAATAATATCATTCATCACAGTACTGATCCTTGTAGTCAATAATTTGGAAATGATCTTGTACATACTACTCATAAGACTTATCGAACGAAAATCCTTTAAGCATTCGGCCCCTTCTCGTTTTTGCAATAGTACCAAAAATGTAGAATTTAGTGACCGCTCAAAGCGACACCTGCCATGGAACTCATTAACAAACTATAGCACTTCAAATTTAATAATATCCCAACACGCATGAATAAAACCAAAATTGAATCCATCTGGTCCCGATGCTTTATCAGCTTTGCATCCTTTTACTGCATGGTTTCAGTAATAGTTTAAACTAGTTTGAGCTCGACATCAGAGTGCGAGCAAAAGCATAGTGGTTATAGTTTCAATCTTTGGTGTAATGTGAAAGTGCTTATAAAAATGGTTAAGGAAAATTTTCTTATGGGTCTGAGTAGTGGTCGATTAAAGTATCAGATTATCTTGAGATTTTGGATTAAAGAAGTTCAGTGACAAAATTCTTCCTAGAAATTAGATGATGATAGAAGTTTGGTTCCACAATACTGCACCTTGGGTGGCAGTGAAAGACTAGGCTCACATCTCTGAGGTTAAGTATGGATTAAAAAATATATATATACCAAACTTCATCTTCAGTGAAAGGTGATTCCAAATTTGCTGCCTTTTTGAGAGACAAAGAATTAAAATGGATGCCATCCAGCAAAGGGCGATGCTCAAAATGTTCGGTAAGTAAATTCTGATAGAACTGGACATCTTTGGATTTGATAGTGTCAAGATCATCCACCCTTGGGTTATCAACATAAATTTCCGAAATAAAGTTTCTTCTCCTCTTCATTGATGCCATCATATGAAAATATCTAGAATTCTCTTCTCCCAGCTTTAACCATGTTTCTCTAGACTTTTGTCGCCAAGAGATTTCCTCCATCTTAGTGATATGATGAAATTCTAATAGGAGACTCAATCTTCTCTGCGAATCTTCATCTGATAGCAATAACTCTTCCTCTTTGTTATTCAATGTATCAATTTCAGTATAATTTGAGACTTTCTGGAATTCATGTTGCCAAATTCTACCTTGCTCCACTCCCGTAGCTATTTTTTTTCAAGATGACCAACAGTTCTTTACCAAATCTGTGAAGCCCTCTTTTTCCAGCCACATATTCTCAAACTTGAAATAAGTTCTTGCCTTCCGAAGAAAATTGACATCCAAAATTATAGGAGCATGATCAGATATAACTCGTGGTAAGGCTTTTAGAGCAACATTCTTAAAATGGTTCTCTCAATCTGCAGTTATAAAAAATCTATCTAACCTTGACATGATTGGGTTCCTTCGATTATTAGTCCAAGTGTACTTGGCCCCTGTTAGAGGCAAGTCCAACAAACCAACATCATTCACAAAGATAAAAAAGTCCACCATAGCAGAAGAGTAATCACTTTCTCCCAATTTTTCATAAGGAAATCGAATGACGTTAAAATCGCCACCCACACACCAAGGTTTGGACCATTTCAAACTTCCAACAATTCTAACCAAAGTTCTTTTCTTAGTTCATCATCGTTGGGGCCGTAAACACCAGTGAAAACCCAATCAAAATTATCTAGACTATTAGAGAAGCAAATGGAAATTGAGTATTTACCGTGATGAATATCCCTAGTCAAAGAAGAGGCATTCCACATCAGTATTATACCTCTTGCAGTTTCAATTGCTGGATTGTAGTCCCACTGAATATCCCTCCCACGCCATAAGGTTGAAATGATAAAAGAATCAACAACATTCAACTTAGATTCCTGCAAACATAAAATGTCTGCCTTCCAACTTCTAATAGAGCTGCAATAGAGACTCTCTTGCTTTGATTATTGAGACCCCGAAGTTCCAAGAAATTATATTCAAATCCATAATCAATTATTGCTAGAAATATCCCCACGCCTCTTGCGTACAGTGCTTGTTTCCCTAGCTTCGTAGACAGCAGAGCATTCAAGCTTTTTGAGTTCCCTTGCTATTTTAAGTCTCGTTAACTCTTCTCTAGCCAGAATCCTTTCTTCCTCAACCCTTTGAAAAATTTGTTGCTCTTCCTGTATAGTGTCCGTGAAAGATAACCCCAATTTATTACCATCTAATATAGAGTGTGTACTGATCCAAAGATCATTCTCTGCAAACCAATCATTCTCAGATGAAATAGGGGTTGGAGCTTGAGATGGGTGAGAGTAAAAATCCGCATGGTCATCATTGTCACTCAATTGCAACTCCACGACCAAACAAGAAGAATCAAAGCAATTCTGTATATTACCGGCACATGGAATTATAGAATCATGGGAGGAAGAAGAGTTCACCTCCGTTACCTAGTTTGCATCGCACAACATCGGTGCTGAAGAATGAAAAGACGAGGAAAAAGGCTGAAAAACGGGAACGGCTTTGCAGTGCTAAGAAACGAGGTCCAGAACACATGTATCACAGATGCTAAGAAACCCAATGCCGGATGACATCTTCACCCGATAATACTAATAGACAGACAACAAGCTACCAAGTTCAAAAGGCCACCGACAAAAAGCTTCGTCAGCTCTTTTAGTCATTGAGTTACCAGGTGTTTTTAGTATTAGGAACTATATACCGTGGCTTGGGTGGGTGGACAAAGTTAAGGGTTTGGATAGTAAACCGGAGAAAGTTGCTAAAGGATATTATGAGTGTTTGGAGGGTGTGAATAAAGAGCACATGTATCTAAACAAAGGAGAGAAAAATGTTGGTGAGAGCGATGATGGGAGATGGAGAGGACTTTTGGACATTTTACTTGAAATTCAAATGGAAAACACGAATAGCTCTCCTATTCATGTGGACACCATTAAAGATCTCATCGTGTTAACCGAGTTCAAGCTGAACAAGATTTTGTTCAAGCTCAGCCTGTATGCTTTCAGATATGTCAAAATTCAGCTCATGTTCGTTAGATGCCAAATATCAAACTTTGAACTCAGCTCGAGTTCCATACCTCCAAAACTCGGGCTCAACTCTGCTCATTCCTTTAGCCATGCCAACTAGGCTCAAACTTTTAAACTCGATCAGTTTCACAAGAAAAAAAAAGAAGAAAAAGAAAAAAGAAAACAAAAATTTAATTAGACCCGACCGCCGATTGACTTGGTGATATGCTAGACAGAGTTGATCTTGATAGACTTTTGGATCTTCACAAAGATTTAAGATTTGGGGTTACACTCAGAGAGATGATATGATGTTATCCAATCCTAGATCTCATAGTTGTCATCGTGTCCACCACGATGCGTATGTGTGCATGTGTGTGTGTTTGAGAGAGAGTTTATGAAAAAGTATGTGCGCATGTTTGTGAAGAAAATGAGAGAGGATGGGTAGAGGCAGAGTGGCGGCTGAGACATGCAAGGCTTTTAGGGTAAAGGCAGGCTGCACATGTAGCTTAGGGCTGAGCTAGTTGACGTTACTATTAGCTTCGATGTAATTACTTTACATCCACATTTGAAAAAGAAAAAAAAATTCATGCTTTGAACGTAAAAATAGTAATTCGTAGTGCAAAAGAGCCGTTCATAAACACATCTATGAACACATTCAAATGTTAATGTTCGGTTTGTCTATTAAATGAGCTCTAGTAAGTTGTTTGACGTATCATGCACGTGAACATGGATGAAGACTAATAAATCAACAAAGTCTTTTGTTGTGTGGTATGGTCAATAGTTCCCTCCTAATTATCTTTTTCTCATAACCCTGTCTTGAGAGGCTTTTTATGTACTACTAGTTGTGATGCACGTGGGGTTATTTCTATATCGTGATCAATATTGTTAATAGTCCATTAATAAATTTCCTCCTCCAGATGAAACAGAGTTCATCCACATATTCGGCGTTCAACTTCACTTAGACTGAGAAACAGAAACTACAAGTGACTTAGAGAAGGTGAATGTTAGACTTCTAAGGTGGATGTTTTTGCATAGCAAATGCTTGCACTTAACGTGCTTTGATAAGCTATGATCCATTTTACGGATAGAAGCGAGGCATGGTTGTCAAAGTATACATTCGGCTTTGATAAAATTGTGACAAAATATTATAGCCTTGCTTAATAAATTGGCTTCTCTCTTTGTCAAGTAATACATGTTAAGCAATAGATGCAGACCCCAATTGCCAAGAGGCAGATTCCAAATGTAAAACCATCAACCCTTGTACCTCAACTTCTAACCTCGCATCCAAGGATGGCCAACTACTTTTTTTTCCTGATCTTACAATTATATATATGTAAGATGGTATCATTTCACTAAAGACCAAGTCTACAGAGAAGCAAAAAGTTTCATGCTTATTTGTATGCTTATTTGCCAAAAACAAATGATAAATATCTCGAGTCAGGCAGGGCACATGGTTATAAATTTCAAACTTGTTTTAGAAACTCCGAAGGTAGAGTTGTATAGAAGATCAAATAAATATGTATTCTGGATGAAACATGGATGAAACAAACAAAACAATATAGTATAATTTCTCAGATGATTCATTATTTTCGATATTGAGGAAAAGAACACACTTCCCTACTTCATTTTTCCTGAATATGATAAGCATTAGCACCAAAAATGTTCTACAAAATCATTACACATTGTCAATTGCAGTAAGGTGAGATTATGATCTATGGCATCCTCAGTAGAGGCAATACAATAACTATTGCTGAGGAATATTGACTTCCTTCATGCTCCTCCTTTCGACATGAGATCGATGACGAGCAGTAGTTTGAAACCAGCTATGTTCTCAACGACAATATTATTAAAGAAGCTTGCCACTCCAGTACCTAGCCCTATGAGAAGTGCAAGTGTCCACTTAAGTACAACATACTGGAAAATCTGAACCTTCTTCCTTGACCTCCAGTCTTGCTTAAATAATTCATTCTCAATAATCCTGAAATAACGCAAATAAGAGACAAAAAATAGAATATCAAATAAAAGCCATGCCTGAGTTAAAGTTAATACAACATTTGCATCATTTCTTAATTCTAAAACATAGGATCCCATTGTATTTAACGTCTACCAAGCATTGAGTAAAAAGGTTACCTTAGAGTCTCAGTAACGTTTATGAAGCCCAAATTTCAATTCTATGCTTGTCAATGTAGAATCAACTACAACCCCAAACCCCATAACTTGTTCAATCACAACTAAGGTTACCGTGCCATTTTGTTATTTAAAGCACAATACATTTGAACTATGACAACTACTTCCTTCAAAATTTGAACACTGGTCATCAATGACTTACATTTAAGCAAGCGAGGACACTTGTATGTTGTTCACTAATTTTTAGGGAAAATTGCAGAAACCACCATCGTGGTTTGGGTCAGTTGCAAAAAGACCTCTGCCTTTACAAAAGTTGCAAATGACCGCCTGAAGTAGCAAAAGTGTTGCAACTGTTAGACAAATCGTCTAAATTAACGGAGTGTGTTCATCACGCTCTTGAAAAATGCGTTTTAATAGATTTTGATACCTTAAAAAGACAAAAATACCCTCATTTTCTTTTTTTACTCCTATTCAAATCCCAATTTGTCTCTAATCTAATCTAACCTTCACCACGCCCCATACACAGCCCATTTCTGCCACCACCCACTGCACCACCATCGCCATGAACCCTTCCTCGCTGCTGCTAGGTCCATTTCTCCCCACCACGAACCCCACAGCAAAATCGATCTATATCCCCACCGTGAACTCGATCTGCATCGCCACATCAATCCATTTCCCCCCCCCCCCCGCGATTGAGGCCCTTCATCAGCACAAGCCCACCCCCTAATTAGGGCCGGCACAAGCAAACAGGTGAGGCAACCGAAAGAGCATGATGGATCGAGATGGTGGTGCCAGAGCAAGTATGGGGTTGATGGCGGGGCTAGCGGGCGGCGACACTGGTCATGGTGGGTGGACAGTGTAACGCCCCGATATTTCCGGAGCATTATCCGATCAATCCATCAAATCCTTAATTGCCCAATTAATTCAATACTACTAATGATAACCCAACAACATTCAAATCAGAGCACTACAGTCCATCAACTAACTTAACAAACCGTCTCAAAACAATGATAAAGTACTTAAAATATCAAATTACATAACGGTTCCCTAGCGAGGCTTGATTAAACAAATAATGGAAACCATAAACTATTCTGAAAATTTAGGCTCGATCGTCATGAAATCTTACTGACGCTTATTTCCTGCAGAAGGGAACAGAAAAAGGGGGTGAGCTTTTAAGAGCTCAGTAAGGTCGCTCAAAAATCAAATAAGAGTACAAACGATTGTCAGAAGGTTATGTCAATGACAATATAGAACAATATTTTCAATTTCGCAATTCGAATTCAATAAATGTACTTTCGATCTCACTGAAACAATGCAGATGATATTAGACATGAGTAAATTGCAAAGCCACAAAGGCAGTGCAGGGTAACACTTAGCAAAGCCACACAGGCAGTGCTCACTAACAATAAGGTTGCTTATGCATATGAACACTAGCTAGACCCTTAGGGTACTAGCATCTCCTGACAATAACAGACCATCCTTATATCACCCCCGATACAGACCATCCTTATAACTCCTCAATACACTAACTCATGTCTATATTCAGAGTGCAATAACTGATAAATCAATGATAAATTCGATGCATAATGAGAAATAAATACACAGCATCAAAAAGGAATTTCAATAAACATATAAGGCTCAAAGCAGGGTATTGATGGCAATTGATGCAATATCATCACAAATATAAGTGAGTCCAATGAAAACGTTAATAACAAACCAGAAAGAATATTATGATATCAGTAGATGAATAGGGTTTCGGAAGAAATCCCTTACCTCAATCCAAGCGCTGAAGCTAAAAAAAAACTCTCGACCAAATTCCTCGTGATTAACCTAGGTTGGCCGAGTCATTTATCAGAACACTTATTCATACTACTACATTAAAATCTAGATATAGTTATCTATAGTGTACCCATCTCTCTACCCGGACATGATGAAACTCGGACGGTTTCCCTTACGGCCAACCTACTTAGAATTTACACACTCCCCGAGACTCAGAAATATCCCAAAATATTCTAGTCACTCCTTAAACTTTATTTATAGTTTAAATGTAGCATATGGGATAAAAATATAATTTTTGAATATTTTTGAATAAAAGAAATAATTTCCTTAAATACTCTAAAACTAATAAATTGCCATAATTTCTTCTAGTTGGAAATAAAGGCTCAAAATTTTTGTAACAGCTTCAAAAGACTAATAAAATTTATTGAAATTAAAATCAGAAATTAAAAGGCATTGAAACTATTTTAAAAATTTTCATTTTGTTAAATCCAATGCGATAGAGAAATGATAGCAATTGAACTCTAAAAATCACAAGATTTACACTTAGTCTTTATTATTCTATAAAATTGTTACTGTAATTTTTTTGAGAACATTTTCAGGGTTTAAGGGCTACAAAAGAATTTTACAATTTTAAGCTTACAGAAAATATTTAAAATAAATATGATCAAAAAAAATTTATAAAATTGTACCAGTAATTATAGCATAGTCTTAGGTACTACACTATAAATCTCCACGCTCTAATATTCACTCTACCTTATCCAAAATGCGTAACGAGCCTAACATTATCCGTGTACACACACACACACACACACACACACGAGTACACAACTCATTAACACACGCACTCAGCACACACATGCACTCAGCTGCAAACACACACAGACACACACACACACACACAAACACAGCTACACACACACTCATGTGAGGCCCTTCATTCCCGCATAAACGTACCCATAAACTTCCAATTTCCCATTTACCTATACTCCCTTACAACTGCAAAAACCAAACACCACCATATCAAATAGGCACCAAGCAGCGCACCACGCAAGCGCACACAACACACAACCTCACACATGCACACCCAAATTATATATCCTTCTCCCCTGCCCACTGCCTTGAGGCAGTGGGTCTTGCTCCTTTTCAAACACTAATTCACTCACACATCCTTACACTCAGAAAACCCATCACGCTCACATATATAGTTTTCATTCTTCCTTGAACCCACCAACACCTACTACGCAGATCCACTCAAACACATCTACAAACCCAGCAGTGGGTTCCCTGCCTACACAACATCACGGCAGCCTTCTACGCATAATACCTGTATTTCATGCATCTTAAATACACACAAAACCCATGGCAACATCCTCATTTCACAGCCACAAACAGACAGCCATGGTGGCCATTGAAACACGGCCTCATAGCAGCACCACAACTCATGGCCACCAAGCCCACTGCCGTTCGGCAGTGGGTTCTCTCTATATTTTCAAACCCATGAATCTACTTCAGTCCCTTCCATTAATCTTATACCCACCCACATTTGAACCCACGTATAAGCATGGCCATGGCAGCCATGCCCATGTCCCTGATTCTTTCGTTTCCCTATACACTCCATTAGCAGTTATCCCTTGGCACACAAACACGATCATGCACACGACACAGGGCACAGCTACACGCTTACCCTCACTCTCTCTGCAGCCCGCAGCCCTCTCTCTCTCTTGGCAACACTTCACATCAAACTCACGTAATTGGTTCCACTCAAACCAACCCACACAGCATGGCGCTCAAAGAGACTGCTGTCTCTCAAAAACCCATTTAAAAGCACCCATCAACCCATTACTAAACCTGTAAACTATAAATGACAGTAGGAAATAGGTAAAGATCTTACCGGAAAAGTCGCCGGAGAGATCTCACTTATCTCGTCCCCTCTTCTCTCTTTGAACCTCTCTTTCTCTCTGTGTCACGTACCAGATGAGAATTATATGGAAGAGTAGTGCGGCTGCCCTCGTATAATAATACATATATACAATAACCCTAGATTGGAAAGTAACCAAAAGTCCCCCTATATTTTCAATTAGTCACTCAACTATTAACGAAACCTTTTATTTTTGTGAAATGGTCCAAGATAAACATTCACGATAATTATATACTACAAAGATTGATTAATGGGTTGTTACGCTATCTCGTTTCACAAATCGTCACTAATAATATTACGATGCTGAGATATTTATTTATCAGTAGAATACACGTTAATGCTAAGCATATAATATCGTCGCTAAAAATTTCTGTATAAAAAAAGAAATGCTACTATAAGAACTTCATCGCTAACAACTCTTAAAATACCATTTACACTAATTGTCACTAGAAGTCGTTACTTAGTACTTCAATGCTAAAAGCATTTTTAACTATCACTAAAAAGAAATATTTCAAATGCTAAAATTTAAATTTTGTCGATATTTATACCTATTTAATTTATTAAGAGTATTTTAATGTTTTGGGGTATTACAGACAGGGCTAGTGGTGAGCCTAATGGGGCTTGATCGAAATTGCAGTTATAGGGTTCCCCCCCGAATGGTCCTGGTTTCAGATAGGCTAGGGTTTTGGTTGTTGAATCAGGCTGGTGGCGGCGCAATTGGCTAGGGTTTATGACGGTCAATCGGTGGAGCAGTTGGATAGGGACTTTAGACCTTCTTCCTATTAGATACTTAAGCAAGAGGTTGATATGTTAAAAACTACTAAGACAGAAGACATATAAATGTTGCATTTGAAAAATTAATCACTACTACTACTTGTAGGATAATGCTTTATAGTCACCTTTGAGATGATTAGGTGCACTACTTGAAGATTCAACTTCTGATGTGGTCAGGGGTAGGGTTTCTTTGATTGTATCTGGTGTGTCCTTGACTTTGGGCAAAGCTGACTTTTTCTTGCATTCTTGTACATCACTGGCTTGTACTTTGGCGTAACTCTTCCTGGGCCCACGCTTTTGTGATTGTTTATCACCTGTACGAGCTTTGTCTAGATTCGAAAGGCGCGTTAGTGTAAATATAACCCGTTTTCACATAAGATATGTAAGTGAGTGTGACTATATTCTTGTTTCTTAGACTAGGTTTTTTACTTTACGTACCCTGCATTCCAGCTTGGTCTGTTGCTTTAGATGAACTGATTGTGGTTTGTTGAGATTGCTGCTCATTGTCTAACGATACAACGGTAGAAAGCTTTCTTTTCCTTGCCATTGTCACCTCTTGCGTAAATTGAATACCTACAAAAGCAAGTCTAGGAAATGAATATAGGCATTTGGTAGATAGATTGATTCGACAGCAGTTTTCAAGTAACCATTTTGCTCATAATGTATATAGCAGGATATACATAATGCTGTTATTGCATATCCATTAAGTTGTTACAAGAAAGTAAATTAAATTAGGAAGCATATGCAGGATAATGCAATGTTTATGTGTATCAGAAAATGTGATATCTCGACAAACTTCAGAGTCCTAGTCTCCCCCTGCCCATGCTTATCATATTAATGTATTGCAGTATTTCATGCGAAACAACCGCTAAATGCAAGTCAGAAGATTATCTGAGCAAGGAACTGATGAACGTGGCTTCTGCAAATTCTCAAGCACTTCTGCAAATGCGCTCCATCCCACAGAAGTGAACTTCAACAAGATCACCTCATAATAGTTAAAAAAATGCCATTTTCCACAGGTTTACTACATTCTAGCATACTTTCCAATATCTAATTTTAATGTACTTGCGCCTTAACTTACTCTACCAAACATTTATTTGTATTCTCATTTCTACCTACTGCATGATCTTGCAATCCATATGATCTACCATTCTACTAATGGCTCACTCAAAGATTGCATGTGCAAATTCATAATATAACTTAAGCATGATAGGGTAAACTATTCTCTTTTGACATGATCTATCACCTCGTCCATTGTAATTATGTGGATCATATCTATTACTACCATAACTTTAATGTAGATAAACTATTACCACGCCGTCCACGTAGACCAAGCACCACCAAATATCTATTGTACTTATTAGAACATGTCAAAAAATCTATATATATATATATATATATATATATATATATATAAGTGAAAACCATAAAGATAGACCTACTTTAGAAATTCTTTCTATTGGAGGCTTAAGCAAGAGTTTGCTGTTAAGAAACTACTAAGAGAAGAAGACGAAGATGCATATATGTTGCATTTGAAAATTCAATTGCTACTATCATTTTTAGGATAATGTTTTATGGTCACCTTTGAGATGATTAGGTGCATTGCTTGAAGATTCAACTTCTAAGGGTAGGGTTTCTTTGATTGTATCTTTGAGTGAAACTGACTTTTCCTTGCGTTTTTCTACATCACCAGCTGCTACTTTGGCATAAATCTTCCTAGGCCCACGCTTTCGCAACTGTTTATCATTTGTATGAGCTTTGCCTAACTCCAAAGGCATGTTAGTGTACAGATTACTCAGTTTCTGGTAAGATACGTAAGTGAACGTGACTTGTTTTGTTGTTTCTTGGATTTCGTTTCTACTTTACATACCCTGCATTCCAGCTGGGTCTACCACTTTAGATGAACTTGCTTGCTAATCTTCAAAAGGATTAGAAGTTGTGGCTTCCGCCAATAGCTAGGGATGGCAATAAGACCCGCAACCGGTGGATCCCCGCCCCGCCCTGCTCCTATAGGAGCGGGTCTTTTTGACTTTGACCGGGCCACGGGGCGGGTATGGTATTTAGTCCGCTTCCGCCCCGCGACCCGCTTCCGCCCTGGTATTTAACCCTACTCATCTTTAATCCTAGCCGTCCATCTCACACCTATATAATATGTCCTTACTCCTTATCATCCCCATTCCGCAACCCTAATTCCCAATCAATCTCTCACTCTCTGCCGTTGACAACAAAGGTCTCACACTCTCACTCTCTGCTGACAACAAAGGTGTCGCGGCACCGCACCAACCCTAATTTTTATTTGCCAACAAAGGTGCCGTGCCGCCGTCGCGCCTCCTTCTTCTCTCCCGGCCTCTCCTTCGCACAGTCGGCGACTGACCATTTACTGATCTAAGGCACCGTCAGCGACTGACGCAACAACGAGCCATCAGACACCAAGCCGTCGCTGCCGCCTGTGATGACGCCGTCGCTGTCGCCTGTGATGATGCCGTCGCTGTCGCCTGTGATCATCAATAATCCATCGTTGCCGTCGCTGCCGCCTGTGATCATCAGCAATCCATCGCTGCCGTGATCGCTGCAATCTCAGTATGTTGGGCTACCGTGATCTACTGCCATCTGATCACTGCTGTGATCTACTGCCAATTTCAAAGGGCATAAGGACATGGCGGGGCGGGGCGGGGCGGGGCGGGGAAGGGTTTTCTAAAACATTTCAGGGTCGGATATGGACTTGAGGGTATGTAACCCGGTGCGGGGCGGGGTGGGATTTCAAGGGTAGCGGGGCGGGTGCGGATCTTATAAGATCCGCATCTGACCCGCCCCATTGCCATCCCTACCAATAGCTGCCCATCGTCTGGCGATACAATGGTAGCAAACTTTCTTTTTCTTGCCATTGTCACCACTTCTTGCGTAGTGTGAATACTTACGATGGCAAGTCTAGGAAATGAATATAGGTATTTGGCACATGGCTTGATTCCAAAGCATTTTGTAAGTAACCAATCTGCTCATAATGTATATAAAAGGGTATAAACACTGCTGTTATTACATATTCATAAAGTTGTTATGAGAGAGTAAATTAAATTTGGAAGCATATGCAGGACAAGGCAATGTTTATATTCATATCAGAAAAAGGTGATATCTGGACAAACTACAAGAAGTCCGAGGCTCGCCCTGTCCATGCTAATCATGTTGACGAATTGCAATATTTCATGCTAGACAACTTACTAAATGCAAAGTGCAAACTATAAGAGAAGATCTGAGCAAGAAGCTGATCAACGTGCTTATGCAAATTCTCAAGCACTTGCGATTAGTGATCAAGATGGTTTTTGCGAATTCACTCAGCCCGTAGAAATAAACTTGACAAGATCACCTCACAACAGTTATACATTGCCATTTTCCACACGTTAACTACTTTCTAGCATACTTTCCAATCAGTTGATAGAAAAATCAGTTAGCTAACGACAGTTGGGGCGTTCTTGCGCTAGTATAGATGCAGAGCCTCTTCAATCCAACAAGTCACTCATCTTCTGTTACACTATCATATTTCATGAGAGCCTCAACTTTAAAACTTGGGGAGCAATTCTGACTGGAGCTTTTATATGTGACTTTATAAGTTTCATATCTGATTTTAACTACTTGCACCTTAACTTAATTTACTTTCTATCACTCTTCTGCTGGTTAACTGAGAATCCACAACACAAAAACACAAACAATTAAGACTCATGCTCTTTAATTTTATGTTTATATTATTTTCTGAGGTGGTCTTATCAAAGGTAATGGATGGCAAAGTCTAAATTCAGGTTTGCAAATTGTTTCTTTTATTAGCCCAGGTAAAGGCGAGGGAGGGCATCATAAATGATAAAGTCTCCTCATTTAGAACCCAAATACTATGTCTCGGGAGAAAAAAAGAGTTGGAAAACAAGACAACTTATATACAATCTAGTAATTGCATGACATACCTTGCATATCTTGTTTGTTGGCAGCTGTTCAAAGCCAAGGCACAACAATAAAAAAAGTTATGTTGGTATGGAAATAGAGGCATACCTTTGGTTTATTGCTCGGATATTCAAAAACAAGTTGCACAACCAGTAGTGGCCAGTGTATTTGCTCTTCCCAAACTGCCGAGAATTGACATATTTTATACGCGTAGAAGAAAAATAGTGGAGAGGTGTGCATGCACACACAGTCACAGGCTATGGACATTTTCAATCCAAAATGACACCATTTCTTGATATAAGATTCAGTCCAAGCATGTTTTTGTGACAAAATAACTCTCTGCATATAAATCACATATTCCTCCAGGATATATCTCTCTTTCTCAAATCAACTGAAGTAGTAAAAAAGCCGAAAAACAAAGCAACTTGTTTGGGATCAATGTAATGGATAGCTTTAGATATACTAAATTCTGAGTGCTAAAATCAATATGCAAAGAAGAAACTGATTTAGCATCACCAAAGACCCAAACGCAGAGTAAGGACCTGAAATCTGCGGCAAATGATCATAGGATGAAACTCATGTAACTCTCTAGTCATAGAAATTCTTGGCCTCTTAACCACATTCTCTCAGTTTTGTGCAAGAAGTAATCTATAAAAATGAAAGGTAATCTACCAAACACTTATTGCCATCATCGTTTTTACCAACTGCATCATCTTGTAATCCAGATGATCTACTAATGGCTCAGTTAGAAATTGAACATGTGATTTAAAAATATAACTTAAGTATGATGGGGTAAAATACTCTCTTTGGTGTGATTTATCACCTAGACCTCTGTAATTGTGTGCATCATATCTGTTACTACCATATATGTCCTCTATGTTATAAGGTCAAAAACAGTATTCTAGACTGTAAAAAGGGTAAAACCTGTGAAGAGCGCAATTTGATTTCAAAGTTTGCCTTAAAAAAAAATACACTTTGTCATCTTGCTTGTCTGACTATTAAATAGTTTTAGGGATATGTTAACTTGCACTAAACTTTCATAACTCTAGAAATCTCCAAAATGTTCCCAATGAAAGCGAAGAGATTGGCCAAAGAGAAGTGTGTTAGATTGACAAAGCATCTTTTGCCACAATATATTTTTATGATAGTTTGGGCATCATAGAAAACACCACGCGCTTGCTCAACCAAACAATCTCTATATTCTCCACATCTATTTGCTTCTTTTACATTAGAAATGCTGTGATGCCAGTAAAAAAATGAGTTTAACAACACATTTAAAGATATGGGATTGATTTCTTAGCACTCTAACTTTGCTAATTCAATAAACTTGATCGTTCAAAGCCTGAAGCTTCTCTAATGAGACTTCTTTACAATAAACCATTGATAAAGCCAAAATGAAGGATTCACTGTAACTTTATAAACACTAAATCAGTAAAAAGGAAGCTAAGAGGTTGTCTAAGCCAAGGTCCAAAACGTACATGAAACAAACTTACCCCTTTTTGGTTCGCTAGAGTATACCGTGAAAGGGCTAATCTTTGAGGCAAACATACAAACAGGTGGTATAAAATGTTACTTACCACTCACAAGATGTTAGATGACAGTTCTATAATTTAAAGCATGCTTGCGTGTGAAAAAAATCAGAAGTAAAGCAGATTGAAATATGCAAGATAGATGGTAACAATTAAGAAATGGAAGAGGTATCAAAAGCTCTTACCAGGTGATCTAGAGTTTCCGGTGATTGTTGTATGAGTTGATGATAGATATATGCTTATGTATTCATGGAGTTTGAATTCAGGAGTCATGATTTTGGGAGTTGTCAATTTGAATTCACGGGTCACCATTTTGGCAGTTGTCTGATACAAAACATCCACGACGCTTGAATTTGTTTACCGTTGCCTGACAGTTTTTAGTTAATGAAAATACTATTAGCTGTCCATTTTATTTACCAATTTACCAATAAATAAAAAGCCTATATTGACATACATAATCTAATAGGTAAAATGTTACTTGAGGAAGGGAACATGAATGTTGATCAGTCGCACTCAAAGTCCGCCCATGGCGGTGGGCCTCGAGCAAGCAATTATTTTAACGTGGCGCGTAAGACCCATGCAACAAATATTAAAGCATGTAACCCAATAGACGAGATCAGATGAGTATGGAAACAAATCGTCCAAAAAAACTGAGAAAATAGATTTTTGAAGATTGCGTTACGATCTTACAAGTGAGTAAAAGGTTTGTCTATTACTGACAATTGATTCATGGTAAGTGTAGGAAAAGTTGCTAATGGGGGGAAAAAATAAAAATAAACAATGGCTTAGTTTTTGAGGTGAGTATCTTATTATAATTTGAGGCAGATTATAATTTGGGACACATTGGACAGTCTTACTGGTAAAGTCCGCCTTTCCTTTGTAAGGTGAAGGGTTATGGTTTTTTTTAGGGAATGGTCTCTCGGGATGATGCACACGCGCGACATATAGCCCTGCACAGGTTACTCAAACATCTTATCAGCCACTTGTTATACGCGACCCTCAGTGTTGAACATTGTTAGTATTAAATTCTGCTACAATCCTTGTGCTATTTTTTTTTTCATGTTTCACTAGCAATATGGTTGGTTATTGTTTTTTAGGCTGCGCATAAGACCCATGCAACAAATATATAAGCATGTAAACGAGATCGGATGACTATGGACAATAATTGTCAAAAAAATTGAGAAAATAGATTTCTGGAGGACATGTTACAATTTTACAAATGATTACAGGGTTTCTCTATTGATGGTAAGTGTAAAAAAAGTTCTAAAAGGGAAAAGAAAAAGAAGAAAACAATGACTTAAATTTTGAAGTGATTAGCTTATGATAATTTGAGGCATATTATAATTTAGGACACATTCGACACTCTTAATGGTAAAGTCCCTGCCCTTGCTTTGTAAGGTGAAGGGTTACGGTATTTGTCTGCTCAATGAATCTTCCATTTGAATCAAAGCTTTTTTTCTTTGCTACAATTGGTGGCATTTAATAAGTGGCAATAAGCATCGTTCCTAGGCTTTGATGCTAAATGTGTTGTTAAAATTGGATTCCAATATTTCTAACAATCATGTACAACTTGTACATTTTCATTCAAAGTAAAAAGAGCAAACAATTGAAAGTGTTTTTGTATCTAATTGTACTGGGACACAACTTGAAACTCGTATGTAGCTTTGACGTACTTGATCAACGGCGCAAAAGTTGTAGCTGCTTTAGTAACACACATGTAGACCAAAATATGGAAAAACAATATTCTGACACTTCGTGTGGATTTGTTAACATGCCCTTCCAAGTTTATCTGAAATGGAGAATGAAACAAAAACAGAAAAAAAAACATTTATTAGAAATCAAAAATAAAAAACCCAGCGAAAAGATTCAGGGGCACAATCTATAGTATGAAAATATAGCTATCTTGGTTCTGATATGATAATTTGATCAATTGTCTCTAAGCAATTCAATCTGTACTAGTCAAGTTGTACAAGATATAACATGTCATTCTCATATCTTTAACAATTAGACATTGCAAAGATAACACCTGATTAGTTCCAGGGCTATTGAATCGCTGCAGACACAAGTGACATGCATATTGCGATATTTATTGATATGTGATGCATATACTCATTATGCAACTGTACATCATAGGAACTTAAAGAGTAACTTAATCAAATGGAGAGGCTTGACCATATGAGTCATTAAGGTCAATTAGACTGGTTGGATATGACGTCGTTGGGTCTCGAATGCATTAAACCAAAATTTGGTTATTAAATAGACGGGAAAAAACAGAGAGTCAAAATTATAATAACACGCGAACAACAACAATAGGGATTTAAGTTCTGCACAGGATATGGTTGATAACATAACCAGGCAGTTGCAACTAACCTGCTTATGTAATCCTTATCCATGTTGAAAAGTTTATTTCATAGGTCAGCAGCATAAAATGTCAATCTTATCAATAGCTAACAACTGCACATACAAGGCCATATTGCCTACCTATGATGTGTTGGGCCTTAGGTCCCAAAGAAGTGCCAAGGTCCAACAAATTTGTGATGCCTACGGTAGAGAGAGCTGTAGGACATTTCAAGTTATCAGTAAGAGTAAGACAGAGAACATGCTTCTTTAGCTATTTTGTTATGTAAAGCGTGATGTCAAAATCACTTTGTAATTGCTTAGTGATTAAAAAAATTAGAAAGCACAGAAGCATTTGAAGGAAGAGAACCCAACCCATGCACTGTAACATCTATCAAGAGAGATGTTTCCAAGCTTACCGAAATACTAAAAAGCTTGCTTTCTGGATTGTAACTCATGTTAGGAGTGGCCTTCTTGGGACTACCTAACAAAAGCAAACATAAATGAAAAAAAGTTAGAAATGATTACGCTATAAAAATAGTTTAAAAGATTAATCCAAAATTTGCACAACATAAAAAAAGTAAATATCAAAGAGGTTGACACCTTCAAGAAGTTAAGACTTCCTTATACACGACATTTCTTGTGTATATGTGTCTATCGTTGCCTTGAAATGCTGATTTCATAAGTACATTTGTTGTAGACATTGACGTCCCACGAGATAATGCAACATACAGTTGGCCATGCGAAAAGAGAGGTTGAGGTAAATAAAATCCAACATGTGGTAGAGTTCGACCTTGAGCTTTGTTTATTGTCATAGCAAAATAAATTCGCACAGGAAATTGTGTACGCTTGAATATGAAGGGGCTAAAACCATCCTCCGGTGGTAGAAGTGGAATCCTAGGGAGTAAGACAGATTTCCCAGCAAACTGTCCCAAAGTTGTTTCTGCATGAATAACATAGGGTTCAAACCCTCTACAGACCATTCTAGTTCCATTACAGAGTCCTTCAGAAGGGTCCAAGTCCTCAACAGCATAATCGGGGAATTTGCCTTATGATCCAACCGGTGTGGATGATATCCATTTGGTGTCAATGAGTTCAAAAACTCCTCTGGATAGTAATTATAAGTATCATCAACTGCCACATCGTAGCTTTGATATGTCCACACCTCTCCTAGAAAATTTGATGAAATCTTCTTGTTGAGCATGTCTACTGTTTTCATTTGTTGTTGTGAGAATTTCACGTTTAGTAATGTATTCGGCATGACCACAATTCTTTTCAATGGATGGGAAGATGGCAGCAATCAAACAAATCTCAACATCGCTGTTATTAGTAAATGTCACAAGCATTTCGTTTGGAATCTTGACCATATTTTCTTCCATATGCAAGGTTCATCACCATTCCCGATGCGTAAAAGAAAGTCACTAAATGTTGCATCTGATGAAGCCCCCATATTTCTGTTCAATTTCAGCTTCTCCATTTGAAGCCAAAGGTGTGACTTCACTAAACTTGCATTCACATTTTCAGCTCTTGTACTCCTTGGAATGACAGGAAGAACTTGACGGAAATCGCCACCAAAAACAAATATGTTACCTCCAAATAGTTTGTCATTACCCATAATATCTCTCAACTTCTATCCACTGCTTCGATGGACCATCGCCTTGCCATTGGTGCCTCATCCCATATGACTGAAGTAGCTCTTCTTAGCAATTCTGCTTTGCCACTTTATTTAGGTATGTTACATACACTTGTTTCGTTGCAATCAATTGGTATGTTAAAAGTAGAAAGTGTTGTTTGACCACCGGTTAGAAGTGAAGCAGCTACACCGGATGTTGCTGTTGCTATTCCAATTAGCTTTCTCGATCTAACTATAGCAAGTAGAGCTTGATACAAGTAGGTTTTACCAGTCCCCCCGGACCATCAATGAAAATGCACCACTTCCATTCGAATTTTCCCGATCCATTATGATGTCATAAGCAACCTGTTGTTCTGGGTTCAAAGATGAAGTGGCTAGAAAATCCTCGGCTGGAGTTGAAACAACTAGTTGATTAAGTACTTCACGTGATTGCAGCTTTGTGTAAACATTCTGAAATATAGTCATGTGATTGCAGCAGTCTTCTCTTTGCCGCAGCCTCTTTAAAAGAGTGATATTGGATACCATTATAGGTTGATAAGTACAAAAAAGAGGTTGGACCTCTTACATGGATCAGTAGAAGTCTCAAATAGTATCTTTCCCCTTCCGATGGATTTGCTCCGTTGACACGACCAATCATTTCTTTTGACTTTCTTTTGCTCCAATACTTGCCTTTCTTGTTCCATACATAATGCTCAGGAAATTCTCTATAAAGATAAGTTCTTGCTTCTTTATCATCTTCATTACTGCAAGCCTTGAAAAATTCAGTTAGCATTGTTCTCGATGCAACATCCAAGCATAATACATTTTCCTGATTCTGATTTTCCCAATATGAGACACATTGCTTGTTCGGTAGGTGTAATTGCAAATTTATAACAAGTGGATGCATCTCGTTTAGATCGAACTCAAAAATTCTCCACATAGCCTCCTGTGCTGATACCCAACTAGCATCTTGGAATTGATGAATTTCATCAATGATAACATCCTCTTCATCATGAGCAATGTGGACCGCAACTTTATCATGCCCCTTATATATGTACTTGTAAAGATATTTGACTGCTTGAATTCCAGAGCAAATTTCAACATTAAGGTGACAGTCGTATCTTGTCAATAAAAAGGGGTTATATGGTACAACCCAACGATTATCCAAGTATTTCTTACAAACAAATACTTCATGCTTGTCGTTTCTTTGCCTATATATTGGATATGAATCCTCCCTTTGCACTGTCTCCGGGCAAAAAGGTCGTGGGTAATGATTTTTGCATTGCCCTTCATGCATACATGCATTTTTTTGGGTTCTTTTCTCCACAAGGACCATGCATCATGTGTCTGACAAGCAGATGTGGTTCGCAATTTAGATTAGGGATTTTAGCACATACATAACTGTCAAAACTGGCTGAGCTTGTAATCTTATGTTGTGGCTTCAAAATGAGCAATATGTGAGCATGAGGCAAACCTTTTTTCTAGAACTCAATAATGTAAACATAAGCAACAACTCTACCAAATATTTTTTTCTTAAGCAACTGCTCCTTCAGATCATGCAGCTTTGCTCGAAAAATCCGGCAGTTAAGTCAGGCCTATCCTGAACAATTTGATTTTCTTTCAACTCCTCTTGTATCTCTTTCCACTCCGAGTTACAAGTCATTGTTATGAAAAGATTGGGCTTTCCAAAATGTTGTACCAATGCCATGGCATCATGATATCTCCGGCGCATGTCCCGTGGCCCACCAACAAAAGATGAAGGCAATACAATTCTTTTCCCAACCATACTTCCTCTGACCTCTCCGGCCAATACACTATCAGCAATTCCTTGGTATAACTCAGCTCTTAACTTGGATCGTTGGTTTCTATAGTAATCAAGCCGAGTCATTTCAAGCTTAATATACATGTCAACTACATATTGCTGTAGTAGTCTACCGGATAAGAGAATAATAGAGTTATCGTCATCTCGAATTTGCAATTTGTAAGAGTAGTATTGTCGCCATGATACCTTCCTCAATTCCTCACCACAAACACCTGTAAAATGTTTTGATCCATTGGTTAGATGGTAAAAATTACAAGAGAACATTGTTATTCTCTTTCTCTACAAAAGTTCAATGCGATGAAGAAGTAAGAAGTCACCTTGTTGTTCTTGATTAAAAATATCTTCTGCAGATGTAAAGCTAGGGATATTCGCCTTTTTAAATCTTCCAAGAACGGAACTGCTAGCATTTTCTGAATCTATTTTCAGTATATTTTGGTGCCACCCAACATCACCTATGGGAAATAGTAGTGGATACTGTAAAGGATCATAAGAACCATAGTAGTGTTTTTTGGACAATAATATCCCTTTTAAATGCAGAGTTAGGATTGTTGCCTTCGATCCAAATTACTGCCACTTGATCAGCTGATGGAGAATTATAAACTCTTTGATCCAATTGAACATCACTCCTTTACGAACTTCGCAAGCATCTAAAGGAGTCTGTTCTAATCTACGCAAAAATTGAGCATATGGATTCTCATAGAGAAGGTCCATGAGTTTCTGGGTAATGAGTTCGCTCAGTTTGATATCATTTAAAATTTGTAGTCTATTTTTAAGCTCGTTGTCCGTATCGAAGAAATATAACTGGAAATAGGAAGGAACATTATTTGGTGGGACCAGAGGAGGAAGGTCATGGTAAATTTGTCCTTGAGCTCGAAAAGTGTAAATTCCTCTTCTAGAACTTGCAAGATCTTTATCTGACTTTACTCCAAATGATGTGAAAGAAAAGATATTGTTATATGCTCGAATATGTCTGCAAAATTCTATTGCATCATCATTCTGAGAGGTAAATAGGTCCCGTAGATCATCTGGAATAATGGGCTTCGACATAACCACCTTTCCACCGTAACAGTGAAAACTTGGAGGCTCATACTCAAATTTCTTAGCACCACAAAAAGTGCTGGGACTACATTTCCATAGTTCGAAAGCAGAAAAGTAGACTGTATTGCTTACTGTTTCATCTGGTTACAAGTTTTTGTACCAAGCTGAAGATTTTAGTAAAACTAAAAAGGGGGGAAAAAGCCTCTAAGAGGTAGTTGATTTGACATTTGAAAACATCACAGTAAGCAAAGCAGTGCTAGGTACATATTTTTTCAGGATAAGCACGAATTACACTAATCATTGTAACCTATTTTAATACCTATTTCACTGTTTGCATTAAAGGAAGCAAAATCCTTGCATAAGTATTTGCTTCCACATCAGTGTAACTTAGAATGTGATAGAGCAGATAAGAATGAAAAGAAGGACAAAATCATACGTCTTTTTTCTCAGGATATGCACGAATTACTCTAATCATCATAACCTATATTAGTACTTATCTGCATTAAAGAAAGCAAAGTCCTTGCACAACTAGTTGCTTCCGTATCAGTGAAATTTAGAATGTGATAGAGTAGATAAAAATGAAAAGAAGCACCAATCATTGCAGAATTGTCCTTTGTAGCGTTAACTATCAAAGAACAAAGAAGACAATAAAACAATGACACAATGTGCCTGGTGTTATCCCTGTTATTTCTTCCGTTTGAAGCTGTGTGATTGCAAGTGATTTTACACTAATGGTCCGCCTCTTTCTATTTCTGGATACTTCGTCTATATGTTGAGGTCTTTGTTCATTCGTGAGTTGAGCATATCTATTCCTGCGATAGTTGCGATTGAACGATATTCTTTCCTCTGCATGTGTCAAACATTCTCAATTATCAACTGTTATTGCATATTAACTTGATAACAAGGGCTAGACAGTAACATAACATTGGAATCCAAAGAGAAGTTGTACAATAGTCAGATCAAATTCACCTCCCATATTTAAAAATGGCTCTAATGACTATTCCCCGCATGCTAAAGACATTGAATCAGTCAATCACCTCCAATATCTCAAAGTATGTGGTCCTAATGCCTATTCTTCATATGCTAATGACATTGGATCAGCCGACCACTATTTACATTATAGGAATATAATGCCTACTCAGTTATCAATCCAATAAACAAAAAATGTGACAGAACAAACCTCGTGACATCTTTGGCCTTTTTTTGGTTATCAAGTTTGCAACAATGCTTCTCCATTTCCTGTTTTTGGAAACCTTCTCAGCATAATGTGCTTTTTCTTTGGTGTTTAGTTGTGCCTATCGATTCTTATGGTAAGTGCGATTGAGCATCCTCCTTTTCTCTGCATCAATACGATAGTTTGCAGTTTTGTTACAGGCCATGTGATTAAACTGATTGGATTATTAGCATTTCAAATGTATAGAGAGATATAAGACAGCAATACCTTATGTTTCCATTTGGTACTGCGCGGTTAAACTCTTTTGGTTGGTTTCTAGGTTGCAGCTGCGACACATATATACCCAGATACTACAACACACCTGCGAGTCAAACACATAACATGCGAAATATTAGGCAGTAGATGTCAGTGGCACAGTATCTAACAATAACCATATAACTGCCTTGGAATGTTGCACATCCCAGATGCCAGTGTGTTTGCTTTTCCAATATTACTGAGAAAGCCTATTATCTAACATAATTATAAGAAAGTCAGATGAAGCGTGCATACACACACACACACACACACACACACACACACTCAAACAACGGCTACGAATATTGTCAATCCAAAATGGCATCATTTTCTTTATAAAGCATTCAATTCAAACATTAGCTATAGTATAACTCTCTTCTTAGAAATCACATAATCCTCCAAGAGACATCACTTCTTTTTCAAATCTTTAATCATACTACAAAGCAGAAAAACAACACAAAATGTTTCGAATCAATGTAATATATAGCTTTAGACATAACAAAGTCTGAGGCTCACTTCAGTGAAATGACCATTTGGCGAGGTCTCTCATTCCTTCAAGTCTACAATTTCCTAATAAATTATCTAGAATGAGATGAAAAATAAGGATTTGGATGCAACAAAGATGCCGAATGGAAAAAAGAAGAGAAAGAGAGGAGCAGCAGTCCATTGCTAATGCATTGGCTCCTGACCACCACACCTCTTAACCTAGAAATGCAGCAAAGATGTAGAAGACACCACCAGAGACATAGAAGCATTGTGATCCAGGTGTGATGCCTAGGCTTCTAAATACACCGCTTGGCCCATAAATAGAATGTCCTGTGTAAACGGGATAGACGAATATGGCTTACAAATAAAGTTATTTTCCCCTATCAAGCTATTGCCAAATCTGAAACTAAAGTACTGTGCACTGATGATCACCGGTTGGGGCTGTTGGTCAATTAAGATGAACACCTAATAGAAAGAGCAGAGAAAGATTCCTCTGGTCTGTCTAATTGTGTGACGAGAAAGCTATACATGGCCAAGTTGTTAAGTGATTATTTTGATAGCGGTCTGTTTCTTTTTATAGTAATGAGTCTAACATATCACTGCTTCTTATAAATAAGGCTAAACAATCATAGAAGCATTTTTTTTCTTTTGTCATTTGGTTTGACCTCTGCCTTTAAAGCAGCAATGGCAATTGCTGGTTAATAAATCTTTAGTCTTTAGACAGTTTTCTTAATTTTCTAAAGCCTCTTGTCAGTTCCTATAAGCTACCTTCCACCTTTTTCTTAGCAGGCACAAGATTCTCTATGGTCTACAACTTTCTAATTGCCAAATGCAGGAGAAAATCATAAGCTGCTGATTCTGCGATAGTTCAAATAATTTGCCGTGAAATAATCTTAAGTAGTCTCGTATAAAATCGTAACAAACTAACATCATGAAAAAAAAAGTAATTTGTAATCCCACCGAACTAAAACAAGACTATACTTAAACCCCAAATCATCCAATAATAATTGAGAAAGCAATTTGCATATACACTAAGTTGGATCTATTTCATATCAAGTAACCAGATTCATGCCATTGTAAGCAAATATTCAAGCATAATCTTATTAGTAGGCCAACATCCAAACATAATCTAGGATTCTAGCTCACTTAGTTCCCATTGGGACTGACAATGACAAAGGGAACTAAGTGGTCTGACATGTCAGGTGAGAGTTCTCTTTGAGCTAACTATTTATTCAGGAGTAAACAACTCTTAAAACTTGTTCTAATTGACGAAGGTAACTTTATGGAGTGTTGTTACATTTCAAGGTCTCTAAAACCAGCAGCCAGGGCTATATGTCTTGTTCACTCCTCCCTCCTCCTCGCAAGCGAGGAAAAGCTTATTGCAGCAAAGCTAAGTAAAAGTCGTGATCCATAAAATCTGCACTAAAGATTATTTCCACGCACCTATAAGCTAGCTTCTATGTCCTTTCAAATTTACTATCTCATAACCTGCATTGCTTCAGGGAAATAACCTTGTAACTGATATAATTAGGGGAGCATAATCCATTAAGGACAACAATAATATGAACTTCCAGTTGTCGGTCTTTTACGAAAATAGATGCTTTATGCAAGCAGAGTGAGCATTACAAAAAGGTTAAGAACTAAACATAGGAATCATGAGATTATATGCAACAACTTTGTAATAGACACCAGGTCATGGTTTGTTCAGCTCTCCTGCAACTATATATAATCATTTAAAGAGAATTCTCAGCATTATTAATATTGCCAACAAAGATGCTACAGTAGCAGAAAGTCTAAGATGCCACATACCATTGCGTTCCTCTGTGCAGCTGTGTCAAAACCTACAATTCTTAATATGTGATAGAGAAATGCCAACAACCAAGCCCACAAATTTCTACTGCAACTGTAAACACATGACAAGTCACAAAAATTGTTAGAAATATGTCGAATCGACAACATATAATAACAATAGGACTTCAATGTCATTAATGTAAGCTATGATTCTCCAAAGTAGTCAATCGAAATACAACATTAGAAAATCGATATCAAACATCAATGAGGACAATTTTCAGTATTTTCTCTCTTGCAGTTATGTTCCAAACCCCATGATTCAAGTTTGGTGGTCATAAAATATCTGAGTATTGGCCTTTTTTGAATCTTTTTCACATTGCTTGTTAAACTTTTCACAAATAGTGCAACAAATTTCAAAAAATCATGGTAACTATCATAAAGATGGGTGGGAAATATATGCAATGCTGTAAATGCTACAGACTCTCAAGGGCATAGTAACAAATTATTAGCCAAATTGTTAAAACAATGAGGATAATATACTGTATTTTAGTGTAAGCATGTTCCTTTTATTGATGCTGACTATGGAAACAAATATAGTCTTTAACCTTCACCAACCAATGTAGGAAACTTAGGACCAAGATAGAGAACACATTATGTTCTGAGTAGAATCGTTAGAGGACGAATGACATTAGTACTATACCAGTTTTATACATGGTGCATGCCCACGTCCAGGCTCTATATATATATATATATATATATATATATATATATATATATTGATTATGATTTTGTTTTGAACTGCACCACTTGTGGAGGTGATGCTTCAGGGGCCGTAATGAGCGTTAAAACAAACCAGCTTTGTATTATTGCCTACAACTTTAACTTTCAATCTATATCAAGATGTCTTCTGTGAACTCCCATTAAGTGCAAGACATGAGGATGTAGTGCCTTACTGTGACCACCCAATTCATCAAGTGAATAAATCAATGCCTCAAGGTAAATGCTCTATCGGGGGTGAGCAGCTGCCAATTACAGACACATCAATATCTAAAAGAACTAATCTAACTCTTCTACAAGACATAAAAAACATAGCCTAGCAATTCAAAATTGACTAAATTTGTTGTTCGGAGTTCCAGTTTCTGTTAGAAGAAGCTCGTCTGAAGGACATAATTCACATTGAAGGCGTGAGCAAAAGAAGCAGCATTGGCTTCAGGCCTAAGGTAGAATCATCACTATGTTCTTAGTCGTTTTATACCACGAATCTTTACATGGAATCGAAGTCACTATAAAGTGTCCCCTGTGTAGGAATCCTTGGGGCACGTGGATGTCAATCTCATCAATGTAGTCTACAATGGCCATATGAATGATAGGTACAACCTTATCAACTCCAGAAATGGATTAATACTTCTGGACATACGGTGGATACTGATCCCAATGGGAAAAAAGATCTTCAGTTGGAGCGTGGTAAACCAGCACATTTGAAATGAAACTTTTAAGAAGAAACATGATCAACAAGAGAAGTGGTTATATAAAGGGCCTGAGGCTTACATTAAATGAGTTGATGTCACCGTGAATGGTTACAAGTTTCCCTCTGTTGAATCTGAATTGGTTTGCAGTCCTTAAGTTCCATATAAAGTTTCGCATATAATACTTTATGTAATTCATTTGATTGCGTTATCGTGATAGTTCATAACATTTATTAAAGAGCCAATCAACATCTGATACCGTCGCTGTGTGAACCTCTAAAAATCAGACCTGCTTTCGCTTTTTGTTTATTTATTTTGAATTCTGCTATCCTTTTTTGCAATCAAACATCCTCAGATTCAACTGCCTAACAGGAGACATAATTGATAACGTATATCTATGTTCTTGTTCCTATGTCAACTGACTATTCCCCTCAGTTTTTTCTTCCATTGTATGTATGAGGTAGAAATACGATTCTCTTGTTCTGCTCTTCTGATTGCAAACAAGAGAAAACCTAGGGAGACGTACTTTGTGAACAGTAATTATTGCAAGGACAGGACTTAGGAGACCCAGAGAAACATTCGTGATATACTTAGCTTGAACTGAAATCACGATATTCGGAGAGCCAGTTGAACAAGAATCATGAGATCAGAATAAGGAGGCATGTAGATGAACATAAACTATTAATGCTAATTCATGCAATGCCTTTGAAATTTGAACTGTAGTCACCTTCTTCTAGCTTTTCTTAATTGTTTTCAGAATCTCTTGAGTTCGACAGAATGTTATCAAATTCTAGCAGCCTCTTCTAGCTGGCTTTTAGTATGGACTTCTAGGTAGATTTTCAATCAGCACCAGAGAATATGGTCTCTACAATCAACCCTAGGAAAACCTCATTTAACAGCTATTATAATCTGATCAGTGTGGCCTGTAGGACTTCAGAAACTGTATGTAACCTAACATCTTGGAACAAACAAATACTAATAGCTATTTTAATTGAGTACACGAGTTTCGTGAAAAGAGTCCAAGGAACATGTTAAAATTTAGTTAGTCCCTACGTAATTTTCTCGCCCAGTTGCAGTATACGGTCACTGCTAAAGGTACCTGACTAATTTTATCTTCAAGGCTGCCACCCTAAAGTAATTGCACTGCAAAACAAAGCTTTGTGTTTTAATCACCAACTTGCCCATCATATAAGTTCTTTTCTAAGCAAGTTTGCCATATGACCTTGGAGTAGATGAATGTAAAGAAAATATCCGAAGAGTTTCAGGTCTAGATCAAATAGCTTGGGTTTGGGCATATAAAATAAGTATGTGGATATCAGGGCTCAAAAGCAGTGGAGGCTAGGCACTGCTATTTATTTTGTGGTCTATTTGAATAGGCACCCTTTTGACATAGTTGAGTTTTCGTCCAACCCCAGATTCTATTGCAGCTTTTGTGGACTAATATCATTCTGCGGCTGTGATATAGCTAATTTCTATAGTATCATATCCCGCAGTCCCCCTACCTTCCAGTATGTCTGAAATTCCACCTTTATAACTGCAGTGCGCCTTGTATAGCGTTGGAAAAGATGAATTACATAGGCATAGGGTCATGTCATTGAAGAAGAGCTACAAATGTGATAAGAAATAGTGAAAAGCTGAGCTGAACCAAGAAGTATAAGAAATATACTCCAACACCAGATTAGATTAGGCCAATGGACCCTGAAACTAATCACTGTAATGCCCTGCCCCAATAAAGCAGCAGAGTTTTAGTAAGTACGACTGCCATTCCTACATGCCATGGTGGTTCTCAAAATTTTAGGCAGTTCAGACGTTTTATCTTAGTTTCCTAAAAACACAAATACAAAAATAAAGGAAAAGTTTAGAATAAAAAGGTTACAGTTTTGTAAAATTCTTGTTTCTATATTCAAATTAGGAGTGTAGTGCCAACAACATCTTTTTTCTGTTGTAACATAATCACTATGCTGTTTATGAATTGGTAAATCTACTAATCTATGCATCAAGTAGTGTAACACGTTGCCACTCAGCCAAAGTGTTTCTATCCAAGAACATAAAAACCTGAGGAAGAATTTCTTCACATCCAAAATGGGCATGGACAACCTGCCAATGATCAATTAGAACTCGCAAGCTTCCAGGTATAATAATCTCTATCGGCGAAACCATTATAAAAGACAATTATACCTTAGTTAATTCGTAATTTCTCACGCATATAATCAGTTACTTTAATCGTCCAACCGAAGCCTTACATTCAGTAAAATATAGTGTAACCACTTGTGGTATATTTCTGACGATGTGATGGGTTGTATGCCACATCATGCACTATTTAGGCCCTTAATGGTTTTCCTTTTTCTGATAAGTATAACTGAACCTGCTCAACTCTAGGCCTTCAATCTTTGAATTGTTTGAATTTAGACTGAAATCTTGCAGATACAACAACAACCTCATCAACCTGGCGTATGTAGAAACATCAGTACATGGAAACAGCAAGGATGTGAAAAATGGTATGTGGAAGTAGGACATGGATCAGAATGAAAGTGAAGAACTTTTAGAATAGACATTCTATGATTATCATTTTATTGATGCAGGGATAGGCACACTGGAATCTAGGATGAGGTCTCCATTACTGTTATTGGGGGTGAGTTCTTATTTTGAGTCGTGAAATGCATAATATCCTTCTACCATAAGCAAATCTTTAAATTTTGCCAGTCACTCGTCTCTGCTCTTTCCTATGTGATTGGTAACATAACAAGGCAATTTGCATATCTTCAAACACCTTGCATGCAATGGTGAAAGAGGACGAAAACATGTAGGAGAGACACATAAGGAAGAAGTGGCAGTGGCGGTAGAGGCGCAGAGCATGCATCTCATGTGTGTGTAGTCATCGGATGAATGAGAGATAAACGTCATTGAACAACAGAATGCATAATGCAGAATATTCAGAAGCGTAAATAGAGCGTTTCCATTCATTGATTCACGAAATGCGATCGTGTTATGCAAACACTGACCTGCAGATGTAGAATTGGATGAATTATTGTAAGAAGAACTTTGAAGTACAGAACGACGGAATCCTTGTAGAGGCTGTTGGAATTGGGTTTTAATTCCATTGTGGAGAAGCAACTTTGACTCAATTTTGTAATGGGTTCCAAACCATATTTTGGTTAGGAACAAATTGATTCATGTTCATCTATTAAAATAGATGATCATGGTATATTCACATGTTTAAAACAAATGGAAGGTGAATGAGAAAATTAAAGTGGAAGTTGGTGGTTCAACTTGAAGGGAAGAGAGAATCCTACATTGAAGAATTAAAGCCAATGTTGTCTCCTTTTAAGGCTTAACCTTGAGCTAAGGGTTGGGCCCCTTGGGGGTGCCCATGTTTTGTAAGGAGGGAGGACCTAGGTTTACCCAAGGTCCACCACGCGCGCCGCCCGTCCCGTCCTGGTCCTTGGCTTGGGCCCATCAGGTTTTATTCTTTTTGGGACAAAAATATTTTAAATAAATAAATTTTATTTATTTTCTTTTCCGAAAAGTTGTGACCTTTCCAGCTTGCAGTTTTTCCTGTGAAGAGTTGCACCCCCAGTGAATACTCTGTGTATAAAATCGAGCCAGTTACAGAAGTTAATAATTTTTGAATCCCGAAATTTTCTTCTGTCAAAGATTTTGTCCGGTTTTTCTGTGTTCGAAAAGAGAAAGAGTTCTATCATTGTTTGGTTCGCCGGGTCTTAAATTTGGAGTGCTCCTATTTCAGACATTGCCGTTTTATCCTGGGAGGCTTTTCGTCAAGAGACCGTTAGCACCGTTGCAGGACGAATAAAGTCTTAAGGACAGTGAATCAAATTCACGGCTCGACTCTTCTGTTGCAGTTCTAAATTTCTTGTTGTGAGTTATTACAAATAGTTCTTTCTAGTTTACGTTATTACTGTTTTGTAACGTTAGGCTTTGCATGCTAGTAATATTTTTCAAACTGTTATCTGCACAAGTATACACAAAGCTATATTTACAACAGAGGCTACGCCAGAGTGTGCGCGGGGACTGAGAAAGCCAGGTGGAAGAGAAGTTCCGTTTGTTTTGAAACCATGGCACCGCTTAGAGGTGTCTTGAGCAGGTGGGGAGAGAGAGAGCCTGGCAGAAGAGGTGTGTTGTTGCGACATTTTTGAAATCTAGCGGGTTATTCGTGTTATTATTGATGTTATGTGATATATTAGAGGGTATTTTGGGAAAGAGAATGTGTAGAAACACATAAACATGTCTAAACACTTTAGCCTTTTAAGGTACAGAGATTTAAGGTAGAGAGATTATGATATAATGTATCCTCAAGGTTCTGTAAATTGTAGATGCATAAGGAAAGGCAATAAACAGAAGAACCCCGAGATATATTTAGAAGTTCTAAAACCTTTGTAAAACTTCACTTTGTCTTGCTAGATTTACACTTTTACTAAATGGTCTGCAGTCTCCACTTATTGCTTTCAGTGGATGGGTTCTTTTATCTTTTCATCAATTTCCCGTGCTTAATCTAAATCATATACAATACGCGAGGCAATGAACGTAACGATAGCTTCTTTGCATGACACATCGTCAAATTATGTTTTCAATACAAAATAGGATTTATAAGAAACATAAGCTAAACAGAGTAGTGTCGCCAAAGGTCTATTAAAACGATTTTGGATGCCATTAATTTATAATTAATGGATTTGCAGGAAGAGTAATGTTTAAAATTAAGCCTTAAACAATTTGGAAACTAATTTATTACATCTTAAATCTCTATCTAACCAATGATCGGACCTATTGTACTTTATTTAACTATTATAAATTTAAAAACACTCTCTAATATATTATGATTACCTATAAGGAAAAGCAAGAGTTACTTTAGAGAATAAATTAGAAATAAACTAGACATTGAACTCATATTTAACTTCGATAACCTTATCGCAAACGAGTAGACAATACATTTTTTGATACCTTATTTCTATGATTTGCTTAATATGCACGAATATTTAGGGCTAAATTAGTTTACCTTATGTAATTTAAACATTATTCTAGGCATTTCAAAACTCATCCTAACCAGTATACCAATCAAGATATGAAAAAAAAAGTTACTATGCAATTAAATAAAAAGACAAAAACTATATATGAGATTTTTAAAGTTAAAAAAAAATCCTAAAATAGTTTGCATGTATCGATTAAATAAAATTTAAAGCTTACAATGTTTGAAAAAACATCAAAGGAACGACCAGTTGATAAGAAACAGGGTTTTTGTGTGCAAATTACAGTTTCATGGCCATTTGCTCTCGTAAGAAAGTGCATCAGTTGTTAGCTGGAAATTCGACAGAAATCATGCATCAGATGTTGGTTCTGATAGTTTTCGTGCTGGATTGGTCCAATTAGCTAAAGGAACATAATTGTCTACTTGGGGTCCTCTTGCTTCTACTTGATGTCTTGAACATAACTGGAATACCTAATTCCATAATTGTCTTTCACGACATTTTGTAACAAAACACGTTGACATTACAACTTCGAAAGCATGATGAAATCAAATGTTGAGCATGTCTAACATTTGATTTGAGGAAAAACTCAAATTCTTGTATAGGCTAGGTGTACTATTTTGAGGAAAAGTCAAATTCTTGTTTAGGCAAAGGAGATTAAGAATGGATAGAAGTCAAATCATGTTGACATTGGAAGCTCAAAGAATGGTTTCCACATTGTAATGTTGAATTGGACTAGCTCAAAGAATGGTTTCCACATTGTAATGTTGAATGATTTAAGTGAGGTAAAGGTTATCCCTTACAAAATAACTTAGTATCTCCCATTTGGATGATAATAAGTTCTAAGTAAAAATAATATTTTTACAAAAAAAATCTAAAAATAAAATGACGGGACATGTGCGCTATCTGCCAAGCATCTAGTATTGTAAACGCTTGGCTTTGCTACACATTGAAAGAAAAACTGGAACATTAAGCATCACCGACTTTTGTCATATCAATTATAATAATAACCTTTAGAATAATTGACCTTTAGAATTTTTTTAACTATGTCTTCTAAATAAAATTTAACCATAAAAGCCAAACACGTCATTATAGGTAGTTACTACTATTTGAGTTCAACCAAATAAAATTATCCTTCATAAAATGACTTTAGTAACTTGACACTGTTTTGGATAATAATGTATTGGGTAAAAGTAATCCCTCTTTCGGGGGGGGGGGGGGGGGGGGGAATTACCATCCATAAAATATTGGACACGTGGACTTTGTGCCAAACGTCTAACTTTGCAAATACGTAACTTTGCTACAAATTAAAACCAACTAAAATCTTATGTGTCACTGACGTATTTAAGTTTTTAGATGGAAGGCCGCACAGATGAATCAACTAATTCAGTGAACAACGAGGGACACTGCAAAGAGAACGTAGGCAGATTCGTAGAGAGTTGATATTCAGTCGATGTACTCACCCAAGAAGAATGTCAATTGTTGAGATCCAACCACAATCAAGAAGTGAAAAAAATGAGAAGGAGAAGACAAAGTATGAGTGCTGAGCAAAGAGAAGAACACTTCGTAACATGATGGGACAACTAACGGCAAATGCACTATGCAAATCTCCAATGCCAATGTTCTAATTGGAGAAAATACAGATGCACTTCCCTTAGTGCAAAACGAAGCATCCACAAGTGACCAACACGCGTCCCGACGTGTATCCAGTGTAGAACAATAGAGAGTGCGACGAAGAAATTATAAGGCTGAACGGAGATAGAGGATGTCATCTGAGCAACGAGATGCACACTTAAATTTCGTCTTTGTTGCACTTACAATTTATTTATACTTTATCACAAAATGTATAAAAGCAACGTTAACATTTCTGTAGTACTTATTACACTTACAAAAATTCAATCTTTTACTTAATTAAAGTAAGTTCCCTTTTCAATATCAACTGTACCCAAATTTTCATAATTATCACTTCATCCCTCATAAAGCTAGAGATAAAAAAAATATTACCTCAATTCATTTTGTGGTTCATACGATAGATTTAACTACCTTTCGGCAAGCTTGATATGATGCATGTCGGTTGTTTTTTAAAATTTCGTCTTTGTTGTACTTATAATTTATTTATACTTTATCACAAAATGTATAAAAGCAACGTTAACATTTCTGTAGTACTTATTACACTTACAAAAATTCAATCTTTTACTTAATTAAATAAGTTCCCTTTTCAATATCAACTGTACCCAAATTTTCATAATTATTACTTAATCCCACATAAAGCTGGAGATAAAAAATATTACCTCAATTCATTTTGTGTTTCATATGATAGAAGTCAAATCATGTTGACATTGGAAGCTCAAAGAATGGTTTCCACATTGTAATGTTGAATTGGACTAGCCGGATAACGGGACTTCGAGAAAATTTAACTCATCAATGTTGATTGAAGTGGTCAATTTTCAAATCCGAAATAAACCAGCAAGCTTTTCATAGCTTCATAATGGGGGAGAAGGATACCCAAGACAAATTCAAAGCCAAAATTGTTTGTATTCTCTTGCTCAAAATGTAAAAGGTTAATGTGAACTAGCAGGCCTTCTCCCATTTGTCCAAAGCCCTTCTACAATAGATCAAGTAGCAGCATCGAAGGGCATACAAATTTGAGACTTTACCACCAAGACTTGGCTAGCTAGAACAATTGTCTTAGAAGTTTTAGAAACCTGCTCAACCTCCTTATGGAGCAAAATGCGCGGAACACTTTCTGACGAAATTGAAGTGCCCGCGCGTGAAGCATGGGAACTCTATGGCACGCTGAAAACAGCAAATGTGACTTACACCTTTGATAAGATTGAGGTCGTTGCAGGTGATGGTGGAGTTGGGGCTATTCTCAAACTCACGCTCCCTGCAAGGTATATTGTTATTTGGAAGGTGTTAACTTCGTGTGCTTTTAATCTTCCCTAATTTGGTGCCGGACATCCTCTAGAGTTAAAGAAGTGCGAGTATTTCATAAAAGGGGCTGGATCTGGTCATTTCCAAGATTTTATGCTTTTATCTCCTCTCAAAACACAAGTGCCTCTTGGTCATGCAAACCGTATATAGCTAGGTTTATCTCTCTAAATTGGTTTTGTTTCCACCACAGATACCAATCTCTTCATTATGATCACCAAGGCAGGGGACTCACCCACGCTAGTTCCTCTCTCTTCTGAAGTTGTTTCATTGCTATGTGTCATATGCTACAAATATTTACGATTACCAAAATTTCGATCTCATTCTCTATTATTGAAGGAGAGAATGCACATTTTAGTTTGGTAAGAGAACATTTTTAATCTTGAAGAAGAAAGATTCGCACATCTGGGCTTAATTAACTAAGAAGAAAAAAAATCTAAACTTTTAGAGGTCGTTATGCCTCAGCCTTAGCCGTCGACGTAAACGTACTCTATTTACCACTAAATTTCTAACTCCAAATGTTTGGATTGAAACAGGCACAACAGTATTTTCTTTGTATGAGGAGAAGTATACCAAAATTGATGATGCCAAGATGATAAAAGAAGAAATCATCTCACGACGATACCTTGATTTTGGGTTCACTTCTTGATTTGGAATTTACTCTATACTAGACACACTTTGAAATCACAAAGACAGGCAAGACTTCGTGTATCACCAAAACAACAATCGAGTATGATGTCAATGGAGAAAAAGAAAAAAGCGTTGATTTAGCCATCCGTGACATATCATAGCATTATATTATTTTCTTCTTGTTATTATTTTAGATTTTCTATGATTGTGTTTCGGGTGCTAAGCTTTGCTGGGTACTTGTAACAAGGGTTTCCAAGAAAAAGAGATATTTATATATAGAGAGAGTAGCGGGATCTGCCTTAAAACTTGTCAAATTTTAACCATTTATGAAAGTTAAAAGATTAGGATCTATAAGCCTTTTATACACATTAAATCATTAGTGTTGTAACATCCCGGAATTTTCCGGAACGTTAACGCTCAATCAATCAATCACTTAATCATAGAATCCTCAAACTCAAACAAAATAAATACTACCAATCTGTTAGTACAACTAATCCATCAATTAATGTGTTATTCCGAGTACACAATCATGATCAATAAACTAAATTTAAACCTGATAATGAACTACAGAGGTTCACCCACACAGGGGTTCTAGAGAGAAACACTACTTAAGTTCACTAGCTTGCTTGCCTCTAGTCCAATTTCAAGTAGTTTAACACTGGTTACTACCTGCAGAAAAGAAGTCAGAGGGGAGTAAGCTTTTGAGAGCTCAGTAAGGTCGCTCAAACGAAAAAAATTACGAAATAGTTTACAAATACAAAACGATGTTGGTTTTGTTCAAGGAAACAATTTGATGACAATTTCCAGAACTTTCACAACGATTACAACTAATTCGATCATATATTAATGACTGTCAGATACGATGCAAACAATCACAAACGCTATTGAACATGAGTTGCAAAGCCACACAGGCAATGCAGGGTAATCACTTAACAAAGCCACAAAGGCGATGCTCATTAACACTTTCCACCGACTAGTCCATCAAGGCACTAGCCCACACCAATACACCGGCTAGTCCATCAAGGTACTAGCCCACACCAATATACCGGCTAGTCCGTCAAGGTACTAGCCCACACCAATATTCTCCAACATACACCAACTCCCGCCAAACACACCAATGCACAATCTCATGTCAATATGCAGAATGACAATAATTCGATAATGTAACATATTAATCAATGCTCGATGGACAATAATTACTGAGCACCGATAAGAGTTTCAATAAACGTTTTAAGGCTCAATGAAAAGGTGTTAAAGGCAAATAATGAATTCTCATAACAAATATAACGGAGTCCAAAGAAATTCGATAACAATTTTTAAAAAAATATACGAGGGCAAATTGATGAATTGGGTTTTGGAAAGAAATCCCTTACCTCGATCCAAGCTATGCGCTCGCTGCTATTCAACCTTGTTCAAACCTCGAATTAAACTAAATGGGCAAATTAATTATTAGAATTCAACCTAGCCTCACCAACTATTAATATAATGCTAAATCTTAATCGTTGCTCACTCCGACACTTTTAACGTAATTGAAAACGAATCAGATTTCTCGAATGGCTAAACCAAACGGATAATCACGCACACTCTGAAAAGCATTAAGACACTCCAAAAATGGTACAAAATTACTATAAAATACTTTTGTACCTTAAAACACCATAAAATTTATAATATAAATTTTCTGAAATTTTGAATTAAAAATGATTTTCTTAAATACCAGAAAAAGCCCAAAAATAACAATTAATGCTTCTAACTCAAATCAAAGTTCCATAATTTTCATGATAGCTTTATAATATATAAGAAAATACAGAAATTAAAATTGGAATTTAAAAAGCACCGAAACCATTTTAAAATCATTCGTTTCATTAAATCAAATGCGATACATGTTGATGTACTAAATCAACTCAGAAATTAATGAAACTTAAACTGAGTTGTCTTTTTACTATAAAAGCACTGTTGTAATTTTTTCGGAATTTAACATTAATTGTAAATGCTCAAAACAAATTTTAGGTTAGCTGCACTTGTGAACATATTAAAAATACCAAACGACATCAGAAAAATATGCAATTTTCATAGAAATTATAATATTGTACTAAGAATCAGCCTGTAAAGTTTCAGCATTTTGGACAAGCGTACTGTACCAACAGCCACGTGGTACAACTGTGCAAGCACAGAGTACCACTCTACTGCACAGACCCAATACTGGGTACCCCTCTTCTTTGTCCTGTGCAAACCCTGAACACTCACTCCTCACATCAACCACTCAATACAACTCCTCCCCTTTTCCTTGGACACATTTACAACACACACATATACATGCATCCCATCTTCTCCATATATATATATATATATATATATATATATATATATATATATATATATATATATATATACACTACTGATTTCTTATATATACACAGCCATACTTAGAAGTTTACAGGAACACTCACACTCCATACACAACCCACAAACCTCCACTCACTCTCATATTGTGCACACGCTAACACACACTATAACCACAATACACATACTTACATACACTACACCTCACCATTATGCACCCAACCCACACTACACTCCAAGCCTTACCGCATACACCACATCACAAATGCAATTCATACCCATACAAAACGCACACACTGGTTTCATGAACACCGCCCACACAGCGCATTGACGACGCACATTCACGCACAAATCTGTGCACACAACGCTCACCAACGAACGCACACAACCATGGTCTCTCCTCTCTCTCTCTAGATCACATGCGCACAGCCCTATCGTGGCTGTTTGCCCACTCCCACTCTTACAACAATAACCCATCTAACAGCTCTTTCACGCCACTTCTTCCCACGGCAACCATCACTCCACGACTTTACACACCCACATCCAACGCCGCACAACCATACCCACTGCCTCACGGCCGTGGACCCCCCTCCCTTTCACGGATGTGCGCCCTTTCTCTCTATACCCACAGCCTCTTATGGCTGGTTCTGCCACAAACCTCACTGCCTTCACGCTTATATCTCTTTCTAAACCAACATACACCACGCGGGTAACACTATGGCAGCCTTGGCTGCCATCAATCTCCTCACACCCACAAATATACATATGTATTTAATTGTACGGGGTTCTAGGTATACTCAAATTTAGTTGTAATGAAAGAGAACTCACCGGAATTGTTTCGCCGGAATCTTGCCGTCTTCCCTTCCTCTCCTTCTCTAAATGTCCCATCCGTGACTCAGAGAGCAAGCAAGAACCATTAGGGCCGGCTGTTCTCTCCCTCAAAGCCCTATATATAACACCCTAAATTTGGAAAATAGCTAAAAGTTCCCCCTAACTATCATTAGTTGCATAAAATTTCACCCGAAGCATTTATTTCTGCGAAATGGTCCAAAATAAATGTTTACGATTATTTACGCGCTAAGAGAATTATTAACGTTTGTTACGCCATCCCATTTCACACATCGTTGCTGAAAAGTACACCGAAACTAAAAGAAAAATTTAATTGTTGCTAAAGTATGTCGACGATAAGAAAATAAATCCATCGTTACAAAATATAGCGATGCTAAGCTAAAAGTATTGTCGCTAAAAAATTTACCAATAAAATTTTTGCTCATTGCAAACAATGTTAAATCTTCGTATAATAGTCGCTAAAATCGTTAAACGGAAATATCGATGCTAGCCAAAATTTTCGTTGCTAAAATTTTTAAACAAATCGGAAAAATATCGGGGTGTTACAAGTGTATTGGATGCTAAAATTAAATAGGCCCATAATATTATTTAGCCAATTTAATTAATTAATATTCAAGTCAAATAAATAGTCAACAATAGTATAGCCTGTTAGGCCACCTAATTGGATTGGACCGATTAAATCCAATATTCTCCCACTTGGCCAAGGGTTATAATTAGGTTAATATCATAAGTTTTGACATAACGAAATTGAACAAAACACTCCCGTAATTTAGGTCAAATTTAAGAAAAATACTAAAATGAATTGAAGGTGGTATCCATGCCTCTCAACACCACAAAACCGTTCTCCGGTTATAATCTCAGAACTTTTGCCAAATATGATAGTCAAATAGCTTAACAGACATGAATCGCATCCTTCCATAATAAATAACAATATGAATGAGTTCATGTGATCCTTCCATGAATGTTTATTTCAGAATACTTCAAATGTGCACTTTTAATGAGAAGTAACAAACCATAATCATAATATCCAGAAATCATAACATAAGGTGATCACGGAAATAAAATGTCTCAAATCAAAATTTCATCATGATAAAAGGAAAAGCTATCAACCAAACCCATGCTAGCAACATGTTCTCTAAAGAGACTGGGTAGTAAGCCTTTTGTCATGGAATTGAATCTGCTAATATAGCGGTCGTACTAATATACTGAATAGACAATATGTGATTCTGAATTATATCTCTCACAACGAAGTACTTAAATCAATAATCTTAAAGGTGTCTACACACCCTGCACAATCAGAATCAGAATAACTAACAACCATAAGGTTATCTGACTTCTTATAGGTAAGCATGCAATCCTTGGTACCCTGTAAGTAATACATGACTTTCTTGGCTGCTTTCTAGTGAAGCATTCTTAGTTTTATTTGGTACTGTCTAAGCATACCAACAACATACGCTATATCTAGACGAGTACAGAGTTGAGCATACATGAGACTCCCTACGGCTGATGCATAGGGAATATGCTCCATTTCGTGTTGCTCCAGTTAATATCTAGGACATTGTAGCAAACTAAATTTGTCACTCTTAACAACAACAGGAACAACAGTGGGAGCACAATTACGCATGTTGAATCTTTTGAAAACCTTATCAATATAGGCTCTTTGGGACAATCTTAATATTTCACGAGACCTATCTCGGCGAGTCTAAATGCTTATAACGTTAGAGGCCTCTCTAAGATCTTTCATAACAAAATTTTAAGAAAGAATTTTTTTTAGTCTCATGCAACATATGCATATCACTACTACCAAGTAAGACATAATCTATATGCAAAGCTTGAATGATAAACTTCCTCCCACTGATCTTTAGGTATATAAATTTGTCCACTGCATTTACTTTAAATCCAAATTTATGAATAACATCATGGAACTTAAGATACCATTGTCTAGAGGCTTGCTTTAATCCGTGTATGGATTTCTTCAACTAACATTTTATATGTTCCTTGCCTTTAACCATAAACCCTTCTGGTTGCATCTTATAGAGATTTTCATGCAAGTCACCATTAAGAAATGCAGTCTTTACATCCATTTGATTCAGCTCTAAATCTTAACGAGCTACTAAAGTCATGGCTATTCGAAAGGAACCCTTTTTTGACACATGAGAAAACATAGTTATGAATACTGCATCGAAGTGTGTACCGTTTTCTTTGTGAAATGGTACGTACTGGTACCGTCTCAAATTTTTTTATCAATAATATACATTTGTACTATTCATTTATTGGCGAACTAACAGCATATACATTTATTTTTTACTCACAGCTCCTCTAGATTAAATTGTTTGTCTTATAGAGCTTGAATTACTATAATTTTTTAATAAGCTATTAGTTTCCAAATAAGTTGTTTGTTCCCATACAATGATATTAGAAAAAAATAGCTTTTTCAATTGAACTACCTCCTCTAGGATTATCTCCCATTTTTTAATGATCTGATTCATAAATTCTTATGTAAAAATAAGTAGTTTATTCAATAATAACGTCTTTGAGTTCAAGAATAAATGTTTCTGTGTGCGCGCATGTGTGTGCGGGCTGGTGTGTGTAAAGTAGCACATCATATAGATGAAATAATATAATCAAAACTTCTAGGTATGAAGTAAATCAAAGATTAAAAACTTATTGGGAAAGATTTTGCAAATTGTAATGACTATTATGAGCAAAAGGATACAGAGGCTTTGATTAGTTTAATAGTAAAACTTAAGATATTTTTCAATTTAGTCTTTATATGGTCAATTTGCCAATTTTCTAACAAATTTTGTTATTTTTATATTTTTTAAGGAACCAGTACAAAACACAATATCTCGGCCAGTACGTAGTTTTCGGCACATTATTAGGTACTACCTTAGGTGCATGGTTATCCTCTATATGAGGTAATGGCGCACCAACCTTTAGGAATAGAAACATGATCTTGAATTCCCTCAAGGTTTTATTATTCATGGTGTATTACTCCCACTATACTCAGCATCTTCAAAAATGCTACATGCCTAGTTTTAAAAATTCTAGTGTGGTATGTGATGGATAGTAAAATCTGAAACCTTTAGACCTTTCAGGATAACCTATAAAATGACAACTTATGACCTTGGGATCGAGTTTCTTAGTATGTGGATTGTAGACTTTTGCTTCAGCTAAATAGCCCCACACCTAAAAATATTCTAAACTTGGTTTCCTCTATGTCCAAATTCAAAAGGTGTTTTAGACACAGACTTATTGGGACCCTGTTAAGAATATGCACAACTATTTTAAGTACTTCAACCCACAAAAACTCTTGTAGAGTGCTTTAGCATATCATACTTCGTACCATATCCATGAGGATACGATTTTGCCGCGCAGCTACACTATTATGCTAGGGTGTACCTGGCTTTGTATATAGAGTAATGATGCCACATTTTTCCAAATTAAAAGGCAAAAGGTCTAGGGTTACGACTCGTTTAAGAGAATTTTACATAACATTCTCCTCCTCGGTTAGATTTCACAACTTTAATTTTTAGGTCGAGTTGATTTCAACTTTGGCTTTGTAAGTCTTAAACATGGCAAGTGAGTCGGATTTTTCATGAATGAGGTAAACATATTCATAAAGAGAATAGTCATCAATAAAAGTGATAAAGTATCTATGACCACCAATACCCGGTGTAAGGAAAGGTCCACAAATGTCAGTGTCGATAACCTCTAAAAGTCCCGTACTTCGAGTTGTACCACATTTATTGTCTTTTACATGCGCCAAAATATGAGAAATCTAAAGAATGAAGAGTTCCATCCTTAATGATTCATTCCCTTCTGTCTCGTTATATGTGACCTAGACGTTCATTCACAATTTAGCAGAATTATCATTCTCTTGTTTTAATGTCTCTTATCACAAGTTTTAATAATTACATGATTAACGTTCATTGTTTTCATGTGATCCTTACATGAGTGTTTATTTCAGAATACTTCAAATGTGCACTTTTAATAAGAAGTAACAAACCAAAATTATAATATCCTGAATTCATAACATAAGGTGAACACGGAAATAAAATGTCTCAAATCAAAATTCCATCATAAAAAAAGGAAAAGTTATCAACCAAACCCATGGTATCAACATGTTCTCTAAAGAGACTGGGTGGTAAGCCTTTTGTCATGGAATTGAATCCGCTAATATAGCGGTCGTACTGATATACTGAATACACAATATGTGATTCTGAATTATATCTCTCACAACGAGGTACTTAGTCAATAATCTTAAAGGTGTCTACACACCCTGCACAATCAGAATCAGAATAACTAACAACCTCAAGGTTATCTGATTTTCTATAAGTAAGCAAGCAATCCTTGGTACCCTGTAAGTAATGCATGACTTTCTTGGCTGCTTTCTAATGAAGCATTCTTGGTTTTATTTGATACCGTCTAAGCATACCAACAACATACGCTATATCTGGACGAGTACAGACTTGAGCATACATGAGACCCTCTACTGCTAGACTTGAGCATACATGAGACCCCCTACTGCTGATGCATAGGGAATACGCTCCATTTCGTCTTTCTCCAGTTAATTTCTAGGACATTGTAGCAAACTAAATTTGTCACCCTTAACAACAGGGATAACAGTGGGTGCACAATTACGCATGTTAAATCTTTTGAAAACCTTATCAATATAGGCTCTTTGGGACAATCTCAATATTCCACGAGACCTATCTCGGCGAGTTTAAATGCTTATAACGTCAAAGGCCTCTCTTAGATCTTTCATAACAAAATTCTTAGAAACAATTTTTTTAGTCTCATGCAACATATGTATTTCACTACTACCAAGTAAGACGTAATCTATATATAAAGCTAGAATGATAAACTTTCCCTCACTGATCTTTTGGTATATACATTGGTCCACTGCATTTTCTTTAAAGCCGAATTTACGAATCACATCATGGAACTTTAGATACCATTGTCTAGAGGCTTGCTTTAATCCGTGTATGGATTTCTTTAACTAAGACTTCATATGTTCATTGCCTTTAATCATAAACCCTTCTGGTTGCGTCATATAGAGATTTTCATGGAAGTCACCATTAAGAAATGCAGTCTTTACATCCATTTGATGCAACTCTAAATCATAATGAGCTACTAAAGTCATAACTATTTGAAAGGAATCCTCTTTCGACATAGGAGAAAATATAGTTATGAATACCGTACCAGAGTGCGTACCGTTTTCTTTGTGAAATGGTATGTACCGGTACCGTCTCAAATTTTTTATCAACAATATACATTTGTACTATTCATTTATTGGCGAACTAGCAACATATACATATATATATATATATATATATATATATATATATATATATATATATATATATATACCCACATCTCCTCTAGAATAAACTATTTGTCCTATAGAGCTTGAATTACTGTAGTTTTCAAATAAGCTATTAGTTTCCAAATAAGTTGTTTGTTCCCATACAGTGATATAAGAAACATTTAGCTTTTTCAATTGAACTACCTCCTCTAGGATTATCTCCCCCTTTTTAATGATCTGATTCTTAAATTCTTATGTAAGAATAAGTAGTTTATTCAATAATAATGTCTTTGAGTTCAAGCATAAATTGTTGCGCGTGTGTGTGCGAGCAAGTGTGTGTAAAGTAGCCCATCATATAGATGAAATAATATGATCAAAGCTTCTAGATATGAAGTAAATCAAAGATAAGTGAAGATTGAAAACTTATAGGGAAAGAATTTGCAAATTGTAATGAATATTATGAGTAAAAGGCTACAGAGACTTTGATTAGTGTAATAGAACTTAAGGTGTTTTTCTATTTAGTCTTTATATGGTCAATTTGCAAATGTTTCCAACAAATTTTGTTACTTTTATATTTCTTAAAGAATCGGTACAAAACAGAATATCTCAGCCGGTACGAAAGTGATACCGGCCGGTACAACCATAACAGAGTGATATTTTGACCGGTACAAAATTTAAGAGATACTGTACCAGTAGAAGAGAAAACAGTATGTACCGACCGGTACGGTATTGATAAGTATAGGAGAAAATGTTTCATTATAGTCTATCCCCTCCCTTTGAGTGAAACCTTTAGTGACAATTCTAGCCTTGTATCTTTCGACATTACCTTTATGATCTAGCTTAGTTTTGTAGACCCATTTATAGCCTATTGCTTTGACCCCTCAGGCAAGTCATCAAGGTCCCAAACTTCATTTATTTTCATTGCTCTAACTCATTTGTCATGGCCTCAAGCCATTGAGTTGAGTGATCTCTCATAATAGCTTTTTTAAAGGATGTAGGATCGTTTCCTATGCCTAGATTATAGTCAACCTCATCTAGGTACACAATATAGTCATCAGAGATGGCTGTCCGTCTCTTTCTTCCTGACCTTCAAAGATAACATAGCTAAAAATAAGCCTCCAGTCTGAGAATGACACGTGACGGTTATAACACGTATCCCTTATTAGCTTATTGCTGATTTGGTACTTGCCATATCAATCGTCAGGCAGATTCCTAAAAGGACTTTAATTCTATCGTCTGAGATAGTTATAAGATCCTCTAGGATCCTAATTTGATTCTGATTAGATATGTTTACAGCCAAGTCCTACTAGGGCTCTTCCTCCCACTACTATATAAATGAGTCTAACCCCCCAGGTATGGACAAGCTCACACAGATACACATTGTGTTCTTATTACTTCTCAAAGTTCTACATTGTTAGCCATCTCTGACTTAAACATCGGAGCGTTCCTCCGTTGGAACCCTACCCCGCGGTCACTCTGTGTTTTCTTTTGCAGGCTTATCTCTGTTTTGAAGAGCTTTTATGACATCTTTCAGTTCATGGATCTCTTTTGTAAGGTCGGCATGGGGTGTTTTAAACAGTCAACGGTTCAAACAATGATGAAGGTCACCATTTTTCAGAGTAGATGTTGGTGATTGGTTTCTCTGAGATCTGGTCTCAGATTCAGGAGTGGTAGATGTCACATTAATATGGACATCTTCTGCAGAACCGGCACGACGACGTGAAGGTGTCGAACGTTGGTCGTGAGAATGACTGAGTCGATGAGAGAGATGACGGTTTTAAGAACTACTGCGTGAAGAGTCGCTAGATTAAGAATGATTGGCCATGTTCCCCGTTGGGGTCCCACGGATGGCACCAATCTATTGCAGCTTAAAACTGAATCGGGAACCATGGCGGTGGATCCACCGTCTACCCATCATTCTCATCTTGGCCCTTGCGACCTTCATCTCCGTCTTATCTCTAGATCAAGCTACGATCGCAAATACAGATTAGCGGCCGATCCGACATTCAATCCCAAGGAGAAGAGCAGAGAACACACAACCATGCTACCATCGCGATCCATCAGTCGAAGGCAATTTTTATCATTACTGAACATTAGAACACTACATGGGTATACCCTGTTTAACTCGCTCTATAAAGAGCTTAGGTCTCTTCTTATATATCACCATATGTATTAATGAATTTGAGGGTTGTATTGGTTTGAAGTTCTGGTATAAGTTTTGAACGTTGGTTAATTGAGTAGAGGTTTTTGTGTCGTTAAGTAGTGATTGTTTTAACGCTCTGGGAATTCGAGGTGTTAATGTTCCGAATTTTCGGGTCGTTACATCTGCACACCCGGACATACAGAAACACGCAGAGAGACACATAGAGGCACAGAAATACAGACACGAACACAAACTCACATATTTAAAACATGGTGCCACCACACCCCCTTTATCGAGCCCCATTGTACCACCCTTCCACTACCCCACATCCCTCCACCCACGCACCCCCAAACACGCACACCTACGGACAAGAGACATAGAGACACACACATTCTCTGTGTGAATATGTGAGTTTTGTGCGTATCGACACAAGAGACAAATCGTGAGCGGGCACATTCACTTCATGTCCATCAGAAAGTGTTCCGTGCATTTTGCTTTTTGATGGGGGGAGTTGCGGGTCACAGAAACCTTGGTCGGGCTAGATAAGGGTGTAGTGAAGTATTGAATGTGTAGGTCTTCTAATGCTGCTGCATGGTCTATTTATAGACGGGCTCTGCACACACGGGGCAAGGACAACTGGTCCGCGTCTTCCATTCAAAACTTTTGCCATTTTGAGCAAGAGAATGCCAACTAGTCGACATCTGCAGTCCAGAGAGTGGTGGTACGACGGTCTGATGATGGGTGACAGTGGTAGTAGGTGGTTGACTAGTGTCCGAGGAGATTTCGATTTTAAGGGATTTTTAGATAAAATATTTTCTTGTGATTCGGAGTGGGCATTAGGAGATTGACCGCCAGCAAACCTTCATTAACTTTTGTTAGATGGTGGTTGTTGGCAACGTCTTGGGTTAGGACAGTGGTGGCACTACAAAAAAAAAAAAGGGTTTCGGTGACGCTTAATTGACGACATTTTAGGAAATGTCATTTACTAGCTTTAATTTGTGAAATTATTACCGAAATGTTGTAAATTTGCCCACACAATTATTTATGTGACACAAACTTGCCGACCCTTTTTCAAGTGTCGCAAACTTAGTCTCACTTTAGATGCTTGCGACATTAACAGTGCGACATTTATTTATGTGTCACTTAACAACGACACTTACAATATGGCATCATCAAATATAGTTGCTAAACTACAGCGTTTTACCCATTATGCAAATGTCAAAACGTCGAAAACTGAAATCCCTCTTCATATTTGAAAATCTGGGTCTACCTCTTGTGAAAACATTTGCTGCTAAAGAATGGAACCCCCACCTTCACACACTCAAGCACAAACACAATGGCATTGGTTTTTTCTTTCCTTTGAGGGGTACACGCCAGATACTTTTAGTGTCGATCCAGATTAAATTCATTCGAGCAATTTGAAGGGCACGCTTCCTTACATCGGCATGCTGTATTTTCAAGATGTTAGCCCCAACATTTTAACTTAAGAAGTCAAAAAGAGAAATAAACTTCCTTGCCTAACAAGTTTGCCCCTTGTGATTTTAAATTACGTTTGTATTTCTTTCGGAATCTATTAAAAGAGATAGGAAAAAAGAAATACGCATCATTTTAGCCAATGAGGTAAAATGAAGAGAATTATTACACAACTCGATCTTCTTTATATGATATGATGCTCAGTATAAAACTGCACAAGCAAGTCAATTTTGCAACTACTAGTCAAAAACTTCAATCATCACAATGGTGTTGGTATTTGAGTGTGACCCAAATCATACAACTTCTTCTTAATTTTTTTATCTAGGTTTTTTAGTTGCAATATATACTTTAGAAAAATTTCATCAACAACACTTTGTTTTTAGAACGTAATTTTATTGGGATTTACGACTGGAAGCACAACCAAGAACACGATGCAACTAGAAGTAAGAAAAACACGCAAGTGTTGAATCGTTGAGCTCGTCACACCTATCTTGAGCTAAGCTTTGTAATACAGATTTTTATGCGTGTACTGTGTAATTGTCGAGTTGAGTATGCAAGAGATCATATTGGCTTGAGATTCGTACTTCAACACCATCCCCATTGTCAATAATGCTTACCGTAGCTCGTTAAGGTATTTTCTTCTAGTTGTGTATTTTTCCAAACCTAGGAAGTTTTAGACTGGCATCACATTTTCCAAAGGGTACCGCATCTATGTCAAGGTCCTTTACGCATCTTTACACTTCATCCCCGGACAATCTGTCATGTGTTTCAAGACAAAGTTCCACAATTTTATCAAACTTATCTTTTTGTTTTCGAAATGGATGATTAGACGATAAGAATTGTCTATGACAAAATAAAAAGAAGCCTTTCTCCCGTGCTTGCTTTAAGGTGAAAGCTTTACGCACTTCCATTCAATAAGGACATGCCAACCTACCATGTGTACCCCACCCACACAAAATACCGTACACAGGAAAGAAATTGATTATCCACATGACTGCAGCTCTCAAGCTGAAGTTTTGTTTAAGAGATGCATCAAATGTTGGGGCTCTAACTTCCCACATCATTCTTAACTCATCGATCAACAGCCGCAAGTACACATTTATATTTTTACTTGGGTTCTTAATTCCAGGAATGAGGAATGATAAAAACATGAACTGCTTCCTCATGCATATATCTAGAGGAATGTTATACGGGACAACGATTACGGGCCATGTAGATTAAGGTGCGTTAAAGTGTCCAAAAGGATTTAAACCATCAATAGCGAGACCAAGTCGCACATTTTGAATCTCTGCAGCAAAAGATGGGTGTTTGCGATCAAATTTCTTCCATACCTCTTCAATTTTGTATGCCCTTCGATGCTGCTACTTGATCTATTGTCGAAGGGAGGGCTTTGGACAAATAGGAGAAGGCCTACTTGTTCACATTAACCTTTTACATTTTGAGCAAGAGAATACAAATAATTTTGGCTTTGAAATAGTCTTGGGTATCTTTCTCCCCCATTATGAAGCTATGAAAAGCTTGCTGGTTTATTTCGGATTTGAAAATTGACCACTTCAATCAACATTGATGAGTGAAATTTTCTCAAAGTCCCATTATCCGGCTAGTTAATTCAACTTTACAATGTGGAAACCATTCTTTGAGCTTCCAATGTCAACGTGATTTGAATTTATCCTTTAATCTCCACCTTTGCGCATGAGACTTTTTCTCAAATCAAATGTTAGACATGCTCAAATTTTGATTTCATCCTGCTTTCGAAGTTGTAATACACACATATCTCTACCTTGTGTTTTGTTACAGGCAACTGTTGCTAAAGAAATAAAAACATCGTGAAAGACAAATATGGAATTAGGTATTCCAGTTATGTTCAAGACTTCAAGTAGAACCAAGAGGACCCCAAGTAGACAGTTATGTTCCTTTAGGTAATTGGACCAATCCAGCACGAAAACTATCAGAACCAACATCTAATGCATGATTTCTGTCGAATTTTCAGCTAACAACTGATGCGCTTTCTTACGAGAGCAAATGGCCATGAAACCGTAATTTGAACCCAGAAAACCAGGTTTTTATCAACTGGTCCATGTTTAGGTCACTGAATACGTTCGCTTGTCAACCTGATTCTTATCAACTGCTTATGTTCGCCTTAACAAGTAACTTGTTTTCTAGTGACAATGCCCTATATGTTACCTGGTCAAACGTCCAAGAAATAGCCAGTAAACCAATTGCTAGTCTTTTGCAATTCACGCGTATAGTGGCGGAATTAGGATCGCCAAAACAAGTAATTACCTTATCATTAACAAAGAAAGCGGAGGATCCTAGTCCTAATGTTTCCGCTTTAACATAGCAATATAATGGTATATTGCGATGTTGAACTTTCAAAATGTTTCCGCTTTAATTGGTTGTAGAGTTGTCAAATGGGCCGGGCGGCCAGCAGGCTGGCTCGACCCGGCCCCTTTCTGGCCCGAGTTGGCCCGACCCCATTCATGAACAGTGCTGGCCCGGCCTTTTAGGGCTTAGGGCATGGGCAGGCCTGCATTTCCCAGAAAAAAGCTCGGGCCCGGCCCGGGTTTGGCCCGGTTCAGGCCCTATTCATTTAAAACTGGTTCATAATTCTCCTTCTCTTTTTATTTTTTTAAACAAATTCTGTTCTTATGTGGGTTTTTTATTTTTATTTTACACATCAGTGTTCATCAAAAGCAATCCAATAAACATAAAAAATTCAGCTTAAACTGATCTCACAATATCAGCAATCATAATCACAAAGGTTCGATACTTACTTATTCGTTATTTGCTCACGTTTAGGTGTTGAAGATGAAATAGCTAGAACAAAATGTAAAAACACTTGGTTGATTCAACTGAAACTGGCTTCGTTGAAGCAAGGAAACCAACCCAAAGAGGTCTACTACCATCATCGTTTAACAGCTTACTTGTCTGCTTAATTTTCAGCCCAAAGTCTAAAAAAGAAGAAGATTACGGAGCATTAGACAAGGCCAAAAATCTAAAGAATTGGCTAAATATAGGACTATTTGTAATATCTAAAAGGTTGACAATTGTCAGCAAGATTTGGCAGTCAATACAACAGTTTGATCAAGTGGACTAACTGGAGCAAGTGGCTGATTTTAGGCAGCTTGTATTCATCAATTTTAATTTGTTGTTTTCTTCATGACTTTTTGCAGTGAACAGTGACTAGATTTGTTGAGTGCTCTATGAAGATTTGGACCAGGATGCTCTGAACATGCTTTGAAGTTTCAAACTTTGGCTACATGCATTTTCAATATGACTTCTTATTAGAACATTATTATTATGTTCGGTGATGTGCAATGTATTTTGAACATTAGTTTGACATTGATGGTGCAATCTACTAATCTTTCCCTTTTGGAATATGTTCTTTGGATATTAATTCAATTTATGTGCAATCTACTAATCTTTCCCTAGAGTACAATTTGCTTAAACAATAACAACAAATTATCACAATTAAAACCCTTACCTTGATAACAAGAAAATGCCAAAAAAAAATTTTAAAAAAAAATTTGGGCCCGGCCCAAGCCCAGCCCTAAATGTTGGGCCTAGGGCCTGAGCTTGGACCGGGCCCAGATATCCCCAGAATCAGGCCCAGCCCGGCCCGTTTTGCAGCCCCTTGGCCCTGCCCCGGCCCGATTTGCTTCAGGCCCGATGGGCTTGGGCTGGGCCGGCCCAAGCCCGGCCCATTTGACACCTCTAATTGGTTGTATTATAGCGCCAACATAACAAAAAGTTTGGTCCGGCCATATTAGTTTCCTACAGCATAAAGTTTATTAAATTTTGCTCATGCTTTGTCTATAGTATCGTATAGACCCGTTGTGGACAATTATGTTAGATTTATTGAAGAGTCCTGCACATTTTCAATACAAACCATTGCGTGAAAATAATTCTTTCCTTTGATGTTTTTTCAAACATTATAAGGTTTAAATTTTACTTAATTGATACTTGAAAACTATTTTAGGATTTATTTATCTTTAAAAATCACATATATAGTTTTTGTCTTTTTATTTAATTGTATAATAGCTTTTTTTTCATATCGTGATTCCCCAGAATAATGTTCAAATTACATAAGGTAAACTAATTTAGCCATAAATATTCGTGCATATTAAGCAAATCATAGATATATGGTATCAAAAAATGTATTGTCGATATCTCAATTTGCGATAAGGTTTCCGAACTGTTTACGGCTTAATTTTAAACATTACTCTTCCTGCAAATCCACGAATTATAAAATAAAGGATCGCATCCGAAATCATTTTAATAGACCTTTGGCGACACTAATCTGTTTATCATATGTTTCTTATAAATTCTATTTCTATTTTGTATTCAAAACATAATTTCACGACGCGTCATGCAAAGAAGCTATCGTTAAGTTCCTTACCTCGCGTATTGTATATGATTTAGACTAAGCGCGGGAAATTGTTGAAAAGAGAAAAGAACCCATCCACCGAAAGCAATAAGTGGAGACTGAAGACCATCTTGTAAAAGTGTAAATCTAGCATGAAAAAATGAAGTCTTACAAAGGTTTTCTTGGAACTTCTAAATATACCTCGGGGTTCTTTTGTTTATTACCTTTCCTCCTCCATCTACAAATTACGGAACCTTGAGGATACATTGTATCATAATAGTACATAAAAAGCCTCTCAAGACAGGCTTATGAGAAACAAATAATTAGGAGGGGAACTATTGACCGTACCACACAACAAAAGACTTTGTTGACTTATTAATCTTCCACACTAATATGTTATTAGTATCATCACTCTACTGAAGTGGTGAGGGTAATCTTCAATTTTTTGTGTTTTCAAGCAGATAAGTGGCAATATCTTTCATCATGCTTATCATTGGCAGGATGGAAACGTAAGTGAAGTTGGCAACCTCCTCTTCATTGACATCATACTCGATTGTGGTTTTGGGGATGCACGAAGTCTTGCTCGTCTCTATGATTTCAAAGCGTGTCCGGTACAGAGTAAATCCCAAATCAAAATATCCTCCTGAGATGACCTCTGCTTCTTTTATCATCTTTTCATCATCGACTTTGGTATACATTTCCTCATAAGAAGAAAACACTGTTGTGCCTGTTTCAATCAAAACATAGCTAGTGAGGAACTTCATAGTCAAGTGTAATACAAAAGTGCATTTACCTCCACCATCAAAGGCTCATGCATATATAAGGACCTCTCCGATGCATATGTATGTAATGCAGAAATTAATGTATAAATGGTACTTGTGTCATGGAGTACCGTTTTTTTCACCAAGAACTGCATGTCAGATTTGTTCTTTTTTGTTAATTTTCAGTCCAGGATGTGCTATTTTGTGTTTTTACCCATAGTTATGAATTTCGTACGGGTACCGATCGTAGCAGCCGATATGTATTATTTTTGCCTTTCTATCGGTACGGTATCTCTCTTTATTTCTTACCGGTCAAATTAAAATACCGCTCCATATAGATATGGGTTGCACTTGACACACAGCAAAATAAACAACTTCACGAGAGAAAATGGAACCAACGCCACTACTGTGGGTAAGTCGCCGGACTTGGTGACCATAATGAAGAGATTGTTACTTTTGTTGGAAACAAGAAACAAATACGGAGGGATAATAATGAGTTCTGAGAGAAGATAAAAGCATAAAATTATGGAAATGACTGACTTCAGTCCCTTCTGTGAAATGCTCGCACTTCATTAACTCCAGAGGGCCTTGGTCACCAGCTCGGTGAGGACTAAAAAGGTAGGTAAATTTAATACCTCTCAAGTGACAAATTACCTGCGGGAAGCGTGAGTTTGAGAGTAGTTCCTACTCCGCCATCGCCTTGAAGGACCTCAATCTTGTCAAAGGTATGAGTCACATGTGTTATTTGAAGGGTGCCATAAATTTGCCATGCCTCCTGTGCGGGCACGTTCACTTCAAGTCCATCAGAAAGTGTTCCGTGCATTTTGCTTCTTGAGGATGGGGGGGAGTCGCGGGTTACAAAAAGTTTGTTCTGGGTAGCTAAGGGTGTAGTGAAGTCTTGAATTCGTACGTCCTCTATTGCTGCTGCATGCTCTATTTATAGAAGGGCTCTGCACAAATGGGGCAAGGCCTTCAAGTCCACATCTCCATTCAAAACTTTTACCATTTCGAGCAAGAGAACACAAACGGCTCCTGGTTTCTTTGGGATTTGATGATTGACAACTTCATTCAACATTGATATGCTGCAATGACGAACTCCATAATGGATTGCGACAATCCACGCCGTAAGATGCAGTAACGCCCACAGGGGTTGTAGTGGAAGTTATCGTTGCCAAGTTGAGTTAGCTCCTGTTCAGGGAAATAACATTTGTTAATTGAAAAAAATACTGTTCCCCAGTTGAATTTGATTTCGTCACGCCCTGTAACACGTATACCTCTCTACCTTTTGCATTGACCATACCATAAAATAACATTATACAGTACACGTGAGAAAATTGAGAAACATTGTTGGGTCGTTTCGTTCGTTAGAAAGAAATAAACTGATGGCTAGAAAAGGAAATTACTTATCGAGCACGTCATGGAGTCCAACAGTTGAAGAGTTTTGTTCTCATGTTCTTAGCTGGCAGACCTGAGGATAAGATCTGCGGAAAACAGTTCCGTGGTTGTGGTCAAACCTTGCTCCAGACACCCAAGTAGAACCATTAGGGTTTGCTGATATGTTAAAGACCTAAAAGTAAGTTTACATTATTAAAAAGTTAGTTTAACCATCGTTGATGAAATCTCCATGTAAATAAATACTATCCTATCCATCGTAAATAGATTGAGAAAACCATAGTTCAACTTCAAATGGAAAGATATAAGTTCAATATATAAACAAACAAAAAGCTTCTTAAATGACGCACCACTTAATCACTAAAATTGTCAATGATTAGTAAGAAGTTCTCTCCCTTAGCTTTTTGAGGCTTTTAACTACAATTGCACCTTCCAAAAAAACTTCACCGAATCAAACGCTAAACCCTGACCTTCCAAAGATTGTGTCCCCTTGAACCTCTTAACAATGATTATAGAGTGGGTCCTTTTCATAAGTACACTGTGCTAATTTGAACCCTCGGCTCATCAATATTGTACGATTCAAAACGAGGTTGTCCATCATAAATATAGCGAGAAGTAACCATGACCAAACACGACATATGACGTTAAAGGCATAAATTTTGACTTGAGATAATCAACAAACATATATATATAGCTTCTCAAAACGACATACAACCAGGTTATAAAAACACCAAGGATTAGTACGAGCTTTTCTTTCTCGACTTTTGGAGCTTCTTAATTAGTAACAAAAACACATTCTAAGAAACTTTGCCGACAGGAAGAATTAGCTCCTAAGTGTCTGACCCAGTAGCAAAGAGTCCAACACCGTGACTTGATGATGAAAACCGAGCATACGACACAACAATTCGATCCTAACAAAAAAGCCACATGGATATGCACAGGCTGATCAGACAGCATTGGGGGCTCGGAAATTGGACCGTTCCTCGCTAAATTGCAAACGCTTCCATATCGCCCGAGTGGAGCTTTATATGTTTCAGCAGACCTTGTGTCCATGCATATATCAGATCTGGGTCTACATATACGAAAGAAAGTCAATGGAGTTTAAAAAATTTTCACGGTTTTGATTAATTTTTGTATGTATTCGAATCTATTTTCCAAAAATCAATGTAATCATCGACTCATGTAATTCATCCAAATCTATCTCATATCACTTAGATTCAAGTTTGATGACATTAGATTTCCTCAAATTGAGACCAAAATTGATGAAAGAATTCGATTTCATGAAGTTTTGACCTGGAGAAGGTTATAGGTACCATACCACTGTACCATCTCACCTCTTCCACCTCAACTTTCATTCCACCATCAATAAATTTCAACTTTCACTAATAATTTTGTTATACGTGTCTTTTAGTTCAAAAATTTTATCATGACGAAATTAAATTTGAAATGTTTTTATTTTTGCAACTTCAAGCTCGATACTAAGTCCTCTTTTTATGTGTTGCACATTATTTTAAAAAATCACAGGAATTAGTTGGGATGGAAATCGAATCCATCCACCCAAAGCAATAAGTTGAGAGTTAAGAAGTCAAATATTGGCCAAATGCAACTTAACCCATCTCGGACCTGTTAAGATCATTTAATGAAAGTGTTATTCTGGCAAGAGAAAATGCAAATTTAAAGAGGGTTCCAAAATAAGTTTCTTAGACCTTTAGCAACACTAATCTTATAAACATGTTAATTTTACATGTCATATAGTGTCGCACAAAGAATTCTATCCGAAACTCAAGTCTACATATTTAATCTCGTATGTTTCATTCGGATTTGTTATCGAAATTCATTGAACTTTGATTTTTATGAATGGTCATGAAAAAATGTTTGGATTTGCCCATGAAACACTACATTTGAACCTTAAAGCGATCGTTTGAAATCCTTAATAAAGCTCATCTATTTGTTGATACGAGCATTATACAACATGATGAATTAGCGACGCTTAATTGACGACATTTTAGGAAATGTCATAAACTAGCTTTAATTTGTGACATTTTTACCGAAAGGTTGTAAATTTGCCGACACAATTATTTACGCGACACAAATTTGCCGACCCTTTTTCAAGTGTCGCAAACTTAGTGTCACTTTAGATGCTTGCGACATTAAAAATGCGAAATTGATTTATGTGTCACTTAACAACGACACTTACAATAAAACATCATCAAATATAGTTACTAAACAACATCGTTTTACCCATTATGCAAATGTCAAAACGTCAAAAACTGAAATCCCTCTTCATATTTGATAATCTGGGTCTACCTCTGCTGGAAACATGTGCTGCTAAACAATGGAACCCCCACCTTCACACACACAAGCACAAGCACAAGCACATTCGAGCAATTTGAAGGGCACGCTTCCTTACATTGGCATGCTGTATTTTCAAGATGTTAGCCCCAACATTTTAACTTAAGAAGTCAAAAAGAGAAATAAACTTCCTTGCCTACAAGTCTATTTCTTTTGGAATCTATTAAAAGACATAGGAAAAAAGAAATACGCATCATTTTAGCCAATGAGGTAAAATGAAGAGAATTATTACACAACTCGATCTTCTTTATATGATGCTCAGTACAAAACTGCACAAGCAAGTCAATAAGTTTAATCATCACAATGGTGTTGGTATTTGAGTGTGACCCAAATCGTACAACTTTTTTCTTAATTTTTTTTGGAACGGTAACTTTTATAAATCGATACACATGAAATGTACCAAAAACTAAAGAGTACAGTCTTGCTATTAATAATTAGACAGGCCAAGGCTTACAAAAGTCAATATAAGTAACAAACTCAAAAACACCCTTTAGAGAGTACCTATAAAATTAAGATTTCAAGAACAATTCACACAACAATAACGGAGATCTCTCTACATTTTTGAATGCTCGGGCGTTACGTTCAGACCACAGTAACCAGAAGATTGCCCCCAGAAAAGCAGTAAATAGACGTTTTAAGGATTTTGATAGACCTCGCATTCTTCAAGCCACTAAAAATTCTCTCACAGAATTAGGAAAAGTGAAAGACAAACCAATTAGTGAAAGAGTAAATGGTCTACGGTCTCTTCTTCAAGACAACAAAGAAAGCATCTATTCGCAAAAGCCCAATTCCTTTTTTGAAGGTTATCAATCGTTAAAATGCTATTCCAATATGTGCACCAAACAAAAAATCTGACCTTATGAGGAAGCACATGATTCGAAATCGTCTTCATTGGGAAAAGGCTTGTATTACCGTGATTAATAAACTTATAATGTACTGAGAAAATTTTGTTGGATTCTAGTGTCCATATAATTTTGTCCAACTCCTTGCCAATATTGTCGCAATTGTAGAAGCAGCAAGATGGCCTCTACCCGGTAAACCTCTTGACCCCGTAATCTTCTAAAAAATGTGGGATTCCACACAATTGATTGACCCTCCATCTGACATACCTCTGCGATAGTTTTCTTTTTGTCATTAGAGAGCAGGAAAAGATCATAAAATTCTGATGTTAATGGAGCTTTGCCGCACCATACATCATTCCAAAAAGAAATGGAATAGCCAGGACCAACTTCCAGTTTAGCACCCTTCCAAAATGAACCAAAAACCTGGCAAAAGCCACTCCAAAGTCCATACCCATGAGGCCCAGAACGAGTTCACAACGACCACACATCTTCGGAGCTGTTGTGCCTGGCATTTATAATTTTCCTCCACAAACCCTCTCGTTTGGTTAAGAATCTCCAACACCATTTGCCAAGTAACACAATATTGAACCTCCCAAGATCCTTCACTCCCAAACCACCAAAGTCTTTGTTAGCTGTGACTTTGTCCCAGCTGACTAGATGATATTTAAAACAATCCTCAGTACCTTGCCATAAAAACTTGCCCATAATTTGATGAAGTTTATTCTTGACCTTTGAAGGAATAGGAAATAGAGATAAGTAGTATGTTGGTAGACTGCTTAGAACACTTTTCAATAATGTAAGCCTGCCCCCACTGGAGAGGAATTTCATCTTCCACCCGGCTAGCTTTCTTTCAAATTTAGTAATTACCGGTTCCCAAATTGTGGATGATTTGAATCTTGATTCGAGATAAGTGGTGGGAAAAAGACCCACCTCGTAACCCAACACAACTGATAATTTGTCCATATTCAAAATATTGCCAACCGAAAATAACAAACTTTTGCTTAAATTTGTTTTAAGGTCTGTAACCACCTCAAACTAGAGAAGGACTAAACGAAGGTAACGTAGACTATCAATTGAGTCTTCACAAAACACCAATGTATGGTCTGCAAACAATAAATGACTAACCGTTATGGACTCCACACCTCAGCCAACTGTGAAGCCCCGAATCCAATTCAAATGAACAGCCCTTTCTATCAACTTGCTTAGTGCCTCCATGACAATTATGAAAAGAAAAGGTGAGATAGAATCACCTTGCCTTAAGCCCCTAGAACCTTTGAAAAACCCAGAGGATTCACCATTTATTACTAAAGAGAAAGAGGGAGATGAAATACAAAAGTCTATCCAAGCCACCCATTTTTCCCCAAAACCCATTCTTCGTAGCAAGTATAATAAAAATTTCCAATTGACATGATCGAAAGCCTTCTCAATATCCAATTTACATAAGACACCATGTTGCTTCCTCTTGATTTTCTCATCCACACACTCATTAGCAATCAGTGCTGCATCTAATATTTGTCTGCCTTTTACGAAAGCATGCTGGCTAGAAGAAATAATATCATTCATCACAGTACTGATCTTTGTAGCCAATAATTTGGAAATGATCTTGTGCATACTACTCATAAGACCTATCGAACGAAAATCCTTTAAGCATTCGGCCCCTTCTCGTTTTTGCAATAGTACCAAAAATGTAGAATTTAGTGACCGCTCAAAGCTACACCTGCCATGGAACTCATTAACAAACTGTAGCACTTCAAATTTAATAATATCCCAACACGCATGAATAAAGCCAAAATTGAATCCATCTGGTCCCGGTGCTTTATCAGCTTTGTATCCTCTTATTGCAAACCAAACTTCATCTTCAGTGAAAGGTGATTCCAAATTTGCTGCCTTTTCGGGAGACAAAGAATTAAAATGGATGCCATCCAGCAAAGGGCGATGCTCAAAACGTTTGGTAAGTAAATTCCGATAGAACTGGACAACTTTGGATTTGATGGTGTCAAGATCATCCACCCGTGAGTTATCGACATAAATTGCCGAAATAAAGTTTCTTCTCCTCTTCATTGATGCCATCATATGAAAATATCTATAATTCTCATCTCCCAGCTTTAACCATGTTTCCCTAGACTTCTGTCGTCAAGAGATTTCCTCCATCTTAGTGATCTGATGAAATTCTAATTGGAGACTCAATCTTCTCTGCAAATCTTCATCTGACAGTTATAACTCTTCCTCTTTGTTATTCAATGTATCAATTTCAGTCATAATTTGAGACTTTCTGGAATTCATGTTGCCAAATTCTACCTTGCACCACTCCCGTGGCTATTTTTGAAGGATTTTAAGCTTTTTGGCAAGTATAAAACCTGGCCAGCCTTCAAAGTTGCAAGATGACCAACAATTCTTTACCAAATCTGTGAAGCCCACTTTTTCTAGCCACATATTCTCAAACTTGAAATAAGTTCTGGCCTTCCGAAGAGAATTGACATCCCAAATTATAGGAGCATGATCACATATAACTCGTGGTATGGCTTTTTGAGCAACATTCTTAATATGGTTCTCCCAATCTGCAGTTATAAAAAATCTATCTAACCTTGACATGATCATGTTCCTCTGATTATTAGTCCAAGTGTACTTGGCCCCTGTTAGAGGCAAGTCCAACAAACCAACATCATTCACAAAGATAGAGAAGTCCACCATAGCAGAAGAGTAATCCCTTTCTCCCGATTTTTTAGAAGGAAATCGAATGACGTTAAAATCGCCACCCACACACCAAAGTTTGGACCATCTCCTCTGAACTTCCAACAATTCTAACCGAAGTCTTTTCTTAGTTCATCATCGTTAGGGCCGTAAACACCACTAAAAACCCAATCAAAATTATCTAGATAATTAGGGAAGCAAACAGAAATTGAGTATTTACCGTGATGAATATTCCCTACAGTCAAAGAAGAGGCATTCCACATCAATATTATACCTTGTGTAGTTCCAATTGCTGGATTGTAGTCCCACTGAATATCCGTCCCATGCCATAAGAATGAAATGATAAAAGAATCACAACATTCAACTTAGATTCCTGCAAACATAGAATGTCTGCCTTCCAACTTCTAATAGTAGCTGCAATAGAGGCTCTCTTGCTTTGATTATTGAGACCCCAAACGTTCCAAGAAATTATATCATCCATAATCAATTATTGCTAGAAAGATCCCCACACCTCTTGCCTACAGTGCTTGTTTCTGCAGCTTCATAGATAACATAGCATTCAAGATTTTTGAGTTCCCTTGCTATTTTAAGTCTCCCTGACACTTCTCTTGCCAGAATCCTTTCTTCCTCAACCCTTTGAAAATTTTGCTGCTTTTCCTGTATACTGTCCGTGAAAGATAACCCCAATTTATTACCGTCTAATATAGAGTGTGTACTGATCCAAAGATCATCCTCTACAAACCAATCATTCTCAGATGACATAGGGGTTAGAGCTTGAGATGGGTGAGAATAAAAATCCGCATGGTCATCATTGTCACTCAATTGCAACTCCACGACCAAACAAGAAGAATCAAAGCAATTCTGTATATTACCAGCACATGGAATTATAGAATCATGGGAGGAAGAAGAGTTCACCTCCGTAACCGAGTTTGCATTGCACAACATTGGTGCTGAAGCATGAAAAGACGAGGAAAAAGGCTGAAAAATGGGAACGACTTTGCCAAAACTGAAAGTTTGTAGCACATCTTTAGCTTTCCCCGTAAACCATGGCCGCTGAAATCCAAACAAATCAGGAAGAGAAACACATAGTTTTATACATTCGAGCCCCACCAAGGATTGTTGTTTCTCAGTATTGAAATGGATTCCAAAATGTTGGGCTCTGGCCTTAAGAAACAAGGGGCCAAAGCAACATAACAGTCTGAAATAACCTTGTTTGGCCCACGTCGAGCAGGCCCGTCACTTTTAACTTTTGGAATCCAAACTTGTTTGATCCTTTGTCCTTTCCTTATGTGGTTAAAGCCACTCTGGTGTTTTCTATACCCATGCAACTCTTCATTAGTGGGATTAATTCCAGCCAAATTTACCTTAAAAGTCTTGCGTCTGCTCACGACCTTTCCCGAGAACAACCTCCAACCATCTACTAAATGATTGGAATGGTGACTATTCATATTGCCACCACCGACCGGAATCTTTGCCAAGAAATCCGGTGACAAAGAAGGACGTATCTCCTCAGCAATTTCCACCCTAATGGATCTTGAATTGTCCTTAATAATAATATATTCTGGTAATGCATTGAAAACTCTCACTTTCAGTTTAATTTCATCATAAAATGGATTACTGGACTTCAACACTTCACAAAATTCTCCGCATAAGTTACCGATATGAACAAAAAGATCCTGACATCTTAGGTGCATAGGAATACCTTTGATTGAGATAATAGTTTGAAGGGGACCTAAGCATTGACCTCCATAATCACTAAGCATATCCCAACGATCCAAGATGAAAGGAGTCCCTTTCCAAGATTTCTCATGTTGCCGAGGAATGCGTTCACCCTCCAGAGCAGAAGGTAACTGGAAAATAACACGTCCAGGGCTTAAGGGAAAAATATGAAAATCAGCTCTAATCTCCCAAGCAACAGAAGCCCACCTTTTCAATTCAGCACAGTCAATATCCTTAAAAGAGAAACAACCAACAAGGCATGATTGCAAGAAGTGAGTTCTGGCTTTAGTACTTTGGGTATCAACTGTTACAACATTGCCACTCAGTGATACTTTGCCATACATGGGTAAAGCTGGAAGTGCCGCCACATCCCTGTACGAAACCTGTGTTATACATGAATGAGATCTACGCACAGATGATGAATCCTGTCGAGGCCCGGAATAAACCTTGGAAGCAAAAGAGAAAAGAATCTCGCATAGTCTAACCCAACCAAATCTCTGTTTACCAACAGGAACAATGAGCATGGCCTCCTTTCCCTTTAAAGGAGCATCCACCAAACGAAGATATTCCCCATATCTATTACTACCAAATGAAAGTCTGAGGGATCTGAAATTGCCTACCCATGACCAAGTCCTTCGTTTGATAGAATTGCTCTTGAGAAATATGTCTAGTACTTGTTTAGTCCAAGTCACTGCCTCATTCTCTAAGAAAATGGCCTTCACATAACCTTTTCACCTCTCTGTAACTTTCAGAAAACACCCATTACTCGCATCTTCCAATTCTACGTCAAAAGTTGCAATATATATACTTTAGAAAAATTCATCAACGACACTTTGTTTTTGGAACGTAATTTTACTGGGATTTACGACTGGAAGCACAACCAAGAACACGATGCAACTAGAAGTAGAAAAAACAGGAAAGTGTTGAATCATTGATGTTAGGCCCCAAGTGTTGAACACGCAAGTGTTAAATCTGTTAATTCGATGTAAAGAAAAATTTTGACCTTTGTCTTTGATAATCTTTTCGTAATTTTTCCTCTTAGCACACAATCCTCAGAAATAATTCAAAATTTTCTTTTTAAAAGATGGATTATACTTTTGGTATTGTGACAACCCAATTTAAATTTGGCTTTTAGTTTGACCAATTTATAAAGTTAGAGAATTTCGGGATGTAATTGGCATTTTGTAATTCTAATTATATTAGAAGTATAATTATATTTTCTTTTAGGTTTCTGATCCTATACGTATAATATGTCCTAGGAGCCCAACAAAATTCAGAAAAGTCTCCAAAGAATCCCTAGGAAGAATCTCTTGGGATTTTGATCATTACTCGAGGTAAGAATTTATTGTGAGTATCGGCTAATTGGAACCGTAAGAATTTTTATTATTACTAGAACCCTAATTATAACTTTTGGGTATATTGATTTTAGGGTTTTTGATATAATTGGATTATAAAGATTAAAATTTTGGGTTTAATCGTGCAATTGAAGGTAAGGATTTTTTTTAGAAATCTAAATCGATGTTAGATCGATCATCCGTTTAACCTTTTAATTCTTCAATTTAATCGTCACGATTTTTGTATGGTCACTGTGCCGTTTTCAGCTGAGATTTTCAATACTTATTGCTGCTTCAATTTCCGTGTTAGCCGTGAGTACACCTCTTTACTAAAATAAACTCAATAAAGCAAATCAACGACTCTTTTACGGGGGAACAGGAAGTGGAGCTAAAGAAAGGAATTGTATCCGGAGTGCATTTCCCCAATATTTAAGTAAGAACTTATAAGCTTCCGTTCGTTACTATTTCATTTTTAATTTTTATAATGATGATAAAAAAATTCCTTTCATCTGTACGCTAATTATTTTCTATTTTTATTTTGCAAAAATCTAACCCAAATAATACAAAAATGTAAAAGCGCATACCTCTTATCCACCGCCTCTTCTCCATTGTCAGAAAAAGTAGCTACTAAGAATTTGTCCAAATGATAATAATACAAAAACAATTATACCTAATTGGATACAGAATTGATAAAAATAGAAATAAAAATTAAAAATAATAAACACATAGCAGGCCCTTAGTCTCTTGTAATAGCAAATGTGTTTAATGATTTTTTAAAGTTTGTTAACAAATACCGAAGTATATTAAAAATGATAATTCTCCATTTATTTTAGTCTCCGTCGTTGATAAGTAGGTCTTTAATTTTTCAAGCAACAATGTCGATCAGACATGACTGATAGTGATATTAGGAGGAAAGATGAATTTGAGATTTAAGTTGAGCAGCTCACACAATTAACATGTGGTGTGATAGCTAAGCACCAACTAACATGCATAGAACACGCTTACACAGCTATCTGCATCAAATCGTAAGTTTTATTTTCGACAGCAAACTTGTCAAACAAGAGATTGACCATTTTGTCTTGCCATCATTTTGTACAATCAAAATTTACATGTGAAATATGAATATTGAAATTGAATTTCCTATTTCTCAGCGCTTATAGGCAACTAGTTGGTGTCTGGCCTATTTATTGGTACCAAATTAATTACGTATTTTGGCGAGCCATGTCACGTCTATGTGACTATAATTTGTTTTTGACTTAGCCATGTGGAATGGAACGTGGGCTAGCTCAGTGGGATGAGTTAGGGATCGTGATCTTATTTTCTGAACCTGGTTTCACGTGTCAGTGATGACATGTGTGACTTTATTCTAAATGACTCTCTAGTGTCTGTCTCTGTACAAATTGTTTTTTGGCATTTCAAAATTCTTTTGTGTATCCTTTCCGTTAAAAATTATGTATGTCCGCAACTTCATTATCTCAGAAATTTATTTATTCCTTTTAATTGGTTCGTTGAGCGACCTTACTGGGCATTTGGCTTACTCCCTTATTATTTTCCTTTCAGGTGATCAGTAGGTGTGATTGGATTACACGACTAGCTGTGTGACTGAGAGCTAGTGATTTTTATCTCAGAGTCAGTATTAGTATTTTTAGATGTAATAATTAAGACAATTAAATTTGTCTAGAATTTATTTTGGAACTCCGTGTCGGAGTAATTCGGATTATATAAATGCTTTAGGCCATTATGACATTTATTGATGTACTTTGGGATTGATTAGTAAATGCCCTGAATGACCACTTGGGAGAATTTTTGATATTTTGAGGTTTTTGGCTATTTATTTGATTTTAACGCTCCAAAAATTCGGGGCGTTACAGTTGGTATCAGAGCTATAGGTTTAAAGTCCTGTAGACTCATGCTTAAGATTGGATAAGTTGTGAGATGGTTAGTATGGGTAGAGTTAAGAATTTTTTTTATATCAATATTCGATTACGTGATAGTTAAGTTAATATTAAGGAATTATAAGATCTACAATTATGATACGAACATTCGTTGGGATCTAGTTTTTTTTTTTTCCAGACAATCATGATTTTAGCATGATTTTGGGTTTGGATCAGTTAGCATCTTACCATCCTTAGGTGAATTGCTTTGACAAGCGAATCTGTTTCAGATTATCTGATTTGTTTGAGTTTGAGTTTTATGGTTCAAAGCCAAAATGGTTATTAGTTATAACCTTAACTATTACGGCTCGTCGTTTACTTCATAAAGGCTACTAGGGGGGGGGGGGGGGGTTATTCCCTTAGGGTGCCTTCTCTTATTCGTCAAGAAGAAACGTGGTACTTTGAGACTTTGCACTGAGTGTTGTGAGTTAAGAAGGTCACTGCTTGTCACAAGTATCCACTACGACACACTGATGATTTGTCTGACCAACTTGAAGAAATAAGGTTTTCCTTTAAGAAAAATTTAGGTTATGGATACCATCAATTGAAAATTATGGCAATTGATATGCCAAGAATTGTGTTTAGCCTCGTTAGAGTCACTATGGGTTCTTAGTGCACTACAAGAAAACAGGCTTTTAGCGACGGGAAAATCCGTCGCTAAAAGAATTAGCGACAGATTCACCGTCACTAAAAATCCCTCGTATAAAAGCCCGTCACTAATAGTTTAGCGACGAAATGTTTTAAATCCGTCGCTAAATATGTCATTTTTTTCGACGGATTTATTTTTAATTAGCGACGGATATTCCGTCGCTAATTATATTTTTAGAAATTTAATTTATTTTCTTTTTTGTCAAATTAGCGACGGATAAAATATTTTAGCGACGGAATATTCCGTCGCTAAAAAACCTATTTAGCGACGGAATATTCCGTCGCTAAATAACTGATTGTAGGAATACTTTTAGCGACGAAATTAATCCGTCGCCAAAAGTCAATTTTTTTTTGAATTTTTTTTTTATTTTTCAATTACCCAGACCTGTAATACAATTTTCAATTCTCAACAACAACGCGCAATAATCAATACAGAAAGAAATATATATAATCAATTATAAAAAATATTTATTATAAAAAAAACTCATATATGTACAAGCCGGGAACCGGATACAGCTGATTAGGAGAGGGGAGAAGAGTACAAGCCGGGTGCGGGGGGCGGGGGGGGGGAAGCTAGGAACGGGCACGGGAAGGGGCTCATCAGGGGTTGCCGAGTCCCGGATCTGGATCCTGCTGATTCGGGGCCGGCTCGGCCTGTCCAGCAGTGCCCTGCTCCCTGATCATCCTCACCACCACTGTAGCAATGCGCTGGATCTCCTCGTCGTCCAACTGAGGACGAGGAGCCGGTGTCTGTGGAGGGGCAGCAGGGGTGAGGACGCTCCTATCACGGCACGAGCAGTCGTGCTAGGCAGGCCGCGTATGCGGCCTTTCGGCCGATTCACGACCTCCGGCGTATCCAGCCATCGCTTCAACCCCCCAGTACTCGCAGCCGTACTAGTGGACGCTGATGGCTGTCCGGACTGCTGCTCGGACCCCCTTAGCTGTTCATACGAGGCCTGCAAAAATAGTGATTTAACGATATGTTAGGGCATTAATTAACGAAACGGACATTGAGGATAGAAAGAAAAAACATTAACAACTTAAATAAATTGACTCACATCGATCCGCCGGGCAATATCTGAAATATAGTCGCCCGCCCGGTGCGTCTCGTCCTTGTCCTTCTTCCGCACGTGCGTCTGAGTATAGGTCAGAGCTATGACCTCATCCTCCTCCAGATCCGGGTGCTCGACTGCGTTCATGTGTCGGACGATGTCGTGTGGCACCGACCCCCCCGTGTGCGTCGGATCTCTGTTCTGTCTGTTCTCAGCCCCGCTCTTACTCTTGGCGTCCCAACCTGGATCCGCAGCCCACCGATCTATCATCTCCCCCATACACGGTGAGATATCCAATGTGGGGGATATCTCGTCATGTCCGTCATCGGGGCACCCGCGGGCAGCGCCTTCTTCGCCCGGTCCCGTGCATCGTGGAGCCATCGGTGGTAATTCTTGCCGATGTAGGCAAAGAAAGCCTGCTGCCCCAGTACCTGCTGCTGAGGCGTGTCAAACGTGAACCCCTCCTGTAAGGCATTCAATAACACAAATTAACAACATAAAAAAAACTGTAATTAAACATTTACTAACGCTGAAAAAAATACTTCACCGTACCAGCCACTCCTCCCATAAGGCCTCCCTCGCAGCGGCATCCCAGTCCTTCCAGTACAGGCGTGGCTCGAAGAATCGGCCCTTCACAAGAACGCCGATCTTCGTCCTCGCCTGAGCCTCCAGGATCCTGCCAAAGAAGTAAATAAATAAATTAATACAGTTCAAATATAAATTAACAGCCCAAAATTTTAAATATAAGGCATGAGGTGATATTTTTAGTACTTACAGGCCCTCCTATGTGAGCGTAACTCTCTGTTTACGCTGGGGGTCGATGCGTACCCCGCGTGTCGGACCACGGCCTCGTCGAGATCCTACAAAACACCGACATTAATACAGTTCAAATATAAGGCTAGCGAAAATGTACGAAACACCGTTATCAACTATACCTAAGGTAGAACCCACGGAAGATGGAGAATGCACGCGCGTGTGGGATGAATCTGCGTCGGGCTGGGGCGATGGCTCGAGCTGGGGCTGGGGCGACATCGACGGCTGGGGCCCCATCTGCTATCCGGGATCACTCTGTGCCTCGTCATCAGTAGGCAATGACGAGGTGGGACCCACCGGGGAGGAAGCAGCTCGGCGTCCAGCCCGGCCACGAATAGCCCGTATCCTATCCATATCTGACTTCATATAGATAAATTACAAAGACATTAACACGTTAAAAACAATAATTTGGCAAAAATCATCATCGGCACAATAGCTATATATATACATATGAACGGATGTTCAAAAACACATCGTTAAACACCAAGTTCTAAAAGTTCTACTACATTTTTTCCGTGATGTTACAACATTACAAGTCAATCATTTTCAGTTTGCGAATCATCTTCATCACTTTCCTTGCCGTCCTCTTCTCCGTGGGACTCGTCGTCCTCTTCATCTTCGAATTCATCCTCTTCATTAGTAGACTTGGTCACATCATCTCCAACACTTTTCACGTCTTCCGCGTCATCATCTACGACTTCTTCTCCTATAAGAAGTGTTGTTGGAAGAGGAAGATCGTCCTCCTCGTTTTTGACCTCAACAGGGTACAAGACACGTGGTTGGTCGGCTTGAAAGGAGTCTAGCTCATTGTCATATGTCATGGGCAATTTCTTGGACTTGATAGTTGTATACCATTCAGAAAAGCACATGTTTATAAAACAGTTTTTAACTCATGCTTAGTCCCATGTCTGTGAAAAATTCGGCAGCACCTCCCCACATTTTTCCAAGTACACGACATCGATTAGGTGTTCTAACATTCATCTAACCTTGCTCAAGAAGGTTTGACGGATGTTAGAAAACCAGATCTGTATGCACCCGGAGAAACACACGAGAATGTGTACCAAATATCCACGACATAGAACACAAAGCATGAGTCAAAACACTATTTTATAAAACAATTAGCTTTTTCAAATTGTCCAAACTGGACATTCAAAGGCTCATTACAAAGCATTACTTTGTAATGAGTACCTTTGAACGGGAACTAAGGGTTTCTATGCATGCATGCGTTCAGAAATTAATAACATATGCAAGAATCTTTCCGAAATATCAAAACTGCAGAAAGATTGTTACATATGTTACCAATTCCACATTAAATAGAATTCATTGGCAACGAGTTGGACCATCTTGTTGCCAATGGACTTCTCAAAACAACAACTAATATAAAGAAGGCAGGGTTTGTAAACAACGACTAATTGAACCTTCTCTGGGCAATATGGAGTAATTATGGGAAGGACAAGGGCTAATTAGGGCTAACTGTGTTATTAGGGTTAATTACAAGTATTAATTATAGCTAATTAGGGTTGATTAGGACTAATTAATTAGGTTTAATTAGGTTATGTCAGGGCTAATTTATGTTAATAAGGGCTAGTTTGGCCTAATTATAGCTAATTAGGGTTGATTAGGACTAATTAGGGTTATTTAGTCCTAATTAGGGTTTAATTGTGCTGAGTAGTGCTGATTAGTCCTAATTAGGGCTACTTAGGCTTAATTGGGTTATGTTAGGACTAATTAATGTTAATGAGGGCTAGTTTTGGATAATTATAGCTAATTAGGACTAATTACGGTTATTTAGTCCTAATTAGGGTTTAATTGTGCCGAGTAGTGTTGATTAGTCCTAATTAGCGCTAATTAGGCTTAATTGGGTTATGTTAGTGCAAATTACGACTAATTAGGCTAACTATAATCAATATGCGTGTAATTGGGTTCATTTTGGCTAATTTGGGGTAATTACAGCTACTTTGATTTTCATTAGGTTCTTAGGGTTAATTAAAACTAATTAGGCTCGTTAGAGCTAATTAATTAGGGTTAATTGATTTATTAAAATATTTATTTATTAAATATCGAACACCGTTGATCAGACGTGGTATCTGTGCCTGCGCTAACTAGCAGGTATTTCAATCCAATTGGGTCCCATCCTCCATCAACAATCTCAATTCTCAATTCTCAAATGCCGCCCAATGCAATAAAAATTAACAAAAATCACACATTCAATCCAATTGGGTCCCATCCTCCGTCAATAATCTCAATATCTCAAATGCTCAATGCACAATTAACAATCTAAAATCATCAATTAACAACCTAAAATCATCAATTAATAATCGCAATTACTTCAAATGCACAGCTAATAACCTAAAATCATCAATTAACAACCTAAAATCACAGATCAATAATCACAATTCTCAAACACACAATTAATAACCTAAAATTATCAAACAAATTATTAATGTTCAAATAGGAAAAAATTGTTCAAAATGCACATATCTGATGCGCTTGAATTATTTCAATTTAGGGTTCGATTATATTAGGGCATTCAATTTAGGGTTCAATTAGTTTAATTTAGGGTTCGGTTCGATTCGATCATGGGCATTCAATTTAGGGTTTAATTAAGGTTCAATTACATCAATTTAGGGTTCAATTAGGGGGTTCTATTGAATCAATTTAGGGTTCGGTTGATTTGGGGCATTCGATTTAGGGTTTAATTTAGGTTTTAGTTGGATTAGGGTATTCAATTTAGGGTTTAATTAGGGGTTAATTTAGGGTTTGATTCGATTAGGGCATTCAATTTAGGGTTCGATTCGATTAGGGCATTCAATTTTGGGGTTTAATTAGGGTTCAATTACTTCTATTTAGGGTTCAATTAGGGGGTTCTATTGATTCAATTTAGGGTTCGGTTGATTTGGGGCATTCAATTTAGGGTTCAATTAGGGGGGTTCAATTATTTCAATTTAGGGTTCGGTTGGATCAGGGCATTCAATTAGGGGTTCAATTACAATTAATTGGTTCAATTAGGTTGAATCGGGGTTCATTACAATTAATTGGTTAAGTTAGGGTTAATCAGGTTTAATTGGGGTTAATTCGTTCAATTAGGATTACACGGGGTTAATTACTGTTAATTGGTTAGTTTAGGTTGAATCGGGGTTCATTACAATTAATTAGTTCAGTTAGGGTTAATCAGGTTTAATTGAGATTAATTCGTTCAATTAGGGTTACGCGGGGTTAATTACTGTTAATTGGTTAGATTAGGGATAATTACGGTTTGATTAGGAATAATTGGGAACAAATTAAGGATAGTTAGGGTTTATCCGGGCTAATTATGCTTTAATTAGGGTTTAGGGTTTAAGGTTAACCGGTTCAAACAGGTTTAATTGGAGCTAATTACGGTTAATTGGTTCAATTATGGCTAATCAGGGCTAATTAGGGTTTATTGGTTCAATTAGGGTAAATCGGGATTAATTAGGGCTAATTGGTTAGATTAGGTTGAATCGGGGTTCATTACAATTAATTGGTTCAGTTAGGGTTAATCAGGTTTAATTGGGGTTAATTCGTTCAATTAGGGTTATGCGGGATTAATTACTGTTAATTGGTTAGATTAGAGATAATTACGGTTTGATTAGGGTTAATTTGGTTCAATTAGGGTTACTTGGGAACAAATTAGGGATAATTAGGGTTTAATAGTTACAATTACATTACAACAAATTAAATACAATACAATACACTACAAAAAATTAAATTTAATTACATTACAACAAATTAAATTCAATTACATTATAGCAAATCAAATACAATTACATTACAATAGATTAAATACAATTACATTATAACAATAGATTTAATGCGATAAATAATTTCTTGCATACAATTACATTATAACAACAGATTACTTTCTAGCATACAATTACATTATAACAACAGATTAATTCAATATGATAAATAATTTCTAACCGGAAAAAAAAGTGAGTTCAGGTAGTGGTGGTGCGAGGCGGATGACGACAGTGGCGTACAGAAGGCAGCGGTAGAGGGTGGTGGTGCGGCGGAGGGGGAGGAACTGTGGCTATGGTGGTGCGACTGTGAGGTGGCTGTGGCAGTAGTAGGGTAGCTGCGGGGCGGCGAGGTGGCAATGGGGACGACAGATTTGAGGGGAGAGGGAAGGGCGGTGTGGTGGTGGCGGGGGGCCTGTCGCCGGCGTGGGGGGCTGGTGGGGAGGGACGGAGGTGGGGGCCTGTCGCCGGCTTGGGAGCTGGTGGGGAGGGACGGAGGCGGGGGCCTATCGTCGGCATGGGGAGCTGGTGGGGAGGAAAGACGGGGAGAGAGAGAGAGAGAAATCTGGGTATTTAAGAACACATTTAGCGACGGATATGTCCAGTCGCTAAAGATCCGTCGGTAAAACCATTTAGCGACGGTTTATACCGTCGTTAAAAGACCGTCGTTAAACGTCTGTCGGGAATGGTTTTACCGACGGATTAATCCGTCGGTAAAATATTTTTTTGGACAACGTTTTTACCCACGGAAATTCCGTCGCTGAAAACACCTTTAGCGACGAAAGTCGTTCCGTCGCTAAAAGTCCGTCGCTAAAATCCTTTTTTCTTGTAGTGGTGATGCCATTCGAACTGACTAATGACCCCTTTATTTTTATAAATAACATAAATCATGTATCTAAGCAATATTTGGATCATATCGTCATTGTTTTTATTTATGATATCTTTATGCACTCAAAGTCAGAGGAGGAGTGTGTTGAGCACCTAAATGTTATCCTACAAACTTTGAAGGATGATTAGTTTTATGCAAAGTTCAATGCGGTGTTTGGTTAGAGCAATTCATATTTCTGGAATATACGGTGTCTAAGGCGAATAACTATTGACCCCTCTAAGATTGTTGTGGTGACTGATAGGCAGAGGCTAGTGTCGTTATAAGAAGTGTGGAGTTCTTTTTCTTTCAGGATTGGTGAATTAGTACCGTTGATTTTTAGAACGTTTTCGAGAATAGTTGTACCTTTGGCTCATTTTACTAGGAAGAACGCTTGATTTGCTGGAGTGAAGAGTGTGAGGCCGGTTTTCAAGATGGTGTCTGCATCTATGTTGACCTTACCATCTGGTTGTGGAGATTTTGTAATATGTAGTGATGCCTAAATGGGAATGGTGATGTGGATCATGCATGGAGTGTTTTCTTTCACATAATGAACTAGTGAAAATTCTCGGTGATGGTCAAAATACGAAAGTTTAGGATTTTTAAGGTTTTGAGTTTAGAATAAGCTAGTTTCAGTTATTGTAAGGATGTTTCATGATTTTTCTCTCCTATGTTGTTGTCTTCATAGTGACTCAGTTATGTGTGCTCTAGAATATAGTAAGTAAGATTTGATCCCTTGTCTCAGCATAGGTATGCAACCCTCAAATACAATAAAGAAAATCTTTCCTTATAATGCTCAGCAAACTAGAGTCAGGGTGGCTACTTAAGATTGCAATTTGAAATTTTCTAGTTCACTGGTTTCCAAAACAACAAAACCGTTCATATAAGACCTATAAGAAGGAAGTTGGGTTTATGTGGTATACTTTCATTTTGATTAGCTTCTTGACTCAAAGTGATGCATGGTTCTGCTTGTTGGAAGGCCTTCGATGGGGTAAGGTTTCTGATCTAATGTTACCATTTTTCTTGGTGTGGATATTTATTTAGGTTTGGTTAGTGATATTGAATGCGTTGAAGCAAGGATAGGTTAGAAAAAAATGTGCATGTATTTATTTCATCTGGCGTTAGTGAGCTATACTCTTTTACGGCTTTCATTAAATTTGCCGGTTATCATTTATATAAAGGTTTCAAGGACATTTCCTAATGGCTCAATTTGTAATATCAGGTTTACTATTAGAACCGTGTTTGATTAACCTTTTAGGTGTATTATTCAAACAGATATCTGATCAGTGTGTGAGATTATTCTTGTTTTGGTTGTTAGTGAGTGCGGGGCATTGAAAGTGTGGAATATATGGGTGCTCTACCTCTTCCATGAGTCACAATGAAGTAAGACAGCCTTGAAATGCTCACGTCAGAGGTTATGACTTCAGTGAACTACCTTTTTGCTATTTACAATGCACCCGACATGAGGGATATCAATAAGTTTGATAGGAACTAGGTAATACGATACGTGATGATGATATTGCATACGATTTGCAATTCCAAAGAAGAAGAAGAAAAGGATGAAGGCTGATACGTTTTTCTAGCATTGAAAGGATTGGCCCTATCATCTAAACTGAAGTAAGATCTTAACTCTAAGGTTCATTTTGTGCTTAGAGTTCATTTGTACCATCGTTTAAAGTTTTGGGAGGGTGCACAAAGATGGTGAGGTGAGTGCTTGGCATTTATAATGTGACCAATTAGTATAACAAGTCTAGGAAGTTTTAGGATCATGACACTGCATACCCTCTGCCTTGTATTATTTGTTTGTCTGGGAAGTAATGATTTTAAGTTTGAGGTTCGATAATTCCTTGGACGGACTTCCATAATAGGGGGATGATTTTACCACTCATAGAAATAAATAAAAAAATGGAATGAAAAGTTTGACTTTTTTGGCCGCAGAGTATTTTATAATTTTCTAACTTAAGTTGGGCCATTGGAATAGTTTGATTAGTTTCGCGTCGCGGAATTAGTATTTGATGGAGTGATACCTCATTAAGCCCAATGTTGAACGATTTGGAAATTAGAGATCTTAGGACATTTTGGATATTATAGAATTCTTTTTACTTTTCCGATATAAGGGTTTATAGGGTTGAAGGTGTGTTCAATTATTGGATGGCTTGCAAGATAGCGATGGAAAAGAAAGACGAAGGGTGCGGGAGGAAAGCTTAAAAGCCACTCATAATCCTTATGTATTTCAGTTAGATTTGAAGTAAGAAGCTCAGTCATTCTTTTGGTTACACTTTTATGGCAGAAGCACGAGGCCACTTGAGAGTCTGAAGATTGTACGTGACGTGATTATTGGCACGGCACCTCGGGTACATCTTAATTCCGAGGATGGAATTTTTATTTTAGGGGGGGGGGGGGGAGGGGGAAGATGTTAGGCCCCAAATATTTAAATATGTTAATTCGATGTAAAGAAAAATTATGACCTTTGTCTTTGAGAATCTTTTCGTAATTTTTCCTCTTAGCACACAAGCCTCAGAAATAATTCAAATTTTCTTTTTAAAAGGTGGATTATAGTTTTGGTACTGTGACAACCCAATTTAAATTTGGCTTATAGTTTGATTAATTTATAAAGCTAGAGAATTTCGGGACGTAATTGGCATTTGAATTTGTAATTCTAATTATATTAGGAGTATAATAATATTTTCTTTTAGGTTTATGATCCTTTATGTATAATATGTTCTAGGATCCCAACAAAGTTCAGAAAAGTCTCGAGAGAAGCCCTATGAAGAACATCTTGGGATTTTGATCATTACTTCGAGGTAAGAATTTATTGCGAGTATCGAATTAAGGTTTGTAATTGGAACCCTACGAATTTTTATTATTACATTATTGGAACATCTTGGGATTGGAAGGTGGGTTAGCTCAGTCGGATGAGTTAGAGATCGCAATCATATTTTCTGAACCTGGTTTCAAGTGTCAGCGATGACAAGTGTGACCTTATTCTGAATGGCTCTCTCATGTCTCTCTGTACAAAATATATTTTGTCATTTCGAAATTCTTTTGTGTATCTTTTCCGTTAAAGATTTTGTATGTTCGCAACTTCATTATCTCAGACATTTTTTTATTCCTTTTGATTGGTCCGTTGAGCGACTTTACTGGGCATTTAGCTCACTCCCTTATTGTTTTCCTTTCAGGTGATCAGTAGGTGTGATTGGATTACAGAACTAGCTGTGTGACTGAGAGCTAGTGATTTTTATCTCAGAGTCAGTATTAGTATTTTTAGATGTAATAATTAAGACAATTGAATTTGTTTAGAATTTATTTTGGAACTCCGTATCGGAGTAATTCGGATTATATAAATGCTTTAGGCCATTATGTCATTTATAGATGTATCTTTGGGATTGATTAGTAAATACTCTGAATGCCCACTTGGGAGACTTTTTGATATTTTGAGGTTTTTGGCTTTGTTTATTTGATTTTAACGTTCCAAAAATTTGTGGCGTTACAGTTGAGGTCATCACACTTATCTTGAGCTAAGCGTATTAATATAGATTTTTATGCGTGTACTGTGTAATTGTCGAGTTTAGTATGCAAGAGATCATATTGGCTTGAGATGTGTACTTGAACACCATCCCCGCCGTCAATAATGCTTACTGTAGCTCGATAAGGTATTTTCTTCTAGTTGTGTGTTTTTCCAAACCTAGGAAGTTTTAGACTGGTAGCACATTTTCTAAAAGGTATCGCATCTATGTTATGGTCCTTTACGCATCTATACACTTCATCCCCGGACAATCTATCATGTGTTTCATGACGAAGCTCCACAATTTTATCAAACTTATCTTTTTGTTTTCGAAATGGATGATTAGGTGATAAGAATTGTCTCTGACACCCCTAAAAAGAATCTTTCTCCCGTGCTTTAAGGTGAAAGCTTTACTCACTTCCATTCAATAAGGCATGCCAACCTACCATGTGTACCCCACCCACACAAAATACCGTATACAGGGAAGGAATTGATTATCCACATGACTGCAGTCGTCAAGCTGAAGTTCTGTTTAAGAGATGCATCAAATATCGGGGCTCTAACTTCCCGCGGCATTCTAAACTCATCAATCAACAGCCGCAAGTACACATTTATATTTTTACCTGGGTTCTTAGGTCCAGGAATGAGTAATGATAAAAATATGAACTGCTTCCTCATGCATATATCTAGAGGAAGGTTATACGGGACAATGATTACGGGCCAAGTAGATTAAGGTGCGTTAGAGTGTCCAAAAGGATTAAAACCATCAATAGCAAGACCAAGTTGCACATTTCGAATCTCTGCAGCAAAAGATGGGTGTTTGTGATCAAATTTCTTCCATGCCTCTCCATTGGCAGTGTGTCTCAATAAATCAAAAACGTTGTTGCTTACGTTGCTATGCCATGTCGTGTATTCTGCTGTTTAGAAAAGTAATACAACCTTTGAAGCTTTGGTGTCAGTGAAAAGTATCCCAATATCTTTGATGCTATCTTCCTTTTCTTCCTACTGGTTAGTTTAGACCTTACTGGCCGCAAACTGGACACAAGTAGTATTGCATGGATCTATCTTCTTGTATCCCATACCGAGTTTCATCATCATTTTATTAGTACTATAGTACGTGTCAAGCAACTTTTCATCCTCTGACAACATTTCTTTATTAAGCTTCAAAAAACCATCAAAACCTTTATCACTTTGACCATACTCAGACTTTAAGTGTAGCATACTTGTTATAGCAGATAACTTGGTGTGCTTTGTACTCCCTTTCCATATTGGCTCTTCAGTATCTTATAACAATTCATAAAACTCTTCAGCGCTCGGGTTTGGCTTTTCTTCCACATTAGGATTGCCATCATTAAAAAAGTTAACCCAGTTAATCTACTAGGCCTAGCTTCCATTAGGATATGTTGATATTGAGAAAATTCCGAATCTCTAGGACTATCCAACCTCAGTGGGCACCTCAGCTGGCGCCTTCAGAATTGGTTCCCCGTGTTGAGTCCAATTCGTATAATTACTCATAAAACCTCTATAGAAAAGGTCATAAGTAGCATCGTCGGACATTTTACAACTTAACAATTGGCAATCAGTACATGGACATTTAATCGTGCCGTCATTCACTAAGTCTCGTTGATTCAAAACGAAGAGAATAAACCCGTTCACTCGCTGTCTAAATGAAGAGTATACTAGGGGTCCAACTTAGATGGGCTAGACGGGCCCAATGGTTAGACCATGACCAGCCCGCTCTGCAAAAGTCGTGCCCATGTCCAGCCCAGCCCACCTACGGGCCAAATAATATGTGTCCATGCTAAGCCCATCAAAATTTTGTTGGACGCAGGCTGGACGCGGGCTATTCACGAATTATCCATGGTTACGAATTCCTTTTTTATTATTTTTAAAAAGTGATTTCAAAACATATCATTGACCATCCAACTCTACAATTTATTCATGATAATGAAAAAAAAGTACATTAAAATCTAAAAATTAACTTAAATATAAGCATGGGAACAAATATTGGGGACAAAATGAGAGAGAAAAAGACAAGAGTCTCCAATCCTATAATTTAAAAAAAAAGTAGGAAAAGTAAATTCTTTAAAGATCTCTAAACATGAACGAAAAGTCAAAAACCGTCGCTCAACCTGGTTTAGAAAAATAAGATAAAAATATGAGTATACCTTTGGTTTTAAGGCTTTGACTTTGTCGAAGTGGGGGTTAAGAGTTCAGAAAGTACAAAACAACTAGAAATTGAATTATATTAGGTTAAGAGTTTGACGGTCGAGATTGTATATACTTATGTGATCCATTATTTATATATATTGTAATTTATATTATATAATAGTTAGACGGGTTGACTTTTGCACGGGCTGGATGGGCTTGTATAACCCTTTGCCCATGTCCAGCCCATATTTTTTACAGGCTCAAAATTTTAAGCTCATGTCCACCATGGTCACTACAAAAGTAAGTCCATGCCCATATTTTTACGGGCTGGCATGCGTTGCTTAAAGGTTGTCCAGCTCAAGTTGCACCCCTGAGAATACTCCAATCCCACTTGGAGCAATCGTCCGTTACATCCAACTATATATATATATAAGTGAACCTATACAAAATTGCAAAAACTTTCACACAGAGCGACAAAAGCAGAAATCTCATATTTTATATAGTTTGGCTATGATTGCTTATGCAGTATACAAGGTTAAGGCATAACCATGTAATGCATGATGACAATCTTGTTCGTGAAAATTGTTTCTCAAATGAATGTAACTTGTTGTACTAGAAGTGCTTCAAGGCCACCTATCAACACTGTTTACTGTTCTTCAAAATTATAACTGTTGCATCATTTGAGATTCCTAATAATACTCTTGTATTATTAGGAATCCCAAGAGATCAAAGGTACAAACAATTATCCCAAGAGATCAAATGTACACACAGCTATCCTAACAATAAACCTCACGATCCTTCTCAAAACATGCCTCATGAGTTCTAGCTTCTCTCATTCACCATAGATCCTTTTGAGCAGCTGATGTCTAACATTTGCATAGCCCTAAGCTTTGAGGTGGAGGGAAAAAAAATGTTGTGTCTTCACAATGTATTGTTGTGCTGTCATACAGGCAAAAAAAAAAAAAAGGGCTGTGTAACCTACTGGTGCAACAAGGTGCAGAGCCAGCAATGAAACACTTAACCTGTATGACATTATGGTGACAAGAAGTGCAAGAACCTCACTTAAGAACTTTTAAGATAATTGACATGAAAAACAATTGCATGTGAGGAAGGTTTTGCCTTGCATGTGAGGAAGCTTGCTCCTCTATTTAGGCAGAGTGAAGAGAAAGCTGGTCTTTTTGTGGCTACTAGAGAAGATTTAGTGTCATGTGTGCTGATATAGCTAAAACTATGCCTCCAATCTACAGACGACACGTGCCAGTTATGACACATAGTCCGAAATAGCTTATTACTGATTAGGCACTTGCCATATCAGTCAACAGGCAGAATCCTAACAGGACTCTAACTCTATCAGCTAAGATTGACAAGTGATCCTTTAGGATCCTAATTCGATTCTGATTGGAGTTGTGCAAAACCTAATTCTACTAGCGTTCTCCTTCCTACTACTATATAAAAGGGTCTAACACCTCAGGTATGGACAACTACACACATAATTACACAATTCATGCTTTTTCAGAGTTACTATTTAGTAACTGCACTCTGACTTAAGTATCATAGAGTTCTCCACCGGCAATCCCACCCAACGGTCACTCGTTTTTTGTCTTGCAGGTCAGTAGTCCAGGCTCGGGTTCCGCAATGTACGCGGAGCATATTTTTAGCAGCAACATGTGCAATAAAGATTCTCGTGTTGGAATTTACACACTCCTATAAACCGTAGTGTTGGAATTTACAGATTCTCATTTATGTCTAGTCTTCCTCATATATAAGAAGAATAGGAAATGACAAAAATGATGGAAAAAGAAAGGATCAATTTTTTTAACCCTGTGTTCGAAGAAACATTAACATGCTGAGTCACTATGTTGATAGTTCATCTCTTTGCCTGTTGCATACACTACGCGCCTAAGTCTTTATGCATGTATTTGCAGGTGAAAGCAGATGCCACTGAGGGTCTGCCAAAGCTAGCCGACCCACAATTGACTAGTCAGATACTGTAGTGTTTTACACGTCACGTGGTTTATTGGCCCTACGAAGGTCAGCTACTAATTTTGGTGCTCTAAAATCTTGCCTAATTTTTTGGTGCTCTAAGATGCCACTGCATACAGGGGCGGAGCCGGATTTCACCCCGGGGGCTAAAAATATATCAAATTAACTTAATTATTGCGTTATCCTAATTAACTTAATTTTCAACCTACCATTCAATTAAATCACATATCTCAATCCAATTGGATCTCATCTTCCATCAATAATCTCAATTCTTAACTGCTCAGTGCACAATTAACAACTTAAAATCATCAATTAATAATCTCAATTCTCAATGCACAATTAACAACCTAAAATTATCAAATAAATAATTAATGCTCAAATGGAAAAAAATTATTTGAAATGCACACTGACCTCAGATTTAGAACGGCGTCGTTGTCACTGACGGTGGGTTCTTCATTCTTGGCAGCCAGTGGAGTGAAGACTGAAGAAGATCGTTCGTCCGCTTCGTCGCCGGCTGAGGTGAGGTCGTCAGTGAATCGTCACTTCGTCGTCGTGACACTGCTGGCTCGTAGATCTAGGACTACTGTCCTCCCCTGGTGTGCAATCAGCACGCCGTCCATGTCCTTATAGTTTCCAATGCTGCTTCCTATACTCGTCTCCCAATAGATCACCGTATCCCCATTATTTGCACTGATACTGTTGTCATTGTTATACTCGTCCAAGAGCCTGTGGTTGTGGAACTTGTACTCTGGTGAGATAAGAGTCCTTCATGTAGATGAGAAGGCCACTCTTTTGGCTGAAGTAGCCGTACAGTACGTGCCTAAGTACTTCAGTAGGTCCCTTGTTCCATTCCATCACCGCCGTCCTGTCTACCGCCACTTTCAACACGAAGCAGTCCTAGTCCTCGTCCCCCATCTGTTTCTCCCCTAAGCATTATGCTTTCTCAAACAACTTAGCCGTGCTCTTCGGGTCGAGCCCCTGCAATTGATTAGTACAAATTCATACCATTATTAATCCCAGAACCTTTAGTGATGAGTATCAGTACAAAAACTAGTTCAATTCCGGGTTACACATAAAGCTTGCACGCTGAGCTTGGTCCCCGGTGGAGTGAAGACTGAAGAATATCGTTCGTCCACTTCGTCACCGGTTGAGGTGAGGTCATCAGTGAGTCGTCACTTCGTCGCCGCGATGCCGCTGGCTCGTAGATCTAGGACCACTGTCCTCCCTTAGTGTGCAATCATCACGCCGTCCACCCACGTCCTTGTAGTTTCCAATGCTGCTTCATCTACTCGTCTCCCAATAGATCACTGTATCCCCATTATTTGCACGGATACTGTTGTCATTGTTAAACTTGCCCCGAGCCTGTGTCGTGGAACTTGTACTCTGGTGAGATAAGAGTCCTCATGTTGATGAAAGGCCACTCTTTTGGCTGAAGTAGCCGTACAGTACGTGCCTAAGTACTTCAGTAGGTCCCTTGTTCCTTTCCATCACCACCGACTTGTCTGCCGCCACTTTTAACACGAAGCAGTCCTCGTCCCCCATCTGTTTCTCCCCTAAGCATTGTGCTTTCTCAAACAACCAGGCCGTGCTCTTCGGGTCGAGCCCCTACAATTGATTAGTACAAATTCATATGCTTATTAATCCCAGAACCTTTAGTGATGAGTATCAGTACAAAAACTAGTTCAATTCCTGGTTATACATAAAGCTTGCAAGCTGAGCTTGGCCGCCGGTGGAGTGAAGACTGAAGAAGATCGTTTGTCCACTTCGTCACAGGTTGAGGTGAGGTCGTCAGTGAGTCATCACTTCGTCGCCGCGATGCCGCTGGCTCGTAGATCTAGGCTAGATCTGTAGACAACCCAAATCTAGATCTGTAGAAGATCGTTCGTGGGCTCGTGTCACACCGGTTGCCGTCTGCGAGTTGCCGAAGTGAGGCGCCTGTGGCCGTGAGACGGTGAGAGCCGAGAGGTCGTGAAACTGAGAGGAGAAGAGAGAGAGAGAGAGTTTGCTACTGAAATATTTGTTTTCAAAATTTGAGGGGGTACATTAGCCCCCCCTCGTACAAGCGTAGCTCTTCCCCGGACTGCATACATTGACATACAAAACTAGTCACTATCTATTAGGGACGAACTGCGGTACATGTGTAATCTAACTGTGGCAGTATTGATGCTCAAATCTTTCAGTTATTTTCTAAATTGGAAAATGAATTTGGAACCTAAATCAAGAACATGAGAAAGAAGGAAGACTACAGTGGGCTTGATTAAACAAACTTGGTGCTACGGAGATGGTAAATGGTAGGCAGTGAACGTGCAGATTGCAGTGGCTGGATGACGGTGGGCTTGGCAGTGGCGTAGTGCGTGGCAGGGCGGTGCGCAAAAGTGGCATGTCGACTTCGTGGAGTGGTGGTCTTCATGGTTACCGGTGTCGGCATTGGCATCGGCATCAGCATCGGCGTCGGCTTCGTAGGGTCGACATCAGTGGTTGTGTGGTGTTCACGTGGAGGTGGGCTTGGGTGGCTGTGTGGTGTTTAGGAGAGAGCGGGAGGTGGCAGTTTGGTAATGAGAGAGAGAGAGAGATTAGGACAAAGTGGCAAAATGGTTATATAACTTTTCATTTAGCGACGGCCGAAACGGTCGCTAAAGCGGTTGTAATTTTAGCGACTGCCCTAAGAGTCACTAAAATTGGTGGCTAATTTTAACGACGGCTAGAGCGGTCGCTAATTTTAGCGACTGCATTAATGGTCGCTAAAATCAGTCGTTAACTTTAGTGACCGCAATAATGGTTGCTAAAATTGGTCGCTACTTTTAGCGACTGTAGCACTTGTCACTAAAAGCGGTCGCTAATTTTAGAGACTACCGTGATGGTCGCTATATGCGGTCGCTAAAATTCGCACCAACTTTTTTGTTGACACCGCCAGAATATTTATACACTTTGCGACCACTTAAGAGCAGTCACAAATGCGGTGGCTGAAGTATAATTAAGGACTTGCTTTTTTTGGCTGTCACTGAATGTGATCGCTAAAGCCTTTTTTTTTGGTAGTGGGTGTTAAGAAACAAACAAGGAGTCCACCCCAAAATTGCCGCTGCTCGCCGGCCAATAAGCAACACTTCTGCTTGAATCGAGCCTCGGTTTAAGGCATCTCAAAAGCAAGAGAAAAATCCCATTCCGTTGCAATATCAATCACAAGAAGTAATTTTTACCCCAAAGCCACCAAGCTATTGGCTTGACTGATTGAATCTCACGGAAGACATGGACCGGTAGGATGAGGGAGAGGATTAAACAAGTGAGGGTAGAGGCAGGCAACGGGGTGTAGCAGCCAATGGCCAGAGGCAATGAGATGTTGCCTTATAATCTGTGTGGTTAAATCTTAATATTGTCATTATTCATTTATTTATCTATGACTATATTGACTTAATGTCTATTTATTTAGGGTTTGAAGTTTTTTATTTTTCTTTTTTATGTTTGTTGTGTAATTTAGCATTAAAATGACTAAAAGGACATTTCTTTTAGCATTTTCCAAAATTTTTAAGGTAATTTTTCGTGTAAAACAACTAAAAAAATCTGCTTTTTAGTATTTCTAAAATTTTTAGGTAGGCACTTTAATTATTATGGGTTAAATATACCTTATAGAAAAAGAGGAGGAGGTGGTCGGTCCACCGATGCCACGTGCACCCTTCGCTTCTGATAGTGAGAGTGGTGATGAAGGAGAAGGCCAATATTTTTGATCATTTTGCTTGAAATTCAAAGGGAAAAAAACACGGATGGCTCTCTTATGCTTGTTGACACCTTTAAAGCTCTCATCAAGTTAACCAAATTCAAGGTGAATATAAGTTTTTCAAGCTCAGTCTGTATGCTTTCAGATATGTCTGAACTCAGCTTAGTTCGATAGATTCTAAATATTAAGCTTTGAACTCGACTCGAGTATAATACCTTCAACACTCGGGCTCAACTCAGCTCATTCCTTTAACCCGCGAACTGGGCTCAAGCTTTTAAACTTGTCAGATCCAAAAAAGGATGAGGGAAAAGAAAAAAAGAAACTATACATTCAATAATCAAGACCCGATTGCCGATCGACTTGGTGATATGCAAGCCAGAGTTGACCTCGACGGACTTTTGAATCTTCACAATGATTTCAAATTTGGGGTTATAATTAGAGAGATATTGTTACCCAATCCCAGATCTCCTAGTTTTCATATGTCCACAATGATGTTCAGAGGGGTGTGTGTGCACGCTTGCGCGTGTGTGTTCTCATAGTTGTCATCATATCCACCGCGATGTTAGGGTGTGTCTGTGCGTGTGTGTATGTGTGTTTGAGAGAGAGAGAGAGAGAGTACATGCTTATGAAAATGTGTGTGCACGTGCTGCGAAGATGAGAAAAGAGGAGGGCTAAAGGCACAGTGGCAGTTGAGACTTCAAATTTTCTCAAATACTATCAGCTTGTTTCGATGAAGGTAAGAGGCATCTGCAAAAAGATGGCAGGACTTTAAGGCTCTTATCCAACTGGTAGGGACACTACACCAAAACAGCTCTATGGTGACAAAAAGGCCTACAGTATAAAAGGAGCCGTGGGTAGAAGTCTTGTATGCCTACGGTTAATATTGTACCGTGGCCATAGGTACTCCTTCAAATTGAAAGGGGAATCTCGACGCTGCTTACCCGTGGGAATTGGGTGAACCTCGACATCGCAAAGCCCACGACTGCTTACCGTCACAAAGCCCACGGATGCTTATCGTCGCGATAGGGGTCGAGGATCAAGCGGGACAATTTCATAGTTTGGCAATTGGATTATCCCAGGCAATTGGTGATAGTTTGCTCAAAACCTAGTTTCACAAATCTGCGCCATTCTAACGATCAGCCACACCATGAAGACTTCTAGGTATGATATTCTGCTTTCTTCTTTTCTCGATCACTCACTACATTAGCCGCACCATACTAACGACCTTCTTCTCATAATTATTCTGTATCTTCTGCTCTCAATTTGTCGCAACACAGATATGGTGAAACAATTCCCCCTTTTCTTTTATTTCGGTTTCAATTCTGTATCTTCTGATTAAGTTGTTCGGAAGAGAAGTTATCATCTATAGAAGTTGGGTGAAATCCAACTTTTCCGTTAATTGCGATTTTGTTCTCTAGAATTCAATTTGCGGTTATTTTACAGGTGGGAGTGAAGAGGTAACCTTGAAGTGGGAGATTGCTTTTGCAAACATAGGCCATTCTGTAAGGTACGCAGAAACACCTCATTGTATGTAGCATAGTGCGATTGTAAATATAGCCCGTACTTTAGCACCTAAAATTGGATTGTCATTGCTATCGTTTTGAGTTTAAAATAGGCTATAGACTGGAGACACTACTTTAGTTAGTTATGAATTGTCATATTACTGGTTTGTTTCTTGTTGCTTGGTATTTTTTTTTAAGTTATGAATTATTTGAAATGCAAAAGGTGATATGCTGTGCGGGTGTTTGTGCATGTGTAGAGGTGAAAACGGAAGGGGAAGGGGGACTATCGTAGGGAAGTATTGTGTGAGGTGTTTTGTGTGTGTGAAAGGGGTTAAAAGGAAAGGGGGAAAAAGAAGCAATAAGGGGATGCTGCTGATGTGTTAATGTTAGTGTGTGTGTGTGTGCGCGCCGTGCGCGCTTGGGCATATAAAGTGTGTTGTATGTGAGGGGAAATGGGGGAATCTGCTGTGTATTGTGTGAGTGTTTGGGTGATTGTGTGTATATTTGCGGGTGTTGATGGGTGAAGGGAAGCTGCGTGTGGCAGCAGGTGCGTGGTGTTTTGTGTGTGAGGTGTGAGGGCGAAATGGTGATGTGGGTGTGAGAAGGGGCTGCCCTAGTGGCAGCGGGAGTGCGTGAATTTTTGGTGTGTGTAGATGTGTAAGGGATAGGGGGGAAATCTGATGGGAATGATGTGTGTGCCACTTGATACATTGTAGGTGTGCATGAGGGTGTTGATGTGTGGGGTTGAGGGAGAGAGGCTGCTGAAATAAGGCATTTGTCCAAAGTTTTCATGAATTGGATGTCCATTGAGTCTGTGGGGTTATCACTTTTGGGAAGAGATTATTCTATCTAGCAGACTTTCAGAAGTTTCATTTCAAATCTTCATTGTTAATTAAGTCTAATAGAGTTTTCTAATTTTGTACACAAGGCTCTAACTAAATGGGGTGTAGGTACTCAATGCTCTAACCCTGTTGTGCCAAGACTTACCTACAGCCCTCCTTTTCAATTAAGCTGGTAACAAGTTAAACAATCAATTTTTCGGTAATTTAGTACAAGTGGCTTTGTTGGGTATCATTTCCACTTTACAGATTTTAGGTTTTTGTATGTAAATATGTGGGTTTCGACTGGTTTGCTTGATTTCTAGTTCTTTGTTCTTGTTGGTTATTCTAACTCTGAAAGCTAATGCTTAGATTCTTTAACGGAGTTGTTGATTATTTTGTTATTAATTATTATAGCTCTTTCTAAAAACTGAAAGATATGGAATCTCCCTATATTATCCTGCATTGAAAATTGCCTGAATGGTTGTATCGAATGCATGGATATGTGTACTTTGGAGTGTGGCAAACCATGGAGGTTGGTGTTTGCTTTCTACGCATAGTCTTTCACGCCGATATAGCAATATGCTTCCATACACCAAAGTTGTCAGCTTTAACTAGTTGTCAACTTCCACAAAACATCTGCAAGAAAAATACAATCAAAACCAGAATATGAAATGGGTAAAGACTGAAGAGCTTGTTACCAAGATTGGCAAGTAGAGATGAAGTGAAGCTTATAAGTGCAAGTACAAAAGAAACCACTCGACCAGAAACAGAGCTAGCGGTGTCCTATACATGGCTTCTTTAATTTACTTCCCACCTGGTGTCCATGGCTCACAAACCAACTACACAGTACTTATAAGATAGGGATAACATGGTATTTATCATGGGAAATGAACATGATTGTGATAAATTTAGCTGTTGTACATCTCTCTCTGGGTGTAGCAAAGTTTACCTGGTTTGATAAGTGAGTTTGAGAATTAACTGTGAGTTACAACCAGAGATTTAAGCAGGATGTGTAAGGAGGAACATAACTTACCCAGATAATTGCCTTGAACATCAACAAAGCCTAAAAGAACATACCAATACCAAGGAACCTGCAATCCTAGAAAGAAAGCGCATGTTTATGCTAATGAGCTTTTTGCAACAAATTTTGTCAGGGCCGATGAAATTAGCAGTCAAGTTTCCAAAAATGGAGAGGTAATGTGAATACATTAAGGAAGGAAGGCACTATTGTACAATACATGCTCGAATGCCTAAATATACATGTGCACCATGAATGTCCCTTGTTCTTTAATACATCAGGTAATATTGATTGACAAATTGTCATGTGAGCCTGGGTCACGACATGTTTGAGCTTCTGATCAATTTCAAAACTTTGAGTGGCCTTTTGATTTTAATGGTATTAGTATTGTCTTCCTCTGTGGAAAATGGCTTTCTTTGTGTTGCTTTTGTGTTTTTTCATGGCTTTTTGATTTTAATGGGGTGGTAATTTGGTGCTTTTTCTTACATGGGTGTTTACATCTTGGGGCAAAAGTGTTATTCTTGAGAAATGGGTTAGTTTAAACATGTCTCTTGCAAGCTCTTAATGTGATTGCTCTATAAGCACTCTAGCTATGTGTTGTTTTCAGTAACTTCAAACTTCATAGCACCATGAAGATACTAGTGTCATAAAACCGCAGTTAGGCTCTCCAGTAGAAGCTGTCCTCCCAAGAACAGCTTGTATGACTTGTTTGAACTTGTAAATTTTAATTTTGTGGTCTATGATATGATCAAAAACTTGTATATAAGGACTTGCATCTCGGTTTTAAATTTGTAGACAACCAATTTTGCTAGTGTGACAAGGGGATTTTGTGTATTAGTACTAAGCAGTTTAGAACGGTCAAAATTACTCACCTTAGAAGGTTGCGCGCGCGCGCACACACACACACACATGAAACTGATCTCAGTCATTGAAACGACCTTTAAGTCCTTGATGATGCTTTGTTGCATCTTGCAGGATGGTTATGACGGCAAGGAGCAAGATGCAAGCACTGTGAATGAGGACTAGTTCCCAAGTGCGTGGTTCGCAACTAATGTGGGTGGATGTGTATAGTATCTAGGTTGATATTGAGATCTTATAATGGCTTTTAGGTTAAGTGGTGAGATTGACGCTTCCGTATAGAATTTGGTGCACATGATTATTTTTATATTAATTAGCACGTGATTATTTTTATATTAATTACATTGCACTATTTACGCAATTACAAAACATGTTTATATTACTTCATTTGCTACTTCAAATGCATTTGTACATTACTGTGATGAAACAAAGGAAGCCCAGAAAGAATTCAGATTTGGTTTCACTTTTTTAACATTAATCCCTATGGTTTAAACCGTAGGGATAGGCTTCAAAATTTAAAAAGAAGGGCCACCATTTAACTTTGCCCTACGGAATGTACCGTAGGTATTACTTAGGGTACCTATGGGGTTAAATATATCCATACGGTATCAGCCGTAGGCATAGGTATCTATAATTAAACATATTCTTACGAGTTGACCGTAGACTATGCTCCAAGAACCGTCGCTATAAGTGGGTTAAAACAAATTTGGCGTAGGTATATAGCTACGGCATAACCGTAGGTGATAGTCTTCAATACCGTAGGCATAGATCTAGGGCATCACAACTTACGCCTACGGTATAGTACCGTAGGGATAGACTATGCCTACGGTACTTGGTACCTATGCCTACGGTACTATACCGTAGGCGTAGCTTGTTTTTCTTGTAGTGGGAGTATTGTACATCGGGAACCTATAAGACGACCACGTACATTTGAGCCACTACTGAACCAATTTTTTTAGGTTTCCGCACAAGAAACCCTTGTTACAATTACCTAGCAAAGCTTAGCACCCGAAAATAGTAACAAGAAGAAAATAATATAATCCAATGATATGTCACGGATGGGGCTAAATCAACGCCTTTTTTTCTTTTTTCTCCGCTGACATCACACTCGATTGTGGTTATGGTGATGCACAAAGTCTTGCCTGTATTTGTGATTTCAAAGCGTGTCTAGTATAGAGTAAACCCCAAATCTAGAAGTAAACCCAAATTCAAGATATCCTCATGAGATGACCCCTGCTTCTTTTATCATCTTTGCATCATCAATTCCGGTATACTTCTTTTATCATCTTTGCATCATCAATTCCGGTATACTTCTCCTCGCGCGAAGAAAACACAGACGTGCCTCTTTCAATCCAAACATTTGGAGTTCAAAATTTAGTGGTGACTTGTAAATAGAATACGTTTACGTTGACGGCTAAGGCTGAGGCATAATTAGAGACCTCTAAAAGTAACAGTATAGATTTTTTTATTCTTAATTAATTAAGCCCGGATGTGCTAACTTTTCTTCTTCAAGATTAAAAATGTTCTTTTACCAACTAAAATATGCATTCTCTCTTTCAATAATAGAGAATGAGATCGAAATTTTGGAAATCGTAGAAATTTGTAGCATATGACACATAGCAAAGAAACAACTTCAGAAGAGAGAGGAATTAATTAGTGTGGGTGAGTCCCCTGCCTTGGTGATCATAATGAAGAGATTGATATCTGTGGTGGAAACCAAACCAATTTAGAGAGATAAACCTTGCTAGATACGGTTTGCATGCATGACCAAGAGGCACGTGTGTTTTAAGAGGAGATAAAAGCATAAAATCGTTGAAATTACCGGATCCATTCCCTTCTATGAAATATTGGCACTTATTTAACTCGGTCTAGAGTATGTCCGATACCAAATTAGTGAAGACTAAAATCCCGCGAAGTTAACACATCTCAAATGACAATATACCTGCAGGGAGCGTAAGTTTGACGATAGTCCCAACTCCACCGTCACACGTAACGACCTCAATCTTATCAAAGGTGTAAGTCACATTTGCTGTTTTCAGCGTGCCATAGAGTTCCCATGCTTCATGCGCGGGCACGTTCACTTCAATTCCGTAAGAAAGTGTTCCGTGCATTTTGTTCCTTGAAGGAGGAGCAGCAGGTTTCTAAAACTTCTAAGACAATTGTTCTAGCTGGCTAAGGCTTGGTGGTAAAATCTCAAATTTGTATGCATATTCGATGCTGCTACTTGATCTATTGTAGAAGGGCTTTGGACAAATGGGAGAAGGCCTGCTAGTTCACATTAACCTTTTACATTTTGAGCAAGAGAATACAAACAATTTTGGCTTTCAAATTGTCTTGGGTATCTTTCTCCCCCATTATGAAGCTATGAAAAGCTTTCTGGTGTATTTCGGATTTGAAAATTGACCACTTCAATCAACATTGATGAGTGAAATTTTCTCAAAGTCCCCTTATCCGGCTAGTCCAATTCAACTTTAGAATGTGGAAACCATTCTTTGAGCTTCCAATGTCAACTTTAGGTATGGCCTTTACAGGCAGTTTTATATGTGGTGAATTGAGGTAAGGCCTTTAAAGGCAGGTATGCTCTTCTCAGGTGACTTCGGTCGCCTTAGAGGTCACTAAAGACAAGCAAAGGCAGGAGAGTAGAAGCAAAGCAATTTATTATTCGAATGAGACAATATCGCAAAACCCCTTGAGTTTATGGGACGCATATCCAATTGTCATTCAAAATGCTATATATCTCAGTCCTTAATACTAAATATATGCACAATAAATATCCTTCTATCACTACAAGAAAATATGCTTTTAGCGACGGGTTTTTACCGACGGACAAGATTCCGTCGGTAAATATTCTTTTACCGACGGAAATAACCGTCGATAAAACTTCCGTCATTAAATAGTATTACCGACGAAAAGTACCTTCGGCAAAAATTTTACCGACATTTTTTTGCGGCGGGTTTTTACCGACGAAAATCTTTTTTACAAATTAGTATTTTTGGAAGAGTTTTATAAATAAGCGACGGAATGTTGCCGTCGCTAAAAATTCCCTTAGTAAAGGACATAATTCACCGAGGGACTTTTAGCAATGGGTTAATTCCGTCGCTAAAGATATCTATAATTTGTTTTAGATTTTTCACTCTCTCTCTCTCTCTTCTCCTCTCAGTTTCAACACTTTTACTCTCTCAGTTCTCCCCGACCACGTCTCACGACTCACGGGTGCCTCACTCCGACAAAGCGCAGACCGGTGACGACAGCCATGACACGTGCCCGTGACACAAGCCATTATGTGGATCTAAACTACGCGCTGACGGCGAGCTCACAATCACTGACGAGTGACATCCTCACCTCAACCGGCGTCACAACGAACGATCTTCAGCACCTGACTCCACGTCTCCACCGGCGACAACCGGTATGTTCCCAAATCGTCTTGCATCATGCATCTCTTCATTCTCTTAAATCTGCATGAGCCATGGGGGACTGAATCACTGATTGCTTTATGTGTAGCTTCATTCTCATGTCTTCATCTCTTCATTCTCATGTTTGAATCGAATCGAACCATAAATTAGGGCAAATCAGAGTGAGATATAATTGGCGTATCCTTTTCTCTCTGATTTACCTGCTGATTTTTGCGGCTGCACGCGACCATAATCAAAACTTGAACCTTCTATGACCATCATTCACAGTTAAGTGACTAACAGTTGCACTAGGGCTCCATTACAGCTATAGAGAAGGGGTATTAAGATCTTTGGATTTGGGATCATTAGGCAATGAGGGGCATGTCTTCTTCTTGGGGAAACAAGGACGTTTTAATCAGCAGACACTTTTTCAAGGTCTTCGTACAGAACTTGTATGCCATCCCTCTTTCTCTGTGTTTTCGTGTGTGTACGCCTTATTATCTTTGGTAAAAAATTTACCTGTCTTACTGTATTATGAATATGTTAGGCCATACCAGTAGCCTTTTGCAGTAAGCTAATCAGAGTGACATCAAAGGTAGCAATTTTAACCAGCTGCAAGGGGTCATGACTTGTTAAAATCAAGAACAAGCGCGGCCAAGAGGATTTTTGTTTCGAAGAGGGTTGTGAAAAATTCGTGCAGTAGCATGACCTTAATATTGGGGACTTTCTTGTCTTTGAACACATGGGGCATATGCATTTTCAAGTGATGGTGTTTGATCAATGCTTGTGAAAAAGAATTTTCACCAATGTTGAGCTCCGAGCCCTAATTAAACCCTAAATTAAATGTCCTAATCGAATTGAACCCAAAATTGAAATAATTCAAGCGCATCGGATATGCGCATTTTGAACAATTTTGTTTCCATTTGAACATTGATCATTTGTCTGATAATTTTAGATTGTTAATTGTGCATTTGAGAATTGTGATTATTGATCGATGATTGTAGGTTGTTAATTGATGATTTTAAGTTATTAGCTGTGCATTTGAAGTAATTGAGTTTAGGGCTAATTACACCTGTGTCCCTGAGGTTAGAGTGTAATTATAGCCAAGGACACTAAGTTTTAAAATGTAACATTCAGTGACCAAACACTTTTAAAATGGATCAATTGTGTCGATCCATCAGGATTTCGTCCAAAAAGTGTACTTCACATCATTACGTATTTTAAAAATGGCAATACTGCCCTTGTACAGTATATCCTAAATAATTTTTATAATTTTCAAATTAAACCTTAATTTTTTAAAATTAGGGTTTGCAACTAATTTGCAAATTAAGCTTTTGAAATCCTAAAATTAGGTGGATTTGAAACCCTGATTTAAAAATTAGGGTTTCTCTTCTCTAGATCTGATCTCGCCGCCCACTCCCTCACGTCGCCGCCAGCCCAAGCCTCCTCCCTCGCCCCACGCCATCGGCAGCCTCTCTCGGCCCACCATCCAGCAGACTCGCCTCACTCTACCACGTCAGCAAGCCCCTTGGCAAACCCACCCCACCACGCCGGCAAGCCCTTTGGCAAACCCACACCGCCGATACGTCGCCGATAAGCCCCTTGGCAAACCCACGTAGTTGAGACACCGCCAGCAACCCTTTCTTTCTCTAAACCCCATTTCACCTCCTTTCCATATCAATTCTACCCATCAACCCAAACCCTAAAGCGAGAGAGAGAGAGAGAAGAAATGGGTCGGGCAAGGTAATGGAGGAGATCTTCGGGTCGCAAACCACTACTGGCAGCCCCTTCCCTCACCTACCCCAACGACAGCCCCTTCATCACCCCACTACGACTTTAACTGCCAGAGTTCTTTTCCCCTGCCACAGCACAAGATTACCAGCCATCACCTTGCCAGCTTTTTGGCCACCATCGTCAGCCAGGCTCCATGGTCAGTGAGCATCACAATCGCTGACCATCATCAGCCAGACTTCATGGTTAGCTGATGTCAACAGAAAAAATTAATTATTGAGTTTGGAGTCAAGAATGGCATTGGAAAGAAAATAACATTCTATCTCAAGGGCAATAAGGTCATTTTATTAAAACTGTTAGGTTTTTTAAGATTCCGTCTGGTCAATAGACACATGTGTAATTTGTCCAAACTATTGTCCTTGCATGTAATTACACCCTAACCTCAGGGACATAGGTGTAATTAGCCCTTGAGATTATTAATTGATGATTTTAGATTGTTAATTGTGTATTGAGCATTTGAGATTGTTGACGGAGGATGGGACCCAATTGGATTGAATGTGTGATTTTTATTGCTTTGAGCATTTGAGAATTCAGAATTAAGATTGTTAACGGAGGATGAGACCCAATTGGATTGAACGTGTGATTTTTATGAATTTTTATTGCGTTGAGCATCTGAGAATTGAGAATGTTGACGGAGGATGGGACCCAATTGGATTGTTGTCCGGAGGTGTCGGACACGTGTTCGGAGGTTTCTGACACGTGTCTGGATGTGTCGATGAGGTGTCGAGGTGTCGGTAGGTCACGGACACCCCATCTGATCGAGACCGACATTGAAAAATGTCACATTTTAGCTTTATACTTGTGGACACCTCTTCATGAGGTGTCCGGCATATAAAAAAAAAACTCAATATCTTCGGACGTGTCCGAAGGTGTCAAATACGTGTCCGGGGGTGTTCGACACGTGTCAGTAGGTGTCAGACACGTGTTAGACACCATTTTTGGATGTGTTGATGAGGTGTCGATGTGTCAATAGGTCACGGACACCGCGTCCGATCAACACCGACACCAAAATGTCACATTTTGGCTTTATACTTGTGAACACCTCGTCAAGAGGTGTCCGGCACCTCTTCAAGGGGTGACGGACACTGTGTCTGGCATTTGAAAAATAAATCAATGTCTTTGGATGTGTCTAGAGGTGTCGGACACGTGTTGGTAGACGTTGGACACGTGTCGGTAGACGTCGGACACGTGTCTGGAGGTGTTAGACACCACTCTGCACAATTAAGCCTAACAACCCAATTAAACTTAATTAGCCCTAATTAGAACTAATCAACACTACTCCGCATAATTAAACCCGACTATTAGCTCAAAATAACCCTAATTATTCCTAATCAAGCCTAATTAGCTATAATTAGCCCAAAGTAATCCTCATTAACACTAATTAGCTATAATTAGCCCAAGGTAATTCTCATTAACACTAATTAGCCCTAACATAACTCAATTAAGCCTAATTAGCCATAACTAGGACTAATCAACACTACTTCACACAATTAAACCTGGCTATTAGCTCAAAATAACCCTGATTACTCATAATCAACCCTAATTAGCTATAATTAGCCCAATGTATTCCTCATTAACACTAACTATCCTTAACACAACCCAATTAAGCCTAATTAGGACTAATTAACAATACTCTGCACAATTAAACCCAACAATTGGCTTAAAATAACCCTGATTACTCCTAATCAATCGTAGTTAGCTATGATTAGCCCAAGGTAATCCCAATTAACACTAATTAGCCCTAACATAACCCAATTAAGCCTAATTATGACTAATCAACACTACTCCGCACAATTAAACCTGGCAATTGGCTCAAAATAACCCTGATTACTCCTAATCAACCATAATTAGCTGTAATTAGCCCAAGGTAATCCTCATTAACACTAATTAGTCCTAACATAACCCAATTAAGCCTAAGTAGCCATAATTAGGACTAATCAACACTACTCTGCACAATTAAACTTGGCTATTAGCTTAAAATAACCTGATTACTCCTAATCAACCCCAATTAGCCCAAGGTAATCCTCATTAACACTAATTAGCCCATAGATGGTTCAATTACTCGTTGTTTATAAACATTGTATTCTTTATATTCGTTGTTGTTTTGCGAAGTCCATTGGCAATGAGATGGTTCAACTCGTTGCCAACAAATTCTATTTAAAGTGGAATTGGTAACATATGCAACGATCTTTCTGCAATTTTGATATTTTAGAAAGATTCTTGCATATGTTATCAATTTCGGAATGCATGAATGCATAAAAACCCTTAGTTCTCGTTCAAAGGTACTTATTACAAAGCAATGCTTTGTAATGAGCCTTTGGATGTCCAGTTTGGACAATTTGGAAAAGCTACGTGTTTGTAAAACAGTGTTTCAACTCATGCTCTATGTTCTATGTCATGGATATTTTGTACACTTCTCATGTGTTTCTCCGGGTGCATACAGATCTGGTGTTCTAACATCCGTCAAACCTTGCAAGGCAAGGTTAGATGAATGTTAGAATACCTAATTGATGCCGTGTACTTGGAGAAATGCAGGGAGGTGCTATCAAATTTTCCACAGACATAGGACTAAGCATGAGTTATTCACTGTTTTATAAACATGTGCTTTTCTGAATGGGATAGGACCACAACCTATTAGAGAATGTAGGGAAATATATATAAACATGTTGTCACATTCATGCATTTATATTTACATCGACCCTGCCTAATGATTGGTCATAGTTGAAGGTGGTATACAATACGATAATTCAGTCATCATGTCGGTCGATCAAAGTTGGATGAAAAGGAAGAATGCTGACGATTTTGAGGATCGAGTTGATGAATTTCTCGACTTTGCTTACACGCATCTTGCACATGTTGACTTTGATAAGATAAGGTGTCCGTGCGGTAGATTTGAGTGTTGCATTGGAAAAAAAGAATTGAAGTAAAATGGCATTTTTGTCGGTTCGGTTTTATGGGTGGATATACAAGGTGGAGGCAGCACGGGAAAATGATAGTATTGTCGTCTAACCCGGCTAGTAAAACTGAAATTAAGGAGGAGGCATGGTATGATTATCGAGATATGATTATGGATGCTGGGCATGCTAATGTTGACTGGGATAACGACGGTGGTGATGATAGTCCCCAAACGCCGAATGAGGGGGCTCATCAATTTTATGAGTTGTCGAGAGCTGCTGAAGAGCCGCTGTGGGATGGAGCTCCGAAACACACACGGCTGTCTGGGGTTAGTAGGTTATTATAGTTGAAATCAAATTAGGGGCTGAGTGAGAAAGGTTTTAACGAGTTTGTTACCTTAATAAAAAAATTCTGCCCGAAAGTGAAAAGCTACCGCCGTTGTACTATGACGCGAAGAAGATGATGAGGAAAATTGGGTTGAGCTATGAGCGGATAGATGCGTGCAATAACGATTATGTATTGTTCTGGAAAGAGAATAAGGAATTGTCACGGTGTCCAGTATGTGATCATTCGAGGTATAAATCGGACAAAGGGAAGAAGAAAAACATTGCATGGAAGATATTGCGATATTTTTTTGTCACACCACGGCTTCAGAGAATGTACTACTCCTCCAATACGGCTGAACATATGAGGGCTCACCGTTAGACTCATAGCAACGATGCCGATGTGCTGACACACCCAGCTGATGGAGAGACGTGGAAGGAGTTTGACCGCAGACATCCAGTCTTTGCTCAGGAGGTTCAGAATGTTAGACTTGGTCTCGCAACCGATGGGTTCAACCCTTTCGGTCAGTCTACCATGCCTTACTCATGTTGGCCTGTTATTATTGTCTCATACAACCTTCCACCAGGCATGTGCATGAAGAAGCCGTACATTTTTCTTGTCTTTGCTTATTCCAGGGCTGAAGAGTCCCGGCAAGGACATAGATGTGTATTTAAGGCCGTTGATTGATGAGTTAAAACAGTTATGGAATCATGGAGTCGAAACATATGATGCATCCCTTAAACATAATTTTCAGATGAGGGTTGTCTTGATGTGGACTATACATGATTTCCCCGCATTGGGAATGACGTGTGGCTGGAGCACACATGGGAAGCTAGCATGCCCTGCTTGTATGGGCGTGAACCCTGGTCATACGTTAAAGCATGACGAAAAGCCATCGTGGTTCGGATGTCACAGTAAGCTTTTGCCACCGGGCCATCAGTTTCGTAGGCAGAAGGATAAATTTGACGGGACAATCGAGCGTGAGGTTGTCACACTAGACTACCCATCTGGTGAAGAAGTTATCTCACACCTGGAGGCACTTGATACTGACATACCACATGACAAGGGTGTGCCAGATCAGAAGATTCCAGGGTACGGGAAAGAGCACAACTGGAGAAAATTTTGTATCTTCTGTGAGTTAGCCTACTAGAGGACGCTTGTTATCCGAAACAACATGGATGTGATGCATATTGAGAAGAACATTTTTGATAATGTGTTCAACACAGTGATGAATGTCAAGGGGAAATCGAAAGATCACCTTAAAGCGAGAAGGGATCTACAACAGTTGAGTGTACGCCGTGAATTGCATCCTTGGATAGTCAGCGGGAGGACGATACTTCCGAAAGCACCTTACTGTCTAGACAAGAAAAAAGTGGAGAAGGTCTGTCAGTGGGTTAAGAATTTGAAGCTTCCGGATGGGTTTGCGTCCAACATATCTCGTTGTTGCAATGTATCGGAATGCAAGTTCCAAGGGATGAAGAGTCATGACTGTCATGTATTCATGGAGAGATTCATTCTTATTGCCTTCAGGGGACTGTTGCCACGGGTTGTTTGTGAGACTTTGACTGAATTATCTCATTTCTTTCGAGATATATGTTCTTCTACGATCCGGGTGAGTAACATGGAGGTGCTTGAGAAGAACATTGTGGTGACGATTTGCAAGCTGGAGAAAATCTTCCCACCTTCGTTCTTTGATTCAATGGAGCATCTGCCTATTCACTTGGCATATGAAGCTAAGATGGGTGGACCCGTGCAATATCGGTGGATGTATCCCTTCGAGAGGTAATCTTTAAATTGTTACAGTTGTTCGTTTACACTTAATGTGACACCTGTTATCATTGATATTTCACCTAACTCGATTTATTAAACTTCTAGGTTCATGTTCCATTTAAAGAAAAAAGTCCGCAATAAGGCTCGGGTTGATGGCTCAATTGCGGAGGCTTACGTAATGAAAAAGCTTGTAAACTTTTGTAGTCAATATTTCGGGCCTGAAGTTGATACAAGGTTAAATCAACTAGGCCGAAATGACCCCGGATCAAGCCTAAATTTGGAAGGGCAATTGTCAATATTCAAACAGTCAGGTCGTCCGTTCGGCCGAACGTATACTCGATGGCTAACAGATGAAGAGTACAGTATTGCAACAATATATGCCCTTCTAAATTGAGATGAAGTTTTGGCATTCGTTGAGTAAGTTAATGTCTTAATTCACTTACATTGCTAAACATAATCACAATTTGTAGTGAGTTCGATGTGAAATCTTTAATCACTGATCCCGCTGGACTTGAATCTCATTGAAATTCACAATTTGTACAGTGGTTCAAAAGGCGTGTAAGTCTTTAACAAAATTATATTATGTGTTATATACAGTTCTGTGGCCAATTAGTATACTGATTTATCCTTAATTTTTACCGTCATCTACAATAGGTTCAGTCAATGGATAGACCAGTGGCCTCCTGCTTGAAATTACTAGCTCAAGGCCCTAACAAACAAACATCCTGTCATGGAGGCTATATCATCAACGGGTTTAGGTTTAACGTAAAAGATGATGACCGAACAAAACAAACCCAAAACAGTGGAGTCTTGGTCAACGGCGACTGTTATGCCAAGAATTGCATGGACTTTTACGGAGAGCTAGATGAGATTGTTGAGCTAACATATCTGGGTTCCCAAAACTGCCTGGTAATGTTCAAGTGTACGTGGTTCGATGTCACATGCAGTAGAGGAATCCGTGTTAGCTCTCAAGGGATTGTAGATGTCAATGTCAAGTCAAGACTTGCATCAGACGAGCCCTTTGTGTTTGCTAGTCAAGCTGCACAAGTCTTTTACGCGGAGGACGTCGCCAATCCCAAATCTCATTGGTATACAGTTATCAAGTCCAAGAAATTGCCCGTGACATATGACAGTGAGCTAGACTCCTTTCAAGCCGACCAACCACCTGTCTTGTTACCTGTTGAGGTCAACAACGAGGAGGACGATCTTCCTCTTCCAACAACACTTCATGTAGGAGAAGAAGTCGTAGATGATGACGCAGAAGACGTGGAAAGTGTTGGAGATGATGTGACCGAGTCTACTGATGAAGAGGATGAATTAGAAGATGAAGAGGACGACGAGTCCCACGAAGAAGAGGACGACGAGTCTAGTGATGAAGATGATGATGATTCCCAAACTGAAAATGATTGACTTGTAATGTTGTAAAATCATGAAAAAAATGTAGTAACATTTTAGAACTTTGTTCATATTGATGTGTTTTTGCACCTCTGTTCGATATATATAGTGCCGATGATGATTTCTGCCAAATTATTATTTTTAATGTGTTAATGTCTTTGCAATTTATCTATACGAAGTCAGATATGGATAGGATACGGGCTATTCGTGGCCGGGGTGGACGCCGAGCTGCTTCCCCACGGTGGATCCCACCTCGTCATTGCCCACTGATGACGAGGCACAGAGTGATCGCATACAGCAGACGGGGTCCCAGCTTCAGCCATAACCCCAGGCCATGCCGTCACCCCAGCCCCAGTCGTTGCCCCAGCCTGACGCAGATTCATCCCACACGCGCATTGATTCTCTTTCTTCCGTGGGTTCTACCTCAGGTATAGTTGATAACGGTGTTTTGTCAATTTTTGCTAGCCTTATATTTAAAGTATATTTGAACTGTATTAATGTCCCTGAGGGCGTGGCCCGACATGTGGGGTACGCATCGACCCCCAGCGTAAACAGAGAGTTACGCTCACCCAGGAGGGCCAATGAGTAAAAAAAATCACGTCATGCCTTATATTAAAATTTTTAGGGTGTTAATTTATATTTGAACTGTACTAATTTATTTATTTATTTACTTCTTTGGCAGGATCCTGGAGAATCAAGCAAGGACGAAGATCGGCGTTCTTGTGAAGGGCCGATTCTTCGAGCCACGCCTGTACTGGAAGGACTGGGATGCCGTTGCGAGGGAGTCCCTATGGGAGGAGTGGCTGGTACGTTGAAGTATTTTTTTCTATGATAGTATTTGCTTAATTAGAGTTTGTATTTAAATTAATTTGTGTTATTGAATGCCTTGCACGAGTGGTTCACGTTTGACTCGCCTGATCAGCAAGTGTTGGGGTGGCAGGTCTTCTTTGCTTACATCGACAATAATTACCATCGATGGCTCCACGACACATAGGACCAGGAAAAGAAGATGCTGCCCGAGGGTGCCACGATGATGGAGATGAAGACATATCCCCCATATTGGATATCTCTGACTGTATGAGGGGAGATTGGATATCTCTGACTGTAAAGGAGAGATGATGGATCGGTGGGTTGTGGATCCAGGCTGGAATGCCAAGAGTAAGAGTGGGGCTGAGAACAGACAGAACAGAGATCCGACGCACAGGGGGGGTCGGTGGCACACGACATCGTTCGACACATGAATGCGGTCCAACACTCGGATTTGGAAGAGGATGAGGTCATAGCTCTGGCGTATAATCAGACGCACGTGCAGAAGAAGGACAAGGACGAGGCCCACCAGGTGGGCGACTATGTTTCAGATATTTCCCGGTGGATCGATGTAAGTCAATTTGTTTAAATTGTTAATTTTTTCTCTTTCTATTCTGTTGCGTTAATTAATGCCCTAACATATCTTTAAATCACTGTTTTTGCAGGCCTCCTATGAACAACTTAGGGGGTCCGAGCAGCAGTTCGGACAGCCATCAGCGTCCACTAGTACGGGTGCGAGTACTGGGGCATTGAGGCGATGGTTGGATACACCGGAGGTCGTCAATTGGCCGAAGGCCGCAAACGCGGCCTGCCTAGCACGACTGTATGTGCTGTGATAGGATCGTCCCCACCCCCCATTGCCCTTCCACACACACCGGCTCCTCCGCATTCGTTGACCCGAGGAGGAGATCCAGCACATTGCTACGGTGGTGTTGAGGATGATCAAGGAGCAGGATCAGCAGGGCACCCCTACTGGACATGCTGAGCCAGCCCTGGATCAGCAGGATCCTGGCTTGTCCCCCATGCCCGGCTTGTACTCTTATCGCCTCCCCTAACCGGCTGTATCCAGTTCTCGACTTGTACATCATGAGTTTTTTTATAATAAATATTTTTTATAATTGATTATATATAGTTGTTTGTGTCTTGGCGATTGTGCGTTGTTGTTGATGATTGAATTTTTTATTACATGTTTGGGCATTAGAAAAATAAAAAAAATAGTTAAAAAAATTGACTTTTAGCGACGGATGAATTCCGTCACTAAAAATTTATCCCGTCACTAAAATATTAAAATTTCACAAAAAGAAAATTAATTAAAATACGTAAAATTGAATTAGCGACGGAAGTTCCATCGCTAATTTATAAAAAATCCGTCGCAAAAAGTTCAAAATTAGACGATGGATTTTAAAATTCCGTCGCTAAACTTTTAGCTACGGACTTTTATACGAGGGACTTTTAGCATTGGGAGGTCCGTCGCTAAAAGTTTTAATTAGCGACGGATTTAAGGCTTTTAGTGACTGATTTTTCCTTCGCTAAAAGCCTTATTCCTTGTGGTGTGTCATAATAAAGCAGGAATCGTGTATTTCAAATTCCAATATAGGATTGGGCAAAACTCACTTCACTTCACTTCACTTCATCCATTTAGGCAGCGAGCTGACTCACTATAACTACAGCTCGGAAATTGGACCGTTCCTCGCTAAATTGCAAACACTCCCATATCGCCCCAATGGAGCTTTATATGTTTTAGCAAATCGTGTGTCCATGCATATATCAGATCTGGATCTAGAAATACGAAAGAAAGTCAATGGAGTTTAAAAAAAAATTCACGGTTCTGATTAATTTTTGTATGTATCCGAATCAATTTCAATATTCAAGACCCAAAATCAATGTAATCATCAACTCACGTAATTCATCCAAGTCTATCTCTTATCACATATATTGAAGTTTGATGGCATTAGATTTCCTCAAATTCAGACCAAAAGTGATGAAATAATTCGATTTCATGAAGTTTTGACCTGGAGAAGGTTATAGGTACCTTACCACTGTACCATCTCTCCTCTTCCACCTCAACTTTCACTCCACCATCAATAAAATTCAACTTTCACTATTATTTTTTTATACGTGTCTTTTAGTTCAAACATTTTGTCATGACCAAATTAAATTTGAAATGTTTTTATTTTTGCAACTTCAAGCTCGATTCTAAGTCCTCTTTTTATGTGTTGCACGTTATTTTAAAAAAGCACAGGAATTAGTTGGGAAGGAAATCCAATCCATCCACCCAAAGCAATAAGTTGAGAGTTAAGAAGTCAGATATTGGCCAAATGCTACTTAACCCATCTCGGACCTGTTAAGATCTTTTAATGAAAGTGTAATTCCGGCAAGACAAAATGCAAATTTAAAGAGGGTTGCAAAATAATTTTTTTAGACCTTTAGCAACACTAATCTTATAAACATGCTATTTTTACATGTCATATAGTGTCGCATAAAGAATTCTATCCGAAACTCAAGTCAACATATTTAATCTTGTATGTTTCATTCGGATTTGTTGTCGAAATTCATTGAACTTCAATTTTTATGAATGGTCATGAAAAAATGTTTGGATTTGCCCAGAAACACTACATTAATATTTGAACCTTAAAGTGATCGTTTGAAATTCTTATTAATGTTCATCTATTTGTTGCTACAAGCATTATACAACATGATGAATTAGCGATTATTTTTTTCTGCATATTAACATGAAATAGTGAATTGAGGCGTTATAAGGATGATCTATATTGTGAGAGTTATAAGGATGGTCTGTTCTGTTAAAGTAGCAGCTAGTACCAAATGGACTAGTTTTGCACATATGCATATGTAGAGACTATCTAAGTAATGCCAGGATGGCTTTGCTATTCTGTACTGCTCATGTTCAATATCATTTATTTTTGTTTTTCTGTATCTGAATGTTTTGGAATGTGTAGTGATTTGAGGGATTTAGTTGATAGTCTTCCCTATGTTTACATCGTGATACTATAGTCTTATTTAAACTCCTTTTTCAAATTGTCATTTGACTTCATATGTATAATCGTTTGATTCACACTTTTATCCTTGACTGACCTTACTGCGCTCTAAAAAGCTCACTCTCTTTTGACTTTCCTTCTGTAGGTAATAACCAACAATAGATTGCTTGGGTATGGATTAGAGCGAGCGAGAGAGTCTGATTTAGGTTATCATTACTGAACATTAGAACACTACGTGGGTAAACCCTGTTTAACTCGCTCTGTAAAGAGCTTAGGTCTCTTCTTATTTATCACCATATGTACTAATGAATTTGAGGGTTGTATTGGTTAGAAGTTCTGGTATAAGTTTTGAACGTTGGTTAATTGAGTAGTGGTTTTTGTGTCGTTAAGTAGGGATTGTTTTAACGCTATGGGAATTCGGGGTGTTAGTGTTCTGAATTTTTGGGTCGTTACATCTTCCCACCCAGACATACAGAAACACGAAGAGAGACACATAGAGGCACATAAATACAGACATGAACACAAACTCACATATTTAAAACATGGTGCCACCACACCCCCTTTACCGAGCCCCATTGTACCACCCTTCCACTACCCCACATCCCTCCACCCACGCACCCCCAAACATGCACACCTACAGACAAGACACATAGAGACACACAGAGACACACACATTCTCTGTGTGAATATGTGAGTTTTGTGCGTATGGAAACAAGAGAAATCGTGAGCGGGCATGTTCACTTCAAGTCCATCAGAAAGTGTTCCGTGCATTTTGCTTTTTGATGGGGGGAGTTGCGGGTCACAAAAACCTTGGTCGGGCTAGATAAGGGTGTAGTGAAGTATTGACCGTGTAGGTCTTCTAACGCTGCTGCATGGTCTATTTAAAGCACACTGGTCCGCATCTTCCATTCAAAACTTTTGCCATTTTGAGAAATGCCAACTAGTCCACATCTGCAATCCAGAGAGTGGTGGTATGACGGTCAGATGATGGGTGACAGTGGCAGTAGGCGGTTGATTGGTGTCCGAGGAGATTTCGATATTAAGGGATTTTTAGATAAAATATTTTCTTGTGATTTGGAGTGGGCATTAGGAGATTGACCGCCAGCAAACCTTCATTAACTTTTGTTGGATGGTGGTTGTTGGCAACGTCTTGGGTTAGGACAGTGGTGGCACTACAAAAAAAAGAAAAAGGGTCCTTTCGGCGACGCTTAATTGACGACATTTTAGGAAATTGTCATAAACTAGCTTTAATTTGTGACATTTTTACCGAAATGTTGTAAATTTGCCGACACAATTATTTACGTGACACAAACTTGCCGACCCTTTTCCAAGTGTCGCAAACTTAGTGTCACTTTAGATGCTTGCGACATTAACAGTGCGACATTTATTTATGTGTCGCTTAACATCGACACTTACAATATGACATCATCAAATATAGTTGCTAAACTACATCATTTTACCCATTATGCTAATGTCAAAATGTCGAAAACTGAAATCCCTCTTCATATTTAAGAATCTGGGTCTACTCTGCTGAAAACATGTGCTGCTAAACAATGGAACCCCCACCTTCACACACTCAAGCACAGGCACAGGCACAAGCACAATGGCATTGGTTTTTTCTTTCCTTTGAGAGGTACACGCCAGATACTTTTAGTGTCAATCCGGATTAAATTCATTCGAGCAATTTGAAGGGCACGCTTCCTTACATTGGCATGCTGTATTTTCAAGATGTTAGCCCCAACATTTTAACTTTAGAAGTCAAAAAGAGAAATAAACTTCCTTGCCTAACAAGTCCGCCCCTTGTGATTTTAAATTACGTTTGTATTTCTTTCGGAATCTATTAAAAGAGATAGGAAAAAAGAAATACGCTTCATTTTAGCCAATGAGGTAAAATGAAGAGAATTATTACACAACTCAATCTTCTTTATATGATATGATGCTCAGTATAAAACTGCACAAGCAAGTCAATTTTGCAACTACTAAGTCAATAACTTCAATCATCACAATGGTGTTGGTATTTGAGTGACCCAAATCGTACAACTTTTTCTTAATTTTTTTATCTAGGTTTTTTAGTTGCAATATATACCTTAGAAAAATTTCATCAACAACACTTTGTTTTTAGAACTTAATTTTACTGGGATTTACGACAGGTAGCACAACCAAGAACACTTTGTTAAGGTATTTTCTTCTAGTTGTGTGTTTTTCCAAATAGAAGAAGTTTCAGACTGACAGCACATTTTCCAAAGGATACCGCATCTATGTCAAGGTCCTTTACGCCTCTATACACTTCATCCCCGGACAATCTGTCATGTGTTTCAAGACGAAGTTCCACAATTTTATCAAACTTATCTTTTTGTTTTCGAAATGGATGATTTGGCAATAAGAATTGTCTTTGACAAAATAAAAAGAAGCCTTTCTCCCATGCTTGCTTCACTACAAGAAAAACAATATTTAGCGACGGTTTTTTAACGACGGACCAATTTTAGTCTCTAAAAAGCACTTTTAGCGACGGATTTACCGTCTATAAAAGTCCGTCGCTAAAGATATTTACTGACGGAATTTTTTGTCGGCAAATATCTTCAGCGACGGACTTTTATCGACGGTAAATCCGTCGCTTATTTGAATTCGAAAAATTATTCCTTTTTTGAAAAACTTCTTTTTTGGGAAAATAATTTTTAAATTACTTTTAGCGACAGACTTTTAACGATAGATTTATTCCGTCGGTAAAAGCCCATTTATTTGAAATTTTTTAATAACTTTCAGAGACGGACTTGTAACAACGGCCAAAATCCGTCGCTAAAAGTTACTTAAATGAACACAAACCCTAGTTGCATTCTTTTCTCTCAGCCGCTATACTTCTCTTCCTATTTTCTCTCTGCCTCTCTCTTCTCTCTACAGCACCCCTTGCCTTACCCCCTTGCCACCCCTGCCACCACAGCTCCGTCGACGTCAGCAACTAGGCACGCCTTGCCGGCATAAAAACCAGGCACGCCCGGCTATTACAGCCCCACGAGCCTCTGTTCAGCTGATCTCCACTGTGGCCGGTCACCGCATGGTGGCTATTTTGACAGTAAAAACAAGGTAATTTTTCAAATCCAATGTTTTATTCTTAATTCCTTGAACTCTTTCTTTCTTTTTATTTTCAATTTAGAATTTAGAAATAGGCTTTGGTTTACAATTTGCAATCGGGAATTGCGAATTAGCAATTGCTGCTAGCAAGTTTTTTAGTTTCAGATTGAGATTTTGAATTTTCTTTCAGATTGCAACTCCTGCTTGTGGTGGCAATTAGGAGTTGGGAATTTGGAATGGTGGATCTTGATGCCCTCCTGCGGGTTACCTTTATGGACAGATTTTTCTGAATTATCACGCATCCGAACAATAGAAAATATTAACACGCAGATACCCTGCATGTTCACTTGCAGCAAAGAAGCATATAGCTTCTACCATGAGTATCTTCAATATGAAGGATGCGGTGAGCATCTGTACTTTGTCCATTCTGTCTCCAAACTTAAAAAATTTGAAGTTCATAAACCTTGGTGCTTTAACCGTACATTATATCCCAGGTTCATGACACAATTTCGTTGCTAAAAGTTTGTTTCTAAAAATATTTATCATTTTGTAGAAGGACTTTAGCGACGGAATTCCGTCGCTAAAACACAATAGGTTGTTTTTTCTATTTTTATTAATTTTTAAAATGCTAAATCTGTTTTAGACAATTACTTCTTATCAACTAATCCAACAATAATTGAATTATTTAAACTAGCATTCTTCTTTACCAAATTCCAAGTAAAACAAATAAGATTTAAGTTAGATGTTCACTGAATATAATGTATATAATATATCACATCAAACAATCTCAAAAAAAAAATAAAAAATACAAGTTACATTGAAACTAAAAAAATTATAAACCAAGGATTTGCTCCGAAGCCTGCACAAAAAAAAAAATATCATTAAGGTTTATAACTCAGGTAAAAATTAATATATCATATCATACAATCCACATTAAGCCTTATAACTCAGGTATAAAAGGAACCACCTTGATTTGATAATCAACCACTCTTTTTGACTAACTTCCACCCACAAGAGCTCACGCAATTTTCGTAATTGTAAGGTGAAACTATATTTTTATCCAAAGAACATATTTGAAATGCAAAATGGAAATCATGAGGCTATTTCTCAACAAGTTTTTGCTTCCTAATTTTAGCTGCAGAAAAGACATGACTGAACGGTAGAAAACAGACCCGTCAATAGGAAAAGAATTTACTGCTACTTATTCCTTTTATATTAGAATAGATGGCGGAAGAAATAAGTTCCATAAATCCAACAAAGCAGATGACCCCTCCAGCGATTATATTCTTCAACCAACATCATGATCATGCCCACGCATTTCTCATCCTTGAGAAATGCGTGCTCTGATGCTCAAAGAGAAAATTGCACCCGCAAAACAACATATCAGAAACTAAGTTAAAGTATACACCATCAAAGAGAAAATAAATGAGCACAGTATACTTACGCACCCACTAAATGTATATAGAACATATTAAATATATGATCACATATGCATGTCAATGTATAAAGAGAGAGAGAGAGAGAGAGAGCAAGAGAGAGACAGGGACACAGACTCACCAGTCGGGATCGAGTTTGCCGCATAATGACTCAAAACGAGGGTCACATGCCGTCTAAACTTAGTGAAATAAAACTTCTAAGTACATCACAACAACTCAATACATAAGCTTAAGTAGGTAAACAACAACTCATTCCATGAGTAATTTTACTTGGTAAGAAGATAAGACAATTCGATTCTTACCAGAAATATTGAGTATAATGAACAACAAGTGTCACCCCAAACTTAGTTATCACAAGTTTAACATCCCAATCCAACAAAACAAACAACAAACTTCCCAGTTGTAGTAGAATTAAGCACAAACTTTACATCGAAAGTGTCTTAATTATTCAACTGTCTAGACTATAAGCACTCACACACCCCAATCGCTACTCACAAAATTTTGAACTTGGGCAAAATATACGACTCCAAAAGCCAATCAATTACTAAACAATATCATAAACCAAAGGCCTTAAAGGTTATAAAGTCAGACACCTCACCAAATGTTTAGATTATGTATCTAATTCATTTGAAAAAGGAGCAACACAATATTCGCACTAATATGCATGTGAGGAATTAAACATGAGCAACTCCTCTAAACAGCTTTCGAGTAGCATAAGCATACAATAACTCACCCTTTTAGGAACTTGGATGACTTCTCTAAATCTACCAACCGGCTTCTTGCTACTTATCTCCATAGGCCTTCACGCAAGTCATAATCAACTATTGAAGCATTCTACATCAAAACTATCGAATTAGTAAAGCACGTGAGCCACCAAAAATCGCTTATTTTTATGTTTTCTTGTATAACGTCCTCCTGAGAACTACCTCCTCTTTAATTAAACTTTGGACAAGGGGCTTATGACACTTGACATCCCCTACACCAGGGATAAGAGCCATGTATCTGAACTTGACTGGAAAAAGCTGTCACGACTTGCAAGCATTGACTTAAATGTACTGCCATTTGTAAATGATCTAGAGAGACTTTTAGCGACAGAATTGATGTCGCTAAATACTTTTGTGACGCACTTTAGCGACATAATTTTCCGTCACTAAAAATAATTATATCCGTCGGTAAAAGTAAAAACTTTGCCGACGGATCACCAAAATCCGTCTCTAATCTTTTAGTAACGGGGTTTTTAGCAATGGGCTTTTAGCTATGGACAATCCGTCGCTAAAAGTTATTACCAAAGGATTACTACTTTTTGTGACGAAATTGTCCATCGCTAAAAGTGAATTTTTTTGTAGTGCTTTAAGGTGAAAGCCTTACTCACTTCCATTCAATAAGGACATGCCAACCTACAATGTGTACCCACCCACACAAAATACCGTATACAGGAAAGAAATTGATTATCCACATGACTGCAGCTCTCAAGCTGAAGTTCTTTTTAAGATATGCATCAAATATTGAGGCTCTAACTTCCCACATCATTCTTAACTCATCGATCAACAGCCGCAAGTACACATTTATATTTTTACTTGGGTTCTTAATTCCAGGAATGAGGAATGATAAAAACATGAACTGCTTCCTCATGCATATATCTAGAGGAATGTTATACGGGACAACGATTACGGGCCATGTAGATTAAGGTGCGTTAAAGTGTCCAAAAAGATTAAAACCATCTATAGCGAGGCCAAGTCGCACATTTTGAATCTCTGCAGCAAAAGATGGGTGTTTGCGATCAAATTTCTTCCATGCCTCTCCAATTTTGTACGCCCTTCGATGCAGCTACTTGATCTATTGTCGAAGGGAGGGCTTTGGACAAATAGGAGAAGGCCTGCTTGTTCACATTAACCTTTTACATTTTGAGCAAGAGAATACAAACAATTTTGGCTTTGAAATAGTCTTGGGTATCTTTCTCCCCCATTATGAAGCTATGAAAAACTTGCTGGTTTATTTCGGATTTGAAAATTGACCACTTCAATCAACATTGATGAGTGAAATTTTCTCAAAGTCCCGTTATCCGGCTAGTCTAATTCAACTTTACAATGTGGAAACCATTCTTTGAGCTTCCAATGTCAACGTGATTTGAATTTATCCTTTAATCTCCGCCTTTGCGCATGAGACTTTATCTCAAATCAAATGTTAGACATGCTCAAAATTGATTTCATCTTGCTTTCGAAGTTGTAATACACACATATCTCTACCTTGTCTTTTGTTACAGGCAACTGTTGCTAAAGAAATAAAAACATCGTGAAAGACAAATATGGAATTAGGTATTCCAGTTATGTTCAAGAATTCAAGTAGAACCAAGAGGACCCCAAGTAGACAGTTATGTTCCTTTAGGTAATTGGACCAATCCAGCACGAAAACTATCAGAACCAACATCTAATGCATGATTTCTGTCGAATTATCAGCTAACAACTGATGCGCTTTCTTACGAGAGCAAATGGCCATGAAACCGTAATTTGAACCCAGAAAACCTTCTTCTTATCAACTGGTCCATGTTTCAGGCCACTGAATACGTTCGCTTGTCAACCTGATTCTTATCAACTGCTTATGTTCGCCTTAACAAGTAACTTGTTTTCTAGTGACAATAACCTATATGTTACCTGGTCAAACGTCCAAGAAACAGCCAGTAAACCAATTGCTAGTCTTTTGCAATTCACTCGTATAGTGGCGGAATTAGGATCGCCAAAACAAGTAATTACCTTAACAAAGAAAGCGGAGGATCCTAGTCCTAATGTTTCCGCTTTAACATAGCAATATAATGGTATATTGCTATGTTAAACTTTCAAAATGTTTCCGCTTTAATTGGTTGTATTATAGCGCCAACATAACAAAAAGTTTGGTCCGGCCATATTAGTTTCCTACAGCATAAAGTTTATTAAATTTTGCTCATGCTTTGTCTACGGTATCGTATAGACCCGTTGTGGACAATTATGTTAGATTTATTGAAGAGTCCTGCACATTTTCAATACAAACCATTGCGTGAAAATAATTCTTTCCTTTTATGTTGTTTCAAACATTATAAGGTTTAAATTTTACTTAATTGATACTTGAAAACTATTTTAGGATTTATTTATCTTTAAAAATCACATATTTAGTTTTTCTCTTTTTATTTAATTGCATAATAGCTTTTTTCATATCGTGATTCCCCAGAATAATGTTCAAATTACATAAGGTAAACTAATTTAGCCATAAATATTCGTGCATATTAAGCAAATCATAGAAATATGGTATCAAAAAATGTATTGTCTATATCTCAATTTGCGATAAGGTTATCGAAGTTAAATATGAGTTCAGTGTTTAGTTTATTTCTAATTTATTCTCTAAAGTAACTCTTGCTTTTCCCTGTAGGGAATCATAATATGTTAGGGATTGTTTTTTCAATTTATAATAGTTCAAGTAAAGTATAATAGGTCCGATCATTGGTTAGATGGAGATTTAAGAGGTATAAATTAGGTTTCCGAACTATTTACGGCTTAATTTTAAAAATTACTCTTCCTGCAAATCCATGAATTATAAAATAAAGGATCGCATCCGAAATCATTTTAATAGACCTTTGGCGACACTAATCTGTTTATCATATGTTTCTTATAAATCCTATTTTGTATTGAAAACATAATTTCACGACGCGTCATGCAAAGAAGCTATCGTTAAGTTCCTTACCTCGCGTATTGTATATGATTTAGACTAAGCGCGGGAAATTGTTGAAAAGAGAAAAGAACCCATCCACTGAAAGCAATAAGTGGAGACTGAAGACCATCTAGTAAAAGTGTAAATCTAGCATGAAAAAAATGAAGTTTTACAAAGGTTTTCTTGGAACTTCTAAATAAACCTCGGGGTTCTTTTGTTTATTACCTTTCCTCCTCCGTCTACAAATTACGGAACCTTGAGGATACATTGTATCATAATAGTACATAAAAAGCCTCTCAAGACAGGCTTATGAAAAACAAATAATTAGGGGGGAACTATTGACCGTACCACACAACAAAAGATTTTGTTGATTTATTAATCTTCCACACTAATATGTTATTAGTATCATCACTCTACTGAAGTGGTGAGGGTAATCTTCAATTTTTTGTGTTTTCAAGCAGATAAGTGGCAATATCTTTCCTCATGCTTATCATTGGCAGGATGGAAACGTAAGTGAAGTTGGCAACCTCCTCTTCATTGACATCATACTCGATTGTGGTTTTGGGGATGCACGAAGTCTTGCTCTTCTCTATGATTTCAAAGCGTGTCCGGTACAGAGTAAATCCCAAATCAAAATATCCTCCTGAGATGACCTCTGCTTCTTTTATCATCTTTTCATCGACTTTGGTATACATTTCCTCATAAGAAGAAAACACTGTTGTGCCTGTTTCAATCAAAACATAGCTAGTGAGGAACTTCATAGTCAAGTGTAATACTAAAGTGCATTTACGTCCACCATCAAAGGCTCAGGCATATATAATTAAGGACCTCTCCAATGCATATGTATGTAATGCAGAAATTAATGTATAAATGGTACTTGCGTCATGGAGTACCGTTTTGTCACCAAGAACTGCATGTCAGATTTGTTCTTCTTTGTTAATTTTCTGTCCAGGATGTGCTATTTTGTGTTTTTACCCATAGTTATGAATTTCGTACGGGTACCGATCGTAGCAGCCGATATGTATTATTTTTGCCTTTCTATCAGTATGGTATCTCTCTTTATTTCTTACCGGTCAAATTAAAATACGCTCCATATAGATATGGGTTACACTTGACACACAGCAAAATAAACAACTTCACGAGAGAAAATGGAACCAACGCCACTACTGTGGGTAAGTCGCCGGACTTGGTGACCATAATGAAGAGATTGTTACGTTTGTTGGAAACAAGAAACAAATACGTAGGGATAATGAGTTCTGAGAGAAGATAAAAGCATAAAATTATGGAAATTCAGTCCCGTCTGTGAAATGCTCGCACTTCATTAACTCCGGAGGGCCTTGGTCACCAGCTCGGTGAGGACAAAAAAGGTAGGTAAATTTAATACCTCTCAAGTGACAAATTACCTGCGGGAAGCGTGAGTTTGAGAGTAGTTCCAACTCCGCCATCGCCTTGAAGGACCTCAATCTTGTCAAAGGTGTGAGTCACATGTGTTATTTGAAGGGTGCCATAAATTTTCCATGCCTCCTGTGCGGGCACGTTCACTTCAAGTCCATCAGAAAGTGTTCCGTGCATTTTGCTTCTTGAGGATGGGGGGAGTCGCGGGTTTCAAAACGTTTGTTCTGGCTAGCTAAGAGTGTAGTGAAGTCTTGAATTCGTACGTCCTCTAATGCTGCTGCATGGTCTATGTATAGAAGGGCTCTGCATAAATGGGGCAAGGCCTTCAAGTCCACATCTCCATTCAAAACTTTTATCATTTAGCGCAAGAGAACACAAACGGTTCCTGGTTTCTTTGGGATTTGATGATTGACCACTTCATTCAACATTGATAAGCTGCAGTGACGAACTCCATAATGGATTGCGACAATCCACGCCCTACGATGCAGTAACGCCCACAGGGGTTGTAGTGGAAGTTATCGTTGCCAAGTTGAGTTAGCTCCTGTTCAGGGAAATAACATTTGTTAATTGAAAAAAATACTGTTCCCCAGTTGAATTTGATTTCGTCACGCTCTGTAACACACATACCTCTCTACCTTTTGCATTGACCATACCATTAAATAACATTATACTGTACACGTGAGAAAATTGAGAAACATTGTTGGGTCGTTTCGTTCCTTAGAAAGAAATAAACTGATGGCTAGAAAAGGAAATTACTTATCGAGCACGTCATGGAGTCCAACAGTTGAAGAGCTTTGTTCTCATGTTCTTAGCTGGCAGACCTGAGGATAAGATCTGCGGAAAACAATTCCGTGGTTGTGGTCAAACCTTGCTCTTCATGAGATTAGGTATTGCAAGTAACATATCCCTTTCCAGACACCCAAGTAGAACCATTAGGGTTTGCTGATATGTTAAAGACCTAAAAGTAAGTTTACATTATTAAAAAGTTAGTTTAACCATCTTTGAGGAAATCTCCATGTACATTAATACTATCCTATCTCTCCCTTAACTTTTAGTTTTTACTACAATTACACCTTCCAAAAAAACTTCACCGACTCAAACGCTAAACCCTAACCTTCCAAAGATTGTGTCCCCCCTAAACCTCTTAATAATGATTATAGAGTGGGTCCTTTTCATAAGTACACTGCTCTAATTTGAACCCTCGGGCTCTTCAATATTGTACTATTCAAAACGAGGTTGTCCATCATAAATATAGCGAGAAGTAACCACGACCAAACACGACATATGACGTTAAAGGCATAAATTCTGCCTTGAGATAATCAACATACAGCCATGTCATAAAAGTGCCAAGGATTACTAAGAGATTTCTTCCTCGACTTTTGAAGATTCTTAATTAGTAACAAAAACAAGTTCTAAGAAACTTTGCTGACACGAAGAATTAGCTCCTAAGTTGTGATCAAGTGTCTGACCGAGTAGCAAAGAGTCCAACACCGTGACTTGATGATGAAAACCTAGCATACGGCACAACAATTCTATCCTAACAAAAAAGCCACGTGGATATGCACAGGCTGATCTGACAGCGTTGGGGGCTTCGGAGAGGGCTGGGGAAGCTTGCAGTTTGCAGCACATACTTTCCTTGGTGTTGAACGTAGCACCGACTTTGCAGCTAGCTGAAGTAGAAAATGAAGTTAATTCGTTGATATGAATACCAAGGGGCCGCTAAAGGCAACACTGAATATTGTTGCACCCCATAAGGATAGCATATCCACCCAATGGTTGTGCTTCTTGATGCCTTTACAGGCCTTTACAGGCAGGTATGGCCTTTACAGGCAGTTTTATATGTGGTGACTTGAGGTAAGGCCTTTACAGGCAGGTATGCTCTTCTCGGTGACTTCGGTCGCCTTAGAGGTCACTAAAGACAAGCCAAACAAAGCAATTTATTATTCGAATGAGACAATATCGCAAAATCCCTTGAGGTTATGGAAGGCAGCAGCAAGCACAATGACTCGGGAGGCTATGGTGGCCTACTCAGGAATGACAAAGGAGAATGGCTAGAAGGATTCATGGGATACTTACCAACTACCAATGCTCTGGAAGCTGAACTGATCGGAATTTTGAAAGGACTGCAGCTTCTCGAAACAAAAAATCTCAAGGAAGCTGTTTTTGAAACGGATTCCCTCCAAGCTTGAAACCTCATCAAGGATAATTCTAATGTTTGGCACCCACTGTCCAATATTATTCTGGACTGCCGATACCTTATGAAAGCTTCCGACACCACCATATCACACATCCTGAAGGAAGGGAATAGAAGCGCCGATCGTCTAGCCAACCTGGGAGCCCAACAAGATTGCCTCTTTGTTAGTTTAGAGAACCTCCCGCGCATATTTATGATGTAATGCAGCAAGATGCTGCCAGATTAGTGCATTTGTGCATGTATTAGATTGTCGTGACAGAGTCACTATCACCTCCCTACGTGCAGGTGTTGACGGCAGATAAAATCTCTAAGATAAAATTCATTGACTTAACTATGTCTTCTTCATGTGCACGTCTATAGGAAGACAGTATGAACTAGTCCACGATCACGTTGCCCAAGTATAAAATATGAGAATAGCTATAGAGGAAAAACATTATGATAGTAAAGTATAAAACACTAAGTATGGAAGCATAGTTGCTTAAAGTATTCTTTCTTTATCACACCCCATGGCTTTATATATATACATGGACAATCATAATCCATTTATTAGCCACATAAGTAAGCTTATAAAAGCTTTTGTAACTTATGAAATATTGATAATCTTTCTCATTAATGCCAAATAATAAAACATATTATATACTCCATAGACAAATATGAGTTAATAATACTCATTATTGCATTTGTAACACATTTCATTATTTACATGTGAGTGAATCCCATGTAGCAATAACTAGCACTATTATTATAATGCTTTAAGGTACATTTTATTTTATTAAAATATTTCAACTATCCCCCACTATTTTGATAAAATAAAATGATAATTTAAAATATTTAAAAAGCCATTGATGAAATGTTTATAAAGTCTCACAGTTCCAACAAAATTTAAAGCATATGAAAACATATCAATGAAAACATGATAAATTCTTAAACCTCCTTTTTTTTTTTTCAAATTGCATTGCTATTTTCTCTTTTGTAAAATAAAGCCATGGTTCTCGAACATTATAAACTGATCCTAAAGTAATAAAAATAGAAAATACATAAATAAGATGGGCAACTCGTACTGTGCAATACGTGTTCGTGCCTTCCGGGCTTGAACCAACACTTAGTATTGACAACTTCCATTTGAGAGAGCTATAATGGACTATGCCTTGAATTAGGTCTATTGGCCAAACTTCAGTTGTCACACACATAATACTGATATGGGACTTAGTTCGCGGATTAGCGCTATTAATGGCCATGCGCTCTTATCTTGATTCTCATGAGAGTCTTTAGGGAACAGCTCACGACCACTCTCACTTAGGTGAGTTCTCTAAGGGTACGTGTGACATGTACCTTGCGAAAATATTTGTCTCGGACTCATTCAGGAAAAATCCCTTCCTGGATGTCACACTAAGTAGCACAAGCACCACACGGACGGGGAGGAGACACTCTCCTATTAACAAAATGGTGCTACTTTTATCACGAGTCACGCTCTATGGGTTGTTTCTACCCATTGAACCTTCTTCATGGGATCTCCAATCACAAAGGATGGGTTACTCCCGCTGGTGACTCCCTGTGGGCTCACCCTATCCGCCTCAGGTGAAAAAGGATCTAGCCTCTGCACTAGTCTGGAGGCAAATTGAGCAATTTTTTATGCAGCCTTTATACCTTATTTTCTTTTTGACCAATGAAGTATCACAAGTCTGCAGAATTTTAAGGGTCCAATAGTGCACATCGAAGTAACATTATGGATCTCATCAAGTAAATCACGTTTCAGTGGTAACATCCACTTCGCTTAGCATCAAAGATGATACTAGTTAGTAGCCTCACTACTAGGAATCAAATCTTTGATCAGTAGTCTACTACCAGGAACTAGTCTTCAACAGACTAGTAATCTTTCACCTACTAGGAGTCACATTTTCCTCAACAGGAGTCATGCTTCGCCTAACATAATCTTACATCAATAGCAACTTCATAAAAATCCTTTGATAAGTTTCAAGAATTTTCAATTCTCAAGCTTTGCAAAAGCTAGATAAAATCCATTTACAAATATAGTTTCGAATTTACAATCATATTATAAATATTTGGTATCCAAGATTTAATATACCTAAAAATTCAACGCACTTCATATTCAAGAAATCAAAACATAGATACCATTTGAAATAGATATAAATATCATAACTATAAATATCAAAACAACCAAGATAATCAGAAGTCAAAGACTTCGGTTATCATGATCTAACATTTTAACCAAAGTACAATTTCAATCACTAAACATTGGCAACACCCACTTTGCAATTTTTTTTTCTTCTTCTTCTTCTACTACTACGATTTAAGCTCACTTATACGGAACAACAATACATGCTTAGAGATCCAAGCTAGCAAAGCGAAGTGCAAGAAACAAAACTACATGCTTGAGCTATATTCTATAAGCTCAGTACGCGTACATGCACGCAACATGCTAAAATAGACTTAAAATTAAGAACAAACTATAGATAGATGTTCTTTATGTCGCTAATCTTCTTTGTATATACATGACTCAAGAAATCATAATTATCTTCAAATCATGCACCCCGCATTTCGCAGTCATGTCTTTATCAAAGAATTTAACATCGAAATAAGGATTTTCATAATTTTATCAAACAATTTATTTCGTAGACACACTCAGCAAAATAAAATCCTTTTCCAGTTACTTAAGCCGATAATCCAATAAAATTTTCCTTTCTTGAAAGAGAACTCCACAAACTGACTTTAGATGGTTCACCAGACTATAACTCTAAGTGTAAAAATCTCAAAAATTCTTTTTTTCCTTTTATCCTTTTTTTTTTCAAAACAAAGCCATGTATCAGATTAAAAAAAAAGTGTAAATACTTTTCAAGTACAACTGCTTACGGTCAAACATAATAATTTACAAATAAAAGCATCAATGTTATTGTTACTAATATTTTATATTTTGAATCCAATTCATACAAAAAAAATCTAGCAAAAGTTCATTTAATTTTCCTTTGCTTTTCTCCGTTTGATATCCACAAAATAGAGAGCTAGATGAAAGTGGTGGCTCATGAAACATTCGATGCAAGAAAGAGATGTATGCTCGTGGATTGGTTCATACCTTCTTCCTGTGGGCGTGCACATGGAGGAGATATAAATGCGTCAATGAGTTTTATCTTGGAGACTTTATCTGCCATCAACGCCTGCACGTAGGGAGGCGATAACGTCTTTAAAACAGTGACTCTGTCACGACTCTCACGGACGAGCTATTTATTATCCTTTTACTACTCTAGATTACATAAATTTATCAAGAGTTCGTCTAGAATTACTTTTAATTATTTATCATTATTTTGCTATGTTTAATCACCTAGTGTTGCTAATATTTTATTGTAAAAAATACAAATCAAAAGCTAAATTTTTGAATAACTAAAGACGTTATGCTTAAAGTATTCTTTCTATATCATACCCCATGGCTTTATATACATGACCAATTATAATCCATTTATTAGTCACATAAGTAAGCTTATAAAAGCTTTTGTAACTTATGAAATAATGACAATCTTTCTCAATAATGCCAAACAATAAAACATGCTATATACTCCATAAACAAATATGAGTTAATAATACTCATTATTGCATTTGTAACACATTTCATTATTTACGTGTGAGTAAATACCATATAGCCATAACTAGCACTATTATTATAATGCTTTAAGGTACATTTTATTTTATTAAAATATTCCAACACTTTAAAGCGATTATTTGAAATCCAATTTAGTGCTCATCTATTTTTTGATATGAGCATTATACAACATGTTGAATTAGCGATTATTGTTTTCTGCATATTAACATGAAATAGTGAATTGAGGCGTTATAAGGATGGTCTGTTCTGTTGGGGTAGTAGCTAGTAGCAAATGGACTAGTTTTGCACATATGCATATGTAGAGACTATCTGAGCACTGCCAGGATGACTTTGCTATTCTGTACAGCTCATGTTCAGTATCATTTATTTATGTTTTTCTGTATCTGAAATGTTTTGAATTGTCTAGTTATTTGAGGGATTTAATTGATAGTCTTTCCTATATTTATATCATGATACTGTAGTCTTATTTAAACTCCTTTTTCAAACTGTCATATGACTTCATATGTATAATCGTCTGATTCGCACTTTGATCCTTGACCGACCTTATTGCCGTCCCAAAAGCTCACTCTCTTTTGACTTCCTTTCTCCAGGTAATAACCAACAATAGATTGGGTAAATCCCGTTTAACACGCTCTGTAAAGAGCTTAGGTCTCTTTTTATGTATCATCACATGTATTAATGAATTTGAGGGTTGTATTGGTTAGACGTTTTGATATAAGTTTTGAACGTTGGTTAATTGAGTAGAGGTTATTGTGTCGTTAAGTAGTGATTGTTTAACGCTTTAGGAGTTCGGAGTATTAGTGCTCCGAATTTTCGGGTAGTTAGATCTGCCCACCCAAACATACAAAAACACATAGACAGACACATAGAGGCACAGAAATACATAAACGAAAACAAACTCACATATTTAAAACATGGTGCCACCCCAGCCCCTTTACCGAGCCCCATTGTACCACCCCTCCACTACTCCACATCCCTCCACCCACCCACCCACCCACCCCCACACACGCACACCTACGGACAAGACACATAGAGACACACACACATTCTCTGTGTGAATATGTGAGTTTTGTGCGTATGGAAACATGAGACAAATCGTGAGCTGGCACATTCACTTCAAGTCCATCAGAAAATGTTCCATGCATTTTACTTTTTGATGGGGGGAGTTGCGGGTCACAGAAACCTTGGTCGGGCTAGATAAGGGTGTAATGAAGTATTGAATTTGTAGGTCTTCTAATGCTGCTGCATGGTCTATTTATAGAAGGGCTCTCTGCACACATGGGGCAAGGCCAACTGGTCTGCATCTTCCATTCAAAACTTTTCCCATTTTGAGCAAGAGAATGCCAACTAGTCGGGTCACTTTCTTTATTTCTTTCGTTAATAAGAAAAGAACTGATGGCTACAAAAGGAAATTACCTGCGGAGCTCGTCATGGACTCCAAACGCTGGAGAGAATTGTCCTGATGTTCTTAACTGACAGACCTGAGGATAAGATCTGCGGAAAACAGTTCTGCTGTGGTGATCAAACCTTGCTCTGCATGATATTAGGTATTGCCAGTAGAACCAAGATAGTCTGTAAAAAATTTGGGACCTAATTCTGGTATGATGGCATTTGTCAAAGTGTGAGGCTAGCAAGTGATTCCTCACGTTAACCGCGGGGGGGGGGGGGGGGGGGGGGCTGAATGTGGTATACATTTTTAGGTTTGTCCATCTGCCGAATGAATATTATGGGTGGAATTCTGGCGAAATGTCTATCCCCCAGATGCCGTTTCAACCAAGTCAGCAAATGAGGCCCACGAGACTTCTGGAAATTTTAATTAAATTGATACTTTTTCTCTGTAACTGGAATTTTTCCTTACAGATGGCGTCGTGTACTAACCAAGTTTGAGCTGAACCGGCATTTGTTCGAGCTCACGTTCGTTAGATGCCAAATATCAAACTTTGAACTCGGTGCTGGAGTTTCATACCTCAAAACTCGGGCTCGGCTCAGCTCGTTCCTTCAGCCGTTCGAACTCAAGCTTCTAAACGCATTCAAAACTCGTTCAATCCAAAATTTCAAGAAACAAGACCGTACATCGATCGCCTTGTGATATGCAAGAAAGAGTGGACCTCGATGGACTTCTAATTCTTCACAAAGATCAAAGATTTGTTGGAATATTTTAATAAAGTAAAATGTACATTATAGCATTGTTAAATTATTGCAATTTATGGCTATATGTATTTACTTACATGTAAATTATGAAATGAGTTACAAATGCAATAATGAGTATTATTAACTCAAATATGTTTATGGTATATAAAATATACTTTATTATTTGGCATTATTGGGAATTGTTATGATTATTCCATGAGTTACGAAGGATTTTAAACTTACTTATGTTGCTATTAAATGGTTTATGGTTGGTCACCGAATATAGGTCATGTGGTGTGACATAGAAAGAACTTGAAGCTTCAATTACCTATGCTTCAAGCTTTGTTTTTCTACTCTACTATCAAGATATATTTTTCTTTGTATCTATTTTATATATTTTATACTTGGGCAGCGTGATCGTGGACTGGTTTATACCGTCTTCATGTGGACGTGCACATGGAGGAGACATAACTGCGTCAATGGGTTTTATCTTGAAGACTTTATCTGCCGTCAGCACCTGCACGTAGGGAGACGATAACGTCTTTAGGACATTTAATCTGTCACGACTCTCATAGACGAACTATTTTATATCCTTTTACTACTCTGGATTACATAATTTTCAATATGTCACGACTCTCATAGACGAAAAATATAAATCTAAGCCTAAAATTTTCAACAGCTAAAGACGTCAACGGTTTTGATTTGTAGAGCTTTAAAATTTTATTTTTTGGAGTGAAGAAAATCACGAAATGCACTTCCCTGTTTTTTTTTGATAAGAAAAGGAACGGAGCATGTGGTTTTTTATATTGATCATCATATTTTATGTCTGCGTGCAAATATACACTCACACCTTGAAGATACCTTGATGATTGACTGACATCAGTTGCTTAATTTACCAATTCAAACCCAAATTGTCTTTAACATCATTATTATAAGTACGAGTGAGATAATGTGCAAGGTTTGATAGGTTTGAGTCGTTTAAGATTGAATTGAAGAGTGCTTGTTGAATGGCAGAAAATACAAGTAACAACTTCAAAAGGGTTTGTGTCTTTTGTGGAAGCCATCCCGGTTACAGACAAGTATTCAGCGATGCTACTGTTGATTTGGGGATTGAACTGGTGAATAGAAAGATAGACTTGGTTTATGGCGGTGGAAGTGTTGGCTTGATGGGTTTGATCTCCCAGAAAGTATATGATGGAGGCTGCCATGTTTTAGGGGTTATACCAAAGGCTCTTGTGCCCCTTAAGATATCTGGTGAAACTGTAGAAGTAAAAATCGTGTTAGATATGCATTAGAGCAAAGCTGAAATGGCTCGCTAGTTTGATGCCTTTATTGCTCTTCCTGGAGGATATGGCACAATAGAAGAGTTTTTGGAGATGATAACATGGTCACAGCTTGGAATTCATAAAAAACCGGTTGGTTTGCTAAATGTTGATGGGTACTACAACAGTTTGCTTGCATTATTCGACAATGGTGTAAAAGAAGGTTTCATCAAGCCAGGTACTCGGCACATAGTTTTCTCTGCTATGAGCGCAAAGCTGAAATGGCTGGTGAAGAAACATGAGAAAGTGGGCACAGATAGCAAAGAAAGTGATCGGTAGAGTAGGAAAGCAGTGTGGGAAGAGATTTGGCAACTATTGGATTGTTGGCAAATTTTATTGTGTTCTTGCTTACACAATTGAATTATGTTTTAGAACAATAAAAATTTGAAATGTAAATGAAAATGAAAATTGGGTTATACACCGCATGAAGTTTCATCGTGTTCAATTACTATTAGGATTATTATTTTGGTATGCGGGTTGGAAGACCAATAATAGTTTTAAAGCTTTCGTTTATAGAGAGCAACATCCCTACAAATATGTAAGATTACCGAGAGTTAGTAGTTTCACAAGGTAATCAATTAATATGAAATGTAGTCATATTGCAAGGGGGAAATTGAGGATTATCTACTACTTTGTGCCTGTGCTAAGTTGTATTAGCATAGATCATGTGTTGTTTGTGGCCCTTTTATCTACTTACATTTATTTAAATTGGTACTACGTGACATAGTATGGTTCCTTGCTAATTACATGCAAGTGATTTTTAAGTTACTAATTTTGGTAGCGTGATGGTTAAAAAAGTAATTGATTTGACTTCTCGTACCAAGGCACTATTGTGAGACAGTATGTGCCTATTCAGTCTTGTATGAAATATTTTCATTTGTGTGAATTTTTTTGGACTTCATCTTTGTGCTAATGAGTCATTTTGTAATATCTGAAAATCCCATGACAGTTTATTTTTCATGACCACCTAAAATAGTTCATAGCGGTTGTAATAAAAGGGACATTTTTCTTTTGGTAAAATATTTTATTAAAATAGACTTGTTTTGATAGTTGTACTTATAAAATATGTTATAAATCACAAAATAATTTATCTTTAGTGCTAGATAATGTCAGATATAATGCTAATAGTGTGGTTTAAAAGGTATTACGTTTTAGATGAAAGGGTAAACATTTAAATTCTTTGATAAAGACATGACTGCGAAATGTGGGGTGCATTATTTGAAGATAATTATGATTTCTTGAGTCATGTATATACAAAGAAGATTAGCGACATAAAGAACATCTATCTATAATATGTTCTTAATTATAAGTCTATTTTAGCATGTTGCGTGCATGTACGGTAGTGAGATTATGTAATATATCTCATGCATGTATTTCTGTTTCTTGCACTTTGCTTTGCAAAGTGGATGTTGCCAAAGTCTAGCGTTCGAAATTATACTTTGGTAAAGATGTTAAATCATGATAACCGAAGTCTTTGATTTCTGATTATTTTGACTATTAGACATTTTCATAGTTGGGTTACTTACATGGCATTTAAGTTTTTGAAATATGAATTGCGTTAAAATTTTGATATTTTAAGTCTTGGATACCAAATATTTGTTGCAAATTCGAAACAATATTTGCAGGTCGATTTTATCTAACTTTTGCAAAGCTTGAGAATTGAATTCAAAACTCTTGAAACTTATCTGAGGATTTTTATAAAGTTGCTATTGATGTGACATTATGTTATGTGAAGCATGACGCATGTAGAAAAAAAAAATGTGGCTCCTAGTAGGTGAAAGACTACCGGTCACAATATTGAAGACTAGTTCCTAATAGTAGACTACTAAACAAAGGTTTGATTCCTAGTAGTGAGGCTACTGACTAGTATCATCTTTGGTGCTAAGCGAACTGGATGTTATCACTAAAACTTGATTTACTTGATGAGATCCAAAATGTTGCTTCGATGTGCACTATTGGGCAGATTTATGATATTTCATCAATGAAGAGAAAAAGAAGTTATAGAGGTTACATAAATGGTTGCGCAACTTGCCTCGGGACTAGCACAGAGGCTAGATCCTTTTTCACTTGAGGCAGATGGGGTGAGCCCACAGGGAGTCACCAGCGGGAGTAACCCATCCACTGTGATTGGAGATCCCATGAAGAAGGTTCAATGGGTAGAAACAACCCGTAGAGCGTGATTCGTGATAAAAGTATCACCCTTTTGTTAATTGGAGAATGTCTCCTCCTCATCCGTACGGTGCTTGTGCATTTTAGTGTGACGTCCAGGAAGGGAATTTCCCTGAATGAGCCCGAGGAGAATATTTTCGCGAGCTACATGTCACACCTACCCTTGGAGGACTCACCTAAGTGAGAGTGGTCGTGATGCTGCGACTGTGGGAACCATGGGCCATTCCCTAAAGGCTCTCATGAGAATCAAGATAAGAACGCATGGCCATTAATAGCGCTAACCCGCGAATTAAGTCCCATATCAGTATTGTGTCTGTGACAACTGAAGTTTGGCCAAGAGACCTAATTCAAGGCGTAGTTCATTATGGCTCTCTAAAATGGAAGTTGTCGACACTAAGTGTTGGTTCAAGCCCGGAAGGCACCAACACTATTGCACAATACAAGTTGCCCATCTTATTTTTGTATTTTGTATTTTTTTACTTTACGAGTTTATAAGTAAAGAGAAAAAAGGGAGGTTTATGAATTTATCATGATTTTCTTTGATATGGTTTTAAATGCTTTAAATTTTGTCAGAACTATGAGATTTTAGATACATTTCATCTGTGGCTTTTTAAGTATTTTAAATCATTATTTTATTTTATCAAAATAGCGGGGGATTGTTGGAATATTAAAAAAAATAAAATGTACATTATAGCATTATTATTATATTGCAATTTATGGCTATAAGTATTTACTTAGATGTAAATTATGAAATGAGTTACAAATTCAATAATGAGTATTATTAACTCAAACGTGTTTATGGTATATATAATATACTTTAATATTTGGCAATATTGGGAATGATTATGATTATTCCATGAGTTACAAAGGATTTAAAGCCTACTTATGTTGCTAATAAATAGATTATGGTTGGTTATCTATATAAGCTCATGTGGTGTGACATAGAAAGAACTTGAAACTTCTATGCTTCCAAGCTTAGTTTTTCTACTCTACCATCAAGATATATTTTTCTTTATATCTATTTTATATATTTTATACTTGGACAATGTGATCGTGGACTGGTTTATACCGTCTTCCTGTGGACGTGCACATGGAGGAGACATAGCTACGTCAATGGATTTTATTTTGGAGACTTTATCTGCCGTCAACACCTGCACGTAGGGAGGCGATAACGTCTTTAGGACAGTGACTCTGTCACGACTCTCAAGGACGAGCTATTTTACCTACTTTTACTACTCTAGATTACATAATTTTATTAAGAACTCATATAGAATTACTTTTAATCATTTACTATTATTTTGCTATGTTTAACCACCTAGTGTTTTTAATATTTTTGATGTGAAAAATACAAATCTAAACCTAAATTTTTCAACAAGATTTGGGGTCTCCACCACGATGTTAGTGTGTGTGTGGGTGGGTGCGCGCACGCGCGCGTGTGTGTGTGTGTGTGAGAGAGAGAGAGAGAGAGAGAGAGAGCTAATGAAAAAGTTTTTATCTGGAGAAGGTGATCGGTGACTTGCCATTGTACTCTCTCACCTCTTCCACCTCAACTTCAATATTTTCAACTTTCACTTCTATTTTCATATATTTTACTTTTAAAATTTTGTATTGCAAAATTAAATTTCAAATGTATTTATTTTTGCAATTTCAAGCTGATACTTATGTGTAACAGGTTAGAAGCACAGGAAATACAGCACCCAAATTTGTTAATGGGAAAAAGCACACGAAATAGTTGGGAAGGAAGAAGTCAAGAGTTAAGGGGTCAGATAATGGCTAAATGCTACTCAATCCATCTCGTACCAGTTAAATAGCATTTTGTCAAAGTTTAAATAAGGGTTCCAAAACCTTTAACAACAATAATCTTATATAATCGTTTTAATATTACATGTCATTTTGTATCCCGTAAAGAAGTTATCGTTACATTTCATTGTGTTTCTTAATTCACGTATTATATAAATTAAGCACATAAATAAGCTGAAAAGGAAAAAGAAGTGAAAGCAATAAGTGGAGACACGCTTATTGCTTACAAATTACTAAACTCTGAGTACGACAGTTTATTATAATACTAAAATGCCTTCCAAGACAGGCTTATAAAAAAATACAACTACAAGGGTATTGACCATTTTACATACACGTGTCTCTGTTGATTTATTGATCTTCGACAATAATAATTTGTTAATAGTACCATCAGTCTAGTGTAATTGGGAGAGTAATCTTCAACTTTTTGTGTTCGCAAGAAGATAGGTGGCAACATCTTTCATCATGCATATCATTGGCAGGATGGAAACGTAAGTGCAATTGGCAACATCCTCTTCATTGACATCATACTCAATTGTGGTTTTGGTGATGCACGAAGTCTTGCCTGTCTCTACGATTTCAAAGCGTGTCCGGTACAGAATAAACCCTAAATCAAGATATCCTCCTGAGATGACCTCTGCTTCTTTTATCATCTTTGCATCATCAATTTTGGTATACTTCTCTTCGTACGAAGAAAACACTGTTGTGCCTGTTTCAGTTCAAAAATTCAGAGTCAGAAATTTAGACGGGAAGTGTAAATAAAGTGTGTTTACGTGGACGGCTAAGACTGAGGCATAACGACCTCTGCGGAACAGTTTAGTGAGGACTAAAAGTAAGCAAAGTTAACACCTCCTAAATGACATTATACCTGCAGGAAGCGTGAGTTTGAGAACAGTCCCAACTCCACCATCACCTTTAACGACCTCAATTTTATCAAAGGTGTGAGTCACATGTGTTATTTTCAGCGTGCCATAGAGTTCCCATGCTTCATGCGCGGGCACATTCACTTCAATTCCGTCAGAAAATGTTCCATGCATTTTGCTTCTTGGTGGAGTAGCAGCAGGTTTCTCAACCTTCAAAAACAATTGTTATAGCTAGCTAGCTAAGGGTTGGTGGTAAAGGCCCAAATTTGTATGTCCTTCCATGCTGCTACATGGTGTATTTATAGAAGGGCTATAAACAAATGGGACAAGGCCTGCTAGCAAGTTCACATTTTCATTCAAACCTTTCAAGCAAGAGAATACAGACGACGTTGGCTTGGAAATAGTCTTGGGTCTGCTTCTCCCCCATAATGAAGCTATGAAAAGCTTGACTGTTTGTTTTGGATTTGAAATTTGACCACTTCAATCAAGACTGATGAACTCGAATGATGCATTCCCAATGGAATTCAACATTCCCCACAAATAAGATGCAAAACACTACACATATCTATCTGGGAGTCAATAACCGCGTTCTCCACATTTGGCACATACACCCCACTTTAGCGGTAAAGGTCATAAAAGTCCCTATTGGGCATTAAAAACGTCACTCAAGATTTTTAACGACAAAAGTGGAGCAAACGGTAAAAAGTTAATTATGATATCTTTCGTTCGTGAAATTTTCTCAAAGTCCCATTATCCTCCACTTTGGCGGGAGAGGAGTCCGGAAAGGCCAAATTCCGGCTAATCCAAGTCTGTATAGAATGTGGAAACCATTCTTTAAGCTTCTAATATCAACATGATTTGATTTATATCCTTCAGTCTCCTTTGTGCAAGAGACTTTCCTCAGAATAATACCCAGCCAATACAAGAATTTGAGTTTTTCCTCAAATCAAATGGTAGAATTGCTCAAAATTTGATTTCATCACCCTTCGTAACACGTACCTCTCTCTAACTTTTGTACTGGTGCAAGCAAAAGTCACTAAAGGAAATAAAAACGTTTTGGAGACACTTTAAGTTACAGATTTTTTTGTTTGTTATTTTTGTTATTGTCGTCAGATGTCATGCCCCCAAAACGGAAGCCGCGACTGCGATCAAATTTTCTAAAATACCACTGTAATTCTGGTGACATCGATATAAACGGAGCAACTAAATGCCTTAAATTAAAATATCTCCATATAACAAAAATCTAAAACAATTCATTCTCTGAATAATCCCTTACAAAACTATCCACTAAACGCATCGGCTAAAATAAATTACACCAAGTCAATTCAATCAAATTACTCACATCCGGGTAAAGTTCTCGGACTAAAACTAGAAAGTTTAACTAACTAAAACAAAAGTCCCAAAATTCCAACGTTGTCACAAGGATCCTTAATCGCTTCTTTAACCTGTGGCAAGGAGCAAGGAAGAGTGAAAGGGTGAGCTCAAACAGCTCAGTAAGGTACAAAAATGACAAGATGTCAAAGCAAAACAAACGGAATCGAACAACCATACTTGATAGAAATGATAAAACAAATTCTTAGATACTTACATGTTTTGTCCTGAATTCGTATACTGTGGTCATGCTATAAGCTTGGCAAATACCATGTAGCTTAGCCTGCTGTTGTTTCTACCTTGAGGAGTTTTTGAATCCTTGAAAATGGGCAGAAGAGATTTTGTCTGGCATAACTTGCCTATGATTTGATTGCCTACACTAAACTAGTAGGCAGAGAGTTCTGACTATAGTTATCGAAACCTAACTGGTCTGCGCTGTTGATTGGTTCAAATTGTGACTGGTGGCTTCAGCCATGAGATGGTGCCTTGTGTGTGCTATGCGTGAGTGAGTTATGTGAGGAAGAAGATGGAGGGAGTAGTGTATATGTGTATGTGTGAGAGGGGTTGAACAGCCGTTAGGTGTGTGTTTACACCACAAGAAAAAGGCTATTTAGCGACGGATTTTTTTCCGTCGCTAAAAGTCGTTTCAGAGACGGGAAGTACCGTTGGTAAAAATCCGTCGCTAAACACTTTTACCGACGGTATGAAACCATCGGTAAAAATCTTGCCTTAATCCAACCATACCCTAAATTGAACTTATTAACCCCAAATTGAACCCTAAATTGAATGCCCCAATTCAGCTGAGCACTAAATTGATGTAATTGAACCATAATTGAACCATAAATTGATGTACTTGAACCCTAATTAAACCCTAAATTGAATGGCCTAATCGAATCGAACCCTAAATTAAACTAATTGAACCCTAAATTGAAGTAATTGAACATAAATTCATCAAACCCTAAATTAAACTAATTGAACCCTAAATTGAATGCCTTAATCGAATCGAACCCTAATTTAAACTAATTGAACCCTAAATTGAATGCCCCAATTCAACCGAGCACTAAATTGAAGTAATTGAACCCTAAATTGATGTAATTGAACCCTAATTAAACCCTAAATTGAATGGCCTAATCAAATCGAATCCTAAATTAAACTAATTGAACCCTAAATTGAATGGCCACACGACATCGTCCGACACAAGAATGCGGTCGAGCACCCAGATCTGGAGGACGATGAGGTCGTAGCTCTAATGTATAATCAGACGCACGTGCGGAATAAGGACAAGGACGAGGAGCACCGGGCGGGCGACTATATTTCATATATTGCCCGGCGGATCGATGTGAGTCAATTTGTTTAAGCTGTTAATTTTTTGTCTTTCTATCCTCAGTGTCTGTTGTGTTAATTAATGCCCTAACATATCTTTATATCACTATTTTTATAGGCCTCGTATGAACAGTTTAGGGGGTTCGAGGAGCAGTCCGAACAGCCATCAGTGTCCACTAGTACGGGTGCGAGTACTGGAGCGTTGAAACGATGGCTGGATACACCGGAGGTCGTCAATTGGCCGAAAGGCTGCATACGCGGCCTGCCTAGTCGGACTGCTAGTGTCGTGATAGGAGCGTCCTCACCCCCACTGCCCCTCCACAGAAACTGGCTCCTCGGAATCCGTTGGACGACGATGAGATCGCGCGCATTACTACGGTGGTGTTAAAGATGATCAGGGAGTAGGATTAGCAGGGTACCACAGCTGGACATGCTGAGCCGGCCCCGAATCAACAGGATCTAGATCCGGGACTCGGCAACCCCTGATGAGCCCCTTCTCGTGCCCGGTCCCAGCTTCTCCCCGGCCCCTACGCCCGGCTTGTACTCTTCTCCCCTCCCCTAACCGGCTGTATCCCGTTCCCAGCTTGTACATAATGAGTCTTTTTTATGATTAATTATACATATTTATTTGTGTATTGATTATTGCGCGTTGTTGTTGAGGATTGATTTTTTTATTACAGGTTTGGGCATTAGAAAAATAAAAATAAATATTTTAAAAAAATTTTGACTTTTGGCCACGGATTATATCCGTTGCTAAAAGTTTTTATTACTATCGGTTTTAGTGACGAAATATTCCGTTGCTAAATAAGACTTTTAGCCACCGAATATTCCGTCGCTAAAAAATTTATTCCGTCGCTAATTTAACAAAAAAATAAATTAAATTAAAATACTTAAAATATAATTAGAGACGGATATTCCATCGCTAATTAATAAATTAATTAGTCGCAAAAACTTAAATATTACACGACGGATTTGAAATTTCCGTCGCCAAACTATTAGTGACGAGCTTTTATACGAAGGACTTTTAGCGACGGTAAATCCGTCGCTAAATGTTTTAGCGACGGATTGTAGGCTTTTAGCGAAGGATTTTCCCATCGCTAAAAGCCTTGTTTCTTGTAGTGGTCTTCCAACTCAAGCCTATCAAGTTTCGAGAATTCTCTTCAACTTGGATATACTTGACCAACTCTTGCATGGTCATGTCATCCTTCTTTTGTTTTAACTCCTTACGAAATTCTTTCCAAGCTAAAGGCAATTTAGAAATTACAGTAGACACTTGGAAAGACTCGTCAAGAGAGTGGCCCTCCGAAATAATTAAATTCATAATTATTTGCAGTTCATGAATTTGAGTAATAACAGACTTCTTATCTACCATGCGGAAGTCAAACAACTTATTGATTAGGAATTTTTTAATCCTGGCATCCTCCGTCTTGTACTTGCTGTCGAGAGCATCCCATAGTTCCTTTCCACTGCTGTTTGCGTACTTGATCTCGCACATCATAAAGAGTATCAGACAGCCCTCTTAAAATGTAGCCCATGCAGTAGGTGTCATCTTCCTCTCACTTTTGTATATTAAGCACCGAAAATTGTTGAAAAGGAAAAAGAACCCATCCAATGAAAGCAATAAGTGGAGATTGAAGACCACTTAGTAAAAGTGTAAGTCTAACAAGACAAAATGAAGTTTTACGGAGGTTTTCTTGGAACTTCTAAATAAACCTCGGGGTTCTTTTGTTTATTGCCTTTTGCTTCTCCATCTACAAACTACAGAAACCCTTGTTACAAGTACCCAGCAAAGCTTAGAACCCGAAACACAATCATAGAGAATCTAAAATAATAACAAGAAAATAATATAATTCTATAATATGTCACAGATGGGGCTAAATCAACGCCTTTTTTCTTTTTTCTCCATTGACATCATACTCGATTGTTGTTTTGGTGATAGACGAAGTCTTGCGTGTCTTTGCGATTTCAAAGCGTGTCTAGTATAGAGTAAATTCCAAATCAAGAAGTGAACCCAAAATCAAGGTCTCGTCATGAGATGATTTCTTCTTTTATCATCTTTGCATCATCAATTTTGGTATACTTCTCCCCGTACAAAGAAAATACTGTTGCGCCTGTTTCAATCCAAACATTTGGAGTTAAATATTTATGGTGACGTGTAAATAGAGTACATTTACGTCGACGACAAAGGCTGAGGCATAACGACCTCTAAAAGTTTAGATTTTTTTCTTCTCAGTTAATTAAGCCCAGATGTGCGAATCTTTCTTCTTCAAGATTAAAAATGTTCTCTTACCAAACTAAAATGTGCATTCTCTCCTTCAATAATAGAGAATGAGATCGAAATTTTGGAAATCGTAAATATTTGTAGCATATGACACCTAGCAATGAAATAACTTCAGAAGAGAGAGCAACTAGTGTGGGTGAGTCCCCTGCCTTGGTGATCATAATGAAGAGATTGGTATCTGTGGTGGAAACAAAACCAATTTAGAGAGATAAACCTAGATACATACGGTTTGCATGACCAAGAGGCACGTGTGTTTTGAGAGGAGATAAAAGCATAAAATCTTGGAAATGACCATATCCAGTCCCTTCTATGAAATACTCGCACTTCTTTAACTCTAGAGGATGTCCGACACCAAATTAGGGAAGACTAAAAGCACGCGAAGTTAACACCTCCCAAATAACAATATACCTGCAGGGAGCGTGAGTTTGAGAATAGCCCCAACTCCACCATCACCTGCAACGACCTCAATCTTATCAAAGGTGTAAGTCACATTTGCTGTTTTCAGCGTGCCATAGAGTTCCCATGCTTCACGCGCGGGCACTTCAATTTCGTCAGAAAGTGTTCCGCGCATTTTGCTCCATAAGGAGGTTGAGCAGGTTTCTAAAACTTCTAAGACAATTGTTCTAGCTAGCCAAGTCTTGGTGGTAAAGTCTCAAATATGTATGCCCTTCGATGCTGCTACTTGATCTGTTGTAGAAGGGCTTTGGACAAATGGGAGAAGGCCTGCTAGTTCACATTAACCTTTTACATTTTGAGCAAGAGAATACAAACAATTTTGGCTTTGAAATTGTCTTGGGTATCTTTCTCCCCCATTATGAAGCTATGAAAAGCTTGATGGTTTATTTCGGTTTTGAAAATTGACCACTTCAATCAACATTGATGAGTGAAATTTTCTTAAAGTCCCGTTTTCTGGCTAGTCCAATTCAACTTTACAATGTGGAAACCATTCTTTGAGCTTCCAATGTCAACGTGATTTGAATTCTATCCTTTAATCTCCTTTGCGCAAGAGACTTTTTCTCAAATCAAATGTTAGACCTGCTCAAAATTTGATTTCATCTTGCTTTCGAAGTTGTAATATGCTCATATCTCTACATTGTGTTTTGTTACAGGCAACTGTTGCTAAAGAAATAAAAACACCGTGAAAGACAATTATGGAATTAGGTATTCCAGTTATGTTCAAGCCATCAAGTAGAACCAAGAGGACCCCAAGTAGACAATTATGTTCCTTTAGCTAATTGGACCAATCCAGCACGAAAACTATCAGAACCAACATCTAATGCATGATTTCTATCTAATTTCCAGCTAACAACTGATGCACTTTCTTACAAGAGCAAATGGCCATGATACTATAATTTGTACACAGAAAACCTACTTCGTATCAACTGGTCGTTCCTTTGATGTTTTTCCAAACATTGTAAGCTTTAAATTTTATTTAATCGATACATGAAAACTATTTTAGGATTGTTTTTTAACTTTAAAAATCTCCTATATAGTTTTTGTCTTTTTATTTAATTGTATAGTAACTTTTTTTTTTTATATCTTGATTGGTATACTGGTTAGGATGAGTTTTGAAACGCCTAGAATAATATTTAAATTACACAAGGTAAACTAATTTAGCCCTAAATATTCGTGCATATTAAGCAAATCATAGAAATAAGGTATAAAAAATGTATTGTCTACTCGTTTGCGATAAGGTTATCGAAGTTAAATATGAGTTCAATGTCTAGTTTATTTCTAATTTATTCTCTAAAGTAACTCTTGCTTTTCCTTATGGGTAATCATAATATATTAGAGAGCTTTATAATAGTTAAATAAAGTACAATAGGTCCGATCACCGGTTAGATAGGGATTTAAGATGTAATAAATTAGTTTCCGAATTGTTTAAGGCTTAATTTTAAACATTACTCTTCTTGCAAATCCATTAATTATAAAATAAAGGACGGCATCCAAAATCATTTTAATAGACCTTTGGCGACACTAATCTGTTTAGCTTATGTTTCTTATAAATCCTATTGTGTATTGAAAACATAATTTGACGATGCGTCATGCAAAGAAGCTATTGTTACGTTCATTGCCTTGCGTATTGTATATGATTTAGATTAAGCACGGGAAATTGATGAAAAGAGAATAGAACCCATCCACTGAAAGCAATAAGTGGAGACTGCAGACCATTTAGTAAAAGTGTAAATCTAGCAAGACAAAGTGAAGTTTTACAAAGGTTTTAGAACTTCTAAATAAATCTGGGGGTTCTTTTGTTTATTGCCTTTATGCATCTACAAATTACCGAACCTGGAGGATACATTATATCATAATCTCTCTACCTTAAAAGGCTAAAGTGTTTAGACACACATTCTCATTCCCAAAATACCCTCTAAAATATCACATAACATCAAGAATAACAAGAATAACCCGCCAGATTTCAAAAGCGTCGCAACAACACGCCTCATCCGCCAGGCTCTCTCACTCCCCACCCGCTCAAGACACCTCTAAGCGGTGCCATGGTTTCAAAACAAATGGAACTTCTCTTCCACCTGGCTTTCTCAGTCCCCGAGCACACTCCGGCGTAGCCTCTTATGGAAATATAGCTTTGTGTATATTTGTCCAAATAACAGTTTGAAAAATATTACTAGCATGAAAAGCCTAACGTTACAAAACAGCAATAACGTAAACCGGAAAGAACTATTTGTAATAACTCACAACAAGAAATTTAGAACATCAACAAAAGAGACGAGGTGTGAATTTGATTCACTGTCCTTAAGACTTTATTCGTCCCGCAACGGTGCTAACGGTCTCTTGACGAAAAGCCTCCTAGAATACAACGGCAACGTCTGAAATAGGAGCACTCCAAATTTCCAGACCCGGCGAACCAAGCAATGGCAGAACTCTTTCTCTTTTCGGACACAGAAAAACCGGACAGAATCTTTGACAAAAGAAAATTTCGGGATTAAAAAATTTATTAACTTCTATAACTGGCTCGATTTTATACACAGAGTATTCACTGAGGGTGCAACTCTTCACAGAAAAAACTGTAAGCTAGAAAGGTCACAATTTTTCGGAAAAGAAAATAAATAAAATTTATTTATTTAAAATGTTTTTGTCCCAAAAAGAATAAAGCCTGATGGGCCCAAGCCACAGATCGGGACGGGACGGGACGGGCAGTGCGCGTGGTGGACCTTGGGTCAACCTAGGTCCTCCCTCCTTACAAAACATGGGTACCCCCAAGGGGCCCAACTCTTAACTCAAGGCTAAGCCTTATAAGGAGAGAACATTGGCTTTAATTCTTCAATGCGGGATTCTCTCTTCCCTTCAAGTTGAACCAGCAACTTCAACGCCAATTTTCTCATTCACCTTCCATTTGTTTTAAACATGTGAATATACCATGATCGTCTATTCCAATAGATGAACATGAATTAATTTTTTCCTAACCAAAATATGGTTTGGAACCCATTACAAAATTGAGTCAAAGTTGCTTCTCCACAATGGGTTTAAAACCCAATTCCAATAGCCTCTACAAGGATTCTTCGTTCTGTACTTCAAAGTTCTTCCTATAATAATTCATCCAATTCTTCATCTGCAGGTCAGTGTTTGCATAACACGATCACATTTCGTAAATCAATGAACGGAAACGCTTTATTTAGGCTTCTGAATATTCTGCATTATACATTCTGTTGTTCAATGACATTTATCTCTCTTTCATCCGATGACTACACACACATGAGATTGCATGCTCTGCGCCTCTACCACCACCGCAACTTCTTCCTTATGTGTCTCCTTCATGTTTTCGTCCTCTTTCACCATTGCATGCAAGGTGTTTGAAGATATGCAAATTGCCTTGTTGTGGTACCAATCACATAGGAAAGAGCAGAGACGAGTGACTCGCAAAATTTAAAGCTTTGCTTATGGTAGAAGGAGATTATGCATTTCAGGACTCAAAATAAGAACTCACCCCAGTAACAGTAATGAAGACCTCATCCTTGATGCCAGTGTGCCTATCCCTGCATCAATAAAATGATAATCATAGAATGTCTATCCTGAAAGTTCTTCACTTTCATTCTGACCCATGTCCTACTTCCACATACCATTTTTCACATCCTTGCTGTTTCCATGTCCTGCTGTTTCCACATAGGCCAGGTTGATGAGGTTGTTGTTGTAGCTGCGAGCTTTCAGTCTAAATTCAGACAATTCAAAGATTGAGGGCCTAGAGTTGAGCAGGTTTAGTTATACTTATCAGAAAAAGGAAAACCATTAAGGGCCTAAATAGCGCATGATGTGGCACACAACCCATCACATCGTCAGAAATATACCACAAGTGGTTATACTATGTTTTACTGATTGTAAGGCTTGGGTTGGACGATTAAAGTTAACTGATTATATGCGTGAGAAGTTACGAATTAACTAAGGTATAATTGTCTTTTATAATGGTTTCACCAATAGAGATTATTATACCTGGAAGCTTGCGAGTTCTAATTGATTATTGACAGGTTGTCCATGCCCATTTTGGATGTGAAGCAATTCTTCCTCAGGTTTTTATGTTCTTGGATAGAAACACTTTGGCTGAGTGGCGACGTGTTACACTACTTGATGCATAGATTAGTAGATTTACCAATTCATAAACAGCACACTTGATTATGTTACAACAGAAAAAAGATGCTGTTGGCACTACACTCCTAATTTGAATATAGAAACAAGAATTTTACAAAACTGTAACCTTTTTATTCTAAACTTTTCCTTTCTTGCTGTATTTGTGTTTTTAGGAAACTAAGATAAAACGTCTGAACTGCCTAAAATTTTGAGAACCGCCATGGCATGTAGGAATGGTAGTTGTACTTACTAAAACTCTGCTGCTTTATTGAGGCAGGGCATTACAGTGATTACTTTCAGGGTCCATTGGCCTAATCTAATCTGGTGTTGGAGTATATTTCTTATACTTCTTGGTTCAGCTCAGCTTTTCACTATTTCTTATCACATTTGTAGCTCTTCTTCAATGGCATGACCCTGTGCTCGTGTAATTCATCTTTTCCAACACTATACTAGGCGCACTGCAGTTATAGAGGTGGAATTTCAGAGACTAGAAGGTAGGGGGACTGCGGGATATGATACTATAGAAATTAGCTATATCACAGCCGCAGAACGATATTAGTCCACAAAAGCTGCAATAGAATCTGGGGTTCGACAAAAACTCAACTATGTCAAAAGCGTGCCTATTCAAATGGACCACAAAATAAATAGCAGTGCCCAGCCTCCACTGCTTTTGAGCCCTGATATCCACATACTTATTTTATATGCCGATACCCAAGCTATTTGATCTAGACCTGAAGCTCTGCAGATATTTTCTTTACATTCATCTACTCCAAGGTCATATGGCAAACTTGCTTAGAAAAGAACTTATATGATGGGCAAGTTGGTGATTGGAACACAGAGCTTTGTTTTGCAGTGCAATTACTTTAGGGTGGCAGCCTTGATTCCTTGAAGATAAAATTAGTCAGGTACCTTTAGCAGTGACCGTATACTGCAACTGGGCGAGAAAATTACGCAGGGACTAACTAAATTTGAACATGTTCCTTGGACTCTTTTCACGAAACTCGTGTACTCAATTAAAATTGGTATTAGTATTTGTTTGTTCCATGATGTTAGGTTACATACAGTTTATGAAGTCCTACAGGCGTCACTGATCAGATTATAATAGCTGTTAAATGAGGTTTTCCCAGGGCAGATTGTAGAGACCATATTCTCTGGTGCTGATTGACCATCTACCTAGAAGTCCATACTAAAAGCCAGCTAGAAGAGGCTGCTAGAATTCGATAACATTCTGTCGAACTCAAGAGATTCTAAAAACAATTAAGAAAAGCCAGAAGAAGGTGACTATAGTTCAAATTTCAAAGGCATTGCATGAATTAGCATTAATAGTTTATGTTCATCTACATGCCTCCTTATTCTGATCACATGATTCTTGTTCAACTAGCTCTCCAAATATCGTGATTTCAGTTCAAGCTAAGTAGATCACGGAGGTTTCTCTGGGTCTCCTAAGTCCTATCCTTGCAATAATTACTGTTCACAAAGTACGTCTCCCAAGGTTTTCTGTTGTTTGCAATCAGAAGAGCAGAACAAGAGAATCGTATTTCTACCTCATACAATGAAAGAAAAAATTGAGGGGAATAGTCAAAATAAATAAACGAAAAGCGAGGTCTGATTTCTAGAGGTTCACACGGCGACGGTATCAGATGTTGATTGGCTCTTTAATAAATGTTATGAACTATCACGATAACGCAATCAAATGAATTACATAAAGTATTATATGCGAAACTTTGGATGGAACATAAGGACTGCAAACCAATTCAGATTCAACAGAGGGAAACTTGTAACCATTCACGGTGACATCAACTCGTTTAATATAAGCCTCGGGCCTTTTATATAAGCCTCGGGCCTTTTATATAACCACTTCTCTTGTTGATCATGTTTCTTCTTAAAAGTTTCATTTCAAATGTGTTGGTTTACCACGCTCCAACTGAAGATCTTTTTTCCATTGGGATCAGTATCCACCGTATGTCCAGAAGTATTAATACATTTCTGGAGTTGATAAGGTTGTACTTATCGTTCATACGGCCATTGTAGACTACATTGATGAGATTGACATCCACGTGCCCCAGAGATTCCTACATAGGGGACACTTTATAGTGACTTCGATTCCATCTAAAGATTCGTGGTACAAAATGACTAAGAACATAGTGATGATTCTACCTTAGGCCTGAAGCCAATGCCGCTTCTTTTGCTCACGCCTTCAATGTGAATTATGTCCTTGAGACGAGCTTCTTCTAACAGAAACTGGAACTCCGAACAATGAATTTAGTCAATTTTGAATTGCTAGGCTATGTTTTTTATGTCTTGTAGAAGAGTTAGATTAGTTCTTTTAGATATTGCTATGTGTCTGTAATTGGCAGCTGCTCACCCCTGATAGAACATTTACCTTGAGGCTTTGATTTATTCACTTGATGAATTGGGTGGTCACAATAAGGCACTACATCCTCGTGTCTTGCACTTAATGGGAGTTCGCAGAAGACATCTTGATATAGATTGAAAGTTAAAGTTGTAGGCAATAATACAAAGCTGGTTTGTTTTAACCCTCATTACGGTCCCTGAAGCATCACCTCCACAAGTGGTGCAGTTCAAAACAAAATCATAATCAAATATATATATCAGAGCCTGGACGTGGGCATGCAGCATGTATAAAACGGGTATAGTACTAATGTCATTCGTCCTCTAACGGTTCTACTCAGAATATAATGCGTTCTCTATCCTGGTCCTAAGTTTCCTACATTGGTTGGTGAAGGTTAAAGACTATATTTGTTTCCATAGTCAGCATCAATATAAGGAACATGCTTCTTCTAATAATTTTCAGAATTTGGCTAATAATTTGTTACTATGCCCTTGAGAGTCTGTAGCATTTATAGCGTTGCATATACTTCCCACCCATCTTTATGACAGTTACCACGATTTTTTGAAATTTGTTGCACTATTTGTGAAAAGTTTAACAAGCAATGTGAAAAAGATTCAGAAAAAGGCCAATACTCAGTTATTTTATGACCACCAAACTTGAATCCTGGGGTTTGGAACATAACTACAAGAGAGAAAATACTGAAAATTGTCCTCATTGATGTTTGATATCGATTTTCTAATGTTGTATTTCGATTGACTACTTTGGAGAATCATAGCTTACATTAATGACATTGAAGTCCTATTGTTATTATATGCTCTCGATTCGACATATTTTCTAACAGTTTTTGTGACTTGTCATGTGTTTACAGTTGCAGTAGAAATTTGTGGGCTTGGTTGTTGGCATTTCTCTATCACATATTAAGAATTGCAGGTTTTGACACAGCTGCACAGAGGAATGCAATGGTATCTGGCATCATAGACTTTCTGCTACTGTAGCATCTTTGTTGGCAAAATTAAAAATGCTTAGAATTCTCTTTAAATGATTATATATAGTTGCAGGAGCGCTGAACAAACCATGACCTGGTGTATATTACAAGGTTGGTGCATATAATCTCATGATTCCTGTGTTTAGTTCTTAACCTTTTTATAATGCTCACTCTGCTTGCATAAAGCATCTATTTTCGTAAAAGACCGACAACTGGAAGTTCATATTATTGTTGTCCTTAATGGATTATGCTCCCCTAATTATATTAGTTACAAGGTTATTTCCCTGAGGCAATGCAGGTGCAGGTTAGGAGATAGTAAATTTGAAAGGACATAGAAGATAACTTATAGCTTTGCTGCAATAAGCTTTTCCTCGCTTGCGAGGAGGAGGGAGGAGTGAACAGGACATATAGCCCTAACTACTGGTTTTGGAGACCTTGAACAGTAACAACACTGCATAAAGTTACCTTCGTCAATTAAGTTTTAAGAGTTGTTTACTCCTGAATAAATAGTTAACAAGCAATTGTCATTGCTGCTTTAAAGGCATAGGTCAAACCAAATGACAAAAGAAAAAAAATGGTTCTATGATTGTTTAGCCTTGTTTATCAGAAGCAGTGATATGTTAGACTCATTACTATAAAAAGAAGTTTATTTCTCTTTTTGACTTCTTAAGTTAAAATGTTGGGGCTAACATCTTGAAAATACAGCCTGCCGATGTAAGGAATCGTGCCCTTCAAATTGTTCGAATGAATTTAATTTGGATTGACACTAAACGTATTTGGCGTGTACCCCTCAAAGGAAAGAAAAAACCAATGCCATTGTGTTTGTGCTTGTGCTTGTGTGTGTGAAGGTGGGGGTTCCATTGTTTAGCGGCACATGTTTTCAGCAGAGGTAGACCCAGATTCTCAAATATGAAGAGGGATTTCAGTTTTTGACGTTTTGACATTTGCATAATGGGTAAAACGCTGTAGTTTAGCAACTATATTTGATGATGTCATATTGTAAGTGTCGCTGTTAAGTGACACATAAATAAATGTCGCATTGTTAATGTCGCAAGCATCTAAAGTGACACTAAGTTTGCGACACTTGAAAAAGGGTCGGCAAGTTGTGTCACGTAAATAATTGTGTTGGCAAATAAACAAACTTTCGGTAAAAATGTCACAAATTAAAGCTAGTTTATGACATTTCCTAAAATGTCGTCAATATTGACGACATTTTTTTTAATTAAGCGTCGCCAAAATCCTTTTCTTTTTTTTTTAGTGCCACCACTGTCCTAACCCGAGATGTTGCCAACAACCACCATCCAACAAAAGTTAATGAAGGTTAGCTGGCGGTGAATCTCCTAATGCCCACTCAAAATCACAAGAAAATATTTTATCTTAAAATCCCTTAAAATCGAAATCTCCTCGGACACCAATCAACTGCCTACTACCACTGTCACCCATCATCTGACCGTCGTACCACCACTCTCTGGACTGCAGATGTGGACTAGTTGGCATTCTCTTGCTCAAAATGGCAAAAGTTTTGAATGGAAGATGCGGACCAGTTGTCCTTGCCCCATGTGGGCAGAGCCCTTCTATAAATAGATCATGCAGCAGCATTAGAAGACCTACTCATTCAATACTTCACTACACCCTTATCTAGCCCGACCAAGGTTTCTGTGACCCGCAACTCCCCTCATCAAAAAGCAAAATGCACGGAACACTTTCTGATGGACTTGAAGTGAACGTGCCCGCTCACGATTTGTCTCTTGTTTCCATACGCACAAAACTCACATATTCACACAGAGAATGTGTGTCTCTATGTGTCTTGTCCGTAGGTGTGCGTGTGTGAGGGTGGGTGGGTGGAGGGAGGGGGTAGTGGAAGGGTGGTACAATGGTGCTCGGTAAAGGGGGTGTGGTGGCACCATGTTTTAAATATGTGAGTTTGTGTTCGTGTCTGTATTTATGTGCCTCTATGTGTCTGTCTGTGTGTTTCTTTGTGTCTAGGTGATTCAGAACACAAACACCTTGAACTCCCAGAAAGTTAAAACAATCACTACTTAACGACACAAATACCTCTACTCAATTAACCAACGTTCAAAACTTATATCAGAACTTCTAACCAATACAACTCTCAAATTCATTATTACATATGGTGATAAATAAAAAGAGACCTAAGCTCTTTATAGAGCGAGTTAAACAGGGTTTATAATGTTCAAGTAATGATAACCTAAATCAAGCTCTCTCGCTCGGCTCTAATCTATACCCAAGAAATCTACTGTTGGTTATTAGCTACAGAAGGGAAGTCAAAAGAGAGTGAGCTTTTGAGAGCGCAGTAAGGATCAAAAGTGTGAATCAAACGATTATACATATGAAGTCAAATGACAGTTTGAAAAAGGAGTTTAAATAAGACTGCAGTATCACGATGTAAATATAGGGAAGACTATCAACTAAATCCCTCAAATCACTAGACAGTTCAAAATATTTCAGATACAAAAAAACAAAAATAAATGATATTAAACATGAGCAGTACAGAATAGCAAAGCCATCCTGGCAGTGCTCGAATAGTCTCTGCATATGCATGTGTGCAAAACTAGTCCATTTGGTACTAGTTGCTACTCCAACATGACAAACCATCCTTATAACTCTCACAATATAGATCATCCTTATAATGCCTCAATTCAATATTTCATGTTAATATGCAGAAAAAAATAATCGCTAATTCATCATGTTGCATAATGCTCGTATCAACAAATAGATGAGCATTAATAAGGATTTCAAACGATTGCTTTAAGGTTCAAATGTAGTGTTTCATGGGCCAATCCAAACATTTTTTCATGACCATTCATAAAAATCAAAGTTCAATGAAATTCGATAACAAATCCGAATGAAACATACGAGATTAAATATGTTGACTTGAGTTTCGGATAGAATTCTTTGTGCGACACTATATGACATGTAAAATTAACATGTTTATAAGATTAGTGTTGCTAAAGGTCTAAAAAACTTATTTTGGAACCCTCTTTAAATTTGCATTTTGTCTTGCCAGAATAACACTTTCATTAAATGATCTTAACAGGTCCGAGATGGGTTAAGTTGCATTTGGCCAATATCTGACTTCTTAACTCTCAACTTATTGCTTTGGGTGGATGGATTCGATTTCCTTCCCAACTAATTTCTGTGATTTTTTAAAATAATGTGCAACACATAAAAAGAGGACTTAGTATCGAGCTTGAAGTTGCAAAAATAAAAACATTTCAAATTTAATTTCGTCATGATTAAATTTTTGAACTAAAAGAAACGTATAACAAAAATAATAGTGAAAGTTGAAATTTATTGATGGTGGAGTGAAAGTTGAGGTGGAAGAGGTGAGATGGTACAGTGGTAAGGTACCTATAACCTTCTCCAGGTCAAAACTTCATGAAATCGAATTCTTTCATCAATTTTGGTCTCAATTTGAGGAAATCTAATGTCATCAAACTTGAATCTATGTGATATGAGATAGATTTGGATGAATTACGTGAGTTGATGATTACATTGACTTTTTGGTTTTGAATATTGAAATAGATTCGAATACATACAAAAATTAATCAGAACCGTGAATTTTTTTTAAACTCCATTGACTTTCTTTTGTATATCTAGACCCAGATCTGATATATGCATGGACACACGGTCTGCTGAAACATATAAAGCTCCACTCGGGCGATATGGGAGTGTTTGCAATTTAGCGAGGAACGGTCCAATTTCCGAGCCCCCAATGCTGTGAGATCAGCCTGTGCATATCCATGTGGCTTTTTTGTTCGGATCGAATTGTTGTGTCGTATGCTAGGTTTTCATCATCAAGTCACGGTGTTGGACTCTTTGCTACTGGGTCAGACACTTGATCACAACTTAGGAGCTAATTCTTCGTGTCGGCAAAGTTTCTTAGAACGTGTTTTTGTTACTAATTTAGAAGCTCCAAAAGTCGAGAAAGAAAATCTCGTACTAATCCTTGGCGTTTTTATGACCCAGTAGTTTTGTGAAGCTTTATCTTTGTTGATTATCTCAAGGCAAAATTTATGCCTTTAGCGTCATACGTCGTGTTTGGTCATGGTTACTTATCGCTATATTTATGATGGATAACCTCGTTTTGAATCATACAATATTGGTGAGCCCGAGGGTTCGAATTAGGGCAGTATACTTATGAAAAGGACCCACTCTATAATCATCGTTAAGAGGTTGAGGGGGACACAATCTTTGGAAGTTCGGGGTTTAGCGTTTGAGTCGGTGAAGTTTTTTGGAAGGTGTAATTGTAGTTAAAAGCCTCTAAAAGTTAAGGGAGAGAACTTCTTACTAATCATTGACAATTTCAATGATTAAGTGGTGCGTCATTTAGGAAGCTTTTTGTTTGTTTATATATTGAACTTATATTTTCACATTTGAAGTTCAACTATGGTTTTCTCAATCTATTTACGATGGATAGGATAGTATTTATTTACATGGAGATTTCATCAAAGATGGTTAAACTAACTTTTAATAATGTAAACCTACTTTTAGGTCTTTAACATATCAGCAAACCCTAATGGTTCTGCTCGGGTGTCTGGAAAGGGTATGTAACTTGCTATACCTAATCTCATGAAGAGCAAGGTTTGACCACAACCACAGAACTGTCTTCCGCAGATCTTATCGTCAGGTCTGCCAGCTAAGAACATGAGAACAAAGCTCTTCAACTGTTGGACTCCATGACGTGCCCGCACAGGAGGCATGGCAAATTTATGGCACCCTTCAAATAACACATGTGACTCACACCTTTGACAAGATTGAGGTCCTTCAAGGCGATGGCGGAGTAGGAACTACTCTCAAACTCACGCTTCCCGCAGGTAATTTGTCACTTGAGAGGTATTAAATTTACCTACCTTTTTAGTCCTCACGGAGCTGGTGACCAAAGCCTCTAGAGTTAATGAAGTGCGAGCATTCAACAGAAGGGACTGAAGTCAGTCATTTCCATAATTTTATGCTTTTATCTTCTCTCAGAACACATTATCCCTCCGTATGTGTTTCTTGTTTCCAACAAAAAAAACAATCTTTTCATTATGGTCACCAAGTCCAGGGACTTACCCACAGTAGTGGCGTTGGTTATGTTTTCTCTCGTGAAGTTGTTTATTTTGTGTGTCAAGTGCAACCCATATCTATATGGAGCGGTATTTTAATTTGACTGGTAAGAAATAAAGAGAGATACCATACTGATAGAAGGCAAAAATAATACATATCGGTTGCTACGATTGGTACCCGAACGAAATTTTTAACTATAGGTAAAAACACAAAATAGCACATCCTGGACTGAAACTTAACAAAGAAGAACAAATCTGACATGCAGTTCTTGGTGACAAAACGGTTCTCCATGACACAAGTACCATTTATACATTAATTTCTGCATTACATGCATATGCATTGGAGAGGTCCTTATATATGCCTGAGCCTTTGATGGTGGACGTAAATGCACTCTAGTATTACACTTGACTATGAAGTTCCTCACTAGCTATGTTTTGATTGAAACAGGCACAACGGTGTTTTCTTCTTATGAGGAAATGTATACCAAAGTCGATGATGAAAAGATGATAAATGAGGCAGAGGTCATCTCAGGAGGATATCTTGATTTGAGATTTACTCTGTACCGGACACGCTTTGAAATCATAGAGACGAGCAAGACTTCGTGCATCACCAAAACCACAATCGAGTATGATGTCAATGAAGAGGATGTCTCCATCCTGCCAATGATAAGCATGATGAAAGATTTTGCCACTTATCTGCTTGAAAACACAAAAAATTGACGATTACCCTCACCACTTCAGTAGAGTGATGATGCTAATAACATATTAGTGTGGAAGATTAATAAATCAACAAAGTCTTTTGTTGTGTGGTACGGTCAATAGTTCCCCTCCTAATTATTTGTTTCTCATAAGCCTGTCTCGAGAGGCTTTTTATGGACTATTATGATATAATGTATCCTCAAGGTTCCGGCCGTAATTTGTAGATGGAGGAGTAAAGGCAATAAACGAAAGAACCCCGAGGTTTATTTAGAAGTTCCAAGAAAACCTTTGTAAAACTTCATTTGTTCATGCTAGATTTACACTTTTACTAGATGGTCTTCAGTCTCCACTTATTGCTTTCAGTGGATGGGTTCTTTTCTCTTTCAACAATTTTCCGCGCTTAATCTAAATCATATACAATACGCGAGGTAAGGAACTTAACGATAGCTTCTTTGCATGACGCATCGTGAAATTATGTTTTCAATACAAAATATGATTTATAAGAAACATATGATAAACAGATTAGTGTCACCGAAGGTCTAATAAAAAATGATTTCGAATGCGATCCTTTATTTTATAATTCATGGATTTGCAGGAAGAGTAATGTTTAAAATTAAGTCTTAAACAGTTCGGAAACCTAATTTATTACGTCTTAAATCTGTATCTAACCAATGATCGGACCTATTTTACTTTACTTGAACTATTATAAATTGAAAAAACACTCCCTAACATATTATGATTACCGACAGGGAAAAGCAAGAGTTACTTTAGAGAATAAATTAGAAATAAACTAAACATTGAACTCATACTTAACTTCGATAACCTTATCGCAAATTGAGATATAGACAATACATTTTTTTATACCATATTTGTATTATTTGCTTAATATGCACGAATATTTATGGCTAAATTAGTTTACCTTATGTAATTTGAACATTATTCTAGGCGTTTCAAAACTCATCCTAACCAATCTATCAATCACGATATGAAAAAAGAAAAAGTTATTATACAATTAAATAAAAAGACAAAAACTATATATGAGATTTTTTAAGAAAATTAAATCCTAAAATAGTTTTCAAGTATCGATTAAGTAAAATTTAAACCTTATAATGTTTGAAAAAACATCAAAGGAAAGAATTATTTTCACGCAATGGTTTGTATTGAAAATGTGCAGGACTCTTTAATAAATCTAACATAATTGTCCACAATGGGTCTATAAGATACTGTAGACCAAGCATGAGCAAAATTTAATAAACTTTATGCCGTAGGAAACTAATATGGCCGGACCAAACTTTTTGTTATGTTGGCGCTATAATACAACCAATTAAAGCGGAAACATTTTCAAAGTTTAACATAGCAATATACCATTATATTGCTATGTTAAAGCGGAAACATTAGGACTAGGATCCTCCACTTTGTTTGTTAATGATAAGGTAATTACCTGTTTTGGCGATCCTAATTCCACCACTATATGCGTGAATTGCAAAAGACTAGCAATTGGTTTACTGGCTGTTTCTTGGACGTTTGACCAGGTAACATATAGGGCATTGTCACTAGAAAACAAGTTACTTGTTAAGGCGAACATAAGCAGTTGATAAGAATCAGGTTGACAAGCGAACGTATTCAGTGGCCTGAAACATGGACCAGTTGATAAGAAGCAGGTTTTCTGGGTTCAAATTACGGTTTCATTGCCATTTTCTCTCGTAAGAAAGCGCATCAGTTGTTAGCTGAAAGTTCGAAAGAAATCATGCATTAGATGTTGGTTCTGATAGTTTTCGTGCTGGATTGGTCCAATTAGCTAAAGGAACAGAACTGTCTACTTGGGGTGCTCTTGGTTCTACTTGTGAAGTCTTGAACATAACTGGAATACCGAATTCCATAATTGTCTTTCACGATGTTTTTATTTCTTTAGCAACAGTTGCCTGTAGCAAAAGACAAGGTAGAGATATGTGTGTATTACAACTTCGAAAGCAAGATGAAATCAAATTTTGAGCATGTCTAACATTTGATTTGAGGAAAAGTCTCATGCGCAAAGGCGGAGATTAAAGGATACATTCAAATCACGTTGACATTGGAAGCTCAAAGAATGGTTTCCACATTGTAAAGTTGAATTAGACTAGCCGGATAACAGGACTTTGAGAAAATTTCACTCATCAATGTTGATGGAAGTGGTCAATTTTCAAATCCGAAATAAACCAGCAAGCTTTTCATAGCTTCATAATGGGGGAGAAAGATACCCAAGACTATTTCAAAGCCAAAATTGTTTGTATTCTCTTGCTCAAAATGTAAAAGGTTAATGTGAACAAGCAGGCCTTCTCCTATTTGTCCAAAGCCCTTCGACAATAGATCAAGTAGCAGCATCGAAGGGCATACAAAATTGGAGAGGCATGGAAGAAATTTGATCGCAAACAACCATCTTTTGCTGCAGAGATTCGAAATGTGCGACTTGGTCTCGCTATTGATGGTTTTAATCCTTTTGACACTTTAACGCACCTTAATCTACATGGCCCGTAATCGTTGTCCCATATAACATTCCTCTAGATATATGCAGGAGGAAGCAGTTCATGTTTTTATCATTACTCATTCCTGAAATTAAGAACCCAAGTAAAAATATATATGTGTACTTGTGGTTGTTGATCGATGAGTTAAGAATGTTGTGGGAACTTAGAGCACCAACATTTGATGCATCTCTTAAACAGAACTTCAGCTTGAGAGCTGCAATCATGTGGATAATCAATTTCTTTCATGTATACGGTATTTTGTGTGGGTGGGGTACACATGGTAGGTTGGCATGTCCTTATTGAATAGAAGTGAGTAAGGCTTTCACCTTAAAGCACGGGAGAAAGGCTTCTTTTTATTTTGTCATAGACAATTCTTATCGCCTAATCATCCATTTCGAAAACAAAAAGATAAGTTTGATAAAATTGTGGAACTTCGTCTTGAAACACGGGATAGACTGTCCGGGGATGAAGTGTATAGATGCGTAAAGGACCTTGACATAGATGCGGTACCTTTTGGAAAATGTGCTGCCAGTCTAAAACTTCCTATGTTTGAAAAAACACACAACTAGAAGAAAATACCTTAACGAGCTACGGTAAGCATTATTGACGACGGGGATGGTGTTCAAGTATGCATCTCAAGCCAAAATGATCTCTTGCATACTCAACTCGACAATTACACAGTACACCCATAAAAATATATATTAATAAGCTTACCTCAAAATAGGTGTGATGAGCTCGACGATTCAACACTTACGTGTTTTTGTTACTTCTAGTTGCATCGTGTTCTGGGTTGTGCTTCCAGTCGTAAATCCTAGTAAAATTACGTTCTAAAAACAAAGTGTTGTTGATGAAATTTTTCTCAAGTGTATATTGCAAGAAAAAAACCTAGATAAAAAAAATTAAGAAAAAGTTGTACGATATGGGTCACACTCAAACACCAACACCATTGTGATGATTGAACTTATTGACTTGTAGTTGCAAAATTGACTTGCTTGTGCAGTTTTATACTGAGCATCGTATCATATAAAGAAGATCGAGTTGTGTAATAATTCTCTTCATTTTACCTCATTGGCTAAAATGATGCATATTTCTTTTTCCTATCTCTTTTAATAGATTCCGAAAGAAATACAAACGTAATTTAAAATCACAAGGGGCGGACTTGTTAGGCAAGGAAGTTTATTTCTCTTTTTTACTTCTTAAGTTAAAATGTTGGGGCTAACATCTTGAAAATACAGCATGCCGATGTAAGGAAGCGTGCCCTTCAAATTGCTCGAATGAATTTAATCTGGATTGACACTAAAAGTATCTGGCGTGTACCCCTCAAAGGAAAGAAAAAACCAATGCCATTGTGCTTGTGTGTGTGAAGGTGGGGGTTCCATTGTTTAGCGGCACATGTTTTCAGCAGAGGTAGACCCAGATTCTCAAATATGAAGAGGGATTTCAGTTTTCGACGTTTTGACACTTGCATAATGGGTAAAACACTGTAGTTTAGCAACTATATTTGATGAAGTCATATTGTAAGTGTCGCTGTTAAGTGACACATAAATAAATGTCGCAAGCATCGAAAGTGACACCAAGTTCGTGACACTTGAAAAAGAGTCGGCAAGTTTGTGTCACGTAAATAATTGTGTCGGCAAATTTACAACCTTTCGGTAAAAATGTCACAAATTAAAGCTAGTTTATGACATTTCCTAAAATGTCGTCAATTAACCGTCGCCGAAACCCATTTTTTTTTATAGTGTCACCATTGTCCTAACCCAAGATGTTGCCAACAACCACCATCCAACAAAAGTTAATGAAGGTTAGCTGGCGGTGAATCTCCTAATGCCCACTCACAATCACAAGAAAATATTTTATCTAAACATCCCTTAAAATCGAAATCTCCTCGGACACCAATCAACCGCCTACTACCACTGTCACCCATCATTTGACCTTTGTACCACCACTCTCTGGACTGCAAATGTGGACTAGTTGGCTTCTCTTGCTCAAAATGGCAAAAGTTTTGAATGGAAGATGCGGACCAGTTGTCCTTGCCCCATGTGTGCAGAGCCCTTCTATAAATAGACCATGCAGCAGCATTAGAAGACCTACACATTCAATACCTCACTACACCCTTATCTAGCCCGACCAAGGTTTCTGTGACCCGCAACTCCCCCCATCAAAAAGCAAAATGCACGGAACACTTTCTGATGGACTTGAAATGAACGTGCCCGCTCACGATTTGTGTCTTGTTTCCTTACACACAAAACTCACATATTCACATAGAGAATGTGTGTGTCTTGTCCGTAGGTGTGGGTGTTTGGGGGTGCGTGGGTGGAGGGATGTGGGGTAGTGGAAGGGTGGTACATTGGGGCTCGGTAAAGGGGGTGTGGTGGCACCATGTCTTAAATATGTGAGTTGTGTGTTCTCCACTCTTCTCCTTGGGATTGAATGTCGGATCGGCCGCTAATCTGTATTTGCGTTTGAAGCTTGATCTGGAGGTGAGACGGAGATGAAGGTCGCAAGTGTCAAGATGAGAATGATGGGTAGACAGTGTATCCACCCGTCATGTCGGGCTTTCTTTGAAGAGTGTTTATGACGTCTCTCAGCTCGTGGATCTCTTTTGTAAGGTGGGCATAGGGTGTTTTAAATAGTCAACGGTTCAAACGATGATGAAGGTCAACATTTTTCAGAGTAGATGTTGGAGATTGGTTTCTTCGGTCTCGGATTCGCGAGTGGTAGATGTCACATTAATATGGACATCTTCTGCAGAATCAGCACGACGACGTGAAGGTGTCGAACGTTGGTCGTGAGAATGACTGAGTCGATGAGAGATATGATGGTTTTGAGAACCACTGCGTGAAGAGTCGCTAGATGAAGAATGATTGGCCATGTTCCCTGTTGGGGTCCCACGGATGGCGCCAATCTGTTGCAGCTTAAAACTGAATTGGGAACCACACCAGAGATATGTCTGCAAAAGAGAACACGGAGTGACCACGGGGTAGGGTTATAGCGGGGGAACGCTCTGATTTTTAAGTCATAGATGGCTAACAATGTAGAACTCTGAGAAGCAATAAGAACGCAATGTGTATCTATGTGAGCTTGTCCATACCTAGGGGGGTTAGACCCCTTTATAAAGTAGTGGGAGGAAGAGCCCTAGTATGACTGGGCTGTAAACAGATCTAATCAGAATCGAATTAGGATCCTAGAGGATCCTATAACTATCTCAGACTATAGAATTAAAGTCCTTTTAGGAATCCGCCTGATGATTAATATGGCATTTGCCAAATCAGCCATAAGCTAATAAGGGATACGAGTCATAACCGTCATGTGTCATTCTCAGACTAGAGGCTTATTTTTAGCTATATCATCTTCGAAGGTCAGGAAGAAAGAGACCGACAACCATCTCTGATGACTATATTGTGTACCTAGATGAGGTTGAATATAATCTAAGCATAGGAAACGATCCTACATCCTTCAAAGAAGCTATTATGAGATATCACTCAACTCAATGGCTTAAGGCTATGAAAGATGAGTTAGAGTCAATGAAAATAAATGAAGTTTGGGACCTTGATGACTTACCAGAAGGGGTCAAAGCAGTAGGCTATAAATGGGTCTACAAAACTAAGCTAGATCCTAAAGGTAATGTCGAAAGATACAAGGCTAGAATTGTCGCTAAAGGTTTCACTCAAAGGGAGGGGATAGACTATAATGAAACTTTTTTTCCTATACTTATCAATACCATACCGGTCGGTACATAATGTTTTCCCTTCTACTGGTACAGTATCTCTTTAATTTTGTACCGGTCAAAATACCACTATGTACTGGTTGTACCTGCTGGTATCACCTTCGTACCGGCTGAGATATTATGTATTGTACCAGTTCCTTAAAAAATATAAAAGTAACAAAATTTGTTAGAAACATTTGCAAATTGACCATATAAAGACTAAATAGAAAAACACCTTAAGTTCTATTACATTAATCAAAGTCTCTGTAGCCTTTTACTCTTAATATTCATTACAATTTGCAAAATCTTTTCCGATAAGTTTTCAATCTTCACTTATCTATGACTTACTTCATACCTAGAAGCTTTGATCATATTATTTCATTTATATGATGGGCTACTTTACACACACCGGCTCGCACACACACACGCACACACAGAAACAATTTATTCTTGAACTCAAAGACGTTATTATTAATTAAACTACTTATTCTTACATAAGAATTTAAGAATCAGATCATTAAGAAAGGGGAGATAATCTTAGAGGAGGTAGTTCAATTGAAAAGGCTAATTGTTTCTAATATCACTGTATGGGAACAAACAACTTATTTGGAAACTAATAGCTTATTTGAAAACTACAGTAATTCAAGCTCTATAAGACAAATAGTTTATTCTAGTGGAGCTGTGAGTAAAAGATATATGTATATGTTGTTAGTTCGCCAATAAATGAACAGTACAACTGTATATTGTTGATAAAAAATTTGAGATGGTACCGAGACGGTACCGGTATATACCATTTCACAAAGAAAATGGTACGCACTCCGGTACGGTATTCATAACTATGTCCTAGAAATTAGTTTGCTACAATGTCCTAGAAATTAACTGGAGCAAGACGAAATGGAGCGTATTCCCAATGCATCAGCAGTAGGGAGTCTCATGTATGCTCAAGTCTTTACTCGTCTAGATATAGCGTATGTTATTGGTATGCTTAGATGGTACCAAATAAAACCAAGAATGCTTCACTAGAAAGCAACCAAGAAAGTCATGTGTTACTTATAGGGTACCAAGGATTGCATGCTTATCTATAGGAAGTCAGATAACCTTGAGGTTGTTAGTTATTCTGATTGTGATTGTGCTGGGTGTATAGACACCTTTAAGATTATTGATTAAGTACCTCGTTGTGAAAGATATAATTCAGAATCACATATTGTCTATTCAGCATATCAGTACGACTGCTATATTAGCAGATTCAATTCCATGACAAAAGGCTTACCACCCAGTCTCTTTAGAGAACATGTTGCTAGCATGGGTTTGGTTGATAGCTTTTCCTTTTTTGATGATGGAATTTTGATTTGAGACATTTTATTTCCGTGATCACCTTATGTTATGAATTCTGGATATTATGATTATGGTTTGTTACTTCTCATTAAAAGTGCATATTTGAAGTATTCTGAAATAAACCCTCATGGAAGGATCACATGAACTCATTCATATTATTGTTTATTATGGAAGGATGTGATTCATGTCTGTTAAGCTATTTGACTGTCATATTTGGCAAAAGTTCTTAGATTATAACCGGATAACGGTTTTGTGGTGTTGAGAGGCATGGATACCACCTTTAATTCATTTTAGAATTTTTCTTAAATTTGACCTAAATTACGGGAGTGTTTTGTTCAATTTCGTTATGTCAAAACTTATGATGTTAACCTAATTATAACCCTTGGCCAAGTGGGAGAATATTGGATTTGATCGGTCCAATCCAATTAGGTGGCTATACTATTGTTGACTATTTATTTGACTTGGAAATTAATTAATTAAATTGGCTAAATAATTATTTAATTTTAGCATCCAATACACTAATGATTTAATGTGTACAAAAGGCTTATAGATCCTAATCTCTTAACTTTGATAGATGGTTGAAATTTGACAAGCTTTAAGGCAGATCCCACTACTCTCTCTATATAAATATCTCTTTTTCTTGGAAATTAAGGTATCATGATCTTTGGCCACTCTTTTTCCTTCTAACCTAACAGAAAAAGAAATACACAATTCTATTCTATCATCAAGAATAGAGAATAGTGAAGATTAATACCAAAGGGATACGTTCGCTTCCGCATCTTGGCATTTTTGCATCCTCGGAATAAAGCTTTTGTTAATATATGTCTTCCCTCAATTTCGGTGAGTTTGAAATAATATCATTCTTAAGTTTATGCTATTAAAGATTTTAGTGGTCTTGATTATGGGGTCAAGGTGAATGAAATAATCTAACACGTAATATCAGAGATAAGTTAATCAATTGCATGGACATAGAACTTCCCCTTTAAGATTCTTAAAATATTTCATGAATTATGTTTCATGTTAACGTAAAGAGAAAGAAAAAAAAAAGTTTATAAATATGCTAGATTTATTGAAGAGTTTACTATTTCATGAATTAAGTTTATAAAAAAAAAGTTTATAAATATTTCATGAATTAAGTTTATGCTATCAATTGCATGCTCATGCTATTGTATAGGCCCGTTGTGGATAATTATGCTAGATTTATTGAAGAGTTTGTTGATCTCAAGATCCTCGTGCCTTGTTCACACCTCATTTCGTAGCTAACGAATAAAATATTGTTGTAGTTGCACATTTTCACTAGAAAGCATGGCGTGAAAATAATTCTTTCCTCTAATGTTGTTTCAAACTTTATAAGGCTTAAATTCTTCTTAATTGATACTAAAAAACTATTTTTGGGATTTATTTATCTTTAAAAATATCATATATAGTTTTTGTCTTTTTATTTAACTGTATAGTAACTTATTCTTTTTCATATCTTGATTGGTGTATTGGTTAGGATGAGGTTTGAAACGCCTAGAATAATGTTTAATTTACATAAGGTAAAACTATTTAGCCCTAAATATTCGTGCATATTGACCAAATCTTCGAAATAAGGTAAAAGAAAATGTAGTGTCCATAACTCATTTGCGATAAGGTTATCGAAGTTAAATATGAGTTTAATGTCTAGTTCATTTTAAATTTATTCTCTAAAGTAACTCTTTTTTCCTTATTGGTAATCATAATATGTTAGAGAGTGTTTTTTCAATTTATAATGATTCAAATAAAATATAATAGGTACGATCATTGTTTAGATAGAGATTTAAGGTGTAATAAATTAGGTTTTCGAATTGTTTAAGGCTTAATTTTAAACATTACTCCTCCTGCAAATCCATTAGTTATAAAATAAAGGATTGTATCCAAAGTAATTTTAATAAAACTTTGGTGACACAAATTTGTTTTGCATATCGTTCTTATCAATCCTATTTTGTACTGAAAACATAATTTTACAATGTGTCATGCAAAGAAGCTATCGTTACTTTCCTTGCCATCATACTCGTGCATTGTATATGGTTTATATTAAGCACCAAAAATTGTTGAAAAGGAAAAAGAACCCATCCAATGAAAGCAATAAGTGGAGATTGAGGACCACTTAGTAAAAGTGTTAAGTCTAACAAGACAAAATGAAGTTTTACGGAGGTTTTCTTGGAACTTCTAAATAAACCCCGGGGTTTTTGCCTTTGCTTCTCCATCTACAAACTACAGAAACCCTTGTTACAAGTACCCAGCAAAGCTTAGTACCCGAAACACAATCATAGAGAATCTAAAATAATAACAAGAAGAAAATAATATAATTCTATGATATGTCACAGATGGGGCTAAATCAACGCCTTTTTTCTTTTTTCTCCATTGACATCATACTCGATTGTTGTTTTGGTGATAGACGAAGTCTTGCGTGTCTTTGCGATTTCAAAGCGTGTCTAGTATAGAGTAAATTCCAAATCAAGAAGTGAACCCAAAATCAAGGTATCGTCATGAGATGATTTCTTCTTTTATCATCTTTGCATCATCAATTTTGGTATACTTCTCCTCGTACAAAGAAAATACTGTTGTGCCTGTTTCAATCCAAACATTTGGAGTTAAAAATTTAGTGGTGACGTGTAAATAGAGTACGTTTACGTCGACAACTAAGGCTGAGGCATAACGACCTCTAAAAGTTTAGATTTTTTTCTTCTCAGTTAATTAAGCCCAGATGTGCGAATCTTTCTTCTTCAAGATTAAAAATGTTCTCTTACCAAACTAAAATGTGCATTCTCTCCTTCAATAATAGAGAATGAGATCGAAATTTTGGAAATCGTAAATATTTGTAGCATATGACACCTAGCAATGAAACAACTTCAGAAGAGAGAGCAACTAGTGTGGGTGAGTCCCCTGCCTTGGTGATCATAATGAAGAGATTGGTATCTGTGGTGGAAACAAAACCAATTTAGAGAGATAAACCTAGATACATACGGTTTGCATGACCAAGAGGCACGTGTGTTTTGAGAGGAGATAAAAGCATAAAATCTTGGAAATGACCATATCCAGTCCCTTCTATGAAATACTCGCACTTCTTTAACTCTAGAGGATGTCCGACACCAAATTAGGGAAGACTAAAAGCACGCGAAGTTAAAACCTCCCAAATAACAATATACCTGCAGGGAGCGTGAGTTTGAGAATAGCCCCAACTCCACCATCACCTGCAACGACCTCAAACTTATCAAAGGTGTAAGTCACATTTGCTGTTTTCAGCGTGCCATAGAGTTCCCATGCTTCACGCGCGGGCACTTCAATTTCGTCAGAAAGTGTTCCGCGCATTTTGCTCCATAAGGAGGTTGAGCAGGTTTCTAAAACTTCTAAGACAATTGTTCTAGCTAGCCAAGTCTTGGTGGTAAAGTCTCAAATTTGTATGCCCTTCGATGCTGCTACTTGATCTATTGTAGAAGGGCTTTGGACAAATGGGAGAAGGCCTGCTAGTTCACATTAACCTTTTACATTTTGAGCAAGAGAATAAAAAGAATTTTGGCTTTGAAATTGTCTTGGGTATCTTTCTCCCCCATTATGAAGCTATGAAAAGCTTGCTGGTTTATTTCGGTTTTGAAAATTGACCACTTCAATCAACATTGATGAGTGAAATTTTCTTAAAGTCCCGTTATCCGGCTAGTCCGATTCAACTTTACAATGTGGAAACCATTCTTTGAGCTTCCAATGTCAACGTGATTTGAATTCTATCCTTTAATCTCCTTTGCGCAAGAGGCTTTTTCTCAAATCAAATGTTAGACCTGCTCAAAATTTGATTTCATCTTGCTTTCGAAGTTGTAATACGCACATATCTCTACATTGTGTTTTGTTACAGGCAACTGTTGCTAAAGAAATAAAAACATTGTGAAAGACAATTATGGAATTAGGTATTCCAGTTATGTTCAAGACATCAAGTAGAACCAAGAGGACCCCAAGTAGACAATTATGTTCCTTTAGCTAATTGGACCAATCCAGCACGAAAACTATCAGAACCAACATCTAATGCATGATTTCTGTCTAATTTCCAGCTAACAACTTATGCGCTTTCTGACGAGAGCAAATGGCCATGAAACTATAATTTGCACAGAGAAAACCTGCTTCGTATCAACTGGTCGTTCCTTTGATGCTTTTTCAAACATTGTAAGCTTTAAATTTTATTTAATGGATACATGAAAACTATTTTAGGATTTTTTTTAACTCTAAAAATCTAATATATAGTTTGTCTTTTTATTTAATTGTATAGTAACTTTTTTTTTCATATCTTGATTGGTATACTGGTTAGGATGAGTTTTGAAATGCCTAGAATAATGTTTAAATTACATAAGGTAAACTAATTTAGCCCTAAATATTCGTGCATATTAAGCAAATCATAGAAATAAGGTATCAAAAATGTATTGTCTACTCGTTTGCGATAAGGTTATCGAAGTTAAATATGAGTTCAATGTCTAGTTTATTTCTACTTTATTCTTTGAAGTAACTCTTGCTTTTCCTTATAGGTAATCATAATATATTAGAGAGCGTTTTTAAATTTATAATAGTTAAATAAAGTACAATAGGTCCGATCATTGGTTAGATAGGGATTTAAGATGTAATAAATTAGTTTCCGAATTGTTTAAGGCTTAATTTTGAACATTACTCTTCCTGCAAATCCATTAATTATAAAATAAAGGACGGCATCCAAAATCATTTTAATAGACCTTTGGCGACACTAATCTGTTTAGCCTATGTTTCTTATAAATCCTATTTTGTATTGAAAACATAATTTGACGATGCGTCATGCAAAGAAGCTATCGTTACGTTCATTGCCTTGCGTATTGTATATGATTTAGATTAAGCACGGGAAATTGATGAAAAGAGAAAAGAACCCATCCACTGAAAGCAATAAGTGGAGACTGCAGACCATTTAGTAAAAGTGTAAATCTAGCAAAACAAAGTGAAGTTTTATAAAGGTTTTTGAACATCTAAATAAATCACGGGGTTCTTTTGTTTATTGCCTTTCCTTATGCTCTACAAATTACAGAACCTTGAGGATACATTATATCATAATCTCTCTACCTTAAAAGGCTAAAGTGTTACATGTTTATGTGTTTCTACACATTCTCATTCTCAAAATACCCTCTAAAATATCACATAACATCAATAATAACACGAATAACCCGCCATATTTCAAAAGCGTCACCACAACATGCCTCTTCCGCCAGGCTATCTCACTCCCAACCCGCTCAAGACACCTCTAAGCGGTGCCATGGTTTCAAAACAAACGGAACTTCTCTTCCACCTGGCTTTCTCAGTCCCCGAGCACACTCTGGCGTAGCCTCTTATGGAAATATAGCTTTGTGTATACTTGTGCAAATAACAGTTTGAAAAATATTACTAGCATGCAAAGCCTAACGTTACAAAACAGCAATAACGTAAACAGGAAAGAACTATTTATAATAACTCACAACAAGAAATTTAGAACAATAACAGAAGAGCCGAGGTGTGAATTTGAGTCACTGTCCTTAAGTCTTTATTCGTCCCGCAACGGTGCTAACGGTCTCTTGACGAAAAGCCTCCCATGATACATTGGCAACGTCTGAAATAAGAGCACTCCAAATTTTCAGACCCGACGAGCCAAACAATGGCAGAACTCTTTCCCTTTTCGGACACAGAAAAACCGGACAGAATCTTTGACAGAAGAAAATTTTGGGATTCAAAAATTATTAATTTTTGTAACTGGCTCAATTTTTTACACAGAGTATTCACTGAGGGTGCAACTCTTCACAAAAAAAAAACTGCAAGCTGGAAAGGTCACAACTTATCGGAAAAGAAAATAAATAAAATTTATTTATTTTAAATGTTTTTGTCTCAAAAAGAACAAAGCCTGATGGGCCTAAGCCACAGACTGGGACGGGACGGGCGGCGCGCGTGGTGGACCTTGGGTCAACCTAGGTCCTCCCTCCTTACAAAACATGGGTACCTCCAAGGGGCCCAACCCTTAACTCAAGGCTAAGCCTTATAAGGAACGAACATTGGCTTTAATTCTTCAATGTGGGATTCTCTCTTCCCTTCAAGTTGAACTACCAAATTCAATGCCAATTTTCTCATTCACCTTCCATTTATTTTAAACATGTGAATATACCATGATCATCTATTCCAATAGATGAACATGAATCAATTTTTTCCTAACCAAAATATGGTTTGGAACCCATTACAAAATTGAGTCAAAGTTTCTTCTCCACAATGGGTTTAAAACCTAATTCCAATAGTCTCTACATGGATTCCTTCGTTCTGTAGTTCAAAGTTCTTCCTACAATAATTCATCCAATTCTTCATCTGCAAGTCAGTGTTTGCATAACACGATCGCATTTCGTGAATCAATGAACGAAAATGCTCTATTTACGCTTCTGAATATTCTGCATTATACATTCTATTATTCAATGACGTTTGTCTCTCTTTCATTTGATGACTACACACACATGAGATTACATGCTCTGCGCCTCTACCGCCACCGCCACTTCTTCCTTATGTGTCTCCTACGTGTTTTCGTCCTCTTTCACCATTGCATGCAAGGTGTTTGAAGATATGCAAATTGCCTTGTTGTGGTACCAATCACATAGGAAAGAGCAGAGACGAGTGACTCACAAAATTTAAAGCTTTGCTTATGGTAGAAGGATATTATGCATTTCAGGACTCAAAATAAGAACTGACCCCTGTAACAGTAATGGAGACCTATCCTTGCATCAATAAAATGATAATCATTGAATGTCTATTCTGAAAGTTCTTCACTTTCATTCTGACCCATGTCCTACTTCCACATACCATTTTTCACATCCTTGCTGTTTCCATGTCCTGCTGTTTCTACATAGGCCAGGTTGATGAGGTTGTTGTTGTTGTAGCTGCGAGCTTTCAGTGTAAATTTAGACAATTCAAAGATTGAGGGCCTACAGTTGAGCAGGTTCAGTTATACTTATCAGAAAAAGGAAAACCATTAAGGGTCTAAATCGCGCATGATGTGGCATACAACCCATCACATCGTCAGAAATATACCACAAGTGGTTACACTATATTTTACTGAATGTAAGGCTTGGGTTGGACGATTAAAGTTAACTGATTATATGCATGAGAAATTACAAATTAACTAAGGTATAATTGTCTTCTATAATGGTTTCGCCGATAGAGATTATTATACCTGGAAGCTTGCGAGTTCTAATTGATTATTGACAGGTTGTCCATGCCCATTTTGGATGTGAAGCAATACTTCCTCGGGTTTTTATGTTCTTGGATAGAAACACTTTGGTTGAGTGGCGACGCGTTACACTACTTGATGCATAGATTAGTAGATTTACCAATTCATAAACAGCACACTTGATTATGTTACAACAGAAAAAAGATGCTGCTGGCACTACACTCCTAATTTGAATATAGAAACAAGAATTTTACAAAACTGTAACCTTTTTATTCTAAACTTTTCCTTTCTTGCAGTATTTGTGTTTTTAGGAAACTAAGATAAAACGTCTGAACTGCCTAAAATTTTGAGAACCACCATGGCATGTAGGAATGGCAGTTTTACTTACTAAAACTCTGCTGCTTTATTGAGGCAGGGCATTACAGTGATTACTTTTAGGGTCCATTGGCCTAATCTAATCTGATGTTTGAGTATATTTCTTATACTGCAACTGGGCGAGAAAATTACGCAGGGACTAACTAAATTTGAACGTGTTCCTTGGACTCTTTTCACGAAACTCGTGTACTCAATTAAAATTGCTATTAGTATTTGTTTGTTCCGAGATGTTAGATTACATACTGTTTCTGAAGTCCTACAGGCCACACTGATCAGATTATAATAGCTGTTAAATGAGGTTTTCCTAGGGCAGATTATAGAGACCATATTCCTGGTGCTGATTGAACATCTACCTAGAAGTCCATAAAAAAAGCCAACTAGAAGAGGCTGCTAGAATTTGATAACATTCTGTCGAACTCAAGAGATTCTGAAAACAATTAAGAAAAGCCAGAAGAAGGTGACTATAGTTCAAATTTCAAAGGCATTGCATGAATTAGCATTAATAGTTTATTTTCATCTACATGCCTCCTTATTCTGATTTCATGATTCTTGTTCAACTGGCTCTCCGAATATCGTGATTTCAGTTCAAGCTAAGTAGATCACGGAGGTTTCTCTGGGTCTCCTAAGTCCTATCCTTGCAATAATTACTGTTCACAAAGTACGTCTCCCTGGGTTTTCTCTTGTTTGCAATCAGAAGAGCAGAACAAGAGAATCGTATTTCTACCTCATACAATGAAAGAAAAAATTGAGGGGAATAGTCAGTTGACATGGGAACATGAACATAGATATACGTTACCAATTATGTCTCCTGTTAGGCAGTTGAATCTGAGGATGTTTGATTGCATAAAAGGATAGCAGAATTCAAAATAAATAAACAAAAAGCGAGGTCTGATCTCTAGAGGTTCACACGGCGACGATATCAGATGTTGATTGGCTTTTTAATAAATGTTATCAACTATCACGATAATGCAATCAAATGAATTACATAAAGTATTATATGCAAAACTTTGGATGGAACTTAAGGACTGCAAACCAATTCAGATTCAACAGAGGGAAACTTGTAACCATTCACGGTGACATCAACTCATTTAATATAAGCCTCAGGCCCTTTATATAACCACTTCTCTTGTTGATCCTGTTTCTTCTTAAAAGTTTCATTTCAAATGTGCTGGTTTACCACGCTACAACTGAAGATCTTTTTCCCATTGGGATCAGTATCCACCGTACATCTAGAAGTATTAAGCCATTGTAGACTACATTGATGAGATTAACATTCACGCGCGCCAGCGATTCCTACATAGGGGACACTTTATAGTGGCTTCGATTCCACGGAAAGATTCGTGGTACAAAACGACTAAGAACATAGTGATGATTCTACCTTAGGCCTGAAGCCAATGCCGCTTCTTTTGCTTACGCCTTTAATTTGAATTATGTCCTTCGGACGAGCTTCTTCTAACAGAAACTAGAACTCCGAACAACTAATTTAGTCAATTTTGAATTGCTAAGCTATGTTTTTTATGTCTTGTAGAAGAGTTCGATTAGTTCTTTTAGATATTGCTATGTGTCTGTAATTGGCAGCTGCTCACCCCTGATCGAACATTTACCTTGAGGCTTTGATTTATTCACTTGATGAATTGGGTGGTCACAATAAGGTACTACATCCTCGTGTCTTGCACTTAATGGGAGTTCGCAGAAGACATCTTGATATAGATTGAAAATTAAAGTTGTAGGCGATAATACAAAGCTGGTTTGTTTTAACGCTCATTACGGTCCCTAAAGCATCACCTCCGCAAGTGGTGCAGTTCAAAACAAAATCATATATATATATATATATATATATATATATATATATATATATATATATATATATATATATATATCAGAGCCTCGACGTGGGCATGCACCATGTATAAAACAGGTATAGTACTAATGTCATTCGTCCTCTAACGGTTCTATTCAGAATATAATGCGTTCTCTATCCTGGTCCTAAGTTTCCTACATTGGTTGGTGAAGGTTAAAGACAATATTTGTTTCCATAATCAGCATCAATATAAGGAACATGCTTCTTCTAATAATTTTCAGAATTAGGCTAATAATTTTTTACTATGCCCTTGAGAGTCTGTAGCATTTATAGCGCTGCATATACTTCCCACCCATCTTTATGACAATTACCACGATTTTTTGAAATTTGTTGCACTATTTGTGAAAATTTTAATAAGCAATGTGAAAAAGATTCCGAAAAAGGCCAATACTCAGTTATTTTATGACCACCAAACTTGAATCGTGGGGTTTGGAACATAACTGCAAGAGAGAAAATACTGAAAATTTTCCTCGTTGATGGTTGATATCGATTTTCTAATGTGGTATTTTGATTGACTACTTTGGATAATCATAGCTTACATTAATGACATTGAAGTCCTATTGTTATTATATGCTGTCGATTCGACATATTTTCTAACAGTTTTTGTGACTTGTCATGTGTTTACGGTTGCAGTAGAAATTTGTGGGCTTGGTTGTTGGCATTTCTCTATCACATATTAAGAATTGCAAGTTTTGACACAGCTGCACTGAGGAACGCAATGGTATGTGGCATCATAGACTTTCTGCTACTGTAGCATCTTTGTTGGCAAAATTAAAAATGCTAGGAATTCTCTTTAAATGATTATATATAATTGCAGAGAGCTGAACAAACCATGACTTGGTGTATATTACAAGGTTGGTGCATATAATCTCATGATTCCTGTGTTTAGTTCTTAACCTTTTTATAATGCTCACCCTGCTTGCATAAAGCAACTATTTTCGTAAAAGACCGACAACTGGAAGTTCATATTATTGTTGTCCTTAATGGATTATGCTCCCCTAATTATATCAGTTACAAGGTTATTTCCTTGAGGCAATGTAGGTTATGAGATAGTAAATTTGAAAGGACATAAAAGATAGCTTATAGGTGCGTTCAAGTAGTCTTTTGTGCAGATTTTATGGATCACGACTTTGACTTAGCTTTGCTGCAATAAGCTTTTCTTCGCTTGCGAGGAGGAGGGAGGAGTGAACAAGACATATAGCCCTGGCTGCTGGTTTTGGAGACCTTGAAAAGTAACAACACTGCATAAAGTTACCTTTGTCAATTAACATTACAACAAAATGTAGATGTCACGACGCTTGTAAAAGGACGCTATCTGAAAAGTGTCCTAAAAAATCTTTAATGGGACGCTACGTATAAAGCGTCTTCTTATTCCATACATATTGGGACGTTTCATTAATAAATAATTATTTTAATAAGTTGGCTACTAAAGTTTTCACTGTTGGAGGGCCTTGAAAATTTCAATTAATCTTGCCTCCAAAAGGAAAACCAGCCGATGGGATTAGATATTGGGAGGACTCAACAGTAACCGACGGCTTTTTATACTTTCTTCTTGTTCTTTATGCGAATTTGTTCCGGTCTCTCTCTACTCGTGCTCTTGCAATCTTCAGCCAAGTTTCTACCCCTGACCTGCCTCCTAACCTCAAGATCGTCAGCTGGCAACGCTTCCCTCTTTGCTTTGCCGCTGCAAAGAGATGAAAAATCCGTATCCAGTTCCTCGGGTCTTACTGCGTCAGCTACCGTAAATTAGAGGCTTTAGCCTATAAAGCAGCTTAGTTGTGGCAAGGAAGCGAAGAAAAGTATGCTCTCCAGCTGTTTATTTGTGCTTATCGCTAAATCATTTTTTGCCTGACTTGTTTAAGCTGGTGCTCTATGAGGATTTTTGATTTTATGGGTGATTAATTATTGAAGATTCGTCAATTTGAGGTAACATGAAGTAATTGAAGGTTTGAAGTCTACTTCGATGGTTATTTACATGTGAATTGTGGTGTTGTTGTGTCGCCAATATGGGGGTTAGATTCGCTCTGGGGTATTGCCCGATATGACTAGGATTCTGAGTTGTTCTAACGCATTTGCTGTTACTTATTTTTTGCTGAATCCTTGCATGCAGTTTTTTTGTGTCTTCATGATGCTGGAACTCCTCCTTCTTACATGTCGATTTGGGCCCCCCTCCCCTTACTATCACATATTTTTCTTCCCTCTCCCCCTTGTGCTGATGGTTTACCAAATTGAATGGTTTTCCCCCAATGTTGTGTTTGTTTTGTTGTTTGCTTGTCAAGTGCTTGATGTGTTGCTTCCTTGTGGTTGTGAGTTCTTCTTTATGCTGCTTGCTTGGTTTTGATTCTTTTTTTCTTTTGTTCGTGGGGTCAACTGTTGTGTTGGTTTTCACTAGAGATAAAAGTGTTGTTGAGGCTTGATGTTAGACAATAGGAGTGTTAGAGTTTTAACCAGAGAGAAATTAGCGGTGGTCAGTGGAATAGTGACTTTTGTACTGAACTCTCTTGGTTTCATTTGGACATGCTCTTTCGGTTGATGTTAGACAATGAACATGCTCTTTCACATGCTCTAGGTAATGAGTCCTGTCAAGTTTGAACTAGGATGAACTAGTACTTCAAAGATTAATTGTTTGATCAAGGCATTTGGAGATGATTGTTTGGAATTTTTGAATGCAATATGGTAAGCTTTTGAAGCTTTTCTGTCTACAATTCAATCAAAAAAAGGAAGAATTATTAAAGTTGCCACTAAATGTGTAGCTAAAAGTTCTTATGATATAAAGTACACCGAAAGATAGTTTGTGAGATGTGTAATTCTTATAGAGAATATTGTTGTACTTTAAAAGTGAATCTTTTATCACTGAAGTAGTTGTTTCCCATCACTTGTGGCTTCAGAGGCTCTAAAGATGTTGGTACAGGCTACATGCAAGAAGTATTACATTTTGGTTCGTGAAATGAAGGTATCAAGATAAATCTGTGACATGCTTTCTAATGAAGGTTTCTGATCTTTCTTCTAATATAGAAAGTTGGGTTAGGCCAAAATCGATTGCCAATGGAACTCTTAATCAAGATAGGAAGTTGTACACATTGGAGGCAGCAAGCTTTCTCGTCTGCCTAAAACATTAGACACATATTGAAACTATACTCATAACTTTTTTTTTTTGTTGAAAATTTTAAGAAATAAGGCTTTTGTCTTGCATGCACAAAGTGTTGCTAGGATGTATGCCTGAATGGACATACTTGCCATATTCGTACAAAAAGATGAGCATGTTTGTGTTCGCATGTGAGGGCTATGTGTTTCCCTATCATATCCCTTTGGCGTTCTTGCTCTGCCAACCATCATCCTGGGACGACATCTGCTGAGGCACCTGGTACTCTTCAGGTACGTGGACATGTTTTGAATGAAATCATATATGATGACATATAGTTATTACAATGGAGTACACTGTTAGATATAGGAGAGAGTAAATGGATATATTACTTTCTTGAGCTTTTTTATATGGGTTGGTCTAGAATAGAATGCTTTCAATGTTTTAGGTTGCTGCTTTGCATAATCTATCAGTGCTAATGGTTCAAGTGTTCTTAATGATTAACACGTTAATATGTTTCTCTAGTTATCATACGAGGGAACAATCTTGTGGATTTGCTGTTTAATTTACTTGGTCAATGTTAGATTGGTCAATGTTTAATTTGCTATAAGAAAGTTTGGTTTAACAAAAGAATTGGTTGAGGAATTCTCCCCATGTGCTGCTCTTGCTCATATCTCTGGTGTTGCTTAAAATTGTGCTCGACCCAATGTGATTTTATGATGAAATTGTTTATAACTTTTTTGAACGTAACGTACTAAGTTATGGTTACATGTTTGTATTTGTAGGTGGAAGTAGTGTATTGGGACGTGATATGACTCGTTCTGTGATCAGGTGGCTAGCTTTTGCTCCATTTGTGTTGCGAGGGACATAGATCATTTGTCCATCAGAACTGTAATAGCTTATAATTTGATATCAAAACAATGAAGTTATATTTTTGTTGGAAATTTTGGATGGTATGTATTTTAATTCAGTTGAAGACTCTAGTCTAATTGTTCATTAGTTGACTATGTTGTTGTGTTAATCTTGTACCTTGTGCTTTATTACTTAATAAGGTTTTAGGGTGGTGTAAAGTGAAATTGATGGCACAAGTATATGAGTGTAGCACTGATGATATGGATAATTTTTTTTCCCCAAAAAATTCACTTGTTGCAACGCTATATAGTGTCCCTTAACCTAACTTGTAGAGACTCTTCTTATGGTGTTTGTGGGTCACATTAAAGCGCACCAATAAAGATGTAGCAATGCTACAAGGTGTCCCTATATGCTTATGATGTAGTTTTGAAGTGCCCATTTTATAGGATGTTTTGTCTCGCCTTATTAGGACCTACCCTTATTGCGTCACGAAGAGGCGTCGCAATATCTTATTGTGACGCCGTCTAATGGGGCGACGTTAGGACGTTGTGAATGGCGTCCTATCACCAAAAGCGTCCCAATATGTTACATTTAACGACGCTAGCACGCGTCCTTACAACCCAATTTTGTTGTAGTGTAGAACAAGTTTTAAGAGTTGTTTACTCCTGAATAAATAGTTAGCTCAAAGAGAACTCTCACCTGACATGTCAGACCACTTAGTTCCCTTTGTCAGTGTCAGTCCCAATGGGAACAAAGTGGGGTAGAATCCTATATTATGTTTGGATGTTGGCCTACTAATAAGATTATGCTTGGACGTTTGCTTACAATGGCATGAATCTGGTTACTTGATATGAAATAGATCCAACTTAGTGTATATGTGAATTGTTTTCTCAATTATTGTTGGATGATTTGGGGTTTAAGTATAGTCTTGTTTAAGTTCGGTGGGATTACAAATACTTTTTTTTTAATGCTGTTAGTTTGTTCCGGTTTTATACGAGACTACTTAAGATTATTTCACTGCAAATTATTTGAACTACCGCATAATCAACAGCTTATGATTTTTTCCTTCATTTGGCAATTAGGAAGTTGTAGACCATAGAGAATCTTGTGCCAGCAAAGAAAAAGGTGGAAGTTAGCTTATAGGAACTGACAAGAGGCTTTAGAAAATTAAGAAAAGTGTCTAAAGACCGAAGATTTATTAACCAGCAATTGTCATTGTTGCTAGGTCAAACCAAATGACAAAAGAAAAAAAATTGTTCTATGATTGTTTAGCCTTCTTTATCAGAAACAGTGATATGTTAGACTCATTACTATAAAAAGAAGTTTATTTCTCTTTTTGACTTCTTAAGTTAAAATGTTGGGCTAACATCTTGAAAATACAGCCTGCCGATGTAAGTCAAATTGTTCGAATGAATTTAATCTGGATTGACACTTAATGTATCTGGTGTGTACCCCTCAAAGGAAAGAAAAAACCAATGCCGTTGTGCTTGTGCCTATGTGTGTGAAGGTGGGGGTTCCATTGTTTAGCGGCACATGTTTTCAGCAGAGGTAGACCTAGATTCTCAAATATGAAGAGGGATATCATTTTTTGATGTTTTGACATTTGCATAATGGGTAAAACGCTCTAGTTTAGCAACTATATTTGATGATGTCATATTGTAAGTGTCGCTGTTAAGTGACACATAAATAAATGTCGCATTGTAAATGTCGCAAGCATCTAAAGTGACACTAAGTGTGCGACACTTGAAAAAGGGTCGCCAATTTTGAGTCACGTAAATAATTGTGTCGGCAAATAAACAAACTTTCGGTAAAAATGTCACAAATTAAAGCTAGTTTATGACATTTTCTAAAATATCGTCAATATTGACGACTTTTTTTTTAATTAAGCGTCGCCGAAATCCTTTTCTTTTTTTTTAGTACCACCACTGTCCTAACCCGAGACGTTGCCAACATCCACCATCCAACAAAAGTTAATGAAGGTTAGCTGGCTGTGAATCTCCTAATGCCCACTCAAATTCACAAGAAAATATTTTATCTTAACATCCCTTAAAATCGAAATCTCCTAGGACACCAATCAACTGCCTACTACCACTGTCACCCATCATCTGACCGTCATACCACCACTCTCTGGACTGCAGATGTGGACTAGTTGGCATTCTCTTGCTCAAAATGGCAAAAGTTTTGAATGGAAGATGCGGACCGGTTGTCCTTGCCCCATGTGGGTAGAGCCCTTCTATAAATAGATCATGCAGCAGCATTAGAAGACCTACTCATTCAATACTTCACTAGACCCTTATCTAGCCCGACCAAGGTTTCTATGACACGCAACTCCCCTCATCAAAAAGCAAAATGCACGGAGCACTTTCTGATGGACTTAAAGTGAACGTGCCCTCTAACGATTTGTCTCTTGTTTCCTTACGCACAAAACTCACATATTCACACAGAGAATGTGTGTGTCTCTATGTGTCTTGTCCGTAGGTGTGCGTGTGTGAGGGTGGGTGGGTGGAGGGAGGGGGGTAGTGGAAGGGTGGTACAATGGTGCTCGGTAAAGGGGGTGTGGTGGCACCATGTTTTAAATATGTGAGTTTGTATTCGTGTCTGTATTTATGTGCCTCTATGTGTCTGTCTGTGTGTTTCTTTATGTCTGGGTGCACTTGTAACGACTCAAAAATTCGGAACACTAACACCTTGAACTCCCAGAACGTTAAAACAATCACTACTTAACGACACAAATACCTCTACTCAATTAACCAACGTTCAAAACTTATATCAGAACTTCTAACAAATACAACTCTCAAATTCATTATTACATATGGTGATAAATAAAAAGAGACCTAAGCTCTTTATAGAGCGAGTTAAACAGGGTTTACCCACGTAGTGTTCTAATGTTCAGTAATAATAACCTAAATCAAGCTCTCTCGCTCGGTTCTAATCTGTACCCAAGAAATCTACTGTTGGTGATTAGCTACAGAAGGGAAGTCAAAAGAGAGTGAGCTTTTGAGAGCGCAGTAAGAATCAAAAGTGTGAATCAAACGATTATACATATGAAGTCAAATGACAGTTTGAAAAAGGAGTTTAAATAAGACTGCAGTATCACGATGTAAATATAGGGAAGACTATCAACTAAATCCCTCAAATCACTAGACAGTTCAAAATATTTCAGATACAGAAATAAATGATATTAAACATGAGCAGTACAGAATAGCAAAGCCATCCTGGCAGTGCTCAAATAGTCTCTGCATATGCATGTGTGCAAAACTAGCCCATTTGGTACTAGTTGCTACTCCAACATGACAAACCATCCTTATAACTCTCACAATATAGATCGTCCTTATAATGCCTCAATTCAACATTTCATGTTATTATGCAGAAAAAAATAATCGCTAATTCGTCATGTTGCATAATGCTCGTATCAACAAATAGATGAGCATTAATAAGGATTTCAAACGATCGCTTTAAGGTTCAAATGTAGTGTTTCATGGGCAAGTCCAAACATTTTTTCATGACCATTCATAAAAATCAAAGTTCAATGAAATTCGATAACAAATCCGAATGAAACATACGAGATTAAATATGTGGACTTGAGATTCGGATAGAATTCTTTGTGCGACACTATATGACATGTAAAATTAACATGTTTATAAGATTAGTGTTGCTAAAGGTCTAAAAAACTTATTTTGGAACCCTCTTTAAATTTGCATTTTGTCTTGCCAAAATAACACTTTCATTAAATGATCTTAACAGGTCCGAGATGGGTTAAGTTTCATTTGGCCAATATCTGACTTCTTAACTCTCAACTTATTGCTTTGGGTGGATGGATTCGATTTCCTTCCCAACTAATTTCTGTGATTTTTTAAAATAATGTGCAACACAAAAAAAGAGGACTTAGTATCGAGCTTGAAGTTGCAAAAATAAAAACATTTCAAATTTAATTTCGTCATGATTAAATTTTTGAACTAAAAGAAACGTATAACAAAAATAATAGTGAAAGTTGAAATTTATTGATGTTGGAGTGAAAGTTGAGGTGGAAGAGGTGAGATGGTACAGTGGTAAGGTACCTATAACCTTCTCCAGGTCAAAACTTCATGAAATCGAATTCTTTCATCAATTTTGGTCTCAATTTGAGGAAATCTAATGTCATCAAACTTGAATCTATGTGATATGAGATAGATTTGGATGAATTACGTGAGTTGATGATTACGTCGACTTTTTGGTTTTGAATATTGAAATAGATTCGAATACATACAAAAATTAATCAGAACCGTGAATTTTTTTTAAACTCCATTGACTTTCTTTTGTATATCTAGACCAGATCTGATATATGCATGGACACACGGTCTGCTGAAACATATAAAGCTCCACTCATGCGATATGGGAGTGTTTGCAATTTAGCTAGGAACGGTCCAATTTCCGAGCCCCCAATGCTGTGAGATCAGCCTGTGCATATCCATGTGGCTATATTTATGATGGATAACCTCGTTTTGAAACATACAATATTGGTGAGCCCGAGGGTTCGAATTAGCACAGTATACTTATGAAAAGGACCCACTCTATAATCATCGTTAAGAGGTTGAGGGGGACACAATCTTTGAAAGTTCGGGGTTTAGCGTTTGAGTCGGTGAAGTTTTTTGGAAGGTGTAACTGTAGTTAAAAGCCTCTAAAAGTTAAGGGAGAGAACTTCTTACTAATCATTGACAATTTCAATGATTAAGTGGTGCGTCATTTAGGAAGTTTTTTGTTTACAGTATTTATTTACATGGAGATTTCATCAAAGATGGTTAAACTAACTTTTAATAATGTAAACCTACTTTTAGGTCTTTAACATATCAGCAAACCCTAATGGTTCTGCTCGGGTGTCTGGAAAGGGTATGTAACTTGCAATACCTAATCTCATGAAGAGCAAGGTTTGACCACAACCACAGAACTGTTTTCCGCAGATCTTATCGTCAGGTCTGCCAGCTAAGAACATGAGAACAAAGCTCTTCAACTGTTGGAGTCCATGACGTGGTCGATAATGTTATTTTCTCACGTGTACTGTATAATGTTATTTTATGGTATGGTCAATGCAAAAGGTAGAGAGGTATGCGTGTTACAGGGCGTGACGAAATCAAATTCAACTGGGGAACAGTATTTTTTTCAATTAACAAATGTTATTTCCCTGAACAGGAGCTAACTCAACTTGGCAACGATAACTTCCACTACAACCCCTGTGGGCGTTACTGCATCTTATGGCGTCGCAATCCATTATGGAGTTCGTCATTGCAGCTTATCAATGTTGAATGAAGTGGTCAATCTTCAAATCCCAAAGAAACCAGGAACCGTTTGTGTTCTCTTGCTCGAAATGGTAGAAGTTTTGAATGGAGATGTGGACTTGAAGGCCTTGCCCCATTTCTGCAGAGCCCTTCTATAAATAGACCATGCAGCAGCATTAGAGGACGTACGAATTCAAGACTTCACTACACCCTTAGCTAGCCAGAACAAACTTTTTGAAACCCGCGACTCACCCCATCATCAAGAAGCAAAATGCACGGAACACTTTCTGATGGACTTGAAGTGAACGTGCCGGCACAGGTGGCATGGCAAATTTATGGCACCCTTCAAATAACACATGTGACTCACACCTTTGACAAGATTGAGGTCCTTCAAGGCGATGGCGGAGTAGGAACTACGCTCAAACTCACGCTTCCGGCAGGTAATTTGTCACTTGAGAGGTATTAAATTTACCTACCTTTTTAGTCCTCACCGAGCTGGTGACCAAGGCCTCTAGAGTTAATGAAGTGCGAGCATTCAACAGAAGGGACTGAAGTCAGTCATTTCCATAATTTTATGCTTTTATCTTCTCTCAGAACACATTATCCCTCCGTATGTGTTTCTTGTTTCCAACGAAAGTAACAATCTCTTCATTGTGGTCACCAAGTCCAGGGACTTACCCACAGTAGTGGCGTTGGTTCCGTTTTCTCTCGTGAAGTTGTTTATTTTGTGTGTCAAGTGCAACCCATATATATATGGAGCGGTATTTTAATTTGACTGGTAAAAAATAAACAGAGATACCATACTGTTAGAAGGCAAAAATAATACATATCGGTTGCTACGATTGGTACCCGCACGAAATTTTTAACTATAGGTAAAAACACAAAATAGCACATCCTGGACGGAAACTTAACAAAGAAGAACAAATCTGACATGCAGTTCTTGGTGACAAAACGGTACTCCAAGACACAAGTACCATTTATACATTACATAAATATGCATTGGAGAGGTCCTTATATATGCCTGAGCCTTTGATGGTGGACGTAAATGCACTCTAGTATTACACTTGACTATGAAGTTCCTCACTAGCTATGTTTTGATTGAAACAGGCACAACGGTGTTTTCTTCTTATGAGGAAATGTATACCAAAGTCGATGATGAAAAGATGATAAAAGAAGCAGAGGTCATCTCAGGAGGATATCTTGATTTGGGATTTACTCTGTACCGGACACGCTTTGAAATCATAGAGACGAGCAAGACTTCGTGCATCACCAAAACCACAATCGAGTATGATGTCAATGAAGAGGATGTTGCCAACTTCACTTACGTCTCCATCCTGCCAATGATAAGCATGATGAAAGATATTGCCACTTATCTGCTTGAAAACATAGAGTGATGATGCTAATAACATATTAGTGTGGAAGATTAATAAATCAACAAAGTCTTTTGTTGTGTGGTACGGTCAATAGTTCCCCTCCTAATTATTTGTTTCTCATAAGCCTGTCTCGAGAGGCTTTTTATGTACTATTATGATATAATGTATCCTCAAGGTTCCGGCCGTAATTTGTAAAACTTCATTTGTTCTTGCTAGATTTACACTTTTACTAGATGGTCTTCAGTCTCCACTTATTGCTTTCAGTGGATGGGTTCTTTTCTCTTTTCAACAATTTTCCGCGCTTAATCGAAATCATATACAATACGCGAGGTAAGGAACTTAACGATAGCTTCTTTGCATGACGCATCGTGAAATTATGTTTTCAATACAAAATATGATTTATAAGAAACATATGATAAACAGATTAGTGTCGCCAAAGGTTTATTAAAATGATTTCAAATGCGATCCTTTATTTTATAATTTGTGGATTTGCAGGAAGAGTAATGTTTAAAATTAAGACATAAACAGTTCGGAAACCAAATTTATTACGTCTTAAATCTCTATCTAACCAATGATCGGACCTATTTTACTTTACTTGAACTATTATAAATTGAAAAAACACTCTCTAACATATTATGATTACCTACAGGGAAAAGCAAGAGTTACTTTAGAGAATAAATTAGAAATAAACTAAACACTGAACTCATATTTAACTTCGATAACCTTATCGAAAATTGAGATATAGACAATACATTTTTTGATACCATATTTGTATTATTTACTTAATATGCACGAATATTTATGGCTAAATTAGTTTACCTTATGTAATTTGAACATTATTCTAGGCGTTTCAAAACTCATCCTAACCAATCTAACAATCACGATATGAAAAAAGAAGAAGTTATTATACAATTAAATAAACAAACTAAAACTATATATGAGATTTTTAAAGAAAATTAAATCCTAAAATAGTTTTCAAGTATCGATTAAGTAAAATTTAAACCTTATAATGTTTCAAAAAACATCAAAGGAAAGAATTATTTTCACGCAATGGTTTGTATTGAAAATGTGCAGGACTCTTTAATAAATCTAACAGAATTGTCCACAACGGGTCTATACGATACCATAGACAAAGCATGAGCAAAATTTTATAAACTTTATGCCGTAGGAAACTAATATGGCCGGAACAAACTTTTTGTTATGTTGGTGCTATAATACAACCAATTAAAGCGGAAATATTTTGAAAGTTTAACATAGCGATATACCATTATATTGCTATGTTAAAGCGGAAACATTAGGACTAGGATCCTCCGCTTTCTTTGTTAATGATAAGGTAATTACTTGTTTTGGCGATCCTAATTCCACCACTATACGCGTGAATTGCAAAAGACTAGCAATTGGTTTACTGGCTGTTTCTTGGACGTTTGACCAGGTAACATATAGGGCATTGTCACTAGAAAACAAGTTACTTGTTAAGGCGAACATAAGCAGTTGATAAGAATCAGGTTGACAAGCGAGCGCATTCAGTGGCCTGAAACATGGAGCAGTTGATAAGAAGCAGGTTTTCTGGGTTCAAATTACGGTTTCATGGCCATTTTCTCTCGTAAGAAAGCGCATCAGTTTTTAGCTGAAAATTCGAAAGAAATCATGCATTAGATGTTGGTTCTGATAGTTTTCGTGCTGGATTGGTCCATATAGCTAAAGGAACATAATTGTCTACTTGGGGTCCTCTTGGTTCTACTAGAAGTCTTGAACATAACTGGAATACCGAATTCCATAATTGTCTTTCAGGATGTTTTTATTTCTTTAGCAACAGTTGCCTGTAGCAAAAGACAAGGTAGAGATATGTGTGTATTACAACTTCGAAAGCAAGATGAAATCTAATTTTGAGCATGTCCAACATTTGATTTGAGGAAAAGTCTCATGCGCAAAGGCGGAGATTAAAGGATAAATTCAAATCACGTTGACATTGGAAGCTCAAAGAATGGTTTCCACATTGTAAAGTTGAATTAGACTAGCCGGATAACGGGACTTTGAGAAAATTTCACTCATCAATGTTGATGGAAGTGGTCAATTTTCAAATCCGAAATAAACCAGCAAGTTTTTCATTGCTTCATAATGGGGGAGAAAGATACCCAAGACTATTTCAAAGCCAAAATTGTTTGTATTCTCTTGCTCAAAATGTAAAAGGTTAATGTGAACAAGCAGGCCTTCTCCTATTTGTCCAAAGCCCTTCGACAATAGATCAAGTAGCAGCATCGAAGGGCATACAAAATTGGAGAGGCATGGAAGAAATTTGATCGTAAACACCCATCTTTTGCTGTAGAAATTCGAAATGTGCGACTTGGTCTCGCTATTGATGGTTTTAATCCTTTTGGACACTTTAACGCACCTTAATCTACATGGCCCGTAATCGTTGTCCCGTATACATTCCTCTAGATATATGCATGAGGCAGCAGTTTATGTTTTTATCATTACTCATTCCTGGAATTAAGAACCCCGGTAAAAATATAAATGTGTACTTGCTGTTGTTGATCGATGAGTTAAGAATGTTGTGGGAGCTTAGAGCACCAACATTTGATGCATCTCTTCAACAGAACTTTCAGCTTGAGAGCTGCAGTCATGTGGATAATCAATTTCTTTCATGTATACGGTATTTTGTGTGGGTGGGGTACACATGGTAGGTTGACATGTCCTTATTGAATGGAAGTGAGTAAGGCTTTCACCTTAAAGCACGGGAGAAAGGCTTCTTTTTATTTTGTCATAGACAATTCTTATCGCCTAATCATCCATTTCGAAAACAAAAAGATAAGTTTGATAAAATTTTGGAACTTTGTCTTGAAACACATGACAGATTGTCCGGGGATGTAGTGTATAGATGCGTAAATGACCTTGACATAGATGCGGTACTTTTTGGAAAATGTGCTGCCAGTCTAAAACTTCCTAGGTTTGAAAAAACACACAACTAGAAGAAAATACCTTCACGAGCTACGGTAAGCATTATTGACGACGGGGATGGTGTTCAAGTACGCATCTCAAGCCAATATGATCTCTTGCATACTCAACTCGACAATTACACAATACACGCATAAAAATATATATTAATAAGCTTAGCTCAAGATAGGTGTGATGAGCTCAACGATTCTACAATGTACTCGTCCAGATATACGCAACAACGTCCTAAAAATTAACTGAAGCAAGACAAAATGGAGCGTATTCCCAATGCATTAGCAGTAGGGGGTCTCATGTATGCTCAAGTCTGTACTCGTCCAGAAATAGCGTATGTTATTGGTATGCTTAACCAAGAATGCTTCATTAGAAAGCAGCCAACAAAGTCATGCCTTACTTACAGGGTACCAAGGATTACCTGCTTACCTATAGAAAATCAAATAACCTTGAGGTTGTTAGTTATTCTGATTCTGATTGTGCAGGGTGTGTAGACACCTTTAAGATTATTGATTAAGTACCTCATTGTGAGAGATATAATTCAGAATCACATATTGTGTATTCAGCATATCAGTACGACCGCTATATTAGCATATTCAATTCCATTACAAAAGGCTTACCACCCAGTCTCTTTAGAGAACATGTTGCTAGCATGGGTTTGGTTGATAACTTTTCCTTTTTTTTTATGATGGAATTTTGATTTGAGACATTTTATTTCCGTGTTCACCTTATGTTATGAATTATGATTTGTTACTTCTTATTAAAAGGGCACATTTGAAGTATTATGAAATAAATACTCATGTAAGGATCACATGAAAACAATGAACGTGAATCATGTAAATATTAAAACCTGTGATAAGAGACATTAAAACGAGAGAATGAGAATTCTGCTAAATTGTGAATGAGCGTCTAGGTCACATATCACGAGGCAAAAGGGAATGAATCATTAAGGATAGAATTCTTCATTCTTTAGATTTCTCATATTTTGACGTATGTAAAAGACAATAAATCTTGTACAACTCGAAATACGGGACTTTAGAGGTTATCCACAACGACATTTGTGGACCTTTCCTTAGACGGGTATTGGTGGTCATAGATACTTTATCACTTTTATTAATGACTATTCTCTTTATGAATATGTTTACCTCATTCATGAAAAATCCGACTCACTTGCCATGTTTAAGACTTACAAAGCTAAAGTTGAAAATCAACTTGACCTAAAAATTAAAGTTGTGAAATCTAACAGAGGAGGAGAATATTATGTAAAATTCTCTTAAACGAGTCGTAATCCTAGACGTTTTGCCTTTTAATTTGAAAAAATGTGGCATCATTACTCAGTATACAAAGTCAAGTGCACCCTAGCAGAATAGTGTAGCTACACGGCAAAATCATATCCTCATGGATATGGTACGAAGTATGATATGCCAAAGCACTCTACAAGAGTTTTTGTGGGTTGAAGCAATTAAAATAGCTGTGCATATTCTTAACAGGGTTCGCAATAAGTCTGTGTCTAAAACACCTTTTGAATTTGGACACAGAGGAAGCCAAGTTTAGAATATTTTCATGTGTGGGGCTGTTTAGCTGAAGCAAAAGTCCACAATCCACATACTAAGAAACTCGATCCCAAGATCATAAGTTGTCATTTTATAGGTTATCCTAAAAGGTCTAAAGGTTTCAGATTTTACTGTCCATCACATACCACATAAAATTTTTAAAACTAGGCATGCAGCATTTTTTAAGATGCTGAGTATAGTGGGAGTAATACACCAAGAATAATAAAACCTTGAGCGAATTCAGGATCATGTTTCTATTCCTAAAGGTGGGTGCGCCTGTAACACCCCGATACTTTTTTGGATCGAATTAGAAATTCTAGCGGCGAGTATCTTTTTAGCGACGGAATTTTAGTTAGCATCAATATATTTCTAGCGACAAAATTATTTTCGTATCGGTGCTCTTATTAGCGACGATTTGTCAAACGGGATGACGTAACAACACATTCATAATTTTATAGCGCATAAATTATCATCAATGTTTATTGTTGGACCATTTCGAGACAATAAGTTCGGGTAAGAAAATTTTAGCCACAAAATATATGAGTAGGGGGTTTTTGTGATTTTTCCAACTTAGCATTTTATATATATACATCTTTTATAGAGCAGCCGTCTCTTCCATTTGTCCATTTGATGTGTGACCTTCGATAGAGAGAGACAGAGAGATCGAGAAAGACGGAAAGGGAAGCGGTTTTCGGTGATCAAATCTACATGTCTGGTATGTTTTTTTTAAAAGCATTTTCTCTCTAATCTTTAAATGGGTTAAGGTATAGTTAGGGATAGAGTTGTCAAACGGGCCGGGCGGCCCGCGGGCTGGCCCGACCCGGCCCGGCCCCGTCCATGAACAGTAGCGGCCCCAGCACAGCGGGCTTGGGGCCTGGGCCTGGACCAGGCCTTCAATTGCTACGAAAAAGCCCGGCCCGGCCCGGAAACGGGTTTGGCCCGGCCCGAAGTCGGCCCGGGTCTCGCCCGGTTTGCGGCCCGGATCTGGCCCGGTCTGCGGCCCTGGTATGGCCCGGATCTGGCCCGGTCTGCGGCCCGGGTCTGGCCCGGTTTTGGCCCCACTTGTTTGAATTTTTTTGTTTTTCCCCCCTTTCTTCCACCCCTTTTCCAAAATTCCACTTTTACCCCCCCAACAGCAATATAACGGCTAGTTTGGGGGGTATTTTAGTCTAACCTATATTTTTCAACTCCTTTACACTCTTACCCTCCCCAACAACTATAAACGGATAGTTTGTAGGGGTATTTTGGTCTTTTGTGAAGTTTCTAAAATCTATAAATTCACACCATTTCTCTCTAATTTTTCACACCAATCTTCTTACTCTCTCTTACCTAAACATTCTATATTTCTACAAGCTTTGCTACTATTTTCCTCTCCAATTACTACTCTTGCTAATTATTACTAGTATTTACTAATTAGTACTCTTGTTTATTAATTACTAGTCTTGCTAAATTCTTTTTAATTACTAACTCTCTAATATTTGTTACTCGTTCATTCTTTTAATTGTTATTTCTTATTACTACTCTTATACTTGTGTATTTAGTTACTCTTACAAAGTTTAGCTCGAAATATGGCTGGATTATTGAAGAAAATGAGGCGTGCATCGTCATCACGAAAAACATCATCATCATCGCAAGCACCACCACCAGCACAAGCGCCAGCGCCACGGCCATCACAAACACCAATCCAAGCACCAACACAACCATTCGTTCCTGGACGAATGAGTACAGGCTGTATGATAGATACCCAAGCCAATTGGGAGTTCAATCAAAACATTCCAGATTTTGAATACACGCCTGATGAAGACCCCCCGCATTATAGTCAAGGACGCAGCTCGGTTGGCGAAGCTACTACTCCGTGGCATAATCTCAACCCTATGCCTGGTCATGATGAAGAAGGGCCGAGCAATGCCTCCGGTAATGAGCCAGAAGTCCAAAAGGGGAAAAAAAGAAAGCCGAGTGTTGGAATCATTTCGATGTAGTTATGGTGGACGGCATCCGAAAAGCTCGATGTAAGTACTGCGCTAAATTATTTTCGTCTGGTAGTGGTAATGGACATCTTAACAGGCATTACCCTCTGTGTGCACCTCGACAAGGCCACGTCGAACCTACCCAAACGCAGTTATCTTTTGACGGTAAGTTATTTGTTTATAATCAGCGAGAGCAAAGAGACGGTCTCGCTGAATTTGTTATTCATGATGAACAAGCCTTTTCTTTTGCCGATAATCCTAAGCACTCTAGATATATGAACACATACGTTCAACCTTTGTACAAAAAGGTTCATAGAAACACAACTAGATCCGATGCACTCCGACAGTACAATGCTGCTAAAGCACGCCTTATCGATTATTTCGATAAATTTGAAGGTAAAGTTAGTCTTACTTCTGATATTTGGCAATCTCCTTATACTTTTGTTAGTTATTCTTGTGTGACCGCTCATTGGATTGATGTAGATTGGGTTATGCACAAGAGAATCATCGCTTTCGAGCACTTCCCTTATCCGCATGATGGAATGAACATTGCTATTCTTATATTAAAAGCATGCACCACATTTAAAATTAAGGATAAGATTATGAGTGTTAGTTTTGATAATGCTTCTAATAATAAAGTTGCTGTTGCAGCTTTAAAGGAGACGCTTCAAACTGTACTTAATGGTGAATTATTTCATGTTCGCTGTGTTTGTCACATTATTAATTTAATTGTTCAAGATGGTTTAGCTGCTGCAGGAGATATTCTTCTCAAAATGAGGGGTATGACAGCGTATGTTAATAGCTCGAGTCCGAGAACACAACAATTTAAAACGTTGTGTGTTCAATATAATATGCCTCGCAGGAGAGCAGTTACAGATGTGGTCCACAGGTGGAACTCTACATACCACATGCTTTTACACATTCTGGCATACCGAGAAGTCTATACGCATTTTCTACTAACCCAGTTCCCAGCCGGCTTGCCAACTCAAGAGGAATGGCAGATGGCCACATACCTAGCTGAATTTTTGGAGGTATTCTACACGTCTACCAATTTATTGTCTGGTACGTACTATCCCACCTCTCCTCTCGCTGTAATAGAAATTCTGAAGATGGCTACAATGTTAACAAAATGGAGATATATAGGACCCTTTAAGGAAATAGTAAAAGTGATGGATCAAAAATTTAATAAATATTGGAGTAAACTGCCTGCTATTTTTACTGTGGCTACTTGTTTAGATCCTAGGTTAAAGTTGCATGGCGTGAACGCCTCGATACAAGAGATATCGAAATTAATGTGCTACACAGCAGAGGAGACAACCGCATTCACAGCAAAAGTGAGCAAGAGGTTTGAGGACTTGTTCAACGTCTATCGTAATTCTGCTGACGTGCGCGGGCGAGCTACATCATCATCCACTGTTGAGAGGTATTATGCGCCATACCTTCAGGGCTTTGAACATCTAGTAGCAAGACAACTACCAGGTGAAGGTACTTCTAATTCGGCAGGTTCGTATACTTTTTCCTCTTTTAATGAGATTGGTGTATATGCAAATACTGATCATTATTCTGATTTATCAAGGCAAGAACAGGTTAATTTTAATTTGTTAAATTTTTGGAAACAAAATCAAAACATGTATAAAACTTTATCCCAAATTGCACGGGATGTACTGCCAGTGCAAGCCTCCACGGTTGCTTCAGAGTCGGCATTTTCAGCCAGCGGGAGGGTTTTGGATGACAGGAGGAGTCGTCTTAACCCCGAGTCGCTCGAGCTATGTGTATGTTGGAAGGATTATCTTGATGCGAAATACCGCGAGCAAGATAAACCGATTGATGATAGGAAGAGCAGTGACTCGGATATTGAAGTACTTCTGGATGATTAGGTAATTTGTTTTTATTTTCCTCTTTTGATCCTTTTGGTTGACGTTGCAGATTTCTTGATCTTTGATTGCTGATATTTTGGATAGACATGCATTATTATTTTGATTGTTAGAATTTTAAGAATAAATTTTTTCACAAAATATACTTTTTTTCCATATATATAAAATAAATTTTTACAAGCAAGATATATATTTTTTCGTATATATAAAAAAATAGGTAACTTCGCCTGTTTGTTTACAAGCAGCCGGTCCCAAGCCCGGATAAAAGGAGGAGGGCCTATGAATACATTTATTATTTTTCTATATAAATTGTTATGTGTTAAGATTTTATTAATAAAGCTCACCAAGAAGAGTAAGAAAATGTTTAACATATAATAAAAAATATAATGGCTAACAAATAAATATGTATATACATACATACATATATATGTATATTACTTATAATGAAATAAAAGGATAAAGATTAGGTTCGTTAAATTGTGAATATTGCCTAGAGATGAAATTTAAAATTGAATAACAAGAAGAAGAAAAAAAAAAAAAAGGGCCCGGGCCCGGCCCAAGCCCGGCCCTAGCTATTGGGCCTAGGGCCAGGGCCTGGACTGGGCCTAGGTTTGCCTTCGGCAGGCCCGGCCCGGCCCGGCCCGGTTGGCAGCCCCACTGGCCCGGCCCCACAGCAGGCCCGATGGGCTTGGGCTGGGCCGGCCCAAGCCCGGCCCTTTGACAACTCTAGTTAGGGAGCCTATGGCTGCAAAAGCGGCCATGGCTACCTAGAAATGGGTATGGGAGTAAATCGAGAGGTTTCGGCCATGGAAGCCATGGCTGTGCATTTGTGCGACAGACTGTGTGTGGAAAGACAGAGAAACAGACTGCCATGAGGCAACATAGGTGATAGTGGGAACAAATGTGTGTGTACCTTATGTGTGGGTTACTTGTGAGGGGATTAAGGGCAGCCATGGTGGCTGCCATATTTAATTAGAGAGTGGCTGAACCGGACCAGCCATGGTCCGATGGTGCGCGGCGGTGTACGGCGGTGTACGGGTTGACGCATGTGGGTGTAGTGTAATGTGTAGTGAGATGTCTTATGTGTGTTGTGAGTGTAGGTGCACAATATATGAAAATAAATGTGTTGTGGTGCTTGAGAGATGAAGGAAGGGCTGCTGGTAAATGGGTTTGCGTGAACCTGTGTGTGTCTTGCAAGAAGAAACCCACTGCCTGGCTGTGCAGCAAGGTGTTGTTGGAGTTGTGTGTGATTATGAAATGGGTCTTGGAAGAGGGGATGTGGGCAGCTTGTGCATGAGTGTGTGTTCGTATTGGTGTGTGTGTGTGGCAGTGTAAGTGAGGTGAATGAGGGGCTACCATACAGCCCCATATGTTAGTGTGTGCGTGTGTTTTGTGTATGTGAAGTTTCACTGTGCGTGTGAGTGTGCTGTGTAAGTACATTGGGTGTGTTGTGTGCATGATTATGTAAGTGTGTGAGGCTGCCAAGGAGGGGACAACTGGGTGAAGTTGGTCTATGAAGGACGGATGAGAGAAGGTGGGAATAATATGTGTATTTGTTGAGAGTTTGTGGTTATGAAAGGCAAGGGAGAGAGAGAGAGAGAGCACTGCAACTGCCGTGTGTGTGTGAGTGTGTGCGTATGGAGTGAAATGGGTATACAGGTGTTCTATTTTCTGTTAGAGGAGAATGGCTTTGGGAATGAATGGTGGGTCATGCGTGAGAGGTGTGTTTCTGGTGTGAGTGTTTGCATGTGCTTTGTGGGTGAGATGTGAGGGTGGAAATGGGGTGTAAAATGAAAGAAGAAAGGAGACCCCGGCAGTGGGCATGACAGGATGCATCTATATATAGCCATGTGTGTGAGTATGTTTTGGTGAGTTTGGAAGTATATGGTGAATATATGAAACCTGTATGTGCTGAGTTATTGGGTACATGTGCGGTAATGAAGGATGAAGAAGAAATGGAAGTGGGTATTGCCCCTTGTGTGAACCTGTGTGTTGAGGTGCAAATGGCTGAGTGTTTGGGTGCATATTTATGGGTATAGAATGTGTTTGCGTGTGTGAAATGGTTGTAAAAAGGGGTGGAAGAGTATGTGTTTTTGTGGGTCTGTATGTGTGTCTTATGGAGTGTTACAAAGGAGAAGGAGGTGAAAACGAAGCGCGTGAACAGTAACTTCTGGGTTGGATAGAGAATTTAAGGAAGAAGAAGAAGAGAAGTGCGGATCGCGTACCGAGTTAGCGTTAAGTTTGGCACTTGTATATGTTAGCGCACGCTTATCGTTAACATGTTAAAATTTACAATATAATACGTTAGAACATATTAGAATTCTTGGCAAAATTATATAATTTTCTGAGATTGTATGAATTTTTAATATTTTCTGTAATTTCAGATTTATAAAATTCTTTTGGAGCCTTTAAACTCTGAAAATGTTCTGGGAAAAATTAAGGTAATGTTTTTATAGTATAAGGAAGGCTCAGTATAAGTTTGGTGAATTTTAGAGTTGAAATGCTAGTTCCCGTATCGCATTGTTTTTAGCAAAATAAATAATTTAAAAATAGTTTTAATACTTTCTAATTTCTGATTTAAATTTATATAATTTTATTCATATTTTAAAGTTGTTATAAAAATTATGGGACTTAGTTTGCAGTTGGAAGTAATTTTGGGAATTTATGGGTTTTATTATTTAATTTAAGAAAATTATTTTAATTCAAAAATATTCGAAAATTCAGAAAATTCATATTTTGACTTTTTATAATGTTTTAAGCCATAAAAGTGTTTTATTATAATTTAATGTGTATTTGGAGTATCATTACACATTTAAAGAGTGTATAGGGATTTCGGTTAGGTTAGCCGCGTGCGAGGCGCGCTTTGGGTTGAGCGATTTCGGAGTTAGAAGTGAGCATCGTTTGGGTATTGGATATTAGATTATAGTATATTAGACATAGATTATGTTCTAACAAATGAATTGTCAATCTAGGTTCATTCAGAGATTATTGATCGAGGTTTGGTAGCGTTGCTTAGCTTGGATCGAGGTAAGGAATTCTATCCGAACCCTATTTCATTATTCTGTTTTCAAATTCTTATAATGACAGTTTTACAAACTAATTGAATGTTGATTTTTATTGATTGATATAAAAATGTTTTTAAATTTTCCATAAAACCCTAAATTGAGCCTTATAGCGATCGTTTGGAATTCTGTTTCATCTCATCTTGGTATCCATTGTTCATTTGATATGTTTATTGATTGCTCATCATAAAGCATTTTTGAATTCTATTTATTACTTCTCAATGTTGACATTAGTTAGTAACTTGGGAGCCATAAGGATGGTCTATATTGTTGGCGTTATAAGGATGGTCTGTTGGATGGGTTTAATTAGTACCTAGATGGACTAGTTAATGTACATATGCATATGTAAAGAAATCGAGCACTACCGGGGTGGCTTTGCTTCTGTACTGCTAATGTTCAATGTTTCCTGTTTATGTTTTATTTCACTTGAAATGTTTTGAATATTATCCATTCATGCTTATTATGCCCGAAGTGTTTCAAATGACTATTATTTAAGGGATTGAGTTAAATACTCATCCCTATGTTTATATCGTATTGTAGTGATTTCATCGAAAGCAAAACCTCTCAAAAAGAAGTTATTGGACTTCAATGTAAAATTGTTCGTTTTGTTCGTCTTTGTCTAAATGCTGTATTTCAATGAAAATACTCTCTAAAAAGTTTTATATGAAAACTTGTCCGAATCGTTTTACTGTTTTTAAATATTTGATCGACCTTACTGGGCTCTCGAAAGCTCACTCTCCTTTACCTTCCTTTCCGCAGGTTGCCTGATTACTGATTAGAGCTAGTGAAAGCGAAAAGGATTTAATTTTTGGTGTTGATTGTTAGAACTCCTACGTGGGTGAGTTGCTAGTTTATTATTATGGTTTAAATTTAGTTTTCAAGTACGAATGTACACAGAGAGAAAATACGTTGATGGATGTTTTAGTTGCTCTGACATCTTGTGGTATTATTTGGTTAAGTTTTCAGAATAATATTACTTAGTTTATACCATCGATCGAGTGTTTAACGTTCTGGAAAATTCCGGATGTTACATGAAACTCTGCAGATATTTTCTTTACATTCATCTACTACAAGGTCATATGGCAAACTTGCTTAGAAAAGAACTTATATGATGGGCAAGTTGGTGATTGGAACACAGAGCTTTGTTTTGCAGTTCAATTACTTTAGGGTGGCAACCTTGATTCCTTGAAGATAAAATTAGTCAAGTACCTTTAGCAGTGACCGTATACTGCAACTGGGCGAGAAAATTACGCAGGGACTAACTAAATTTGAACGTGTTCCTTGGACTCTTTTCACGAAACTCGTGTACTCAATTAAAATTGCTATTAGTATTTGTTTGTTCCAAGATGTTAGGTTACATACAGTTTCTGAAGTCCTACAGGCCATACTGATTAGATTATAATAGTTGTTAAATGAGGTTTTCCTAGGGCAGATTGTAGAGACCATATTCCTGGTGCTGATTCAACATCTACCTAGAAGTCTATACTAAAAGCCAGCTAGAAGAGGCTGCTAGAATTCGATAACATTCTGTCAAACTCAAGAGATTCAGAAAACAATTAAGAAAAGCCAGAAGAAGGTGGCTCTAGTTCAAATTTCAAAGGCATTGCATGAATTAGCATTAATAGTTTATGTTCATCTACATGCCTCCTTATTCTGATCTCATGATTCTTGTTCAACTGGTTCTCCGAATATCATGATTTCAGTTCAAGCTAGGTAGATCACGGAGGTTTCTCTGGGTCTCCTAAGTCCTATCCTTGCAATAATTAATGTTCATAAAGTACGTCTCCCTGGGTTTTCTCTTGTTTGCAATCAGAAGAACAGAACAAGAGAATCGTATTTCTACCTCATACAATGAAAGAAAAAACTAAGGGGAATAGTCAGTTGACATTGGAACAAGAACATAGCTATACGTTACCAATTATGTCTCCTGTTAGGCAGTTGAATCTGAGGATGTTTGATTGCAAAAAAGGATAGCAGAACTCAAAATAAATAAACGAAAAGCGAGGTCTGATTTCTAGAGGTTCACACGGCGACGATATCAGATGTTGATTGGCTCTTTAATAAATGTTATGAACTATCACGATAATGCAATCAAATGAATTACATAAAGTATTATATGCGAAACTTTGGATGGAACATAAGGACTGCAAACCAATTCAGATTCAACAGAGGGAAACTTGTAAACATTCACGGTGACATCAACTCGTTTAATATAAGCCTCGGGCCCTTTATATAACCACTTCTCTTGTTTATCATGTTTCTTCTTAAAAGTTTCATTTCAAATGTGCTGGTTTACCACGCTCCAACTGAAGATATTTTTCCAATTGGGATCAATATCCACCGTATGTCCAGAAGTACTAATACATTTCTGGAGTTGATAAGGTTGTACTTATCGTTTATAAGGCCATTGTCGACTACATTGATGAGATTGACATCCACGTGCCCCAGAGATTCCTACATAGGGGAGACTTTATAGTGACTTGGATTCCATGTAAAGATTCGTGGTACAGAATGACTAAGAACATAGTGATGATTCTACCTTAGGCCTGAAGCCAATGCAGCTTCTTTTGCTCACGCCTTCAATGTGAATTATGTCCTTGAGACGAGCTTCTTCTAACAGAAACTGGAACTCCGAACAACGAATTTAGTCAATTTTGAATTGCTAGGCTATGTTTTTTATGTCTTGTAGAAGAGTTAGATTAGTTCTTTTAGATATTGCTATGTGTCTGTAATTGGCAGCTGCTCACCCCTGATAGAACATTTACCTTGAGGCTTTGATTTATTCACTTGATGAATTGGGTGGTCACAATATGGCACTACATCCTCATGTCTTGCACTTAATGGGAGTTCGCAGAAGACATCTTGATATAGATTGAAAGTTAAAGTTGTAGGCAATAATACAAAGCTGGTTTGTTTCAAAGCTCATTACGGTCCTTGAAGCATCACCTCCACAAGTGGTGTAGTTCAAAACCAAATCATAATCAAATATATATATCAAAGCGTGGACGTGGGCATGCAGCATGTATAAAACGGGTATAGTACTAATGTCATTCGTCCTCTAACGGTTCTACTTAGAATATAATGCGTTCTCTATCCTGGTCCTAAGTTTCCTACATTGGTTGGTGAAGGTTGAAGACTATATTTGTTTCCATAGTCAGCATCAATATAAGGAACATGCTTCTTCTAATAATTTTCAGAATTTGGCTAATAATTTGTTACTATGCCCTTGAGAGTCTGTAGCATTTATAGCGTTGCATATACTTCCCACCCATCTTTATGACAATTACCACGATTGTTTGAAATTTGTTGCACTATTTGTGAAAATTTTAACAAGCAATGTGAAAAAGATTCAAAAAAAGGCCAATACTCAGTTATTTTATGACCACCAAACTTGAATCTCGGGGTTTGGAACATAACTGCAAGAGAGAAAATACTGAAAATTTTCCTCGTTGATGGTTGATATCGATTTTCTAATGTGGTATTTCAATTGACTACTTTGGAGAATCATAGCTTACATTAATGACATTGAAGTCCTATTGTTATTATATGCTGTCGATTCGACATATTTTCTAACAGTTTTTGTGACTTGTCATGTGTTTACAGTTACAGTAGAAATTTGTGGGCTTGGTTGTTGGCATTTCTCTATCACATATTAAGAATTGCAGGTTTTGACACAGGTGCACAGAGGAACGCAATGGTATGTGGCATCGTAGATTTTCTGCTACTGTAGCATCTTTGTTGGCAAAATTAAAAATGCTGAGAATTCTCTTTAAATGATTATATATAGTTGCTGGAGAGCTGAACAAACCATGACCTGGTGTATATTACAAGGTTGGTGCATATAATCTCATGATTCCTGTGTTTAGTTCTTAACCTTTTTATAATGCTCACTCTGCTTGCATAAAGCATCTATTTTCGTAAAAGACCGACAACTGGAAGTTCATATTATTGTTTTCCTTAATGGATTATGCTCGCCTAATTATATCAGTTACAAGGTTATTTCCCTGAGGCAATGCAGGTTATGAGATAGTAAATTTGAAAGGACATAGAAGATAGCTTATAGGTGCGTTCAAATAGTCTTTAGTGCAAATTTTATGGATCACGACTTTGACTTAGCTTTGCTGCAATAAGCTTTTCCTCGCTTGCGAGGAGGAGGGAGGAGTGAACAAGACATATAGCCCTGGCTACTGGTTTTTGGAGACCTTGAAAAGTATGCGAATTGCTTTCTCAATTATTGTTGGATGATTTGGGGTTTAAGTATAGTTTTGTTTAAGTTCGGTGGGATTACAAATTACTTTTTTTTTTCATGTTGTTAGTTTGTTCCGATATTATACTAGACTACTTAAGATTATTTCATGGCAAATTATTTGAACTATCACAGAATCGGCAGCTTATGATTTTCTCCAGCATTTCGCAATCAGGAAGTTGTAGACCATAGAGAATCTTGTGCCTGCTAAGAAAAAGGTGGAAGTTAGCTTATAGGAACTGACATGAGTCTTTAGAAAATAATGAAAAGTGTCCAAAGACTAAAGATTTATTAACCAGCAATTGTCATTGATGCTTTAAAGGCATGGGTCAAAACAAATGAGAAAAGAAAAAAAATGGTTCTATGATTGTTTAGCCTTATTTATCAGAAGCAGTGATATGTTAAACTCATTACCATAAAAGAAGTTTATTTCTCTTTTTGACTTCTTAAGTTAAAATGTTGGGGCTAACATCTTGAAAATACAGCATGCCGATGTAAGGAAGCGTGCCCTTCAAATTGCTTGAATGAATTTAATCTGGATTAACACTAAAAGTATCTGGCGTGTACCCTCTAAGGAAAGAAAAAACCAATGCCATTGTGCTTGTGCTTGTGTGTGTGAAGGTGGGGGTTCCATTGTTTAGCGGCACATGTTTTCAGCAGAGGTAGACCCAGATTCTCAAATATGAAGAGAGATTTCAGTTTTCGACGTTTTGACATTTGCATAATGGGTAAAACGCTTTAGTTTAGCAACTATATTTAATGATGTCAAATTGTAAGTGTCGCTGTTAAGTGGCACATAAATAAATGTCGCATTGTTAATGTCGCAAGCATCTAAAGTGACACTAAGTTTGCGACACTTGAAAAAGGGTCGGCAAGTTTGTGTCACGTAAATAATTGTGTTGGCAAATTTACAAGCTTTCGGTAAAATGTCACAAATTAAAGCTAGTTTATGACATTTCTTAAAATGTTGCCAATATTGACGACATTTTTTTTTTAATTAAGCGTCGCCGAAACCCTTTTTTTTTGTAGTGCCACCACTTTCCTAACCCGAGACGTTGCCAACAACCACCATCCAACAAAAGTTAATGAAGGTTAGCTGGCGGTGAATCTCCTAATGCCCACTCAAAATCACAAGAAAATATTTTATCTTAAAATCCCTTAAAATCGAAATCTCCTCGGACACCAATCAACCGCCAACTACCACAGTCACCCATCATCTGACCGCCGTACCACCACTCTCTGGAGTGCAGATGTGGACTAGTTGGCATTCTCTTGCTTAAAATGGCAAAAGTTTTGAATGGAAGATTCGGACCAGTTCTCCTTGCCCCATGTGTGCAGAGCCCTTCTATAAATAGATCGTGCAGCAGCATTAGAAGACCTACTCATTCAATACTTCACTAGACCCTTATCTAGCCCAACCAAGGTTTCTATGATCCGCAACTCCCCCCATCAAAAAGCAAAATGCACGGAACACTTTCTGATGGACTTGAAGTGAACATGCCCGCTCACGATTTGTCTTTTTGTTTCCTTACGCACAAAACTCACATATTCACACAGAGAATGTGTATGTCACTATGTGTCTTGTCCGTAGGTGTGCGTGTTTGGGGTTGCGTGGGTGAAGGGATGTGGGGGTAGTGGAAGGGTTGTACAATGGGGCTCGGTAAAGGGGGTGTGGTGGCACCATGTTTTAAATATGTGAGTTTGTGCTCGTGTCTGTATTTTTGTGCCTCTATGTGTCTCTCTGCGTGTTTCTGTATGTCTGGGTGGGCAGATGCAAGGAACCGAAATTTGGGAACACTAACACCTCGAATTCCCAGAGCGTTAAAACAATCACTACTTAACGACACAAAAACCTCTACTCAATTAACCAACGTTCAAAACTTATACCAGAACTTCTAACCAATACAACCCTTAAATTCATTAGTACACATGGTGATAAATAAGAAGAGACCTAAGCTCTTTACAGAGCGAGTTAAACTGGGTTTACCCATGTAGTTTTCTAATGTTCAGTAATGATAAAAACTGCCTTTGACCGATGGATGCGACGGTAGCTTGATCCGCTCCTAGTTGTGTGTTCTCCACTCTTCTCCTTGGGATTGAATGTCAGATCGGCCGCTAATCTGTATTTGCGATTGTAGCTTGATCTGGAGGTGAGATGGAGATGAAGGTCGCAAGGGTCAAGATGAGAATGATGGGTAGACGGTGGATCCACCGCCATGTCTAGCTTTCTTTGAAGAGTGTTTATGATATCTTTCAGCTCGTGGATCTTTTTTGTAAGGTCGGCATGGGGTGTTTTAAATAGTCAACGGTTCAAACGATGATGAAGGTCACCGTTTTTCAGAGTAGATTTTGGAGATTGGTTTCTCCGAGATCTCTTCTCGGATTCGGGAGTGGTAGATGTCACATTAATATGGACATCTTCTACAGAATTAGCACGACGACGTGAAGGTGTCGAACGTTGGTCGTGAGAATGACTGAGTCGATGAGAGATATGATGGTTTTGAGAACAACTGCATGAAGAGTCGCTAGATGAATAATGATTGGCCATGTTCCCTATTGGGGTCCCACGGATGGCGCCAATCTGTTGCAGCTTAAAACAGAATCGGGAACCACACCAAAGATAAGTCTGCAAAAGGGAACAAGGAGTGACCGCGGGGTGGGGTTCTAGTGGGGGAACGCTCTGATTTTTAAGTCATAGATGGCTAACAATGTAGAACTCTGAGAAGCAATAAGAACACAATGTGTATCTGTGTGAGCTTGTCCATACCTAGGGGGGTGGTTAGACCCCTTTATATAGTAGTGGGAGGAAGAGCCCTAGTATGACTGGGCTGTAAACAGATCTAATCAGAATTAAATTAGGATCCTAGAGGATCCTATAACTATCTCAGACGATAGAATTAAAGTCCTTTTAGGAATCTGCCTGACGATTAATATGGCATTTGCCAAATCGGCCACATACTAATAAGGGATACGTGTCATAACTGTGACGTGTCATTCTCAGACTAGAGGCTTATTTTTAGCTATATCATCTTCGAAGGTCAGGAAGAAAGAGACCGACAGCCATCTGTGATGACTATATTGTGTACCTAGACGAGGTTGAATATAATCTAGGCATAGGTAAGGATCCTACATCCTTTAAAGAAGCTATTATGAGATATCACTCAACTCAATGATTATTGATTAAGTACCTCGTTGTGAGAGATATAATTCAGAATCACATATTGTGTATTCAACATATCAGTACGACCGCTATATTAGCGGATTCAATTCCATGACAAAAGGCCTACCACCCAGTCTCTTTAGAGAACTTGCTGCTAGCATGGATTTGGTTGATAACTTTTACTTTTTTCTATGATGGAATTTTGATTTGAGACATTTTATTTCCGTGTTCACCTTATGTTATGAATTCTGGATATTATAATTATGATTTGTTACTCCTTATTAAAAGTGCACATTTAAAGTTTTATGAAATAAACACTCATGTAAGGATCACATGAAAACAATGAACGCGAACCATGTAAATATTAAAACTTGTGATAAGAGACATTAAAACGAGTGAATGAGAGTTCTACTAATTGTGAATGAACGTCTAGGTCACATATCACGAGGCACAAGGGAATGAATCATTAAGGATGTAATTCTTCATTCTTTAGATTTCTCATATTTTTGACGCATGTAAAAGACAATAAATGTGGTACAACTCGAAATACGGGGCTTTTAGAGGTTATCCACACCGACATTTGTGGACCTTTCCTTAGACGGGTATTGGTGGTCATAGATACTTTATCACTTTTATTGATGACTATTCTCTTTATGAATATGTTTACCTCATTCATGAAAAATCCGACTCACTTGCCATGTTTAAGACTTACAAAGCCAAAGTTAAAAATCAACTTGACCTAAAAATTAAAGTTGTGAAATCTAACAGAGGAAGAGAATATTATGTAAAATTCTCTTAAACGAGTCGTAATCCTAGACGTTTTGCCTTTTAATTTGAAAAAATGTGGCATCATTACTCAGTATACAAAGCCAAGTACACCCTAGCAGAATAGTGTAGCTACACGGCAAAATCATATCCTCATGGATATGGTACGAAGTATGATATGCCAAAGCACTCTACAAGAGTTTTTGTGGGTTGAAGCACTTAAAATAGCTGTGCATATTCTTAACAGGTTCCCAATAAGTCTGTGTCTAAAACACCTTTTGAATTTGGACATAGAGGAAACCAAGTTTAGAATATTTTCATGTGTGGGCTGTTTAGCTGATGCAAAAGTCTACAATCCACATACAAAGAAACTCGATCCCAAGATCATAAGTTGTCATTTTATAGGTTATACTGAAAGGTCTAAAAGTTTCAGATTTTACTGTCCATCACATACCACACTAGAATTTTTAAAACTAGGCATGCAACATTTTTGAAGATGTTGAGTATGGTGGGAGAAATACACCAAGAATACTAAAACCTTGAGGGAATTCAGGATCATGTTTCTATTCCTAAAGGTTGGTGCGCCATTACCTCATATAGTGGATAACGATGCACCTAAGGTAGTACCTAATAGTGTGCCGAAAACTATGTACCGGCCGAGATATTGTGTTTTGTACTGATTCCTTTAAAAATAACAAATTTGTTAGAAAATTTGCAAATTGACCATATAAAGACTAAATTGAAAAACATCTTAAGTTTTACTATTACACTAATCAAAGCCTCTGTATCCTTTTGCTCATAATATTCATTACAATTTGCAAAATCTTTCCCGATAAGTTTTTCATCCTTGATTTACTTCATACCTAAAAGCTTTGATTATATTATTTCATCTATATGATGTGCTACTTTACACACACCAGCTCGCACACACATGCGCACACACAGAAATATTTATTCTTGAACTCAAAGACGTTATTATTGAATAAACTACTTATTTTTACACAAGAATTTATGAATCAGATCATTAAAAAATGAGAGATAATCCTAGAGGAGGAAGTTCAATTGAAAAGGCTTTTTTTTTTCTTTCTAATATCGCTGTATGGGAACAAATAACTGATTTGGAAACCAATAACTTATTTGAAAATTACAGTAATTCAAGCTCTATAAGACAAACAGTTTAATCTAGAGGAGCTGTGAGTAAAAAATATATGTATACGTTCTTAGTTCGCCAATTAATGAATTGTACAAATGTATATTGTTGATAAAAAATTTGAGATGGTACTAGTACGTTCCGTTTCACAAAGAAAATGGTACACACTCCGATACAGTAATCATAACTTTGTTTTCTCTTGTGTCAAAAAAGGGTTCCTTTCGAATAGCCATGACTTCAGTAGCTCATTATGATCTAGAGCTGCATCAAATGGATGTAAAGACTGCATTTCTTAATGGTGACTTGCATGAAAATCTCTAGACGCAACCAGAAGGGTTTATGGTTAAAGGCAAGGAACATATAAAATGTTAGTTGAAGAAATCCATACACGGATTAAAGCAAGCTTCTAGACAATGATATCTTAAGTTCCATGATGTGATTTGTAAATTTGGCTTTAAAGTAAATGCAGTGGACCAATTTATATACCAAAAGATCAGTGGGAGGAAGTTTATCATTCTAGCTTTGTATGTAGATTATGTCTTACTTGGTAGTAGTGATATGCATATGTTGCATGAGACTAAAAAAAATTCTTTCTTAAAATTGTGTTATGAAAGATCTTAGAGAGGCCTCTGACGTTATAAGCATTTAGACTCACCGAGATAGGTCTCGTGGAATATTGAGATTGTCCCAAAAGGCCTATATTGATAAGGTTTTCAAAAGATTTAACATGCGTAATTGTGCTCCCACTGTTGTCCCTGTTTTTAAGAGTGACAAATTTAGTTTGCTACAATGTCCTAGAAATTAACTGGAGCAAGACGAAATGGAGCGTATTCCTTATGCATCAGCAGTAGGGAGTCTCATGTATGCTCAAGTCTGTACTCGTCTAGATATAGCGTATGTTATTGGTACGCTTAGACGGTACCAAATAAAACCAAGAATGCTTCACTGGAAAGTAGCCAAGAAAGTCATGTGTTACTTAAAGGATACCAAGGATTGCATGCTTATATACAGGAAGTCAGATAACCTTGAGGTTGTTAGTTATTCTGATTGTGTAGGTTGTATAGGCACCTTTAAGATTATTGATTAAGTACCTCGTTGTGAGAGATACAATTCAGAATCACATATTGTCTATTCAGCATATCAGTACGACCGCTATATTAGCGGATTCAATTCCATGACAGAAGGCTTACCACCCAGTCTCTTTAGAGAACATGTTGCTAGCATGAGCTTGGTTGATAACTTTTCCTTTTTTGATGATGGAATTTTGATTTGAGACATTTTATGTCCGTGATCACCTTATATTATGAATTCTGGTTATTATGATTATGGTTTGTTACTTCTCATTAAAAGTGCATATTTCAAGTATTCTGAAATAAACACTCATGGAAGGATCACATGAACTCATTCATATTGTTATTTATTATGGAAGGATGCGATTCATGTCTGTTAAGCTATTTGACTATCATATTTGGCAAAAGTTCTTAGATTATAACCGGATAACGGTTTTGTGGTGTTGAGAGGCATGGATACCACCTTTAATTCATTTTAGAATTTTTCTTAAATTTGACCTAAATTACGGGAGTGTTTTGTTCAATTTCGTTATGTCAAAACTTATGATGTTAACCTAATTGTAACCCTTGGCCAAGTGGGAGAATATTGGATTTGATCGGTCCAATCCAATTAGGTGGCTATACTATTGTTGACTATTTATTTGACTTGGACATTAATTAATTAAATTGGCTAAATACTTATTTAATTTTAGCATCCAATACACTAATGATTTAATGTGTATAAAAGGCTTATAGATCCTAATCTCTTAACTTTGATAGATGGTTGAAATTTGACAAGCTTTAAGGCAGATCCCACTACTCTCTCTATATATATATATATCTCTTTTTCTTGGAAATTAAGGTATCATGATGTTTGGCTACTCTTTTGCCTTCTAACCTAACAGAAAAAGAAATACACAATTCTATTCTATCATCAAGAATAGAGAATAGTGAAGATTAATACCAAAGGGATACGTTCGCATCCGCATCTTGGCATTTTTGCATCCTTGGAATAAAGCTTTTGGTAATATATGTCTTCCCTCAGTTTCGGTGAGTTCGAAATACTATCATTCTTAAGTTTATGCTATTAAAGATTTTAGTGGTCTTGATTATGGGGTCAAGGTGAATGAAATAATCTAACACGTAATATCAGAGGTAAGTTAATCAATTGCATGGACATAGAACTTCCCCTTTAAGATTCTTGAAATATTTCATGAATTATGTTTCACGTTAACGTAAAGAGAAAGAAAAAAAAAAGTTTATAAATATGCTAGATTTATTGAAGAGTTTACTATTTCATGAATTAAGTTTATAAAAAAAAAGTTTATAAATATTTCATGAATTAAGTTTATGCTATCAATTGCATGCTCATGCTATTGTATAGGCCCGTTGTGGATAATTATGCTAGATTTATTGAAGAGTTTATTGATCTCAAGATCCTCGTGCCTTGTTCACACCTCATTTTGTAGCTAACGAATAAAATATTGTTGTAGTTGCACATTTTCACTACAAAGCATGGCGTGAAAATAATTATTTCCTTTAATGTTGTTTCAAACATTATAAGGCTTAAATTCTACTTAATTGATACTAAAAAACTATTTTTTGGGATTTATTTATCGTTAAAAATATCATATATAGTTTTTGTCTTTTTATTTAACTGTGTAGTAACTTATTCTTTTTCATATCTTGATTGGTGTATTGGTTAGGATGAGGTTTGAAACGCCTAGAATAATGTTTAAATTACATAAGGTAAAACAATTTAGCCCTAAATATTCGAGCATATTAACCAAATCTTCGAAATAAGGTAAAAGAAAATGTAGTGTCCACAACTCATTTGCGATAAGGTTATCGAAGTTAAATATGAGTTTAATGTCTAGTTCATTTTAAATTTATTCTCTAAAGTAACTCTTTTTTCCTTATAGGTAATCATAATATGTTAGAGAGTGTTTTTTCAATTTATAATGATTCAAATAAAATATAATAGGTCCGATCATTGTTTAGATAGAGATTTAAGATGTAATAAATTAGGTTTTCGAATTGTTTAAGGCTTAATTTTAATAAAACTTTGGTGACACAAATTTATTTTGCATATCGTTCTTATCAATCCTATTTTGTACTGAAAACATAATTTTACAATGTGTCATGCAAAGAAGCTATCGTTACTTTCCTTGCCATCATACTCGTGCATTGTATATGGTTTATATTAAGCACCGAAAATTGTTGAAAAGGAAAAAGAACCCTTGTTACAAGTACCCAGCAAGACAAAACATCATGATACTCGTGCATTGTATATGGTCCAATGAAAGCAACAAGTGGAGATTGAAGACCACTTAGTAAAAGTGTAAGTCTAACAAGACAAAATGAAGTTTTACGGAGGTTTTCTTGGAACTTCTAAATAAACCTCGGGGTTCTTTTGCTTATTGCCTTTGCTTCTCCATCTACAAACTACAGAAACCCTTGTTACAAGTACCCAGCAAAGCTTAGCACCCGAAACACAATCATAGAGAATGTAAAATAATAACAAGAAGAAAATAATATAATTCTATGATATGTCACAGATGGGGCTAAATCAACGCCTTTTTTCTTTTTTCTCCATTGACATCATACTCGATTGTTGTTTTGGTGATACACGAAGTCTTGCGTGTCTTTGCGATTTCAAAGCGTGTCTAGTATAGAGTAAATTCCAAATCAAGAAGTGAACCCAAAATCAAGGTATCGTCATGAGATGATTTCTTCTTTTATCATCTTTGCATCATCAATTTTGGTATACTTCTCCTCGTACAAAGAAAATACTGTTGCGCCTGTTTAAATCCAAACATTTGGAGTTAAAAATTTAGTGGTGACGTGTAAATAGAGAACGTTTACGTCGACGACTAAGGCTGAGGCATAACGACCTCTAAAAGTTTAGATTTTTTTCTTCTCAGTTAATTAAGCCCAGATGTGCGAATCTTTCTTCTTCAAGATTAAAAATGTTCTCTTACCAAACTAAAATG